>CM042148.1:38520087-38527307 GCA_023376005.1 Doryteuthis pealeii | reverse complement strand
ACAGAGAGATTGTGTGTGTGGTGTGTGTGTGTAATGTAAAATTAATGGAAAGTGAGATATAATTAAATAAGGATAGACAAATTAAAGAATGTATATACGAAGACTCTTGCGAACAAGATGAGACAAAAAATACATGCTGGACACTGATGAGTAATCAAGGACGTGCCCACAAGTGAGGTCTTCCTCACCTACACATGGACACATCAGAGTGGGTCAACCAGCAGACACCCACATCAATTAGCTCTGTGCGGATTCTGAAATCTGCACAGAAGACCTGCCAGAAGCGATGACCGATAGGGATGGTAGTTGAGAAATAGTATTAGGAATCCGTGCTGACAGTGCACACATGATGCCCATGCTCTACGTTCTTCGTCTACCGTATACCAAGAAAGTCGTCAAAGAAAAACGAATGAGGGAAAGATTGACGGAAAAGACAATATGTAATGAAAAATGATATGGTTTAAGATAACAGAATTTGAAAATGGAAGAAGAAGAACAAGAAGAACAGGAACAAGAACAAGAACAAGAAAAAACAGAAGAATAAGAAGACAAGAAGAACAAGAACAAGAACAAAGCAAGAACAACAAGAACAAGAACAAGAACAAGAACAGGAAGAACAAGAAGAAGTAGAACAAGACCAAGACCAAGATCAAGAACAAGAAACAAGAACAAGTAGAGACAAGAACAAGAAAAATAGCAAAATAAGAACAAGAAGAACAAGAACAAGAACAAGAAAAAAGACAAGAACAAGAAGAGGTAGAACGAGAACGAGAAAAAGAACAAAAAAAGAACGAGAATAAGGAGAACAAAAGAACAAGAGAAATATTAAGAAAAAAAAACAAAAAAAAGACAACATATGAATAAAACCAAACAAAGCTAAGAAGAAAAATCGGACGAGTAAGAAAGAAAGAGAGAACTAAGAGACGATAGGAAATAAACGTGAGAAATGAATAAAATGTAGCGAAAACGAATGGTTAAAAGGAATAAAAAGAACGACAGAAAGAAAGAAAAATCCAAAATAGATATTTTGAGAAGAAAAACAAAACATACAAAGAGTTAAATGGCTTCGAGGAATGATTAGTAAGGGAAACTTGACAGGAAAATCGATGGAAAAGACAAGAAATAGATGATAATAGCCATGAAGCACAAGAAAGCAATACATACATACATATATATATATATATATATATATATATATATATATATATATATATATATATATATATATATATAGCAAAAAGACTACAAGAAATGAGAATAGACAGTTAAAGAAAAAAAACGGAAGATCTGCCATCACCAAAATGAAGGCCAAAATAAGAGAAGAGAAAGTGAGAGAGAAAAAGAAGCAAAAGCGTTACTCAGGAAAGAAAGCAACAAAGAAAGAAATGACAAAATAAACACACACATACACAACACACACCACACACCACACACACGCATACAGCATACACACACAATACACACACATACTATAAAAATAAATAAAAATAAGGGAAAGAGAAAGTGAAAGAGAAAAAGAAACAAAATGATTACTCAGGAAAGAAAGCAACAAAGAAAGAAGTGACAAAAATAAACACACACACACACACACATACACACAACACACATACACAACACGCATACACGCATACACACACATACACATATTTTAAAAAAAGAAGAATAGTAGAAGGGAAAAAGAAATAACGGATGTTGAGAAGGAAAAAAAAGAGTTTATGCAAGAAAGAATAGAATGAATGAAAAATAAAATATAAGGTAATGAAAAAGGTTTTATGAAATGAATGAATGAAAGAAGAAAAAAGAAAAAGGAAAAAGAAAAACTGAAAGAGAAAGAAAGGATGATGGAAAGGCAAAAAGGAGTTCATGCAGAAAAGAATAAAATGAATGAAAAAGAAAATATGCGTAACTAAAAAAAGGTTTTTAGAAAAGAAGGAAAAGAAGAAAAAAGCGGAAGAGGAAGCAGGGATGATGGGAAGATAAAAAGAGATTATGCAGAAAAGAATAGAATGAATGAAAAAGGAAATATAGGTAATGAAAAAGGTTTTAGGTAAAGAAGGAAAAGAAAAAAAGAAAAATAGACGAATGAAAGAGAAATGAATATCAGAAAATAGAAAAAGAAGAAGAAGAAGAAGAAGAAGAAGAAGAAGAAGAAGAAGAAGAAGAAGAAGTTTTTTTTTTATAAAAGAAAGAAAAGAAGAAAAAAGGAAAGGTAGAAAAGAAGAAGAACCGGTGAAGTGAAGGCAGAAAAATAGACAATGAAAAAAATGAAGGCCTAAATAAGAGAAAGAGAAAAGAAAAAGATATATTAATCCAGGAAGAAAGCAACAAAGAAGCGGCAAAAAATAGATAAACAACCCCCATATATATATTATATATATATATATATTATATATATATATATATAATATGTGTGTGTGTGTGTGTGTGTGTGTGTATGACAAAAAAGACTACAAGAATGAGAAAGAGTTAATGAAAAACAGCGGATCTGTCTTAACCGAAATGAAGACTACAATAAGAAAAAGAGAAAAAAAAAGAAATGAAAAGAATTACTGAAGAAAAAAGAAAGAAAAAAAAAAAGAAGCTAAAATAAATAAACACCCACACAGACACACATATATATATATATATATATATATATATATATATATATATATTATATATATATATATATATATATATTATATATGTATTAAGGAGGAAAATGGATCGCTTTCTCGACTAATCCAAAACTCCACAAGCGCACAGAATAAAACTGACGCAGTAATGGACACGTGAGCAATATGTCCGCTAGTCAGATTATGAAGGGGAAACTACATTTGGTAGCTGCAATAAACTGGAGGGGAAAAAGAACACCGGGAGTCGCAAAGCTGAAAAGTCGCTGGTAAATTCTTTCCGCGGAATAATGTAAGCATCTTCTACCGAGACGGAGTTGAAATGTTTTCAGCACTACTTTCTGAGGCGGATTAATATTGACAGTTTGCTTTTCAACTGTGTGCTTAATCTGACTGTGTTGGGGATTCGCCCAAAGGCCGCGTCAGCAGAATGGCACAATTACTTTTTTTCAGACACACACTTGCCAAATAAACAATAAAAAAGAAGATCCCCAACAGAACCATATATATCTATCTATATGTCTGTCTATCTATCTATCTGTCTTTCTGTCTGTCATAGTAAGCGAGTTCAAAATTTAGATGTACTATTACGTTCACATTCAGTTCTATCTATCTATGTCTCTCTGTCTGTGTATTGGATTATTTTGTATATAAGGTGTGCTACAATACACCGCTTAAATTTATAGACTAAGCGAGGTCACGTGGTTTAAACCTCAGCCAATCAACAGTACGAGTGCGTGGCTGGTTGACTACTTAATCACTGATACTGAGAGGCGTCCATTTCAATCATTGATGAAGGACTTACAATACTGAGGAGCACCAAGGAGGAACCAAAGGATTCTTTATCAAGGATTTCTGTTGGATAAGCGCTCTTGCTTGAAGACTAAAGGATGGCCCATAAAATCGTAACAGTCTGTTCGTCTGTTTGTTTGTCTACTGTCATATTTTTATCAGTATATATCTATCAATCTATTATTCTATCTATCTATATATCTATCTATTATCTCTTTCTTACTTTCTATCTATCTTCAACAATCTGTTTCTATCTATCTATCTATCTATCTATCTATCTATTACAGTCTCTTCTTTCTTTCTATCTTCGACAATCTGTTTCTATCTATCTATATTTCTTTCTTTCTGTTACAGTCTATTTCTTTCTTTCTTTCTTTCTTTCTTTCTTTCTATCTATCTTCAACAATCCGTTTCTATCTATCTATCTATCTATCTATCTATAATGTGTGAACAAGTTTTTTAAGAAATTCTAGAAATCTAAACCATAATGTGATAATTCTAATAAAACATCATTAAAGTATTTGCGTCGATTTGACGTCATAAAAACTTTGGAAATATTAACAGATAAAAAGGATCATACTGCTATGTCGTTCTCCTTTTTAATTTTTAGTTTCCGATCATAACTATCTTCGGACACTTTTCCACGAGGAAAAATTCAATAGTTTTAATTACAGACGTCAAGGCTGTTAAATGTACATGATGAGGATTCTGTATTCACAATTATATATACATTGAGTGCACTGGTGATTCAAGAAAGTTTGAAAGTCCAAGAGGATGAGCACAATGATTCAAGAAGTGTGTAGCCCAAAACAAAACACAGATGCAAGTGAATTCGAAATTTCCGTGAGCTCGGATCAAAAACTAAAGTTGGTTGTTGGTTTTTATGTGTTATGGCATACCAAAGCGCCCTCTAGGAATTAGAATAGTTAAAGACGCGTAGAGTAATGGTTATCGTCATAGGAAATAAACACGGCGAGATGAGTTCAAATCATGGACACGGCTGTTTACATTTCCTTTAGCGCTAATAAATCCATCTATTTTCCTCCAGCTATAGGGGGAATAAAGGGTGTCCACAAAGTCTGGGTACATTAACATATACTTTTAAAGCAAAACAATTTTATTTAATTATAATGTTAATAAATAATATTTTCAATATGATTTCCATTATTTTCAATGCATAACTTGATGCGCCTTGATAAATAAATACAATAGTGAAATTTCCATGTACCCAGACTTTGTGGACACCGACAGACTAGGCTCTTTAATTGTGGCATGAGCACTAGTCTAGGGGAAGGAAAACAGCGAATTCAAAGTAAAAGGGTTTGTCTTCTCGTTAGTCAAAATTACTTAGATAGCTCATTCCCTCCTCCTCCTCTCAATCCTCCTCCTCCCTATCCTCCGCAAGAGCAGGTGTGATGCAAAGACAAACCCTTTTCGGGTTATTCAATGCCAAATCAAGTCATTTTTATATCAGTTTGCTTAGAGTAATTACTGTTGCTTTAATAGTCACCCATCTAAGTATTGAAGAGGATCATCACTGCTTAACTTAAAAAAGCAGGAACTGTTTGCTTTAATAGTCACCCATCTAAGTATTGAAGAGGATGATCACTGCTTAACTTAATAAACAGGAATTGGTGCTTTAATAGTCACCCATCTAAGTATTGAAGAGGATCATCACTGCTTAACTTAAAAGGCAGGAACCGGTGCTTTCAACTTAATTTGACCGTAAGCCAAAGATTAAGTGAGCGACAAATAGCAGAAGAACTGAATACGATAGAGAAACAGAAGAGGATTTGTGAATGAGAGAAAATAAAATACTCAGAAAATGCTTCCTCGAATATTGACTGATTAGCAGAAACAATGTCGGCTTCAGTTTCATTTGTTATTTTGAATAATGCAGAAATGTTTGACACGGCCATTACCGATGACGTAACACGGTGTTTTTAATACGACCCGGAAACAAAACGCCAGAGCATGCAGGGGAAATCAAATCCGTTGGAGAAAGCAAAAAGAACAAAAAAGAACATTAATATCACGCTCTCAGTTCAAGATCACGTTTGTGTATTTCTTTGATAATACGCTTTCACAATTCCTTCCGCACGAGCAGGATGCGACTCAAGGTCAATTTTTAGGTAGAGCTTTACAAGTTTGAATTCTTTTAACCGGTTCAATATATATATATATATATATATATATATATGTATATATATATATATAGTGTGAGATGGTCACTGTTTCAGCTTTTGCTGGAATGGTGTACCAAAGGCAGTATTAATTGGTAGAGTGCTCAATATAAAATAGAGCTGTTATATAACATAATGAGATAAATATATCTATTTATTAGGGGACAAAGGAACATTCACGACCAGATTGGTTTCATGCGATGCAATCATCAGGTGAAGATGTTTCAAATGCAAGGAAAATCGAAAAAAAATTTCAAAAAATGTCAGAAAATTCAATAGACATTGGATGCGTATCATTGGATAAAATGATGCGCATCATTTTATCTAATCATACGCATCCAATGTCTATTGAATTTTCTGACATTTTTTAAATGTTCCTTGCATTTGAAAATCATCTTCACCTGATGATTGCCATCGCATGAAACCAATCTGGTCGTGAATGTTCCTTTGTCACCTAATAATAGATGTGTAAAACCTTTATATATCTATCTTATTATATATATATATATAATATATTATATATATATATATATATATATATATATATATATATTTGTATTTTGCTTTGAAGGCAATTATAATGCATGTATCGCATAAAATTCGATAATTATAGAAAATAATCTTGACAAGTGAATCCCGGCAAAGGATGGCTCGCTATGCAGAACACCGTACAGACTGTTTCGACTTTATTAAGTCTCTTCAGCGATGTATACTAACGACTCCCCTCCGACAGGAATCGAAACCGGGACTTCACAGGCATAGTCAGAGACCATATCCGTTCGATATATATATAGATCTCTTATATATATATATATAATTTATCTTATATTATATATATATATATATATATATATATATATATATATATATATATATATTATCTTATATATAATGCATCTTACATATGTATATATATATATATATATATATAATTTATATTATATATATATATATATATATATATATATATATATGTATTATATATATATATATGCATACGATATTAACGATAAAAAAATGAACATCTTCTGTCTAACGAGTTTCTTTTCGATGAATTCTAGTTTTCAGGGCAATTTCTTAATATTATGATGGAATCTGAAGATTACTAAACCAAAACGTTCATCCCTAGTAATGTCAGTACTCTGAAGTGCCATCATCAGGGGTGGATGTAATTGAGTGTGTTCCTGGTTCTATTTCAATACAGAATATGTAGGAGAGAGAACTTACCGAATTTACATATACATATATGTATGTGTTTCCTTTGTATTGAAAAATACACACACACACACACACACACACACATACATACACATACATCTATAAATATATAAAGATATAAGACATACAAGGTAATCAGATTAAAATGATATATATAATATATAGGACTACCACTCGCTTTTCTCGTTATTCTGTGATAAGCATTTCTTATTACCTTCCATATACCAACAAATGCCCTGAAGATGATCTAATTAATAAATCGAAACACTGCAGCGTCGGCCAGTAAACTCGCCACTTAACTCATTTAAACCTGTGTTTTTTCATTCTTTCTTAATATATTACAATGTTATATAGGGGCCGGGTTAGCTCAGTCGGTAGAGCGTTTGGCTAGAAACCACAAGGTTCCTAGTTCGAT
>CM042148.1:38505087-38512587 GCA_023376005.1 Doryteuthis pealeii | reverse complement strand
CTGGAAGGAGAGTAGCGCTAAGTGAAATACAATTACCACGTTCAGGAATTGAACTCGGAACGACGAGTCCATTTCCCATGACTTTAACTATTAGACCACGCGCTTCCATTTTTAGCATATACGAGGTGTGTCTGAGATGGATTGAGACTGGTGTCACGAACAATTCGTTTAAAATACAAACAACAAACTGAATGCTTTCTCTCTTGAATCTAATGCACTTCCCTATACCTCTCTGTCACGCTTATCTGTCCTGTTGGAAAGGATTATTCGGGTATATCCCTCAGCTCCGTCGTTACAGACCTCTTGATGTCGTCAACGCATTCAAAACGGGTTTCTAAATGAGCCATTTTGTTGAAATTTTTCTGGATATAAGGTGTGTGCTAGATGCCCACTCTTATCTAGGGCAGAACCATATGATCTAACTCTTGGCCAATCACTGGCAGTACTCTGAGTTTGATACAATACTTAAACTGACCCTACTGGTCATGATTACTGTAACATTCATGGACGACGGACATATGATTAAATCACTCGACCTTTACCAATACGTAGGATAGGACTTATACGCTTACCAAAGGATTCCATAACATAGGACTTTCTTTAATCGCTTTTCAACTAGCCAAGGATGGCATTTAAAAACCTCCAGCTTGGGAAGTGCGCAGGAAATGACGATAGTTGTGGCAGGACAAATCGTAACTTTTTCTTTTTCCCAAGCTGAAGGGGCTAATCAAGGGGATCCGTTTTGAATACGTTGAAGCCATCAAGAGGTCCGTAACGACGGAGCTGAGTGTCATAACAGAAGTATCCTTCCTGCGGGGCATAGAAGAGTGAGAGAGAAGGATGGGAAAGTGCATTAGATTTAAGAGGGGGCTACTTTAGAGGAGAAGACATTTACTTTGTTTGGATTTTAAATGAATTGTTTGTGACAACAGTCTCAATACATGTCATTTTGATTTTGTTCTTGTTTTACAGCATATCAACCTCAATGGGTCATTTAATGCCGACTACGTTTTTGAAATGAATTGGTGATAATGTTTTGACATATTTTTTGTGAATGAAACTTTTAGATGATTTTTTTTCAACATATATTTTTGTGTTTTCATTTTTTTTGGAAGATTTTTAGATTTTGTTGTAGATGTGTGCTTCTTTTATGTATCCAAGTAGTTTTTCTGGGTATATTTGGTAGAATACCTGTTTTAGATTTGTTGTTTGGTAGTATGTTTTTCATATTTGTTTTAGGTTGCTACATTCTGTTAATATGTGTTTGATTGTGTAGGGTTTTTGGCATGGTATGCAATATGGGGCTGCTTCTTTTTTGAAGAGGTATGAATGGGTAATGTATGAGTGTCCTATTCTTAGTCTGGATAATATTACTTCTTCTTTTCTGGATATTTTGGTTTGATTTATTTGAAGTTTTCCTATTTGTGGCATTATTTCATGTAGTTTGTCAGACACACCTCGTATAGATATGATTAATTTAAAAAAATAACCAAGATTCCACTCTATGTCTGAAGATGCGATAACGAGCTAAACTTTTGAGATCAGTTGTAGATATTTGCTCTTATTGCCAGCTCAAAATCCTCCAATTCCTATCAACAAATAGATGAAATATTTAATACAGTTCCATACTGATCTTATTAGAATGACCACGAAAAACACATTGGCAACAAAACTTCACTTTGGTATTTATAATAATCTTTTGTGTGGTCTAAAAATTCAAGATAATATTAATCTTTTGCAAGTCTCTATAGCATACGAAATGTAATTCCTTTCTCAACTGAGCACGTTACTCTCACTTCAAATAGCAGTCGTCAGATTTCACTTGCCGTCCAAACACTTTTTTTCTCACTCGCTGTGTAAGCGACAGCCCGTCTTATTTCTGCTCGTTCGGCTGCGCTTATGCAAATTCCGATATACCTCATCCGGGTCTCTGCTACCAGCACCTCAGCTACGAGGATGTAGCGAGTTCGAATATCCGTAGCCACTCGCCACACTCTTCCCCGTCGCATAGGCAAAATATATCCTGACACGCTTTGTTTGTGAGGGCTGGGAATCCGCTTGTTCATAGGACTGCCTTTCAATTTCCTCACAAATAACCAATATAATACAATTTCTAAGATTCAATTTTTTCTATCTTCGTATCAATCTTTGTTGTTGGTATCCTTAAAACTGCTAAAGACAATGGTGTGGTGTCCAAATTAAAAAAAAAAGATTTTTATCTGTATTTGCATGAGTGGCTGAGCAGGCCAATTTTTGAATGGCAGTATCTGGTGCCCTGATGCACACAAACAATGATGCGGTGTTTGCCAGTTTTTCTGATTGTGGTAATTTCTACTATCTTTATATCTCAATAAAAACATTTAGGTAGGTTAAATCGAACTTAACTGTCCTAAATTCCACCATCATATGTCACCCCACCGAAAAACGAAAGAGAAGAAAAAAATATCAATGAATTAACCGAAATCTAATGAAATTTTCAGTGTTGATATATTAATGAATAAATTATAATGCACCAATTATTTTATTATGTAGTGTCCAAATTTTAAAAATGTATGTCTGTCTGTCTCTCTATCTGTCTGTCTGTCTGTCTTTCTATCTGTCTGTCTGTCTGTCTTTCTATCTGTCTGTGTGTCTGTCTGTCTCTCTCTTGCCCTGTCATTATGTTCATACCATCTTTCTATCGACCTCTGTCTATTCATACACATACAACACAAACACAAACCCACCCGTATTCTGTCTCTCTCTCATATATATGTATATGTATATATATATATATATGTGTGTGTGTGTGGTATGCTTGTTACACACACTCACACACTCACACACACATACACACACACACACATACATATATATATATATATATATATATATATATATAAATATATATATATATATATATATATATATATATGAGTTATGTTGACATCTACAGAACCGTCATGCTTTCAACTCTATTGTATTTTGTATGGTGCTTAAACTTGGACACTTTACAGCTAGCAGATAAAACAACTTGACGCCTTTCACATGCGTTATCTTCGTGCCATTTGCGGTATAAAATGGGATGATAGAGTAAAAAATAGCACAATATTAAAAAGAATTAACATTGCTGGTATTGAAACCTCACAAGCAAAGGTTCAGCTTAGGTGGGCTGGTCACGTTGCCATAATAAATGAGAACAGGCTTCCAAATTTTTGAAAGGCAGTATCTGGTGCCCTGAATGCACACAAACAGGGACGCTTGCTGGAGATGCTGTTGTCTTCTTCTAATCATCGTATTGTAAATGTTTAACTAAGATGCACTTTCAGTGATCCTTTTTTGTATATTAAGAACCCTGCATTTTTTTTCTTCCTGAAAGATATCTCGACGAATTTGTAAAGGTCCTTTATGAAAGAAAGAACGCACCTGACATTTCTATTATTATTTTTTTTTCTGTTTTCTTGACACTTTCGTGTTCTTTTAGCCGTTAAATGATAAGAACCATTTTCTTAATGTCTATTTGATTTGTTTTATTAATTCTTTGGAAAATTCTTTGCAAAGTGGAACATTTAAGCCTTTCTTTCTTTACCTTAAATTAAAGGCCACACACCTAAAAACACACACACATTTATACACATAAACACACAAACAAATGCACGCATATCTCAATCGGTGGAGTATCCGGTTTAGAACCACAAGGTTCTGGGTTCAATATCGGCCCTCGCCAACTCAGCGTATGAGTAACACGGCTTGCTAATGCGCGGTAAAGTGGGAAGCTGGTAGTGTTGTGGCGCTCTAGCTCAGACTCAATAAAAATGTCCCAGGTTTAGCGCTTGCGAAAAGAGGATAGACTCTCTCGCTGTCCGGCTGATACCGACAATTTGGCCACTCGATCTACTTTACTTACTTAATATATATATATATATATATATATATATATATATATATATATATATATATATATATATGGAGGATATGTGCTTAACTGAAGTCATATATCCTCCAAAAATTGTCGGCTAAAAGCCATATCAAATAAACACAGTGTTTATTTACGTACTTTCATATATATATATATATATATATATATATATATATATATATATACTTTGTTGGGGTACCAAGTTTCTTGGTACAAGGGACTCTTGGCTGGTCTTGTTCTCTAACAGTAGTTTGTTGTAGAGTTCAGGTACCGTATGAGAGCTCAGTGCTTAATTTTAATAAACAGAGCAAATTTATTTGTGAATAAAAAGGCCTTAAATACTAGGGGTATCGTGATTATGGACCCACGAATGGAAATGGTCCATAATCACGATACCCCAGCCATTTTATTCACAATATATATATATAATATATATATATATATATATAATATAATATAATATAATATAATATAATAAGATAAATATATAAAGATTTTACATATCTATTTATTAGGTAACAAAGGAAATAGATATGTAAAACCTTTATATATTTATCTTATTATATTATATAACAGCTCTATTTTATATTGAGCACTCTACCAATAATACTGCCTTTGGTACACCATTCCAGCAAAGCTGAAACAGTGACCATCTCACACTACATATTATATATATATATATATATATATATATATATATATATATATATATATATACTAGTGCTATGGTAAGGCTGGTTTACCTACTTTAGCATAAGGGTGTTGTAGTTTAGTATTGCCTCATTTTTTTTTATCTTTTCTTTATTTCTTCTATTGTGTTTAATTTCTTCTAGTGTTTTTTTTAATTTATTTATTCGTTTATTATTACTCCTTTTGAGTTTTCACATCAGTGTTAGCTGATAGTCTTTCACTGGAGTCTGAGTGACAGCAAGTCTCCTCAGGTCTCCAGGACTTTCTGAGTATTCTGGCAGATTGCAGCAGTGCAGTGTTCTGAATGGTTTCAATCCTTCCTCTGATATCCAAACTTTCCAAGCCCTTTTCTAATCCTTTTGGGACTGTTCCAAGTGCACCAACCACAATTGGTATAACTTTCACTTTCATATTCCATAACTTTTCAGTTCTCTGGCAAGGTCCAGATATTTGTCAATTTTTCATTTTCCTTTAACTTCACCCTGTGATCCGCTGGCACTGCAAAATCCACCAGTTGACAAGTTCTTTCTTTTTTGTTAATCCACACTAGGTCTGGTCTTCTTGCTGGGATAAGGTGATCCGTTTTAATTTCAAAGTCCCAGAGAATTTTGTGCGTTTCGTTCTCAAGAACAGCAGTGCAGTGTTCTGAATGGTTTCAATCCTTCCTCTGATATCCAAACTTTCCAAGCCCTTTTCTAATCCTTTTGGGACTGTTCCAAGTGCACCAACCACAATCGGTATCACTTTCACTTTTATTATTATTATTATTATTATTATTATTATTATTATTATTATTATTATTATTTTATTTTTCATTTTCAATAGATAAAAAAAATGAATGAAATAAAAAGATCAATATGAAGAAAATGGAGATATTCCCAAAATAGATTTGTATCGTTTTCTGATTCGCCTGAGCAAACATAGCGAACACAATTTTGGAATCTTAATATTTTCATGTGATGATGTATTTATGGAATATTTTATGAATATATGGATGCATGCAGTATCGAAACAAAGGAAGGAATCACATATAATTTATATGTTTTATGTTCTGAATCTTATATACATGAAAACCCCATTTAGTTCACCGACTTCTCCTTTTTCAAGTTCCACATTTCTCCTCATTCCAATGATATTCTTATTGTTGCATGGGAGATTCCATCTTGCAGTTCTTTCATTCCTTTTTATATTTCTCATTTCCAGAGTCTGAGATAAACCATGATGGCTGGAAGATACTGAAGATGGTATATTTAGTTTTCATGGATAGAAGATCTGGCTTTGTTTCCGCTTGGTCATAAGCATAGTAACTTATATTAAAGCTTGATATGAGCAATCCTTTATTTACCTTCCAGAGTGTTCCATCCGTCGAATATTTCTGGTAACATTACAAGTTCACAGCATCTCAAAAACTGCCTGTTTAAGACCTTTTCCCTCTTAGCAATTTTTCATTTCTGTTTTGGCGCCACAATCTGTTATTCTGATTTGTTGTTATTGACCAATCAGAATCATTTGATATTTTCGAATGATTACTCCGTTACTAGTTGGCGCAACTAAGCTGCTGTTGCTGTTGTAAAAGGAGGGACTTTGGTGAACTGAAATTTCGTGGGTTGGAAAAAGTGTATGATAAAAGTGAGGGTTCGTTTAAGTGGTCTAACGTAACAATACACACACACACACACACACACACACACACACACACACATATATATATATATATATATATATATATATGTTTGGTTGAACTCAAGTGACGACTCCTGTCGTACGAGTTGCTGTTCAATGCTTTCAAGGTGTCTGGCCATCTTTTTGGTGTCAGGGTGGAACTGGTGTAGTAATCCACCAAAGGTGTCTCTCCTAGCGCTTTCCGCATGTCGATCTGCCATCTTCAATTTGGAAACTAATGGTATGTTTCGTGGTGTCTTGTTTTTAAAGAAAACGAGCAGTAGCATAGGAATTTGTAGTGGGAGATAGTAACAATTGGTAGTGGGAGGTAGTAGAAATTGGTAGTAGTTCGAACGAACGATGCAGTAGAGATTTTGTAGGAACGGGGTCACGAGATTGTGAGAAGGGGAGGGGAATAGTGGAAGGAGGATTGGCGGGAAATTAAAGGCATTTGAGGACATGTTGTCTTGTTTCGAAATTTATTTTGTTTAAGGTGGATTTTTATTGTTTGATATACAGAGCTTCGATTATTTGCAGCTTTTGTTTGTTTTTTCTTTATGTAGTGTAAGTGTATTTTCTGTTAAAACTTTGCGGTAGGTAGAGGGGGGGGGCATGAATGTGTTTTAAGTTGTTGATTAATAGAACTGGTATCGGATAGGTGTAGGGTTAATCTGCGTGATAATGTGGTCGTCGTGTGGCCAATATACGTATTATTAATTTTGGAGAGACAGTCTCCTACAGGACATTTGAATTTGTATACGATATTAGTCTCATTAAAACGAGTAGTTTAGTGGAGGAGATTTGCATGTGACGAGATTGGTAATATTTAACTTTTCGTAGTAGATAATTAGCTTTTTACGAGCGCTTTCTGCACATCTTTTGCCATCATCAGGTGTGGAAATAGTGAAATGTTTCTGTTGTCTCGCTTTTAAAACAAGCAGTAGCAGTAGGAATTATTAGTGGACGGGGCTCACAAGATCCGTTTAAAAGAACAGTGGCAGTAGACAACCTTTGGTGGATTGCTACACCAATGCCACCCGAATATCAAAAAGATGGCCAGACAATTAGAAAGGATCGTACAAAAACTCGCCAGACAAGAATTGTCAGTAGAGTTTATCAAAACACACACACACACGTACCCCCCATAAGAGAGTTTTATAATTTGCTTGAAGCATTGTGTATATATTGGTTAGGAGGTTGATTTAGAAGGCTATCATAATGCAGGTGTAAAGAAAAACAAATAATACGGT
>CM042148.1:38497587-38500087 GCA_023376005.1 Doryteuthis pealeii | reverse complement strand
GTTATGTAGTAGCATTTTAAAAAAGTAGTTTTGCAATAGTTGTATTGTTTATTCAATTACCCCGCCTATGAGCAGATTAACGCAGAGTTTAACATATTTGAATTCAGAATTTTCCATCCTCTAGACAGGTTGGCATACCTAGGGTAAAGAGCTCTGACTGCCCTACTATTATACAGCTCGATGACAGCTCGATGAAGAATAGATGCATTTATATATTTCCCAAGTGTATTAGCGCTTTGTGAAATGCAACCTGTCTCGTCTAGAATTTGAAATCGAGTCGGCGTGTCAGTTTCCTGTGACAACAACCATTTTACGACAAGCAGATGTATTGAATTGGAAAGTCTTAATAATTTACTCATAATATATCCCTACATTTATATTGAATTCCGATCTCACTGATAAGTTAAAACGACAATTCTTCAAGGCTGTGGTTGTATCAGTGCCGCTGTATGGCTGCACCTCTTGGACCCTAACGAAGCGCATTGAGAATAAGCTAGATGGGACCTACACAAAAATGCTGCGTGCGATCCTGAACAAGTCGTGGAAACAGCACCCCACAAGGAAGCAGCTGTACGGCCACCTGTATATACGCATCTCCCGATGATGGCCCATGACGTACTTAGGAACAATTTAGTTCTGCCAAATTTATTTTTCGGAATTCCCCTCTGCGACTTTAGAATTTTTTATAATATCTTTGACTTCTCAACTGTAGTTAACGTTCTGTACTCCCATATGTTTATTTGTTTGGTTATTTCAGATCTCACATCAGTATTTTTTTTCGTCATACAACCTGTGATAGCACGTGCGATACCCTGCCCTCATCAGCTACCAACTAGGAGTGATAACACAGTTTCGGTAGCTAAGGCAGGACTGCCACTTCCTAGCGCTACCAAGCAGCTTTTGCCACCGGACAGGGTATTATAAAAATAATAGAATAAAATAATGCCGAGAAGAACTTATAAGATCCGTTCATCTGAGAAGTTTTGTTATCAGTGCAGTTTGTTATTTAAAAACGTGTTTGTTTTCGGCCATTGACTTAACTTAATTTAAACTTTAAATTCTGCACCCAGGAACATTGATTGGAAGATTGTGACTACAAGAATAGTTGCTTTAAAGGGGAGCCATTTTTGTCTGCAGAATGTGATGCTATGAAGCTGTGGGTTAGTATTAATAACTATTTCATCCACCCACAAAACATAACCGAATCCCAAATCATGATCAGATGAAGATTATGTTGGAGTAACAGCTGGTCCCCTCTCAGCAATATACGTATACAACGCAATATATCTATATCATATGTAGTGATATCATCATCAGCCTCCTCCTCATCATCATCATCATCATCATTAGGGAAGATATGAATGAATCTATTCTTCATCGAGCTGTCGGTACAATACTAAGGAAGTCAGGGCTCTTTAATCTAGGTATGCCAACCGGTCTAGAAGGAGGAAAACTCTGAAGTCAAACATGTTAAACTGTGTAAACCCTGCTCATGACGGGGTAATTGGGGAAACATGTAAAAACGCTACAAAAACAGTGCTTTCATTATATATACTAGCAAATATATGCACCCTCCGAGTGCAAATATTTAAGTTTTAATGTAATAAAATATTGTATTAAATTAGAAAGGCTAATGAAACTAAATAAGAATGCAGATAAAAAGATTTGAAACAGGGGGGTATAATCGAAAGATAGAACAACTGAAACTCACACTTCCATCACTCTCGTCTTTCATTGTTATTTTTTCTAATTTAAGTATTTATTTAAAAGAGGAAGTAAAGAATAAAATTAAAGTTATTTCTTCTTGTTAATGGATTTCATTTAAGATTTATTGAAGAGATTTTTGCTTATATTCATTAAAATGAAACCAAATAATTAGAAACCAATAATACTAAGCACATATTTATCAAAATCACATTTTTAATATCAATATGCAAATTAGCCTTCCTATTCACACTGTAAACCTCTATTTTGTTGTATATATAAATATAATTGCATGTTATTAATATGTGCATATGGTCAACAGCATTAATAATGTAAAACAATTTTATTAATAATTGAGATTTAATTGAGATTGTGATGTCAATAACTAAGGGAATTATGACTTGAGTAGTAATATAGTTTCGGTTACAGACAGAAAAACACACAATCTCCATTATAATAAGAAGATATATATATATATATATATATATATATATTTATATTTATATTTATATATGTACATATATATAATAGTAACCCACAGACACCGCGTTTGTACGTATCAAATAACCTAAGCGTGGCTAGACTTAGCAGACTAAATCTAGCCGAAAGTGAAACCCGACTGATTTTTGATCACTCCAATTCCTTAAACTCCTATATATTTACTAGACAATACGTGATGCGTTGGGTCACCCATTGAGTTCTGTGTCGATAATTGGGATTAGGGAAAAAGTTTATAAAGGGAATTAAATTTTCAAAAATAGATACGACCAGAGAATTTAAAAAAATCATTAAAATC
>CM042148.1:38490497-38494987 GCA_023376005.1 Doryteuthis pealeii | reverse complement strand
GGCCGCACACTCCAATTTCCCATGAATTTAACCATTAGAGACCAAAGGGCTTCCATTTTAGCAATATACGAGGTTGTCTGAGATGTATTGAGACTGGTGTCACGAAACAATTCGTTTAAAATACAAACAACAAACTGAATGTTTACTCTTCTTGAATCTAATTCACTCCCCTATACATTTCCGTCACGCTTCTCTGTCCTGTTGGAAGGATTCTTCTGGTTTATCCCTCAGCTCCGTCGTTACAGACCTATTGATGACGTCAACGCATTCACAACGGGTCTCTAAATGAGCCTTTTTTTAAAGATTTTTCTGGATATAAGGTGTGTTCTAGATGCCCGCTCTTACTTATAGACTAGGGCGGAATCATGTGATCTAACTCTTGGCCAATCACTGGCAGTACTCTGAGGTTGATACAATACTTAAACTGACCCTACTGGTCATAATTACTGTAACATTCATGGACGACGGACATAGGATTAAATCATTGGAGCTTAACCAATACGCAGGATAGGACTTATACGCTTACCAAAGGATTCCATAATATAGGACTTTTTTTTAAGCACTTTTCAACTAGCCAAGGATGGCATTTAAAAACTTTCAGCTTTGGAAGTGCGCAGGAAATGACGATAGTTGTGACAGGACAAATCGTAACTTTTTCTTTTTCCCAAGCAGAAGGGGCTTATCAAGAGGATCCGTTTTGAATGCGTTGAAACCATCAAGAGGTCCGTAACGACGGAACCAAGTGTCATACCAGAAGTATCCTTCCTGCGGGGCATAGAAGAGGGAGAGATAAGGATGGGAAAGTGCATTAGATTTAAGAGGGGTCTACTTTAGAGAAGAAAAATATTACTTTTTTTTGGATTTTAACAGTCTCAATACATTTTTTTGATTTTGTTCTTGTTTTACGGCATATCAACCTCAATGGGTCATTTAATGCCGACTACGTTTTTGAATGAATTGGTGATAATGTTTTATTTTCTAAAGGGTTTTTTTTTTTTACATTTTTTTTGTGAATGAAACTTTTTGATGATTTTTTTTTAACATATATTTTTGTGTTTTCATTTTTTTTGGAAGATTTTTAGATTTTGTTGTAGATGTGTACTTCTTTTATGTATCCGATTAGTTTTTCTGGGTTTATTTGGTAGAATATCTTTTTTAGATTTGTTGTTTGGTAGTATTTTTTTCGTATTTGTTTTAGGTTGCTACATTCTGTTAATATGTGTTTGATTGTGTAGGGTTTTTGGCATGGTATGCAATATGGGGCTGCTTCTTTTTTGAGGAGATATGAATGGGTAATGTATGAGTGTCCTATTCTTAGTCTGGATAATATTACTTCTTCTTTTCTGGATATTTTGGTTTGATTTATTTGAAGTTTTCCTATTTGTGGCATTATTTCATGTAGTTTGTCAGACACACCTCGTATAGATATGATTAATTAAAAAAAAAACAACCAAGATTCCGCTCTATGTCTGAAGATGCGATAACGAGCTGAACTTTTGAGATCAGTTGTAGATATTTGCTCTTATTGCCAGCTCAAAATCCTCCAATTCCTATAAACAAATAGATGAAATATTTAATACAGTTCCATACTGATACTATTAGAATGACCACGAAAAACACATTGGCAACAAAACTTCCCT
The DNA here is from genome assembly GCA_023376005.1 of Doryteuthis pealeii. Lineage (NCBI taxonomy): Eukaryota > Metazoa > Mollusca > Cephalopoda > Myopsida > Loliginidae > Doryteuthis > Doryteuthis pealeii. The sequence goes on along the minus strand of CM042148.1, from coordinate 38,493,347 downwards.
TTGACGTTTATAATAATCTTTTGGATGGTCTAAAAATTCAAGATAATATTAATCTTTTGCAAATCTCTATAGCAAGCGAAATGTAATTCCTTTCTCAACTGAGCACGTTACTCTCACTTCAAATAGCAGTCGTCAGATTTCACTTGCCGTCCAAACACTTTCTTCCTCACTCGCTGTGTCAGCGACAGTCCGTCTTATTTCTGCTCGTTCGGCTGCGCTTATGCAAATTCCGATATACCTCATCCGGGTCTCTGCTAACAACACCTCAGCTACGAGGAGGTAGCGAGTTCGAATATCCGTAGCCACACGCCACACTCTTCCCCCCTCGCACAGGCCAAACATATCCTGACGCGTTTGTTTGTGGGGGCTGGGAATCCGCTTGTTCATAGGACTGCCTTTCAATTTCATCACAAATAACCAATATAATACAATTTCTAAGATTCAATTTTTTCTATCTTCGTATCAATCTTTGTTGTTGGTATCCTTAAATCTGCTAAAGACAATGGTGTACTGTCCAAATTTTTAAAAATGATTTTTTTTTATCTGCATCTGCATGAGTGGCTGAGCAGGCCAATTTTTGAATGGCAGTCTCTGGTGCCCTGACTGCACACAAACAGTGATGTGGTGTTTGCCAGTTTTTCTGATTGTGGTAATTTCTACTATCTTCATATCTCAATAAAAACATTTAGGTAGGTTAAATCGAACTTAACGGTCCTAAATTCCACCATTATATGTCACCCCACCGAAAAACGAAAGAGAAGAAAAAAATATCAATGAATTAACCGAAATCTAATGAAATTTTCAGTGTTGATATATTAATGAATAAATTATAATGCACCAATTATTTTATTATGTAGTGTCCAAATTTTAAAAATGTCTGTCTGTCTGTCTCTCTATCTGTCTGTCTGTCTGTCTTTCTATCTGTCTGTGTGTCTGTCTGTCTGTCTCTTGCCCTGTCATTATGTTCATACCATCTTTCTATCGACCTCTGTCTATTCATACACATACAACACAAACACAAACCCACCCGTATTCTGTCTCTCTCTCATATATATGTATATGTATATATATATGTGTGTGTGTGGTATGCTTGTTACACACACTCACACACTCACACACACATACACACACACACATATATATATATATATATATGAGGTATGTTGACATCTACAGAGCCGTCATGCTTTCAACTCTATTGTATTTTGTATGGTGCTTAAACTTGGACACTTAAAGCTAGCACATAAAACAACTTGACGCCTTTCACATGCGTTGTCTTCGTGCCATTTGCGGTATAAAATGGGATGATAGAGTAAAAAATAGCACAATATTAAAAAGAATTAACATTGCTGGTATTGAAACCTCACTAGCAAAGGTTCAGCTTAGGTGGGCTGGTCACGTTGTCATAATAAATGAGAACAGGCTTCCAAATTTTTGAATGGCAGTATCTGGTGCCCTGACTGCACACAAACAGTGATGCTTGCTGGAGATGCTGTTGTCTCTCTTTTCTTCTAATCATCGTATTGTAAATGTTTAACTAAGATGCACTTTCAGTGATCCTTTTTTGTATATTAAGAACCCTGCATTTTTTTCTTCCTGAAAGATATCTCGACGAATTTGTAAAGGTCCTTTATGAAAGAAAGAACGCACCTGACATTTATATTATTATTTTTTTTCTGTTTTCTTGACACTTTCGTGTTCTTTTAGCCGTTAAATGATAAGAACCATTTTCTTAATGTCTATTTGATTTGTTTTATTAATTCTTTGGAAAATTCTTTGCAAAGTGGAACATTTAAGCCTTTCTTTCTTTACCTTAAATTAAAGGCCACACACCTAAAAACACACACATTTATACACATAAACACACAAACAAATACACGCATATCTCAATCGGTGGAGTATCCGGTTCAGAACCAGAAGGTTCTGGGTTCAATATCGGCCCTTTAAACGAGTAGTTTAGGGGAGGAGATTTGCATGTGACGAGATTGGTAATTTTTAACTTTTCGTAGTAGATAATTAGCTTTTTACGAGCGCTTTCTGCACATCTTTGTGCCATCATCAGGTGTGGAACTAGTGAAATGTTTCTGTTGTCTTGCTTTTAAAACAAGCAGTAGCAGTAGGAATTATTAGTGGGCGGGGCTCACAAGTTCTGTTTAAAAGAACAGTGGCAGTAGACAACCTTTGGTGGATTGCTACACCAATACCACCCGAATATTAAAAAGATGGCCAGACAATTAGAAAGGATCGTACAAAAACTCGCCAGACAAGAATTGTCAGTAGAGTTTATCAAACACACACACACACACACGTACCCCCCATAAGAGAGTTTTATAATTTGCTTGAAGCATTGTGTATATATTGGTTAGGAGGTTGATTTAGAAGGCTATCATAATGCAGGTGTAAAGAAAAACAAATAATACGGTAACAATGATGTTGTGTGTTAACCTGTATCTAATTCTTGAATTTTCGAGATAAAATCTCTTTTTCAAAAGATCACTGGAACTGAAGTAGTCTAGTTATGGCATTTCTATTTAAATGAATTTATAACTAGACTACTTCAGTTCCAGTGATCTTTTGAAAAAGAGATTTTATCTCTAAAATTCAAGAATAAAATACAGGTTAACACACAACACCATTTTTTACCGTATTATTTTTTGTCCTTTACACCTGCATTGTGATAGCCTTCAAAATCTACCCCCAAACCAATATATATATATATATATATATATATATATATGAGATCTTTAAAGGAATGGTTAAAGATATCAACTATTGGAATACTTACACAGGTGATTTGCTTGTAGTGGTTTGTGTACAACCAGCCATACTTTTTGGGATCAGTTAGGATTA
>CM042148.1:38485497-38487997 GCA_023376005.1 Doryteuthis pealeii | reverse complement strand
TAATTAGATATGACCGCAACAACAATATTATATAATATAATAAAAACTATAATATCTAAGCCATAATATAATATACCAATATTATATACCAATATTATAAATAATAATATATATGTTATCCATATAAATTATATATGTATTATATATGCTTAAAGGTTTAATTGAAACCATATAATTGCTTGAAAAGAGTATTTTAAAAATTTGAATATCCAACATCTTCACTCGTGTTATGTAGTAGCATTTAAAAAAAATAGTTTTGCAATAGTTGTATTGTTTATTCAATTACCCCGCCTATGAGCAGATTAACGCAGAGTTTAACATATTTGAATTCAGAATTTTCCATCCTCTAGACAGGTTGGCATACCTAGGGTAAAAAGCTCTGACTGCCCTACTATTATACAGCTCGATGAAGAATAGATGCATTTATATATTTCCCAAGTGTATTAGCGCTTTGTGAAATGCAACCTGTCTCGTCTAGAATTTGAAATCGAGTCGACGTGTCAGTTTCCTGTGACAACAACCATTTTACGACAAGCAGATGTATTGAATTGGAAAGTCTTAATAATTTACGCATAATATATCCCTACATTTATATTGAATTCCGATCTCACTGATAAGTTAAAACGACAATTCTTCAAGGCTGTGGTTGTATCAGTGCCGCTGTATGGCTGCACCTCTTGGACCCTAACGAAGCGCCTTGAGAATAAGCTAGATGGGACCTACACAAAAATGCTGCGTGCAATCCTGAACAAGTCGTGGAAACAGCACCCCACAAGGAAGCAGCTGTACGGCCACCTGTATATACGCATCTCCCGATGATGGCCCATGACGTACTTAGGAACAATTTAGTTCTGCCAAATTTATTTTTCGGAATTTCCCTCTGCGACTTTAGAATTTTTTATAATATCTTTGACTTCTCAACTGAAGTTCACGTTCTGTACTTCATATGGTTATTTGTTTGGTTATTTCAGATCTCACATCAGTATTTTATTTTTGTCGTCATACAACGTGTGATAGCACGTGCGATACCCTGCCCTCATCAGCTACCAACTAGGAGTGATAACACAGTTTCGGTAGCTAAGGCAGGACTGCCACTACCTAGCGCTACCAAGCAGCTTTTGCCACTGGACAGGGTATTATAAAAATAATAGAATAAAATAATGCCGAGAAGAACTTACAAGATCCGTTCATCTGAGAAGTTTTGTTATCAGTGCAGTTTGTTATTTAAAAACGTGTTTGTTTTCGGCCGTTGATTTAACTTAACTTAAAACTTTAACTTCTGCGCCCAGGAACATTGATTGGAAGATTGTGACTACAAGAATAGTTGCTTTAAAGGGGAGACATTTTTGTCTGCAGAATGTGATGCTAGGAAGCTGTGAGTTAGTATTAATAACTATTTCATCCACCCACAAAACATAACCGAATCCCAAATCATGATCAGATGAAGATTATGTTGGAGTAACAGCTGTTCCCCTCTCAGCAATATACGTATTCAACGCAATATATCTATATCATATGTAGTGATATCATCATCAGCCTCCTCCTCCTCCTCATCATCATCATCATCATCATTAGGGAAGATATGAATGCATCTATTCTTCATCGAGCTGTCGGTACAATAGTAAGGAAGTCAGGGCTCTTTAATCTAGGTATGCCAACCGGTCTAGAAGGAGGAAAACTCTGAAGTCAAACATGTTAAACTCTGTGTAAACCCTGCTCATGACGGGGTAATTGAGGAAACATGTAAAAACGATACAAAAACAGTGCTTCCATTATATATATATAATAGTCAGCCACATACACTACGTTTCGACGTATCACATAACCTAAGCGTGGCTAGACTTAGCAGACTAACTCTAGCCGAAAGTGAAACCCGACTGATTTTTGATCAGTACAATTCCTTAAACTCCTATATATTTACTAGACAATACGTGATGCGTTGGGTCACCCATTGAGTTCTGTGTCGATAATTGGGATTAGGGAAAAAGTTTATAAAGTGAATTAAATTTTCAAAAATAGATATGACCAGAGAATTACAAAAATCATTAAAAAAATTTTGTAAGATTTCTAAGAAAGGGGATGTTTGACCTATTTTAAATTGATATGGATCTGATTCTTAGAATATCATTAAGCTACGGGCTCGCTACTTCGGAATTTTAACATACAAATAAAATGAAGTTAAATGTCCTTTTCACAATCACTCTCTCTCTCTCTCTCTCTCTCTCTCTCTCTCTCTCTCTCTCTCTCTCTCTCTCTCTCACCACACACAACACACACGAAATATTGTCGATTTAAATTTGGTAAAAGTAAGTAGAGAGGTTTATTTTTAATATTACATAAAATTTTCAGCCACCCGCACAAATTAGCTTCTCAACACATTGAATTATATAATTTTCTAGAACCGGGTCAATTTAAATTTAAATTAGGTCAAACGTTCTTTTTCTTAGAAATCTTACAAAATGAGTTTAATGGTTTTTAAAAATTTTCCGGCCCTAATTAT
>CM042148.1:38425497-38480497 GCA_023376005.1 Doryteuthis pealeii | reverse complement strand
ATAGTACCGAGTTTAAAGGTGTATTTACCAAGATAGTAATGAACAATGAATGGAACCTTATTTATTTCAGAATACAAAGTGTGTCAAAAAGTACAACAAATTTCGATACTTTTTGATACACCTCATATATATTGATATACATACATACATGTAAATATATATATATATATATATATATATATATATATATATATTGTTTTATCATATAGAATTGTTTTATATTATTAATGCTATTATCATGATATCACCTCCCTGTCGTCTGGGGCTGTAGGAGACACCGACACCAACCGGAGTAACACATACCCCACCACTTTAATATCACTCCAAGTCAATCTGTCCAATTTCTCTTCGCACTGTTGGTTCTGGCTCGGCCAATCAGAATCCAGGACTTTCACGTAACATTCATACATATCACTCACCCGTTTTTTGTTTATTTTCATTATTACACTTTTCAATTTTCACACACACACACTCTCTCTCTCTCTCTCTCTCTCTGCCCCCCCTGTAAGCGCTACACTCCAAGCCACCAATGACGTCATACATTGATCTCGTCACTCTCATTAACTTATATTATTATTAGTTAATCTAAACCAATTTAACTAGGTGCAATCAAATGATTATTATTAAATACAATTAATAATTGAAACCATATAATTATCAGTATTAAATAGGAACACTTGATACCATATAACTGTGCAAACCAATGATTGTCTGTTAAAAGTCATAGGAACACTTGCTGGTATATAACTGTGCAAACAAATGATTGTCTGTTTAAAAGTCATAGGAAACCTTGCTGGCATATAACTGTAAATTATATTCCAATGGCTGGGCCATGTCCACCGGGTGGATGATGGACGAATTCCGAAGGATATCCTCTATGCAGAGCTTTCGTCTAGTAAGAGACTTATTGGTCGCCCCCAGCTGCGTTTCAAGGATGTCTGCAAGAATTATCTCAGGTGCTTTGGCATTGCCCCTTCCAGCTAGGAAAATTTAGCTCAGGACCGCCCTCGGTGGGAGTAGGCCCTCCCTAGTGGATTGTTCAGGTTTGAAGCCACTCTGGTGCAACACCATCAAGCCAAGAGGTCCAGAAAACAGCAGCGGCAACAAAGCACCGGCACATCAACATCTTCAGGGACAGCCTTCACATGCGACATCTGTGGTCGAGAATATTTTTCGAACATTGGACTTTACAGTCACAGGAGGCGCTGAAATCTAGGTTTCAAAGAAAATTCGACGAAAATTCCAACGAATTTCATTTCAAATAAGGATTTACTCTGATGAAGGTGGAATTTTCTTTGTGTGCGGAACATTTCTACATTTTTTTCTATTATTATTATTTCATTTGGTTATTTAGAAATAATAATAGTTTAAATAATGTACACATGGATAAACTCCTTACCGAAACACGTGTAAGTAAAATTGATTAAAATATCCTATTTTATCCATTCTATACTTTCTTTCCTTTATTACTTTTTTCAACATACCGTCGGATTCACTTCCAATTTCATTTTACACACACACACACACACACACACACACACACACACACATATTATATATATATATATATATATATATATATATATATAGAGAGAGAGAGAGAGAGAGAGAGAGAGAGAGTTGGCCGACCTGAAAAATCCAACCATATCTTCTTGACATAAAAAATCTGTCGACATTAAAAATCAATCCATCGGTCAATGTCTCTCTTTTTAGACGCTTCATTGAAACTGTCTATTTATATTGTACGTACCTTGTATCCATGTTTAAATTGTTAACTAAGTCTTAGTAAACACTTATAATGGAAGTGAGAGTTAAACATTCTGGTAGACATCTTGTAAAAAGTAGTGAGCTATAAAGAAAGAAAAAAAAGTCATTATCAGTAAGAATAGAAATAAAACAGAAAAAAAATAATTGGAGTTTGAATGTAATCGTTACTTAAGATGAAAGCTGTTATTTTTTTTTTTTTTTTTGGTAGGGTGAAGAATTATCGGGCGGGGCAGCAGGGTGGGGTTTTGGTAGGTCAGGGTACGGACTGAACTATACTTCGACTCACGCAGATCTGATCAATGGTGTTGTTTTCTCTTCTTCTTTTTCTTTTTTCTTTCTTTTTTTTTTCTTCTCTATTGTTATTTTTGGATGCGTTCAAATGCAAAACGGAATCTGCAAAGAGGAAGAGCCAGGTGCACGATTCCAGTGTCAACTCTGATAGAGTTTTTTTTTTATTTATTTATTGTCTACAAAAGCAGAAGTGATAGAGAAAGTGAGAGTGTACTTACATGTGGTGATATTATTAAGCATTCGTGCGTTTGAAATGAATTGAACGAGAAACACAACACAGAGTGATAGAGAGAGGGGGATAATATATATATATATATATATATATATATATATATGTATATATATATATATATATATATATATATAGAGAGAGAGAGAGATGGACAGCCAAATATATATACATATGTATATAGAGAGAGACAGAGAAAAGAGAGAGAAAGAGAGAGATGGACAGCCAAATATATATATATATATATATATATATATATAGAGAGAGAGAGAGAGAGAGAGAGAGAGAGAGAGAAGAGAGATGGACGTCCAAATATATATTATATATATATATATATTAGAGAGAAGAGAGAAAGAGAGAGAGATGGACATCCAAATATATATAATATATATATATATATATATATATATATATATATATATATATATATAGAGAGAGAGAGAGAGAGAGGAGAGAGAGAGAGAAAGTGCGAGATGGACAGCCAAATATATATATATATATAGAGAGAGAGAGAGAGAGAGAGAGAGAAAGAGAGAAAAGAGAGAAAGAAGAGAGAGAAAGAGAGAGATTGACAGCCAAAATTATATATATATATAATATATCTGATTGGCTGTTACTAACAACCAATCAGATGCACAGTGCTTTGTATTTGAATGGGTTAGAGTTCTACAACCGTCCAAAGAAAAACTTTTTCATTGTCAAACATCTTTTAGCGGCTATGGTTGGTGGTTGTGCCAGAATTTGATCACCTCTGATAGGGTCAGCAGAGCGAGGGAAGTCTAATGTTTGAAGACCCGAAACTTCCCAATGAACTCTGCGGATTACATCGCTAGCGACAACCACCAGCGCCCCAAATGTAGGAGCGTATATTTAAAGTATTATACCTTATCGACACACTAATAACACGGGCCTTTCGAGGCCTGTGTCTATTAATGAAAATTACCAGCGTCGATCCCAGGAGGCTATCCCCCCGGCAACACCTGCCCCCTCGATTTAAAGGGGCAAGTCTGGGTTTATTGCCCAGCACCTGAGGTGCCCCCTCGAGGGGGAATGCCGACGGAATCGACACATTTTTGTGTCTACCACCCATGAGCTTCGGTTTGTGGGTAGGCCCAAATAAAAATGTCTTTGTGTCACGCCCTCATAAGTGGGATGAGAGGCAAATAGCCTAATAAAATGCAATTGTATTTATGTATATGAAAAAATAGCGGTTTACAGTGTGAACAGGACGGCTAATTTGCATATTGATATTAAAAATTTAATTTTAATAAATATGTGCTTAGTATTATTGATTTCTAATCGTTTAGTTTTATCTTAATGAATATGAGCAAAAATCTCCGGGATAAATCTTAAAAGAAATCCATTAACAAGAAGAAATAACTGTAATTTTATTCTTTACTTCCTATTTTAACTAAATCGTTAAATTAGGAAAATTTAGCAATGAAAGGCGGGAGTGAAGGAAGAGTAAGTTTCAGTTGTTCTATTATTCGATTATACACCCACTGTTTAAAATATTTTTATCTGTATTCTTATTTAGTTTCATTAGCCTTTCTAATTTAATATATTTTATTTCATTAAAACTTAAATACTTTCACCCAGTGGGTGCATATATTTGCTGGTTTATTTAAAGATTAATCGTTTCTGTTAGTCGATTTAAAAATATGAGATGATTACTTTTTGTTTATTCCTTTGTCATTCCAATTTCTCTTTCCTTAAAAGACAAACTTTCTTTCTTTTTTTCTTCTTTCTTTCTTTCTTTCATTCTTTCTTTCTTCTTTCTTCTTTCATTCTTTCTTCTTTCATTCTTTTTTCTTTTTCCTTCTTTCTTTCTTTCTTCTTTCTTTCTGTCTTTTTCCTTCTTTCTTTCTTTCTTTCTGTCTTTTACCTTCTTTCTTTCTTTTTTCTTTTTCCTTCTTTCTTTCTTTTTTTCTTCTTTCTTTGTTTGTTTCTTTCTTTCTTCTTTCTTTCTTTCTTTTTTCTTCTTCTTTCTTTTTTTCTCTTCTTTCTTTCTTTCTTCTTTCTTTCTTTCCTTTTTTGTCATTTCTCTTTCATTATTTATTTCTTCCAGGCTACCTTTTTTTTCTCCATTGACCCCACATCCAAAACAAAAACTTGGACATTATTCTTAATCGTCTTTACATTTGATGAATAGACATCGACTGCTCACTTGTCCAGCAGACTCTCCTGTAGTGAAGTGTAATTAACTCACCCCCCCCCCCATTATTTAATTCATGTCACCACCACAGTCTGTTGTGTCTTAAAAGTTCAACCTTTGTCTTGCTGTTTCTTTGTTCATATTCTTTCACTTTCTGACCAGGTGCTTGTGTTCAATTTGAAGACCACAAACGCTAAACGATGGTGTCTGTATCGAGTAAATGAGTTCGATTATAAAGGGGCCGGGTTAGCTCAGTCGGTAGAGCGTTCGGCTAGAAACCACAAGGTTCCTAGTTCGATACCGGTCCCCGCCAACTCAGCGTATTAGTAGCACAGGGATCTGTGCGGTAAAGTAAGGAGCTGATGGTAGGTGTGGCGCTCCACCTCAGATGCTAAAACAATCTCCTTGGTCAAGCGCTATTGAAAAGGGATAGACTCCCTCGCTGACTGGACCGACTATAGGCTGCCCCTTAACTTTACTTTATATGGATATACTTAATCCTATTGTCGGTGGGCTTAGAATACGCGGATTACACCCTCTGCATTAAGGGGGGGGGGTAAAACATACACACACACACCCGTTGGATAGCCCTTTATTATTTTTACTTATTCAGTGATGATGATAGCTTTTTAATTTATTTCCTTAGGGTTAGGGGTTAGGGTTTGGGGTTAGTTTTATAATTAAAAAAAATCTAAAAATCGTCTGTTAACACAACCGGATATTGACGGTGTAAATGAAAAACAGAGATTAATCGTGATTAAAAAGGGGTGCCTAAGGGTCATATAGTACAAAATCTTTTAAAGTTATCTACTCTACCTCTCAGTGAACTGCTGGACGAACTACTTATAGTGTTTGAGAGGCCAGTGAAACTTTTCCCGCCAGAAGTTTTTTATTTATTTCCTGTGTCAGATTGAAAGATGCCTTTGACTAGAACGTTCATACCCTAACCTTAGCCTTAACCCTAACTCTAACCCTATCCTTTAAAGGCTATCGTTGCAGATGAGTAGAATTAAGGCTATTCGCTCTGTTCCAGATGAGTTACCTCCACCAAGTAGCTCATGCCTATTCACCTAAAAGGAGTGAGGACTAGATTTATTAAACTGATGTCTGAAGTGCTTTTTTTAATGGCTACGAATGAGCTTCGTTTTGTGCGTGGTTCTCCACCGTAAAATGATTTCATGTCAATGACTCGATAAAAAGTCGGAAAAAATACATCCATCAGAAAGAAAAACGAGAATGATGATATTTGGCGCATGTCAGGTTACATTACGTTCAGTCGTTTACCGCTTCTTCTTCTTCTTCTTCTTCTTCTTCTCTTCTTCTTCTTCTTCTTCTTCTTCTTCTTTCTTCTTCTTCTTCTTCTTCTTCTTCTCTTCTTCTTCTTTTCTTCTTCTTCGACTTCTTCTTCTTCTTCTTCTTCTTCTTCTGTTTTGCTCGTTGAATCACTTATCATGTAGCATTTTTTGGGCAGAAATAGCCTGGCGGAGGTCATCCTTCTCTGAGTCTCCAACTGGTTTGAAATCTGCAACTGATTTGAAATATCATTTGCCATACTGTCATATAGTATCAAAATAATTAGAATCGTCTGTTTTTCCTATAAATAAATCTGACGAATCTTCGGAAGGGAGAAACAAAGAGATCCCACGAGACTTGTTAATTCAACCTAGCAGTTGCTAATTACTCTGCTCACCTTGTATCTTTGCTTAGTAAAATTTTTGTTTACCTCTCCTTTATATTCATTGTGTGTCCTTCTATTATTTCTGTGTTAACTATGATACCTAAGTTATAACCCATACCAAAGTTTAAAAGCCCAATCTGCCCTACTTATTAACCATACCTGGAGAGAAAATAATTTCTCAATAGTATTAGCATAAGGTGAAAGGAAAACAGCCTCGTTCAGGATTTAAACACAGGTATCCGAATCCAACTATGATAAGCATTACACAAATTATACATGCGTGTATATGCGTGTATATATGTGCGTTCGTTTGCATAGATATGTGTATATGTATATCTAATGCAAAAAGGTTTAAGAAAAAAGCTTTGTTTTTTTATATTGTCATTTTGGTCGCTATAATTCAGGCTGATGTGAAAGACAGCAGTTATTATGGCTTCCATCTTTTTATCAGTCACATATACCGGCTCCATGTCTTTGTTGTAATGTCAAAGCGTCTTTATCGAATTACTCTGTTTTGTTTGATTTTATTTAATTTTCTAAAAAGCAAAACCTGTCATGTCTGTCTTATCTGGCTGTCATAAAGGGTTTCTCTTCAACAATCCAACCAGATGACAACGTTGTACTCTCAAGGGTGTCATTGGCATTTCTTTATCTATTTTTTTTTTCATTTTATTTCAAATTCTATTTAACACTTGTCTTCTTATTTCTTTTTTTCTGTCTCTTTTATTTCTATTTTTTCAGTCAACAACTTTTGATGCTAAATAAAATTATGTTGTAACTAAGTGACGTTAATGTGAAGGTGATTCAAGAGAAAGGAAATTAATAATGTTTATTGGAGGCAGTTGAATATAAATAGCATCTCCGATTTGCGTAAAGTGTAAGTTAGAACAGAGTTCAGATTCGGCGAACCGAGTTCAAATCCCAGTCGAAGTTGTTAATGTTTCCTTCGTACACATAACCACAAAAAACATTTTTTTCTCTCATTTATTAGTCAGATAAAATGCAGAATGGAGTTTCCTACGTTAAGGGGCAACCAATCTAGAAGAATAAGATGTATGTATTTACCTGAACCCCCGCACGAGTAGAATGTGACATAGGGTTAATTTCGTAAGCGGAGTTTAAGAGGTTTTAAATCAAGGAATTTTCTTTCTGGTTAACCAAGTTTAAAGAGCCCAGTCCGCCCTAATAGTTACACATAGCTAAAAAGAAAATAGTTGTGCAATATATTGTCTGATCAGTGCACCCAAGGACCGGGCTGAATATGAAGTGCATGGGGGCCAGGTGCAGCCTGGAAACGAAAACAGGATGTGGCCCCGACCTGACCTTTTGCACCTGGAAATGCTGGTGGATGTTTGTCATGATTTCGGTGCAGAAATCTGTAGGCGTATCCCTTAGCCAATGAAAACAGCCTGCGTGGGCGAAGAGGCGTGTCTACAGAAAAAACTGCGTAGGTGTCACGAACAAGGAGGCATGACACCGGGGGTCAGATTACAATAAAAGAAGCCCGTAAAGATCGATTAGACAGACGACGATCAGGTTCGAGATCAATTGAAGAGAACTCACGAAGGCTCCACATTGCGTAACCCTGCCCACGACTCTCAGCTGTATACAACCGGGGAAAATAAACATCTCTTATATTCTCCTAAATACAAGTGTTTGTGTTTTTGACGTGTCCAGTGTGTAACAGTTGGATGCCAACCTTTTTCAATCGTATTAGCGCTAGAGTCCTAGATTTGAACTCGTGTCTCCGTGTCCATTTTCCTCGACCATAACCATGACACCACAGACTTCTACATTGATAAATCAAGTAAATAGAGGTTTCCTGCCTTTGCGGGCAACTAGTATGAGAGAATAAGATATATGGACGACCGGGTGTTTCCCATTTAACAGGTCACTCCTCAGCACAACACTTATGTTATTCATTGTCATCGCTGGATGTTTTTAGATTGGGACTAAAAATAACTGCCATTGGGTGCCGGGTTTTAATTTCAGAGTTTTCCTTCTTCGGGACAGGTTGCTCTATCAAGGATACACAGCACAGTTTGTCTTGCAATTTTTGCACGACTTGGTAGAAGGAGTATGAATGGATTCATGCCATTCTCAATGTTATTATCCCGAGTTGAAATGCAAAAGGCCTTGCCCTGAAATTAAACTGTGCTTACCGAATACGAGAACTCTTTCCAATCTAATAGATAGTTCTCATTCTTTAGTCCATGAAAATTAATGTTTTCTACAATTTTAAAATCTTCCTTGCGATGCCATTCGGGATTTTTTTCATTGAACCAAATCGCAACAAAAATTCGAATGGGTTGATTGGTTGGTTGGTTGGATTTTGTGGCATGTTAACCCCTGTTGGATTATTTTATCCCGGCTGGAGGTACCCTGTAAATGTCTAGCCACACTGAAGAGACATACGTTAAAAACGCAGTGTCTGCGGAGGACTATACTATATATATATATATATATATATATATATATATATATATATGTGTGTGTGTGTGTGTGTTGTGTGTGTGTGTCTGTGTGTGTGTGTGTGTGTATCTATTTCGATTAGTTTTTTTATATTGCCCTGCTTGTCAGCATCCGAACACTTTATCTTATGCAAGTATCTTAAAAGATTTATTTTGTATATTGTTTTTTCTCATCCGTTGTTTATATATATATATATATATATATTATATATATAATATATATATATATGACTAAAACGGCCTTAAATACCATGGGTATCGTGATTATGGACAATATCCACTCGTGGGTATCTTTGATTAGTGGACATTTTTTCCTGATTTCTTCCGTTTAGGTCGCGGTGTTTTTGTCTGTCTATTAATGTCTGGTGGTTAATTCTTTAGTTGAATTCTTTATCAATATATATATATATATATATATATATATATATATTGTATAGGCAAGAAACTGTCAATTACCAAGCACCATTGACTTCAAATCTTCCCTACCCTAGCTTATATAATTCATAAACGGGATTGAAAACAATGATTGTAGCAGCAAGATCAATAACAAAAAAGAAAAAATAGAAAAAGTAAATCAAACATTATCTGAGTTAAACCTCCCTTCGATAAGGCAATAAAACGAAGATGAAAAGAATGTTTATCAATCTAATAGACAAACACTTCCCTAAAATCTATATATTATGAAAAATATTCTATAAATAAATAATTCTATAAGAAAGTTTTATAATTTGCTTGAAGCAATGTGTATATATTGGTTAGGAGGGTGATTTAGAAGGCTATCACAGGTGTAAAGAAAAAAATAATACGGTAATAATGGTGTTGTGTGTTAACCTGTATTTAATTCTTGAATTTTCGAGATAATATCTCTTTTTCAAAAGATCACTGGAACTGAAGCAGTATAGTTATGGCATTTCTTTTTAAATTATTTTTTTAATGCGCTCTTTAATACGCACATACACACGTGCAATACCGCGCTAGGATACAGTCATAACGTCACAACCAACACGCATTTTCATGGACACGCGCATGACAACATACGCACAAGTAAACAAAAAAAAAAAACGCATTCACGTAAACATACAACACGAGAATACAGTTATATAAAAATACCATCATTTTCAAAAAATCTTTTGAAAAAGAGATTTTATCTCGAAAATTCAAGAATTAAATACAGGTTAACACACAACACCATTGTTACCGTATTATTATTTTTTCTTTACACCTGCATTGTGATAGCCTTCTAAATCAACCTCCTAACCAATATAATTCTATATTTTATATTCTATAAAATATACTATAAAAACAAGATATTGCCCTACCGACAATATGCTACCGAAAATCTTTTGAAAAAAGCATAATAGGAGGAAACTAGTTATAAACAAAAATACAAGTCCTTTCCGCTCATATAACTCGAGATGTATATAGAAATCTCCCGTTGGCGCTAAAGGTTTGATGGTAAATGTTGTTCATCTAGGAACAGTGAAAACCGATTATGGACCCAAATATGGTATATTTAGGGTTCACCGAAAAACCGCGGAAACAGATTTTGCAATCATAAAACATGTTTCTACAAGAGATGTTGTGCCAATAGCGCAACGCTATCTATAAGTGTGCGGGATTACAAAGAGAAATCGAATAAATTCTCCATTATAGAATCGTAAATCGCAATAATGCCGAAAGCGTCTGAAGCTGGTTCCAGAAATTGTAGAGTGTGTTTGAAGAAATTAAATATCATTACTTTCCTCCAGCAAGCTGCCTTCTTAATAAAAAAAAGATCCGAGTTTATTAGCAAGTGTAGGCACGAAAACAAGTAATTCATGGCAATTTAACTTCCACTTGAAAAAAGGAAGTGGGTATTTATACTGAACAAAAACGCGTGGGCTAATTGTTAGAGACGTGGGAAATGAACTCGTCGACCCGAGTTCAATTCCTCGACGAAGCTGGTTGCATTTCACATGGCGCTAATACCCTTGGGAAAGATATGAATCCAATTCTCCCTCCATCTATGGGTAAATAGCAGGGCAGACTGGGCTCTGTAACCATGGCTACGTAACCAGTCTAGGAGAAGGAAAAATTGAATTCAAACCTGTTAAACTCCGCTTAAGAAGTTTATATATATATATATATATATATATATATATATTATATATATATCATGTCGCGCAAGCAGCATGGATATCCATGACAATCACTTGCCAAATCTCTCTATCACTCTTTGCACCTGGGAGATCCTCTGAGCAGCAACCAGCATCCTCCGATAGTTGGTCAATGTAGCTCATTGGTGGGCAACCCATACTACCGTATCCATGTGTTGGCTTCCACTGAGCTCGTAAGCGACGTTCTGTGGAAGCCATATATATATATATATATATATATATATAGAGAGAGAGAGAGAGAGAGAGACAGACAGACAGACAGACAGACAGAGACAGAGAGACAGAGAGAGAGAGAGAGAGAGAGAGAGAGAGGAGAGAGAGAGAGAGGGGGGTGTATCCTAGTATCGCTTCAACGTTCTCATTAATTTATCCAAGAGTGCTTAATCTTTCCTAAAAAGGGGAGCTATAAGAATATCTCAGGAGAACTAGAAAACTTCTAGAAACCAAACTCAACAGCAGAAATCTAATCAAAGGAATCAATACCTGGGCTGTCCCCACTATAAGATACTCAGGACCATTCTTAAAATGGACAAAAGAAGAACTCAGATTGATTTAAGGACGGGAAAATTAATGACCATGCACAAGGCTCTCCACCCTACAGATGATAAAGATAGATTATATGTGTCAAGAAAAGAAGGAAAAGTGGTCTTGCCAACATAGAGGACTGCGTAGAAACCACAATCCAACAACTCGAAGACTACACAAAAAAGAGTAAAGACAGATTATATATGGCGGCCAACAATAGTAGATGTGACATATGGACAAACAGAAAAAACAACAAAGATGGGAAGAAAAACAATTATATGTACACTTCAAACGACAAATTGGAGAGGTTGCACACGAAAAGACCTGGACGTGGTTAAGAAAAGGAAACCTTAAAAGAAAAACTGAATCACTAATAATTGCTGCACAGAATAATGCCATAAGGAGAAACTATATCAAAGCAAAAATTGATAAGACCCAACAAAATAGTAAATGTAGTCTTTGCGGTAATAGAGATGAGAGTGTAAACCATGTACTCTGCGAATGTAGCAAACTAGTACAAAGGGAATACAAAACTAAACACGACTGGGTTGGGAAGGTGATCCACTGGGAATTATGCACAAAATTAAATTTTGACCATACAACAAAATGGTATATGCATAAACCAGAATCTGTTCTTGAGAACATAAAATTCTCTGGGACTTTGAAATAAAAACGGATCACCTTATCCCAGCAAGGAGACCAGACCTAGTGTTGATAAACCAAAAAAAGAAAGAACTTGTCAACTGGTGGATTTTGCAGTTCCAGCAGATCACAGGGTGAAGCTAAAGGAAAATTAAAAAATGGACAAATATCTGGACCTTGACTGAGAACCGAAAAAGTTATGGAATATGAAAGTGAAAGTAATACCTATTGTAGTTGGTACACTTGGAACGGTCCCAAAAGGATTGGAAAAGGGTTTGGAAAATTTGGAAATCAGAGGAAGGATTGAAACCTTTCAGAACACTGCACTGTTGCAATCTGCCAGAATACTCACAAGAGTCCTGGAGACCTGAGGAGACTTGCTGTCACTCAGACTCCAGGGAAAGACCATCGGCTAATGCTGATGTGAAAACTCAAAAGGAGTAAATAATAATAATAATAATAATAATAATATATATATATATTATATATATTATATATATATATATATATATATATATATATACATATTCACGCTTGTGATCTTTCTGGAATCGTAAATATTAAAAGAGTGCGTCATGCTTCTGTCAAGATAACGAGCAAGAAAAAGGCAACATACAGCTGATGCCAAGTAAAGAAAATATTCAAAACCATATTTTTATGCGTTGCCACAAAGTTTATATCGAATTCTCTTGGCAGTACATCACTATTGTGACAAGGAAATAGGCAAAAATTCAATAATTCTTCTGAAACGAAATGAAAAATATAAGCGAACCATATCTTCTTGGAAGTACTGAAATAAAACTCCTAACTAAATCCGATCTTCACTTTCTTCTTGGTTTTCTCTTGTTTTTTTTTGTTTTTGTTTTTTTTCTTTCTTTTTTTTTAAAGATTGATAGAATCTTAGAAAGAAAGAAAAAAGATTGTAATGGCGCAAAAATTATGAAAGCAACAAGATTTGGTTTTGTCATTGAGAACTTGTATATGAATTTTTGTTTGAGATTTACGTCATGCCTTCATTTTACCATTCATAGTTTATCGTATTTTGCGCACTTTACCACGTTTATAAAAGCTAATGAATATCAACATTGATGACACGTTAGAATATATTGTATCGTTTATTTTTTCTTTCGTCTATGTCCCTTACACATATACATTTAATATATTGTGAGTGTATACGTGGCGTAGTGGATAATGTATTGGACAGCTGCAACGTAATAAGCGAGTTCGAACTCTTACATTCACTTTTTTAACGAAATAAACACGGAAAGGTATAAAACCCCGCCAGCTCGGGGTAAAATAGTAAAACTATTGTTCTTCTTCAAGAAGGTTTAGTCATTAAATAACATACAAAGTTTGAAATGATATTAGACAAAGAAACCAAACCAGACCTTTTGGCAGATCTCAGCCGTTTTATTTTACAAATAACCGGTTAAAATCTCTCTCTCTCTCTCTCTCTCTTCTCTCTCTCTCTCTCTCTCTCTCTCTCTCTCTCTTTATATATATATATATATATATATGTGTGTGTGTGTGTGTGTGTGTGTGTGTGTGTGTGTGTGTGTGTGTAAATCTGCTCTGTGACTCTAATAATAAGAGCACACATTGAGCTCCGCAAACTGCGACAGGTCTTTTTTTTAAACTCCTATATCGTAAGGAAGATTTTCTTCTCCGGACTTTTGGATTATATATATATATATAATATATATATATATATATATATATATAAGAACTGTCAGAAAATTACCGATATTAAAGGAGTATTTACCAAGATAGAGATTAACAATAAATGGAATGTTATTTGTTCAGAATAAAAGGTGGTTCAAAAAGTACAAAAAATCTCGAGAATTTTTTGACACCTTGTATATATATATATATATATATATATATATATATATATATATATATATATATATAATGCATTGGTAGATAGATAGATAGATAGATATTTCCATTGGTAATAGATATTTGGTATAACAGAACTGAGATAGATAGATAGATAGATAGATATTTAAAAACTGGGGTAGATAGAGATAGATAGATATTAATAGACTTGCATTGGTGATACATATTTTTTTTAAATGGCATTGGTAGGTAGATTGATAGATAGATAGATAGCTATTTCCATTGGTAAGAGATATTTGGTATAACAAGACTGAGATAGATAGATAGATAGATAGATAGTATTTCCATTGGTAATATATTTGGTATAACAAGACAGAGATAGATATAAAGATATATATATATATATATTATATATATATATATATATAGATATAGATAATTCCATTGGTAATAGATATTTGATATAACAAGACTGAGATAGATAAAAAGAAAGATAGATAAATAGATATATAGATATTAAAAACCTGGGGTAGTTAGAGATAGATAGATATTAACAGACTTGAATTGGTGATAGATAAAAAAAAACTGGCATTGGTAGATAGATAGATAGATAGATAGATAGATAGATAGCTATTTCAATTAGTAATAGATATTTGGTATAACAAGACTGAGATAGATAGGAAGATAGATAGATAGATAGATATTTCCATTGGTAATCGATATTTGGTATAACAAGACTGAGATAGATAGATAGATAGATAGAAAGATAAATAGATAAATAGATAGATAGATATTAAAAAACTGGGGTAGATAGAGATAGATAGATATTAACAGATTTGCATTGGTAATAGATATTTTTTTTTAAATGGCATTGGTAGATAGATAGATAGATAGATAGATATTTCCATTAGTAATAGATATTTGGTATAACAAGACTGAGATAGATGGATAGCTATGTAGATAGTTAGATAGATAGATATATCCATTGGTAATATATATTTGGTATGACAAGACTGAGATAGATAGAAAGAAAGATAAATAGATAGATAGATATTAAAAACTGGGGTAGATAGAGAAAGATAGATATTAACAGACTTGCATTGGTGATAGATAGATAGATAGATAGATAGATAGATAGATAATTCCATTGGTAATATATATTTGGTATAACAAGACTGAGATAGATAGATAGATAGATAAATAGATAGATATTAAAAAAATGGGGTATATAGAGATAGATAGATATTAACAGACTTCCATTGGTGACACATATTTTTTTAACAGCTGGCATTGGTAGGTAGATAGATAGATAGATAGATAGATAGATAGATAGCTATTTCCATTGGTAAGAGATATTTGGTATAACAAGACTGAGATAGATAGAAAGATAGATAGATAAATAGATATATAGATATATAGATTTTAAAAACTGGGGTAGATAGAGATAGATAGATATTAACAGACTTGCATTGGTGATAAATAAATAAAAACTGGCAATGTTAGATAGATATGTAGATTGATAGATAGATAGATATTTCCATTGGTAATAGATATTTGGTATAACAAGACTGAGATAGATAGATAGATAGATAGATAGATTTTCCATTGGTAATAGATATTGGTATAACAAGACTGGGATAGATAGATAGATAGATAGATAGATATTTCCATTGGTATAGATATTTGGTATAACAAGACTGAGATAGATAGATAGATAGATAGATAGATAGATAATAGATATTTCATTGGTAATAGATATTTGGTATAACAAGACTGGATAGATAGATAGATAGATAGATAGATATTTCCATTGGTAATAGATATTTGGTATAACAAGACTGAGATAGATAGATAGATAGATAGATAGATAGATAGATAGATAGATATTTCCATTGGTAATAGATATTTGGTATAACAATACTGAGATAGATAGATAGATAGATAGATAGATAGATATTTCCATTGGTAATAGATATTTGGTATAACAAGACTGAGATAGATAGATAGATAGATAGATAGATAGATATTTCCATTGGTAATAGATATTTGGTATAACAAGACTGAGATAGATAGATAGATAGATAGATCGATAGATATTTCCATTGTAATAGATATTGTATAACAAGACTGAGATAGATAGATAGATAGATAGATAGATAGATAGATATTTCCATTGTAATAGATATTTGGTATAACAAGACTGAGATAGATAGATAGATAGATAGATAATAGATAGATAAATATATAAAAACTGGGGTAGATAGAGATAGATAGATATTAACAGACTTGAATTGGTAATAGATATTTAAAAAAAACTGGCATTGGTAGATAGATAGATAGATAGATAGTTAGATAGATAGATAGATAATTAAGGGAGGAACGAAGGAAGAAACGAAGGAGGAAAGGTAGGAATGGAAAGGCAATTGCATTACTTCAATTATCCATATGAGAGTTCCCCGCCTGAGAGAATCCGGTTTTGATTATGAAACTAAAACTGACATGTAGAAAATCTGAAACCTTCTCAGCCACAAAACAGGAGAGATTTGCATCAAACAAGGCTATAATATGTAAAGGCCTGGCAGACATGCAACTATCAAGAGTGTTTAACTGGAGGTGGCTATGTGCTTGTCTAAATTACTACCAATCTACAATCATTATGAATATTTTTGGCAATAGACCCGTTAATGATATCCAGTAATTAACCAATTAGCAACTCTACTTATTACGCCGAAGCAATTATCGTTTCTTATTGATGAGAAAGCGGCAAAAACGTACGTATGTAAAATCAATCGGAGTGATTTCAGTTTTTTTTTTTTTTTTTTTTTTTTTTTTTACAAAAATAATCTGCAGCAAAGGATAAAAAAAAAAATACTTGAGGAAAAGAAAATAATAATGAGCCGGATAGGATCAATAAGTTTGATAAAATTTATAGAATACAATTCTTTATTTTATATCAAAATAAGAATAAACACACGAACACATTTTATCTTGGGCTAGACGGGCGGTCGAAGAGGCCCCCTCCGATCAATCGGCTGGTCACGTCAAGCCCTAGCACCTATATGATCTTCCCAAGTAGGAAGCGCGTGGTGTAATGGTTAAAGTCATAGGAAATGGACTCGTCGCCCCGAGTTCAAATCCTGCACGTGGTAATTGCATTTCACTTAGCGCTAATACCCTTGGGAAAGGTATGAATTCTACTCTCCCTCCAGCTATGGGTAAATAGTAGGGCAGACTGGGCTCTTTAACCGTGGTTAGGCAACCGGTCTAAAAGGAAAACTCTGAATTCAAACCTGTTAAACTCCGCTTAAGAAATTGACATTGTGTCACATCCTGCTCGTGCGAAGGGGTTGGTAAATATATATATGATTTTCCCAACCCTATTACCCTTATGGCAAGCCCCAACCCCATTTTTATAATATGTGTGCTAGAAGGTGGTGGCTGCGGGTCTACATGTCCTTGGAATGACGTTAAACTGATGGTGAGGTTCCAGTTTTGGATGTTTGGGGAATGTGGAGCACCTCTTCATCACCATTGCTCCCTGGTCCACCCTGACCCGGAGTGGTATTACCTGTTAGGGTCCCATCTATGGGTTAAATAGAAAAATGCATTTATAAAAAAATTGTATTATCCATTAAGAATTGATTTATTTCAAAACTTTATCGGCATTAAATGACCCACTGAGGTTGATATGCCGTAAAACAAAACAAACAAACAAACAAACATTTCTTTTCCCAAACTTAAGGCAAAGAAATTAAAACAAACACAGCGCTTTTCCCAAATTTAAGGAAAAGAGATTAAAACAAATGTTTTTGTATTGGTCAAAGTTTGCTTGGACGAATCAGTGTGCTTTCAACTACGTACGCGCATTTGCGCCAAAAAGTTAATTACTTTTTGATCCCACTAGGTATCATAAATGAGAGAGAAGAAATCAACAATTACACAAACTTCATCTCGCCGTCAAATAGGATACACAACCGACAAAAACAACAACAAGCACACACACGGATCCCATCTCGCGGTCAGATAGAACACAACCAAGAAACAGGTGTCCAAACGAACGATTCCACCGCCCCAACACAACTACAACGCTCCTACTACTACAATTATTCTTCGTTCTACATCAAGAATCCGTTTCAGCAGGTCGTATATAGAAACTTAATTCTTATTTCTGTCCATATTTAATCGAACTTTGAAGAATACACAAACATTTCACATTACACATTTCTTGACGAACTTTTCCAAACTCTACACACGAACTTTTACATTTCTTTTGAACATTCACATTATGTTGATTATTGCAGATTTATTCTCTGAATAAACTTATTTGTTACCATTTAAGCATATGCATTTGTTTTATCATTTCTCCGTATTTTCTACCTAAACTGTGTCATATTTTTATTTGTCATTTTAATATCAATTGCGAACCTCAACAACAAGGTCTCTACAAATTCAAATTTCTTTTTATTTCCGCGGTTTTAATATCATATGTTTCCTTTCCTATCCATTCCTTTATGTTTAGAAGTCCGTCGCAGACAACGATGACGTCACTCTATGTCCTTCAAAAGTTGTGAACCCACTGGTGGCTAGTTAGTCCAATTTTCGACCTGCAGATGTGGTCGCACTCATTGCAAGGGAAATTCCCATCTGCATTTGGTGGTTCATGACGATGCAGCCCTGTTAATCTCGATATTGAGCCGCTCAGCTCTTGTGCGGCACGCGTCTCGCCAACCCTCTCTGTTGTTACTTGCACCATTGTTTGAAGAAATAGCATCAAAGATCGTCTACTGAAATGCAGTAAGAATCCTCGTTTTCTAAAGGCTGAATTTTGCGAAAACGAGGATTTTTAGAGCATTATAGTAGCCAATAAAAAGGGATAAACTCCCTCTCTGATTGGCTGATACCGACTTTATGCCGCCCCAAAGCCCCCCCCCCCCTCAGTAGTAGACGATCTTTGATTCTATTTCCTCAAACAATGGTGCAAGTAAAAGATCTCATTTTTTATATCAGTATTCAGTATACTAACACACAACTTTCTCATAGATGGACAATTTGATATTTTTAAAAAGTGAAAAATCCACCTATCCTAAGTGTTGTACCGGCCGTTCTTACAGTGGAGAATATACACCGGTTCTCACTATAAATAGTGAGACACCGAGTGAAAAGGTTGTACTGTTACCGTTTAACGGCAAGCTAGCCGTTCCTGTACCATTATTGTAAATACACTTGTCTTATTTTACCCTACCTCGACTTGACTTCTTTTTTACTGTTGGATTAACATCACAACACTAAGATACCTAAATTAATTGATTGACTGATAGGAATCAATTCAGACAGACATATAAATAGATAGATACATGCATACATACATATATACATTGATGAAAACCAATTCAGCTAGTAAGTTAGATAGATAGATATTTTGTATATATCTCACTTTCTCTTTATCTATCTATCTATCTATCTATCTATCCCCCACTTTTTAAAGGCAAGTGTTGTCATTGAGGGAAAACAAGCTAATTAAATTCATCGCTTTCTTTGATTTAAACAGAAATTACACGTTCAGACTTTTAATCGCATCATGCTTTAAGGGGCATGTTAAATACGTTTACGCTTTGCTGGGTACATTGCAAAATTATATCTTTAAAAAGTCTACTGTTCATTTCCGTGTTATTCGAATTTTGTTTTAATATTTTTGAGTATCCACCATTCTCCGACTTTTTAAACAAGATGTATAATGATATTTCACTATCAACAAGAGTAGCACAACTACGATGGTCCATAGTTAGTTTAAGATTAGGTTTTTTGGTCATCGGTGTCCGGTGATAGTTCTCGGATGATTGTGGTGGCAAGCATATGGGGATTAAAATAAAATTCAAATAGAATAAAATAACAAACTTCCATGTGCCTTCACCGGAAGAACCCTCCGAGCATGAGCGGAAAAAAGGACCCACTCGGTCATTCTGACTCAATCATTAACTGTGTCTAGATACTACTACAGGACAGGCAGATATTTCATTGTCACGTGGTAGACCAGTGAATAAAGCCTAAATCATAAAACCACATTTTGTTTATGTCTCCTCCTCTTCGTTCCTTGAAGTAATCCCTTTTTAGTGCAATCACCAAATAAGATGGGGTTAAAAGCAAACCCAGTGAACACGCACCATGAATAACCAGCTACCCTTTTTAACCTAAAATATTAAATAGCTTATAGGATTTGGGTATTACGGTAGGAAATGAAATGAAGAGAGAATAACAAACACAACTGGTTAGCTGTAAAGATGGAGACTTTAGTGATTAGACTGTTAAGCCTGGACGCTAGAGTCCAGACGCTCAGAACATTTTATTTTTTATTTATTTAATTTTTTTTTATTTTATTTTATTTTATTTAAATCCCCACAAGCTTGTCCCCCCTCCCAACAGGCAGTAAGCTTATCCATGGCTGCCTTTCTAAATTTTAATTCCTCATCTGAGTTTTCCTTCTCCTAGACTGGATGCCAAGCCAAGGCTAAATAACCCAGTCTATCCTGCAATCTAATGAACTATTATCTATTCATCTAGACGGAACAGATGGATTCCTGCTTTTCTCAATTTCATTAGCGCGAAGTAAAATTCAAATCGCCTCGGCCAAGATTTGAACTCGAGTCGAGAATTCTAATTCCTTCTAATATAATCTTGATGCAGGGGTACTCCACCTTTCTCAGTGCTCAAGAACTGGAGCCTCACTACCAGATGCATGACTCCAGCATCTCCCAACCATACAACTCTCAGCACACATCTCAACAACGAGGACACAGAAAATGATTAATCCACTAAGTAGTTCCCAGACACAACAAAACTCTAGATATGACATTGTGTGATTCATTCATCGGCTTTTTTGCTGTTGTTTTTTTTTTTAGTTTGTTTTCGTTAGTGGATTACCGTGTGAAAGTGAATTGATGTCCTGATTAAGATAATTTCTGAGACATCTAAAGCTTCTTGCACAATTCCAGTAGGATTGCTACTTCAAACCTATTTTACGCGGATCGACCTAACACGATGTGTTCGCGCAAAGTGGTGGAGATAACGCTAGTTGCTTGGTTCCATGGAAAACCTCCCCTCCAGGCAACACCTTCCCCTTCGCCTAAAAGAGGTTTATTGCATTGCGCCTGAGGGGAATGCCGATGGAGCTAAGAATTTCTTTTGCAGCCACCACGCATGAGTCTCGATGCATGAGTTAGTGAGGGAGTCCACGTGGGGTAGTGGCTAACTTATTCGATAGCGATATCGTAGTAAGCGGGTTCGAACTCCAGTTGCGCTATTTCGTTCCCTTCCAGACTAATACCCTTGAGAAAATTTAAAAAAAAAAGAAAATAAATGTTAAACAGTATTTACTAGGTACAAGGCATCAGCTACCCTCAGAATCCCTTAACAAATTTTATCAAGCCTTCATCATCACTATCATGCCACGCATGCAGCACGGGTATCCATGACAATCTCTCGCCAACCTTTCCTATCATTCATTGCACTCGAGAGCTTCTCTGCGGAGCAACCAGCATCTTCGCATAGCTGGTCAATGTAGGTCCTTGCTGGGCACCCCACACTTGCATGTCCATATGTTGGCTTCCACAGGAGAACGTCGCTTATGGGTTCATCCTTGCTTCTCCAGCAGTGTCCTGCATGCCTTGTCCGTCTCACTCGGATAGTTTGTGAGATGGGGGGGGGGCAAGTGACCGTACAGCTGCTTCCTTGTGGGGTGCTGTTTCCATGACTTGTTCAAGACTGCACGCAGCATTCTTGTGCAGTTCCCATCTAGCTTATTCTCAAGACGCTTCGTTAGGGTCCAAGTGGCACAGCCTGGAAGAACTGTCGCTTCAGCCTGTCAGGGAGATCGTAATAAAATTAAATAATCATTGCTCCTTTTGTTTGATATCAGCGAAATGATATCAAGACGAATTATTACGAGATGATATCTTAAATGGGTTTATCCAACAAAGAATACCCGAAAACAACAACTTATCATAACAGCAAGCCTATGATCAGGCATGAATATTTTATTCATCAGAAAAAATGCTGAAAATTATGATACAGTTGCAGTAAATTCAGAGATCTCTCTGCCTATTTGGCACCCCTTACCATCACATAAAATCCTACACTTTCCAAAAATATCAATTTAAAAAAAACGCGCATGTTTTTTTTTTATTCTGTGAGGACAAGGCACACGCAATGACATTATGTCCCACTAAGAAGGATGAATGCTTTACATGCGGCAAACTCGGACACAAAGCTATACCTTGCGCGTCATCGTGTGCTGTACTCGGCTGTCTATTCACTAAAACTTTCAAAATCAAAGTTAACGAAAAATCACTAAAGGGGTTGATTGACACGAGGAGCACTGAGAATTTAATCAACGCAAGAATTTCAAAAGGATACAAATTAGTTTTAATTGAGAGTTTTTTTCTCCTATATCGGTTGTCACAACAAGGGTAAAGAGCCCAGTCTGTCCTAATATTTACCCATAGATTAGTTGAATTCATACTTTTCCCACATATTTGCGTTATGTGTAATGCAACTAGCCTCGTCCAGGATTTGAACTCGTGTTTATGTATCCATTCCCTACGAAGTAAACCCGTACACTACGAGCGCCTCGAATTATGCATAGTGTTTAGTTAACTGACAATTAAAATTGGATTTATTAAAAGAGTTGAGATGTCTCCTGATGAAAAATCAATTCTGTAGCAACTTTAGGGTATCCTCGGTATGACGTTAAACTGCATCTAGTGGTGAAGTTCGAATTCTGGAACTCTTGGGAATGTAACTATCCCTTTATCACTATTACTCCCAGGTCGAACCTGCCCGTTGTAGTACTTGTTAGGGTCCCACATATGGCCTAAATTTTTTTTAATGAGTATTAAAATAATAAATGTCTCCGGCATAAAATAACTCAACATGGGTTGACATACTGTTGCATAGGGCTTGACTCAGGCCACAAAATCGTACATGTTACATACTGTTGCTGGGTCGTATGTGTTAGTAATGGAGTATAAGGATTCACACGTAGACATATGTAGTAGTAAGACTTTGAACGTTTATTTCTTTCACCTCGTGGCGAGTGTGCGTGGGTGGACGAGCTGGACAACGGCGCTACAAATGTTGCAGGCTGGCGATCGGGGGGTGAACGGGGTGGGCAAGCATCACTGCCCGCTCGACCGTGTCGACGGTCAGACACCTTGTGTTCTCTTCGCCGTCTCCCGGGGTCTCCTCCCTGGGCTGGCCTGATAACCGCTTAAGTACCGACGACCGCCCACACATACTTTTGTTCCTTGACCGGAAGTCCTTTCTCTTTGTTCAAATTCGCGTTTGCCCAGATGAGTCCTTTGTCACACCAGACCCTCTGTCTACCTTTAGACATTGTCTTCTCAGTTCAATTTTCCTTTGTCTTTTCGACTTCCCGCGCAAAACAAACAGTCAATCTGCAACAATACCGTAAGATCCAACCAACCAAACCAACCAATATAACCTTTGATCACTACTTCTTGCATCAGCACTCATTGGTAATGATAACTTTCGCTGGCCCACAGCTCCCTACTGTCGGCTGGAGCTTTAGAATACACCGACTGCACCTCTTCAGAATGACGCCATCTCTTGTCTTGGCAACCCATGATGCTTAAGGATAGAACTCAGGTAGCTGAACAGTCCATGACAAGGAACACTCCATTTTGGACCCTTACTTGGTCTAGACAGGCAGTTAGAGAGGCCCCCACCGATCAATCGACTGATCAAATCAAGTCTTAGCATCTATAATATTGCCCCGACCTTATTGCCTTTAAGCCAAGCCCCAACACTTTTTATCATATGGGTGCTAGTATGCGGTGGCTGATGGTCCTGGTATGACGTTAAATTTCAACTGATGGTGAGGTTCCAGTTCTGAAGGTCTGGAGAATGTGGAATACCCCTTCATTACCATTGTTTCCAGGTCCATCTTGACCCAGAGTGGTAGTACTTGTTAGTGTCCTATCTATAGGTTAAATAAAAGAAAATGAGTTCCAAAGAAATGTGTTTAAAAAGAAAAATTGATTTTACAAAATAAGTGAGAATCCATCAAAAATGAAGCAACCAAAACGTCTTCGGCATAAAATGACACAACAAGGGTTGACATGCCATAAAACCGAACTAACCAACTGACCAACTAACTAAAAGTCTCTAGCCGGAAAAAGCTGTACTCGGCTTTTTTTTTTCGTTAATTTTACTCAGCACTGTAAACCAGTGGCCACGAAATCCAGACGGGGTCACTGAGAAAAATAAATGATTCATCAAAGCAGAAATTACTAAAAAGAGAAATTATAAAATCAAAGTTACTCTCCGTGGAGAGTCCTGGCTTTTGTGATTTCTTCTGAAAATAGACAAAAATCGAATGGCCACAGATTATTCACAAAGGATCAACAGATTCACTTTACTGGATGCATACGCACTGCCAAGAATAGACGATATGCTCGAAATGGTCGCGAAACATGGCGTCTATAAGACGTTGAATCTTAGAAGTACATACCATTAAATAATGATTATTTTCAGCGAGAAACCTTACACCTTCGAGAAATAACTATAGAATACATGAATACTGGATTTTTCAACCTAAAATAAGGACACTTTTCTAATTCTTATCTTATTTGTAAAGACGAAAACATTTTTTCCTGTAACCCAACGGGCAGTTAAGAAGTGAATTTAAATGTTTGTCATATAAATTTTACTACTCATTTACCAAACTTCCCTCGTTCCTCAATAATATCTGAATCGGAAAAAAAGGTCTAAAAAGACTCGTCTTCGGGTTACCCTTTTCGCGCTTTTAACATCGACTATAGTGACTATACGATATCACTATTCGTGTTCATGTAGGTGCGAAAATGTAAACATTTCGTTCATAATTTTCATCATTTCCGTAAGCTGAAAAGATTTTTTTTTAAATCATCAGCAGTTTTTTTTTCTTTTCTTTTTTTTAAATGTTTCTTCTTTCTAATAATCCCCTGGATTTTTTCAATATTAATTCATTTTTTAATTAACTATACTTATTTTTTTTAAATATTTAATTTAATTATTTGAATTATTATAGGGTTACCAAAATTTGTCTTCAGATAGGTTTTTAAAAACAAATTAAAATTAATTAAATCTATTATTTAAGGTCAAACTTTTGTCTTAAATGATAAGTAGTAACATAATGACCATCATTAAAAAAAGAACAATATCATTACATATATATTAGAACAAAATAATCATTAATCAGTGTAAATCAAAAACTTCTTTTAAAAATATTCCTAGAATAAAAGAATAAGTTTCGTTTGAATTAATACGCGAAATTTTCCATCTTCACCAGTTTAATTGTAAGCTTCCTTAAAATAATGAATTAAA
Organism: Doryteuthis pealeii; assembly: GCA_023376005.1. Classification (NCBI taxonomy): domain Eukaryota; kingdom Metazoa; phylum Mollusca; class Cephalopoda; order Myopsida; family Loliginidae; genus Doryteuthis; species Doryteuthis pealeii. Next base: position 38,455,365 of record CM042148.1, on the reverse strand, counting down.
CGAATATACTTAAACGCAATAAGCAATTAAGAACCGAATTTAGATTATAGTATTTTAGGAAAATCAAATTGTTTCAAAACTCTCACGAGATTAGGGTTACGTTTTTGTTCAAATATCTTAAATGTAAACAAAAAATAACAATTCCCAAAATAAAAGAACATTCTAAAAAGCGAATACCTAGAGATTTTAAAAAATGATAAGGAATTTGCTAAATTATTTCACCATCAACCCCTCTCTAATTCCTCTATCTCTCTTTCCCTATCTGTCCCCCTCTTTCTCTATCTGTCCCCCTCTTTCTCTATCTGTCCTCCTCTTTCTCTATCTGTCCCCTCTTCTCTCTCTTCTCTCTCTCCCTATTCGTCTCCCTGATTATGTCTCTCTGTCTCTGTATCTGACTCTGTCTGTCTTTCTCTCTCTGGTGTTCCTAAAATCCATTAATAATTATTTTTCTTTCTATTTCAAATATTGTATAGAAAATACTTTGGAAAATAATCATGAATAAGTATAGCGTCGAAGAATGTACCCAAATTGTTAAATTGTTTCATCAAAATCAGGGGCCAATCACGTTCCCCAGACTTGACCAGCCCTGACTTTTTCTTGTGGGGGTATCTCAAAGAAAAGATTTACATGAACAAATCTCAAACTCTACAAGAATTGAAGGAGAAAATCAGGAATGAAGTCAGGGAATTAAATCGTAATCAAGTGATCCGTCATGGATAATATTTTGGAAAGGGCACCAATTTGTGAAGCTGAGAATGGAAATCATTTTCATAAATAAATTCTCTTTCATCTTTTCTTTTTCAAACAAATCACCATTGTCTTCGTCATCTTATGTTAACCTTCCATAAAGATACCTTCAAAAATAAAGAATCTATTCAAGTTCAAAATCCCTCAGTGTCTTCTTGGCCACCCTGTATATATATATATATATATATATAATATATATATATTATATATATATATATATATGAAAAGTTTTTTGGCAGTACAAAATTTTATTAGGACACGTAAAAGCGAATTCATCATAAAAGCGATGGAAAGAATTTCTAAAAAGAAAGTTAGGGTACCCTTATAATTAGATGTATAATCCAAAATAAAATCTTTTTTTCGGACAATCCTCATCAGAGAAACACATTGTCAGTAGGAAATACGATGGTTGGAATAATTGAGAAAAAAGGTAAATTTTTGTTCCCATTTTTCAATAAGAACGAGAAAATAAGAGAAATTACAAACCGTGCGGGGGGGGTTCGAAAATTTTTGGTTCCACCATCCGAAAAGTTGAGGCTTGAGGTGCTGAAGAGAAGCAGCATATATATATATAAATATAATATATATATATATATATATATATATATATATATATATATATATGTGTGTGTGTGTGTGTGTGTGTGTGTCTGTGGATGACTTATTAATATATGCTCCCATAAATTTGGTAACGAGCTCTCTAATTGGTAATTTAAATTAACTCTCACTACTAAGCAAATAAGCAATGATCATTTCTCCGGAAATTTGATCTCTCAGTGTCTGAAAGATACATACATTCCTATGTATTTAATAGTTTAAAAACACCAATCCACGCATCAGCTCTCAGTGGGCGAGGGGATAAGATATCGGACTACCATGCGGTCAGTCTGAGTTCAAACCCTACCCAAGGATAGTTGTGTCTAGCCACACTGAAGAGGCATGATATGCCGAAACACGTGTCTGTGGATGACTTTTATATATATATATATATATATATATATATATATATGAGAAATTAGAGTATTAGGGCATCTTTTCATTAAAAGAAATTCTTTTGAATACAACAGAATACAAATATCTTTGCAATTTTTCTTTCAATCTTTCTAACGATATTCTTGATATTATTATCGCCAAAAGAATTCATTAAAATCCGAAAGAATCATTATTCCAACTACTTTCGGTTCTCCTTTGAACCATTATCAAGAGTGTTTTAAAGAGGTTATCATTGTTTCTATCAATTGTATCGATTGTCTTGCTAAGGTGACACTAAATAATGTTACTGCCTATGTATTCCCTCTCCAAATCTATACTCTCTCCCCCCCTCTCTCTCCTCTCTCTCCTCTCTCTCTCTCTCTCTCTCTCTCTCTGTATGTATCGACGTTGGGATATTTTTACTCTTTCCCAAACTAGCAACTACATGGTAATCTAAACGCATAATATATATAGGCAACGATATCACTAATCAGGTATCATGCCATCGGGTATAATAATGAATTCTGATTGTAAATACATTTGCATCTTTCAAGAATTCTGTTGGCGCATAGCAATGTTTTTATAATGTGTCGTCTATAAATTTATTAATATTCGATTTAATAATACTCTATACTTTACTTGACGTTTTATTAACATATTAAAAGCTTCCACGGGGTAAAATCTATCCATTTTGTTTGTATACTCAGCTCGAAATGGAACAAATTAGAGAAATCGTAAAATCTTTTGCAGAGAATGTTGTATACGAATCAGCAGTGTCAGTTGATATACAGCCGAAAAATGACGAATTCTCGACATACTATTATTTAGGTATACTGGGATTAGAAAATAACCACCATTTTAACGGCATATCAACCCATCTAGAGTTATTTTCTGCGTTAATATTTACATTTTTGTGTAGTTTTTTTTCTTAAGTGTATTTTTCCCACTCGTTCCTATCAAATACGAAAAATTACATCTTCATAGGGCCAGGTTAGCTGAGTCGGTAGAGCGTTTGGCGAGAAACAACTAGGTTTCTAGTTCGATACCGGCCCTCGCCAACTCAGCGTATGAGTAGCACAAGGATCTGTGCAGTAAAGTAAGGAGCTGATGGTAGGTGTGGCGCTTCTCTTCAGACGCAAAAACAATCCCTGGGTATAGCGCTAGTGAAAAGGGGATAGAATCCCCTCGCTGATTGGCTTATACCGACTTTAGGCCACCCCAACGACTTTACATTTTTACTTTTTTTTACATCTTCTATGAGCTACAAGTTGGCCATCAGCCATATTTCTTTAGTCGTTCCCTCTCTGCTAAGATGTCGAGTTATAACTGATCTATAATTTTGGGATTTGACACAAAAGCTCAAACATTTGTTTTCCAAGAGGACCAGCTTCAGTTGTCAGATGTGGGATTAGTTGATTGATCACATGACAAACGAGGGTCCGTAATTACTACAGAGATCACGCACTTCAGTATGGTTTTTGTTTGGTTGTATCTTGCGGCATATCAGGCCATTTAATGCCGAATCAACTCATTTTGGATATTCGATTTCTTACACTACCTGTTGTTAAAATTAAATTTTTTAAATCACTTTTTAAAAATGTCTAAATCTGTACCATCAGCACAAACTTGTTTTGCATTAGTGGTAATTACTTATCTTATTATCTATGGGCCGGGTTTGCTCAGTCGGTAGAGCGTTCGGCTAGAAACCACAAGGTTCTAGTTCGATACCGTCCCGCCAACTCAGCGTATGAGTAGCAAGGATCTGTCGGTAAAGTAAGGAGCTGATGGAAGGTGTGGCGCTCCACCTCAGATGCAAAAACAATCTCCTTGGTCTAGCGCTATTGAAAAGGGGATAGACTCCCTCGCTGACTGGCTGATACGACTTTAGGCCGCCCCGTCGACTTACTTTACTTAGTGAGTAAATCCTGCTGAGTGACCTATTGTCGGTATCTACCATTGATAAACTTCGATTGTCTAAACATTGTATATATCGTCGCATTCTTTTTGCAAAACATGGTCTCGCTCGTTGGTCAGATAGTTGTATATTATATTGTCTAGTTGAAGGTCCCTAGATACCGAAGAAACTTGCACATCCCAAGGGCAATGGGAAAAACGCATAGGCCACGATCGTGAAATCAAAGCGAAGAAGAAGAAAGTGTAGACAAAAGAGTTTTTTTTAAAAAATATTGACCCCAAAAAAAAAATGAAATAGAAAAATGAAAGAACAATGACGAGAAAGAAACAAAAAAAAAAAAAAGAAATAGAAAATTAGAAGTGGTGTGGGGTGGAGAAGAAAGGGGGGGGTTGTAGACTCTTGAAGATAAATGCGGAGACTAAAAATTCCTCCATCGCAAATATCACCTCTCGATCGCATTCGTTTAAAAAACAATGTAGCCGATTGCTATGATCTGATTTCAAAACAACAAAATTTTTGCCAGGTTGGCTGTTTCTGGAACCAAAGGGGGCCATTGTTCCCCACACCACACACGCACACACACCACACACACACAACAAATATATATATATATATATTTATATATATATATATATATATATATACACTACACACCACATACTCACACACTCAATCACATATATACTCACATAACACATACGCATACACAGAAACTCACCACACAAATAAAAACACAACACTTCACATACACACTCGACACAATATTACACACACACATACACGCACAAATAAACACACACACAATCATATTATATATATGTGTGATGTGTGTGTGTGTGTGTGTGTGTGTGGTTTGTAATCTGTGTCTGAGAAAAAATACATTTTTTCGAGCTTAAACATAACACAAAATATCATAGAGCCGGGTAGCTCAGTCGGCCAGAGCGTTCGGCTTTGAAACCAACAAGCGTTCTTTCGATACCCGCCATCGCCAACTCAGCGTAATGGTAGCACAAGGATTGTGCGGTAAAAGTAAGAGCTGCATGGTAGATGTTGGCGCTCACCTCAGACGCTAAAATAATATCTTGGTCTAAGCGCTAGTGAAAGGGGATAGACTCCCTCGCTGTATGGCTGATACCGAATTAGGCCAGCCGCGGACTTTACTTATTATATATTATATATATATATATAAATATATCGTATATAAGTAAGTTCTCGGGGAAGACAGCGAAGTCAACGGTTCTTGCGTTAACTGACAGTTTCGCGCCTATTTTCAAAACCAATTTGGGTTAAAAACTCACATAGGCGTAAAATGCAGTATCTTTGCGCTATGTCCACAACAAACCTAACTTAGATATGCAAGCTCAATAGATATTAAGCACTATTTAACTTATATCTAGCCAAAATATATTATCAAATACCAATATATATAATATATATAAATATATATATATATATATTATATATATTTGTTGGACTGTGTGTGTGTGACATGTGTTAGTGGATATTAACAATTTATTCACAATATATATGTAAGAAAAAGCTGACTGAGGGTACTGTGCTTAATGCAATATACCGTATCACTATTTTCATTTATTTTTCAGGACACCGTAGTAGTAGGAGTGGGTACTTACTACTCGCCTAAATACCCCCGAGATGTAGGAGTGTCTTCTGGTCGGCCAACCCATTTAAGTAAGGAAAAGTTCGCACAAAAACCTTCTGTGTTATATATATATATTTATGACCAATCCTTTACAATCCAACATTCTGGACTACCACCAGCATTTACCACTCCCCATTCTAGAGAGAGAAAACCCACTCTCACCCCCACCAGCCCTGCCTCTACGGACAACCTACTGTTTTTCACCATTTGAGAAGTCCATCATTGGAGCAAGACCTTTATATTCGAGTCCTGAAGAAGTCTAAATGACGAACGTTGCATCGTCGACAATAAACATCCACGTTTTCCATAACATCCCGTGTTGTCTACTTTTCCCCACATATTTGGATTAACATATATATATATATATATATTATATATAATATAATTGAGAGGAGCACAGATAGACAGAGAGACAGAGATAGTTATATGTGTGTATGTGTTTTAAAAGGGTGGTGAAAGTTATCGAACAAACTAAGAATTGAGGCCCCTGAAACCAACGAGGGTGTCCAGAAAAGTTCGCCCCAGACTTACCTTAAATAATTTTTATGCTTTTGACGACGGTTTTTTTACCGAAGCGAACCAAGGCACTGAAAAACTGTGAAAATAACCCTGGTGGGACTATTTTGACAAATAAACCCTCATTGTACATTCCATTGAGAGCCTCTTGGTGGCCTCTGAACTTTTCAGCCAACACGTGCTAATCAGCTTATTCATTACGTCGTAACTATTTTCCGTGTACATCATTTCCCAAATGAACTCATCATGTTTTTGAAAATTCAATAAAAATTCAAAATAAATCTTCATTTCCTCCTTTGGGACAATTCCTGATTTTTTTTTCACTACTCATGGCAGTGTGTGTGCGTCGTGCCGTGCATTATGTGCATGATTTATCTCTCCATCCTCTCTCACTCTTTCTCCCTCTATTTTCTATCTCTCTCTCTCCTCTTCTCTCTCTCTCTCTCTTTATATAGTATATATATATATATATTATATATTTATAAATATATATATATATAAATCCAAAAGTCCAGAGAAGAAAATCTTCCCTTACGGCACCAAAGTTTTATTTAAAAATTGTTGCAGTTGAGAGCTCAATGTGTGCTATTAATGTTAGAGTCACAGAGCCAAATTTATAAGTAAAGAAATAACAAAAGACCTAGAGATTTTTGCATTATAGTCTATTTCAGGGAGCTTAGACAAAGTCTCTAACTCTCCGATGCATCTGATGGTGGGAGAGTTAGACACTTTGTCTAAGCCCCGAAATAGGCTATAAAGAACATCTCTAGTCTTTTTGTTATTTCTTACTATATATATATATATATATATATATAAAATATGTGTGTGTGTGTGTGTGTGTGATGTGTGGCTTTTTAGGGGTTGGGTGTTAGGGTTATTTTAATGGGAAAGAGAACAAATAAAAAATAATTTAGGTTCTGTTTTTCTAGCGTTCACCATGTATACAGGGTTAAACAGAAAAAACACATTTTGTAATAAAACTGTTTCATTTTTAACTAGGTGGGTTGTTAGGGATAGGTGATGGTTTAGGGTTTAGGGTCAGGGTTTTAGGGTTGGGGTTAGTTAAATGCGGCAAAAAAAATAAATTTAATTTGCGATTCTGTTTTCTCACACATTATGTATATACAATTTATCTTCATAAGCCAGCATGATCATATATATAATATTAATATATTATTATATATATATATATGGTTGTGTGTGTGTGTGTGTGTGTGTGTGTTCTGTGCGTGTTATTCAAGGAGGTGTATTTAGTAATGCCTTATATACTATATACATACGGTGTGTGTGTGTTTGGTGTGTGTGTGCTATTTTGTGTGTGCTGTGCTTATTTCAAGCTGCGAAGTATTCTACCAATATATATATATATTATATGATATATACGTTATGTATGTAATGTAGTGTGTTATTATCCGAGTGTTTCGATTTTTAAATAAGTATGCAAAATTACGATAAAAGAAAAAAAAAAGTTAAAAAATTTAATCTTTTTTTTTTTAGATAAACCTCTCATGTATATGGAGGATATTAAGAGATTTTTTCCAAACCGAAAAAGGACTCAAACTCTGATAGATGAATATACGGCCAAAAATGAGGATTGGAATATGGGATTGAAAAAAAAATGTGCCATGCCTATAATGAACAAGAGGAAAGGAGAAACAATGGAAAGAATCTAACTACCAAAATCTGGAAAATATAAGAATAATTGGATGAAAAAAGAAAATTACGAGTTCCTGGAATATTTTAAAGAATGAAAACGGTCAAGAGAGATATAGGAAAAAGGATAGGAGTAACTCCTTAGAACAAGAAAAGTTCAAAAAAACAATCCTCAGAAGAAACCTCATCAAAAGATTAAACACATGTGCAACACACTTTTGCCCAATATACTTCTGGACCCTTCTTAAAAATAGAAAACGGAGCTAGATAACCAAAGAACAAGAAAATTGATGATCATGCACAAGGACTTACCTACACCCAGGAGATTCTCATATAGGACAAATTCTTTGTGTCTCAAAGACAGAAAAAGAAAGGGACTTGTAAGTCCTGAGATTGGCGTAGATGCCAACATCAAGGAATCGAGATATACACAAAAAATGTGCAATAATTACACAGCTAAAACTTTGAACTCTAGAAAACAAGATGCGAAATAAATATTTAAAACTGTTAAGTTTTATGGGCCATCCTTTGGCCTTAAAAGCAGGAGCGTTTTGTCCAGTGCCCCAATTGAATCCCTGGTAAAAAGTCCTTCGCATAATGAATCCTTTGGTTCCATCTGTAAAGAGCTTCCCAGTTCTTTGCGTAAAGAGTCCTTCGATATGAACCTTTGTTTCTTTCTGTAAAGAGTTCCCAGTTTCTTGGTAAAGAGTCCTTCGATATGAATCTTTGTTCCTTCTAGTAAGAGTTCCCAGTTCTGGTAAAGAGTCCTTCGATAATGAATCCTTTTGGTCCTTCTGGTAAAGAGTTCTCAGTCTTTGCTAAAGAGTTCCTTCGATAATGAATCCTTTGCGTTCCATCTTGGTAAAGAGTTCTCAGTTCCTGTAAGGAGTCCTTTGATAATGAATCTTTTGGTTTCTCTGCCCGTAAAGAGTTCTCAGTTTCTTGGTAAAAGTGTCCTTCGATAACGAATCTTTGGTTCCTCTGGTAAAGAGTTCTTCAGTTCTTGGTAAAGAGTCCTTCGATAACGAATCCTTTGCGTTCCTCTTGGTAAAGAGTTACCAGTTCTTGGTAAAGAGTCCTCTCGATAATGAATCCTTTGGTTCCTCTGCGTAAAGAGTTCCCAGTTCTTGCCGTAAAGAGTCCCTTCGATAGATGATCCTTTGGTTCCTTAGTTAAGAGTTCCCAGTTCTTGGTTAAAAGTCCTTCGATAATAATCCTTTTGCGTTCCTCTGGTTAAGAGTTTTCTCAGTTCTTGTTTAAAAGTCCTTCGATATGAATCCTTTGGTTCTCTGGTAAAAGTTCTCAGTTCCTGGTAAAGAGTCCCCTTTGTAATGAATCTTTTGGTTCCTCTGCGTAAAGAGTCTCATTCTTGGTAAAGTGTCCATTCGATATACGAATCTTTTTGTTCCCTGTAAAGAGTTTTTCAGTCTTGGTAAAGAGTCCTTCGTAACGAATCTTTCGGTTTCCTCTGGTAAAGAGTTCTCAGTTCTTGCGTAAAGAGTCCTTCGATAATTGAATCCTGTTCCTCTGCGTAAGAGTTCTCAGTTCTTTGGTAAAGAGTTCCTTCGATAATTGAATCTTTGGTTCCTCTGGCTAAAGCAGTTCTCAGTTCCTGGTAAGAGTTCCTTTGTTAATGAATCTTTTGGTTCCTCTCGTAAAGATTCTCAGTTTTTGGTAAAGAGTCCTTCGATAATGAAATCTTTGGTTCCTCTGGTAAAGGTTTCTCAGTTTCTGCGTAAGAGTCCTTGATAATAATCCTTCGGCTTACTCTGCGTTAATATGTATAAGTCTTTTCCTGAGTATGAAAGATCTGGTCATCCTATGTCGTCCTCATTGAGCGTAAATGTAATTATGACCAGTGGGAGGCATTTAAATGTGTGTCTTCCACCAGTATGGTTAGTGATTGGCTACAGGAGTAAATCACGTTGACCTTGGCAGTCTATAAATCTTGGGGGGGAATTAGAGCCACATCTTATATGAAACAATTCCATCTTTTCTCTTTAGTTTTCCTTCAGGCTTACTCCTGTGATCTCTGGAATTGCAAATCAACCAGTTGACAGTTAATTAAATTTTGAACCCTACACAAATGCGTATATTCAAAAATCAGAATCTGTTCTTGAGAACGAAACGCATAAAATCTCTGGACCTTGAGAAAACGGTCACCTAATCCCAGCTAAGAAGACCAGACCTAGTGTGATTAACAAAAAAGAAAGAACTTGTCAACTGGTGGATTTTGCCAGCTGCCAGGGATCACAGGGTTGAAGTTAAAAGAAAAAAAAATGACAAATATTCTGGACCTTTGCAGAGAATGAAAAAGAGTTATGGAATATTTGAAAGTGAAGCTATACCAATTGTAGATTGGTGCCACTTGGAACAGTCCAAAGGATTAGAAAAGGGTTTGAAAGTTTGATATCAGAGGAAGGATTTGAAACCATCAGAACACTGCACTGCCTGCAATCTGCCCAGATACTCAGAAGAGTCTGAGACCTGAGGAGACTTGCTTGTCACTCAGACTTCCACTAAAGACCATCAGCTAAAGCCTGATATGAAAACTCAAAGGAGAGTAAATAATAATCGGCTAAGAATGATAAGACTTCTGGGGAAACTTGCTGTCACCCAGTCTCCAATGAAGAGCACTGCTGACGTGTGTTAAAATACTCACAAGGAGTTTGAAATAATAATGGAGGTACAGACGGATACCTAATCCCGCCAGCCGAGACCAAATCTTGTCTTGGCCTGACAAGAAGAGAAGACTTGTCATCTGGGACTTTGCCGTCCCGGCTGTAATCACGAGCTGAAAATGAAGAAAAGAAAAAATCATAAATAATTAGATCTTGCCCAGAGAACTAAAAAAAAAACAAAAACTGTGGAACATGTGGTTTAAGGTCGTGCCGATTGTGATTGGGGCCCTTGGAACAATTCCAAAGGGGTTAGAAAGGAGTCTGGCGTGAATTAAAATTCGTGGAAGAATCGAGACCATTCCAGACTACAGCAATTATGAGAACGGCTGGAATTACTCGAAGAGTTCTGGAGACCTGATGGAGACTTGCTGTCACCTCAGCCTCCAGTGAACCACCATGCTTCTACAGGTGTGAAAAGCTCGAATGGAGTGAAGTAATTATGAATAATAACATAATAATAATAATAATAATAATAATAATGAAAGTTTTGATACCAATCGTGGTGGTGATACCATTGTTGGTTGGTGCCACTTTGGAAACAGTCCCAAAAGGATTAGAAAGAGTGGAAAGTTTGATATCTGAGAAGATTGAAACCATTTCAGAACACTGCCCCCCCACTGCTGCAATCTAGCCCAAATACTTAGAAGAGTCCTGCCGAGACCTGAGGAGACTTGCTGTCACTCAGACTTCAATGAAACAGACCATCAGCTATGCTGATGTTTGAAAATCAACGGAATAAATAATAATAATAATAATAATAATATAATAATAATAATAATAATAAGCAATGAAAACCGAACCAGAAAAAAAACGTATATATACAGGCGTTTTCGAAATCATCCATACCGAAAAGGAAGTGGTACCCAGCTGTTTATTTGCCTTTTGGCCGTATCACTCTTGGTGAAAATGATTGCAGAAAAGAGCATTATACGTTATTATTTGGTAAGAATAATGGATGAATATAAAAATTCACATTCGCATATACTTTATTCTTTTATTGTTATCTGCCAAAGGAAAAAAGATACAAGGAAGACGGCGCAGAATGACGAGGCTCTTTGGGGGGATTATACGTTAATGTACATGTTCAAAATATTTACAAAGAATTTAAAATAGAAATTATTTTTTGCTCAAGGACAAGAAATATTTGGTTGCGAGAATTTGTTCGAGATTTGTGAAGTGTATTAAAAATAAATGTTCCATGTGATCTTAAAAATATACATTTTATTGTTTGATTTGTAAAAATGGGACAAAATTGTTTTTCCGCCCCTGTCGACTGGTGACTGTAGGCCGAGAGTAGTGCTCGTAATGCCCAGACTGGGTTGTGTCGGCTTACACCCCGCGGGCTGCGTCGGCATATACTTCTGCCCCCTGCCCAGACAGCGACGGAAACCAATTTGTCATTTTTACAAATCAAACAAATTAAAAATGTATATTTTTAAGGATAACACACAAGAACCATTTATTTTATACACTTCACAATCTCGAACAAATCTCGCACAAATATTCCTTTGTCTTTGAGCAAAATTAATTTTCTATTTTTTAAACTTTGTAAAATATTTTGAACATGTACATTTAACTATAATCCCCCACAGAGCCTCGTCGATTTCTGCGCCGTTCTTCCGTTGCTCTCTTTTTTTCCTTTTGCAGATACAAAAAAAGAATAAAAGTATATCGAATGTGAATTTTTATTTCATCCATTATTTTACCAAAAATAACGTATTAATTGTCTCTTTCTGCAATCATTTTCACAAGCAGTGTACAGGCAAAAGCAATAAACAGCTGCGGTCCACTTCCTTTTTTCGGTTGTTCGATAAGATTTCGAAAAAACGCTGATATATTTAGCGTTTTTTTTCTGGTTTCGTTTCATTGCTCTTTATTATGATTATTATTATTATATATATTATTATTATTATTATTATTTATTCCTTTGAGTTTCACATTCACAGTAGCTGATGGTCTTCACTTGAGTCTGCAGTGACAGCAAGTCTTCCTCAGGTCTCCAGACTCTTTCTGAGTATTCTGGCCAGATTTGCCAGCAGTGCAGTGTTTCTGAATGGTTTCAATCCTTCCTCAGATATCCAAACTTTCAAACTCTTTTCTAATCCTTTTGGCGGACTGTTCAAGTGCCAAAACCACAATTGGTACACCAACCACGATTTGGTATTCACTTCATTATTATTAATTATCTATTTATTATTATTATTATTATTATTATTACTTCACTCCATTCGAGCTTTTACACCTGTCAGAGCAGGTAGGTTCACTGGAGCGAGTGACAGCAAGTCTCCCAGGTCTCCAGAACTCTTCTGAGTATTCCAGCCGTTCTCAATAAATGCTGCTAGTCGCATTGGTCTCGATTCTTCCTCCGATTTTTTAATTCACCCGACTCCCTTCTAACCCCTTGGGTTGCTTCCAAGGGCCCCAATCACAATTCGGCACGACCTTAAACCACATGTCACAGTTTTGTTTTTTTTTAGTTCTCTGGCAAGATCTAATATTTATCGATTTTTTTCGTTTTCTTTCATTTTCACTCCTGATCAGCCGGGGATCGGCCAAAGTCGCGAGGATTGCAAGTCTTCCTCTTCTTGTCAGCCAAGACAGATTTTGGTCTCCTGGCCGGGATTAGGTTGATCCGTCTGTACCTCCATTATTATTTTCACTTCCTTGTGAAGTATTTTACACCGCGTCAGAGGTGCTCTTTTCATTGGAGACTGGGTGCAGCAAGTTCCCGAAGTCTTATTATTACATTCTAGCCGATATATTTACTCCTTTTGAGTTTTCATATTCATCTTTAGCTGATGATTTGTTTTTCAGTGGAGTCTGAGTGACAGCAAGTCTCCCAAGTCTCCAGACTCTTCTGAGTATTCTTGGCAGATTGTTATTTAAGCAGGCAGTGTCTGTAATGTTTCAAATCCTTTCCCTGATATCCAAACTTCCAAACCCTTTTCTAATCCTTTTGGGACTGTTCCAAGTGCACCAACTCAATTGGTATTAACTTTCACTTTCATATTCCATAACTTTTCGTTCTCTGGCAAGGTCCAGATATTTGCAATTTTTTATTTTTCCTTTTACTTCACCCTGTGATCCGCTGGCACTGCAAAAAAAAAAAAAAAAAAAAAAAAAAAAAAAAAAAAAAAAAAAAAAAAAAAAAAAAAAAAAAAAAAAAAAAAAAAAAAAAAAAAAAAAAAAAAAAAAAAAAAATTAATCCACCAGTTGACAAGTTTCTTCTTTTTGTTAATCACACTAGGTCTGGTCTTCTTACTGGAATAAGGTGATCCCGTTTTTATCTCAAGTCCCAGAGAATTTTTATGCGTTCGCTCAAAGAACAGATTCTGATTTTTGAATAACCCATTTTGTGTACGGTCAAAATTTAATTAACTTGTCAACTGCGTTGATTTTGCAATCTCCAGCCAGATCACAGGGTGAAGCTGAAGGAAAGAAAAGAGGAATTGTTTTCATTAAGATGTGCTCTCTAATTCCCCACCAAGATTTATAGATGGCCCAAGTCACGTGATTTACTCCTGTAGCCAATCACTAACCATACTTTGCGTCGGCAGACACACGATTTAAATGCCTCCCACTGCGTATAATTACATTTACGCTCAATGAGACGGCATTAGGGATGACCAGATCTTTACCAATACTCAGGAAAATGACTTTATACAATTACCAGAGTAACCGAAGGATTCATTATTCAAAGGCTCTTTACCAGAAACTGAGAACCTTTTACAGAGGAACCAAAAGTGATTTCATTATCGAAGACTCTTACCAAGAACTGAGACTCTTTACAGAGGAACCAAAAGATTCATTATTCAAAGGAACTCATTACCAGAGAACTAGAACTCTTTACCAGAGCGGAACCAAGGATTCATTATCGAAGGGACTCTTTTAACCAGAACTGAGAACTCTTTACCAGAGGACAAAGGATTCATTATCGAAGGACTCTTTACAAGAACTGAGAACTCTTTACAGAGGAACCAAAGGACTTCGTTATCGAAGGACTCTTACAAGAACTGAGAACTCTTTTACCAGAGGAACCAAGGATTCGTTATCGAAGGACTACTTTACAAGAACTGCAGAACTCTTTACCAGAGGAACCAAAGATTCCATAATCAAAGGGACTCTTTACCAGGAACTGAGAACTCTTTACCAGAGGAACCAAAGGATCTATATCGAAGGACTCTTTTTACCAAGAACTGAGAAACTCTTTTACAGAGGAACCAAAGGGATTCATTTATCGAAGGACTCTTTACAAGAACTGGGAACTCTTACTAGAGAACCAAAGGATTCAAACTCGAAGGACCTCTTTACCAAGAACTGGAACTCCTACCAGAGGAACCAAAGGTTCATTAATCGAATGGACTCTTCCAAGAACTGGGAACCTTTACCAGAGGAACCAAAGATCGTTATCGAAAGGACTCTTACCAAGAACTGAGAACTCTTTACAGAGGAAACCAAGATGTCGTTTAGTCAAGACACTTTACCAAGAAACTGAGAACTCTTACCAGAGGAACCAAAAGATTCATTATTCAAAGGGACTCTTACCAGGAACTTTGAGAACTCTTTACCAGAGGGAACCAAAGGATTCATTATCGAAGGACTCTTTACCAAGAACTGAGAACTCTCTTACAGAGGAACAAAGGATTCATTATCGAAGCGATCTTTACAAGCAACTGGGAAACTCTTTTACTAGAGGAACCAAAGGATTCATTATCGAAGGACTCTTTACCAAGAACTGGGAACTCTTTACCAGAGGAACACAAAGGATTCATTAAATCGAGGCACTCTCTTACCAAAGAACTGGGACTCTTTACCAGAGGAACCAAAGGATTCATTATCGAAGGACTTTTTACCAGGCATTCAATTGCACTGGACAAACGCTCCTGCTTTAAGGCCAAAGGATGCGCATAAAAACTTAACAGTTTTTAAATTTATTTATTTTCCATCTTGTTTTTCTTAGAGTTCAAAGTTTTTAGCTGTTGTAATTAATTGCACATTTTGTTGTTATCTCGATTCCTGTGGATTGTTCATCTACGCCAATCCTCAGGCTTACAAGTCCCTTTCTTTTTCTGTCTTGCACACAAAGAATTTGTCTATATGATCTCCTGGGTGTAAGGTAAGTCCTTGTGCTATGATCATCAATCTTTGTTCTTTGGTTCATCTATCTCCGTTTTCTATTTTAAGAAGTGGTCCAGAGTATATTGCAAAAAGTGTGCACATGTGTTTATCTTTATGAGGTTTCTTCTGATTGAATTTGTTTTTTGAAACGTTTTTCTTGTTCTTACGTTTACTCTTACCTTTTTATATTCTCTCTTTTGAACCGCTTCTTCTAAATATTTCAGGAACTCGTTAATTTTCTCTTCATCCATTACTTTCTTATATTTTCCAGATTTTGGTAGTTAGATTCTTTCCATTGTTTCTCTTTTCCTCTGTTCATTATTAGCATGGCACATTTTTTTTCAATCCCATATTCCAATTCTTCATTTTGGCCGTATATTCATCTATCAGAGTTTTGATGTCCTTTTTTCGTGTTTTGGAAATCTCTTAATATCCTCATTACATGAGGAGTTTATTCTAAAAAAAAAAAGAATTAATTTTTAATTCTTATCGTATTTTGCATACTTATTTAAAATCGAAACACTCGGGTAAAAAAACACACCTACATATAACGTATATATATATATATATATATATATTGGTAAATACTTCCAGCGAATACACACACACTCACACATACACACCCACACACCAAACACACACACACACGTATGATATATGTATATATAGCAATTACTAAATACAACCCCTCCTTGAATTAACACGCACAAACCACACACACACACACACACACACACATATATATATATATATATATATATATATATATATGATTCATAGCTGCTTACTGAAGATAATGTAATACATATGTGTGAGAAAACAGAATCCAAATTATTTATTTTTTTCCCCATTAAACTAACCCCAACCCTAAACCCTGACCCTAACCCTAAACCCTCACCTAATCCCTAACCCTACCCCACCTAGTTAAAATGAACAAGTTTTATTACAAAATGTGTTTTTTCTGGTTTACCCTGATCATAATGGTGACCTATAAAAAACAGAACCTAAATTAATTTGTTTATCTCCCATTTAAAAATAACCCCTAAAACCCAACCCAACCCTAAAAGCCACACACACACACACACACACACACACATATATATATATATAATATATATATATAAATAAGTAAAGAAATAACAAAAGACTTAGAGATGTTGCTTATAGCCTTATTTCGGGGAGCTTAGACAAAGTGTCTAACTCTCCCGACTTCATCAGATTGCATCGGAGAGTTAGAGACTTTGTTTAAGCTCCCTGAAATAGACTATAATGCAAATCTCTAGGTCTTTTGTTATTTCTTTACTTATAAATTTGCTCTTGTGACTTAACATTAATAGCACACATTGAGCTTCTAAATTGCAACAATTTTTTTAAAATTAAAACTCTTGTGCCGTAAGGAGATTTCTTCTCTGGACTTTGGATTATATTATATATATATATATATATATATAATATTATTTATTTATATATATATATATAAAGAGAGAGAGAGAGAGAAGAGAGAGAGAGAGAGATAGAAATGAGGGGAAAGATGTGAGAGAGGGATGGAGGAGATAAATCATGCACATAAATGCACCCGCACACGCACCACACTGCGATGAAGTAGCTTGAAAAAAAAATCAGGAATTGTCCCAAGGAGGAAAATGAAGATTTTTATTTGATTTTTTATTGAATTCAAAAAACATGATGAGTTCTTTGGGAAATGATGTACACGGAAAATGTACGACGTAATGAATAAGCTGAATACACGTGTGGCTGAAAAGTTCAGAGGCCTACCAAAGGCTTCTCATGGAATGTGACCAAATGAGGGTTATTTTGTCCAGAAAATAGTCCCACCAAGCGGTTATTTCACAGTTGTTCCAGTGCTTGGTTCGCTTCGGTAAAAAACCGTCGTTCAAAGCATAAAATTATTTTTAAGTTTAGTCTGCGAACTTTTCTGACACCCTCGTTGGTTTCAGGCCTCAATTCTTAGTTTTGTTTCCATAACTTTCACCACCCCTTTTAAACACATACCACACATATATTACTCTCTCTGTCTCTCTGTCTCTCTGCTCTCTCTTTCACAATATATATATATATATATATTATATATATATATGTTAATCCGACAATATGTGGGGAAAAGTAGACAAAAAAAACAAACGGGAGTTAGGAAACTGGATGTTTAGTTGTCGACCGATGCAAACGTTTCGGTTCATTATAGACCTTCTCAGGACTTGAATATAGGTCTTGCTTCAATGATGGACATTCTCAAAATTTGGTTGAAAACAGTAGCGTTGTCCGTAGAGGCAGGGCTGTTTGGGTGAGTAGTGGGTTTTCTATCTTCTAGATGTGGGAATCGGTAATTTGCTGCTTGGTGTCCAGAATGTTGGATTGTAAGGATTGGTCAAGATTAATATAATTATATATAACACAGAGGTTTTGTGTCGAACTTTTCCTTGACTTAAATGGGTTGCCGACCAAGACGGGAGACACTCCTACCCATCTGGGTATTTAGGCGAGTTAGTAAGTACCCACTCCTAACTAACTTACGGTGTCCTGAAAAAAATTGAAATGAAAATTAGTGATTACCGGTATATTTTGCATTAAGCAACAGTACCCTCAGGTCAGCTCTTTTTTTCTTACATATATATTGTGAATAAATTGTGTATATCCACACACACAACACACACACACACACACAAATATATATAATATATATATATATATATATATATTATATATATATTTGGTATTGATAATATATTTGCTAGATATAAGTAAATAGTGCTTATTCATTAATTTGACGCTTGCATATCTAGTTGGTTGTTTGTGGACATAGCGTCAAAGGGAATACTTGACATTTTAACGCCTATTGTGAGTTTTAACCAAATTGGTTTGAAAATTAAGGCGCCCGAAAACTGTCAGTTACCAAAGAACCGTTGATTCCTGTCTTTCCCGACGACTTACTTATATACATTATATTTATATATATATATATATAATATATATATATAGTAAAGCGTGCAGGCGTGGGCGGCTCGAAGTCGTATCAGCCAGTCAGCGAGGGAGTCTGATCCCCTTTCACAAGCGCTAGACCAATAGGATAGTTTATTTAGCGCTCTGAGGTTGGAGCGCCGCATCACCTTCATCAGCTGCCTTACTTTAGCGCACAGATCTGTGTACGTCTAGCAGCCTAATTGGCGGTTGAACGTGTATTCGCAAGCTGAACCTGTGGTTTAAGCCGAAACGCTCTGCGGACTGAGCTAACCCGGCTCTATGATATTTTGTGTTTATGTTTAACTCCGAAAAAATTGTACTCACAGCCACGATACAAACACACAACACACACACACCCACACAACACACACATATATATATATGATTGTGTTGTGTGTATTTGTTCGTGTATGTGGTGTAGTGAATATATGCTGTGAGTGTTGTATGTGAGTGTGTGTGTTTATTTGTGTGTGTGAGTTTCTGTCGTATGCGTATTGTGTGGTGCTGTGGATAATGGACTGAGTGGTGCTGAGTATGTGTGTGTATGTGTATATATATTATATATATATATATATTAATATATATATATATGATATATGTGTGTGTGTGTGTGTGTGTGTGTAGGCGTGTGTGGTAGTGGGGAACAAATGCCTGTCAGAACATGCCAACCTGCAATTTGTGTTTTTTGAAATCAGATCATAGCATCGGCTTACATTGTTTTCTTAAACGAATGCGATTCGAGCAGGTGATATTTTGCGAGGAGAATTTTTAGTCTCCGCATTATCTTCAAGAGTCTACCCCCCCCCCACCCAACCCCAACACCACCTTCTAATTTCCTAATTTCTTTTTTTTTTTTTTGTTTTCTTCTCGTCATTGTTCCTTTCATTTTTTTCATATTTTCTTGTCATTTATTTTTTTAAAACTCTTTTTGTCTACACTTTCTTTCTTCGTTCGCTTGAATTCACGATCGTGCCTTATGCGTTTCCCATTGCCTTTTACCCAAACCCACCCCACCACTTTATTTCGGCTCCTCCATCATTTTTCGCTTTATTTTAATGATCGGTGCCATATTGGTTTGTTGTTTGTTTTTTTTTTTTTTTTAGTTTCTGTTAAATGTTTTTTGAAAAACACCCTCCTCCCCTTCATCTTACGTTTTGAAAGAGTTTTCTGCTAATTACCATGTTCTCGGGCAATGGGACGCATTTTTTACCAGGGTACGTTATCGTCTTCTGCTAAGTAGCATCTTCTCTCTATTCCTTGCTCACTAATTTCCTAACTTTTCCAAAATCTGAACGTAGTACCGGCGTAATGAACGCGCTGTTAGTTCTCGAGACTCTTTTGTTATTTTTATATTTAAAAAAAAAAAAGCTACTTTTCGTCGTCAACAAAGAAATTTAGTTAACTTTGTTTTTTGTGTTTTAATTTTTTTCATGATGTCGTTTTGCCATTCTTTTGAAATTTTCACTCCGTTTCTCAGCCTCTCCATCCTTTTTCTTCATTTTCCTCGATTCTTCCTCACATCCTTCCTTTCATTCTCTCTCCTTCATCTTGATCTTTCATTTTATTGCATCATTACTCGCTTTGGCTTCTTCGTCTTTTACTACCTTCCTTCCTTCAGCCTTTTCTTTCTTTTTTTCGTTCATTTTCTCGTGTTATTTTCTTTTTTCTTTTCTTTCTTTCATTCTTTCGTTCCTTCTTTCTTTCTTTCTTCTTTCTCTTTTCGTCATTCTCGCGTTATTCCTTTCTCTTCTTTTTCATATTTCTTTCTTCTTTCTTTTCTTTCTTTTTCATTCATTTCTTCGCGTTTATTTCCTTTTCTTCTTTTCTTTTCTTCATTCTTTCGGTTTCCTTCTTCTTTCTTTCTTTCTTTCATTCTCTCTTCGTCTTCTTATTTCCTTAATTTTCTTCATCATTCCATCTCCAATTTTTCTTCCTTATTCCTGCTTTCTTTTTTTCTTCCTATTTTACTCCTTCATTATTTCATTTCGTTCTTGCATTTCATTTTTCTTCTTCTCTTGTTTCGTTTCTTCTTCTCATTTCCTTCCTTTCCTTCCCCGTTTATTGTTCTTCCTTCCTTATCGCATTATTTTTCTTTTCTTTTTTTTTCTTCTTTCTTTTTTCTCTTTCTTCTTTCTTCTTTCTTTTTCTTTTTTTTTTCTTCGTTTCTTTTTGCTTTCTTTTCTTCATCTATCTTTTTTCTTTTCTTTTTCACTTTTTTTTCTCTTTCTTTTTCTTCTGTCTTTCTTTTTTCTCTTTTTCTCTTTCTTTTCTTCGTTCTTTTCTTCTTCTTTCTTTTCTTTCTTTTTTTTTCTTTTTCTTTTCTTTTTTCTTCTTTCTTTCTTTTCTTTTTTCTTCTTTTTTCTTTCGTTCTTCTTCTTCTTCTTTAATGTACCTTCCTTCTTTTTTTCCTAATGTCCTCCCTTCCCATTACTTATAGTCCTTGCTTTCTTTAATATTCTCTTCTTCTTTTTCTTCCTTATTTTCTTACTATTCTTTCATTCTTCCATACATATTCTTTCTTTCCTTTTTCTTTCTTTCGTCAATTCTCCTCCTTCTTCTATTTCTTATTTCCTTTTTCCCCTTTCCTTTATATCTCTCTCCCTTCTTCATTTCATCTTACACTTCTTTCAATATTTTCTTTGCTTCATATTTACGTCATATCTTACTTTTTACTTCCCTTTTTCTTTTTCCTTCTTTTCCTTCCCCTCCTCCTCCCTTCTTCCTTCCTTCATTCCTTCCTTCTTTCTTCCTTCTTTTTCATTTATTTCAGTCCTTCATCATTATCTTTTCATGGTTTACGCTTCATTATATCATTGCATCCGTTCTTTGCTTATTTTTATTTATTTTTATCAGCAAAAGTTGTGATTTCTATCAGCAACTAATCTATCAACTATAACTTGATCACTCCACAACCGACTACGCTTTTCAGAATATTTTAGTCAAAATCTTGTTACTGTTATCTCCTGGTGTGACACTAAGATATATCCGGTGGTTGAGGCTCCAGTTCTTGACTCCTCGGAAAATATGGTGCCTATCCTTTTTTTGCAATTACGTCCTATCCACCACGATATGTATCTCTTTAAGGTTGATCGATGATTCGTTTTTTTTTTTTTTTTTCATTCATTCATTTACGGTTAGGTTAGGGTTATGGTTTTTAAATAAAGAAGAAAGAAGAAGAAGAAGAAGAAGAAAAGAAGAAGAAGAAGAAGAAGAAGAAAGAAGAAGAAAGGACAACAACAACAACAACAAGAAAAGAACAAGAGAAGAACAGAACAAAAAAAGAACAAGAAGAACAAGAAGAATTATGTGTAGTTAGAGTAGGAACTGATACCATATAAATGATTACATAATTATTTGCATTAAGGAATATTTTTAGAGAAGCAAGAAGAAAGAAGAAGAAGAAGCAGAAGAAGAGAATTTTTTAAAAAAAGGTTGAAATTTTCCTCGATTTTTGTCGTATTTTTTACATTTACGGTAGGGTTAGGTGAGCGTTTACGGCTAGTTTCAGCTTTAATATAGCTGGGTAGATAGAAGAGAAGAAGAAAGAAGAGAAGAAACAACAAAACACAACAACAACAACATCAAAAAAGACAAGAACACAAAAACAAAAGAAATTATGTGTATTAGATAGGAATACTTTGATACCATATAAAATTTGAGTACAAATTATTTTGCATTGAAGAATATTTTTGAGACTCTCAATTGTTTACTCAGTACATATTTTTTAATTAATCTGAACCACTTTTTGAATTATATTGATTTTTTCATCATTTATTCGCTTATTGTTTTTCATTGTTTTCTTTTCTTCTTCTTTTTTTTTCGTACCTTTGTTTTTTCTTCCGTCTTTCGTTATTTTTTATTTCTTCGTTGCTTTCTCGCATAATGTAGGTTCATTTGTGTTTTTTTTATTTTTTTATTTTTCGTTCTTTCTTTTCTTATTTCTTTTTCATTCTTTCTTACTTTTCTTTCTTTCTTTCTTTCTTCTTTTCTACTTCCATCTGTCTATTGTTTTACTTTCTTCATTCATTCTAGCATTATCGATTTTATTTGTCTTCTGTTTTTTTTTCTTCCTTCCTTTTTCTTCCTTCTCTTTTTATTTCTTTCCTTCATTCTTTTCCTTCTTTCCCTTCTCCTTTCTTTTCTCCCTCCCTTCCTTCCATTATTCTCGCCTTCAATATACATTTATTTGCATAAGGAATACTTCATATCATATGTTGCAAAAATTAGAATTCATGTGTGCAAACAAATGATTAAGCGAAGTTTTAAAAAGTGCAATTAGAAATTTCAATGGAAAATCGAAAATATAGTTATGATTTCAATCAAACATTTACAAGTGAATCATTTACGACACTCAACGACACCATTGAGCCGTTTTTAACAATCAGTTGATATTATTAGGTATATATTTTTGGCGATTTGAGGGAGAGAAATATATTTTTGTGTAAAAGAAAGATGTTCAACGAACCCTATTCAAGATATAGTAGGTTTACCTACCCCAAAACTTACTAAGTAAAAATATGTCTTAATGATACCATGGACTTTAAATAAATCTGTGCCTGATGTGGCGTTAAACAAACTTCTTCGTTTCGACCTCTCTCTTCTTCCCCTAGATTACAGTCAAGTCATATTGAAAGCACCGGTCCACTGGAATACCGAATTTAAGATTACACATGTTACATAATTATCAGTACCTAACACTTATTCACAGTAGTGTAGAAAGCAAAATGGCTTTATAAGTTGCAGCCGGCGGCCTTGAAGGATTGAGTGACAAGGCTTGACTTCATCCTGATCCTTCCAGTGGATACCGTGAGAATCGGTGGAGAGACCCTCTTCCGGTTTAGATTAGAAAGAGGTTTTAATCAGTATCGGCCAAATCGGTGGTAAGTCGTTTTAAGCGCACGGCCGACTCAATCTGCGCAGGTAGTCAGTTGGGGGTTTCGGAATAAAATAGGATCTAAAGCAAATCGAAGTCTTGTGTTATTATCTAAAAACTACCAATAACACAGGGCTTCTGGATAAAGAGAAATCCCCAATGGAAGACCAGACACGATCCCCAAGACAAAGTCAGATGCTAGAAGAAGACGTAAGAACCAAAGATGAGCAGAAGAATAATAGAAGTAAAGAAGAGAGTTAACACACACACACACACACACACACACACACAACATATATATATATATATATTATATATTATATATATATATATATATATATATATATATATATACATTAGTTTTAAACTATATTCAAATTAAGCTGGCAGTCTAATTTAGATTATCTAAATCCTACCAATATTTTCTTACAACTTTGAATAATATAAAAATAACCTACGTTCTAGTTTTTATTACCAAGGTAAAACTGGTTATGATTTAAGTAAATAGATTATTTAATGCTGCTTATCAATTGGAGTATTGTTTTAAACATAAACAAAATGTTTGTTTTTGTTTTACAGTTCTGATAAAAAGTACTCATGAACAAGGCATAATTCAAATTAACTAATGTGGACAAATTTTTTTTTTTTTAAAGAATTTTTG
Organism: Doryteuthis pealeii; assembly: GCA_023376005.1. Lineage (NCBI taxonomy): Eukaryota > Metazoa > Mollusca > Cephalopoda > Myopsida > Loliginidae > Doryteuthis > Doryteuthis pealeii. The sequence goes on along the minus strand of CM042148.1, from coordinate 38,431,590 downwards.
TATTTCATCTTAACAATTTACGACTGTCGAAGCGTTACTTAGTGATTAATTCTCTTAAACTGACCATAAAAATTGTATAATTCAAAAGAAAAAAAAAAGATTAAATAACAATTGTTTATCCTGTACAATGAATATTTAACTACAACTTTGAATCATACAAAATTGTAATTTAATATGAACAAAAAATGAACAGAAAAAATTATCCGAGCTTCCGTTATTGCATGTTTACTTTTTTTTTTTAGCGAGAAACGCCGAAAATGGCAGAGTATAAAGTCTAAGCATATAATCCTATTTAATTTAGTGTTTTCGAAAATAATTTTCAGAAAATCACCCGGCCATCTAATAATGGGTCTAACATCTTGAATCTAAATGGATAGCTCACTAAAATCGTACCAGGTATGGCGCTCTAGGAATGCAAGGATCTTCTTTGATATGATGATGAAGCTACGTATGAACTCAGGGAGNAGTCTGAGTTCAAACCGCTAACCTACGGGGTTCAGGATAGGTTGTGTCTAGCGTTCAGGGTACGAGGGCGATATATGCGGGAGTAACATTAACGTTCTAGTGCGATGCACTTTTTATCATAGTATATAGACTATATACTATAATATATAGTATAAGTATGAAGGAATATTAGAGTAATCTAAAGGGCATCTTTTCATTAAAAGAATTCCTTTTCGAATACAACAGCGAACATAAAATTATTATCTTTGGGACAATTAGTTTATCCTTTCAACTTCTTTCTAGATATTTTTGGATATTTATTATCGCAAAAGAAATTCATTAAAATCCCGAAAGAAACATTGATGTCCCACTACTGTTCGGTGTCTCCTTTGAGACCATATCAAGAGTGTAAAGAGTGGTTATCGATGTTTCTATCAATTGTCATCAGAGTTGTTCTTGGCATAAAAGGGGATCAATAATATGAATGTACTGGGCTCGATGGTATTCCCTCTCCAATCTATACTCTCTCCCCCTCCCCCTCTGCTCTTCTCTCTCTCTTCTCGTCGTCGTCTCTCATCCTCTTCATCTTCTCTCTGTATGTTCGTTACGTTTGGGGCATATTATTTTACTCTTTGTCCCAGTACTAAGCAACTAAACGAAATGGTAATCGTAAGACGCGCATAATGCTATATGAGGCCAACGATAATCATTAATCAGCTGGTATCCATGCATGGTATACGATACATGAATTCTCCGATTGTAAATCCTATTTGCATCTTTCAGAGACATTATCTGTTGGCGGAATCAAGAAAATTGGGTTTTTATAAATGCTATGTCAGCGTTATGAGAGTTTATTAATAATTAAGATTTAAATAATCACTCTACTATATCTTTAACTTGACGTTTATTAGACATATGTTAAAAGGCTTCCACGGGTAAAAATCTTATCCATTTTGTTTGTATACTCAGCTCGAAATGGAACAAATTAGGAAGGATCGTAAAATCTTTTGCAGAGATATGTTGTAATACGATAGCAGTGGTCAGTTTATATCAGCCGAAAAAATAGACAATCTCTCGACATAACCTATTATTTTTAGGTATACTGGGGTAAAGTCAAATATAACGCACTCTATGTTATTAACCGGCAATAAGTTTCAAAATCCTTGCCTATCTAAGAGTCTATTTTCTGCGTTAATATTTAGAATTTTTGTGTAGTATGTTTTTATCGTTAAAAGTGTAAACTATTTCCACTCGTCCTATCAAAGTACGACGATGAAAAAATTACAATCTTCATAAGGGCCAGGTTTACGAGCGGTGGAGTCGGTAGAAGAGGCGTTTGGGCGTAGAAACAACTAGGTTTGCTAGTTCGATACCGGTCCCTCGCCAGAAACGTTCAGCGGTATAGTGAGCAAAGGATCTGTGCAGTAAGGTAAGGAGCTGAGGTAGGGTGTGGCGCTTTCTTATCAGGACGCGAAAACAATCTCCGTGTATAGCAGCGCTAGTGAATAAGGGGATAGAATCCCCATCAGCTGATTGCTATATAATAACCGGAGCTTATAGGAGCCACCATCCCAACCGGACTTTACATGTTTAAACTTTTGTTTGTACGCAAATGCTTCTATTGAGCTCAAGTTTGGTTCCTATGTCCATAGCACCAATATTTCTTAGTCGTTTCCTCACTGCTTAAGATGTCGAGTGTTATAGATGAGTCTAAATTTTAGATTTTGACACAAGAAAACTCTAATTAACGTTTGTTTTCCACGAGGAATACAGCTTAGTGTCAGATGTGGGATTAGTAGATGATCACATGAAAACGAGGGTCTCCGTAATTACTACGAGAATCACGCACTTCAGTAAATGGTTTGTTTGGAGTTGCTATATTGGCGGACATATCAGGCCTATTTAATGGTCGGGAATCAACTCATTTTGGGATATCGAATTTCTTACACGTACGCTGTTGGTGTAAAATTTAAAAATTTTTTTAAATCACATTTTTAAAAATGTTCTAAAATCTGTCCATCAGCACAAACTTTGGGTTTGGCATTAGTGGTAATTACTTATCTTATTTATCTATGGCCGGGTTTGCTCAGTCGTAAGAGCGTTCCGGGCTAGACCACAAGGTTCCTATTCGATACCGGTCCCGCCGACACTCAGCGCTATGAGTAGTCACAGGGATCTGTGCGGTAAAGTAAGGGACTGATGAGAATAGGTGTGGCGCTCCACTCTCACGATGCCAAAAACATCTCCTGGTCTAGCGCTATTGGGAAAAGGGGATGAGCTCCCTCGCTTGTACCTGGCTGGATAAGACCGACTTTGAGGCCGCCGTTCCGGACTCTTACTTACTTTTAGTGAGTAAATTCCTGCTGAGTGAACCTGATTGTCGTATCTAACCATTGATAAACTTCGATTGTCTAAACATGTGTATATATCGTCGCATTCTTTTCTGCAAAACATGGGTCCTCGCTTTGGTCAGATAGTGTGTATATTATATTGTCTAGTTGAAGGGTCCTTAGATACCCGAGAAACTTGCCATCCCTGAGTTCATACGTAGCTTCATCATCATCAAAGAAGATCCTTGCATTCCTAGGCGCATAACCTGGTACGATTTTAGTGGCTATCATTTAAGATTCAAGATGTTGACCCTTATTAGATGCCGGGTGATTTTCTGAAATTAATTTTCGAATACATCTAAAAATTAAATAGCATTATATGCTAGATTTATACTCTGCCATTTTTCGGCGTTTCTCGCTAAAAAAAAAAAGTAAACATGAATAACGGAAGCTCGATCAATTTTTTCTGTTCATTTTTTTTTTTCATATTAAATCTACATTTTTACTGATTCAAAGTTGTAGTAAATATTTCATTGTACAGGATAAACAATTGTTTATTTAATCTTTTTTTTTTCTTTTTTGAATTATACAATTTTTATGGTCAGTTTAAGAATTAATCACTAAGTAACGCTTTCGACATCGTAATTGTTAAGATGAAATACAAAATTCTTTAAAAAAAAAAAAAAAAATTGTTCCCAATATAAGTTAATTTGATTATGCTTGTTCATGGAGTACTTTTTATCAAACTGTAAACAAAAACAAAACATTTTGTTTATGGTTTAAAACAATACTCAAATTGATAAGCAGGTCAAATATCTATTTACTTAAATCATAACCAGTTTTACCTTGTAATAAAAACTAGAACGTAGGTATTTTTATTATTATTCAAAGTTGTAAAGAAAATAATTGTTAGGATTTAGATAAATCTAAATTAGACCTGCCAGCTTATTTGAATATAGTTTAAAACTAATGTATAATATATATATATATATAATATATTATGTTTATAATATATAATATATAATATATATATATATGTGTGTGTGTGTGTGTGTGGTGTGTGTGGTGTGGTTGTATACTCTCTTTCTTTACTTCTATTATTCTTCTGCTCATCTTTGGTATCTTACGTTCTTCTTCTAGCATCTGGACTTTGTCTTGGGGACTTCGTGTCTGGTCTTCCATTGGGGATTTCTCTTTATCAGAAGCCCTGTGTTATTGGTAGTTTTTAGATAATAACACAAGACTTCGATTTGCTTTAGATCCTATTTTATTCCGAAACCCCCAACTGACTACCTGCGCAGATTGAGTCGGCCGTGCGCTTAACACGACTTACCACCGATTTGGCCGATACTGATTAAAACCTCTTTCTAATCTAAACCGGAAGAGGGTCTTCTCCACCGATTCTCACGGTATCCACTGGAAGGATCAGGATGAAGTCAAGCCTTGTCACTCAATCCTTCAAGGCCGCCGGCTGCAACTTATAACAGCCATTTTGCTTTCTACACTACTGTGAATAAGTGTTAGGGTACTGATAATTATGTAACATGTGTAATCTTAAATTCGGTAATCCAGTGGGAACCGGTGCTTTCAATATGACTTGACTGTAATCTAGGGAAGAAGAGAGAGGTCGAAACGGAAGAAGTTTGTTTAACGCCACATCAGCACCAGATTTATTTAAAGTCCATGGTATCATTAAGACATATTTTTACTTAGTAAGTTTTGGGGGTAGGTTAAACCTACTATATCCTTGAATAGGGTTCGTTGACATCTTTCTTTTACACAAAATATATTTCCTCTCCCTCAAATCGCCAAAACTATATATCCTAATAATATCAACTGATTGTTTAAAAACGGCCTCATGGTGTCGTTGAGTGTCGTAATATGATTCACTTGTAAATGTTTGATTGAAATCATAACTATATTTTCGATTTTCCATTGAAATTTCTAATTGCACTTTTTAAACTTCGCTATAATCATTTGTTTGCACACATGATATCTAATTTGTTTGCACATATGATATGAAGTATTCCTTATGCAAATAATGTATATTGAAGGCGAGAATATGGAAGGAAGGGAGGGAGAAAAGAAAGGAGAAGGGAAAGAAGGAAAAAGAATGAAGGAAAGAAAAATAAAAAGAAAGAAGGAAAGAAGAAAGGAAGGAAGAAAAAAAAAACAGAAGACAAATAAAAATCGATAATGCTAGAAATGAATGAAGAAAGTAAAACAATAGACAGATGGAAGTAAGAAAAGAAGAAAAGAAAGAAAGAAGAAAAGTAAGAAAGAATGAAAGAAAGAAATAAGAAAAGAAAGAAACGAAAAATAAAAAAAATTAAAAAAACACAAATGAACCTACATTATGCGAGAAAGCAACGAAGAAAATTAAATCAACGAAAGACGGAAGAAAAACAAAGTACGAAAGAAAGAAAGAAAGAAAAGAAAACAATGAAAACAATAAGCGAATAAATGAATGAAAAAAATCATATAATTCATAAAAGGGTTTCCATTAATTAAAAATAATGATAATCCTGAGTAAACAATTAGAGTCTCAAAAATATTCTTAATGCAAATAATTTGTACTCATTTATATGGTATCAAGTATTCCTATCTAATACACATAATTCTTCTGTTTTGTTGTTCTTGTCTTTTTGATGTTGTTGTTGTTGTTGTTTGTTGTTGTTCTTCTTTCTTCTTCTTCCTTCTTCTTCTTCTTCTAATCCTCCAGCTATATTTAAACCTAACACTAGCCGTAACGCTCACCCTAACCCTAACGTAAAATGTAAAAAATACGAAAATCGAGGAAATTTCACCTTTTTTTAAAAAATTCTTCTTCTTCTTCTTCTTCTTCTTCTTCTTCTTCTTCTCAAAAAATATTCTTAATGCAAATAATTTGTACTCATTTATATGGTATCAAGTATTCCTATCTAATACACATAATTCTTCTTGTTCTTCTTGTTCTTTTTTTGTTCTTGTTCTTGTTCTTCTTGTTCTTTTTCTTGTTGTTGTTGTTGTTGTCCTTCTTCTTCTTCTTCTTCTTCTTCTTCTTCTTCTTCTTCTTCTTCTTCTTCTTCTTCTTCTTCTTTATTTAAACCATAACCCTAACCCTAACCGTAAATGATGAATGAAAAAAAAAAACGAATCATCGATGCAACCTTAAGAGATACTCGTGGTTGGATAGGACGTAATTGCAAAAAAAGGATAGGCACCATATTTCCGAGGAGTCAAGAACTGGAGCCTCACCACCGGATATATCTTAGTGTCACACCCAGGAGATAACAGTAACAAGATTTTGACTAAAATATTCTGAAAAGCGTAGATCGGT
>CM042148.1:38412997-38420497 GCA_023376005.1 Doryteuthis pealeii | reverse complement strand
ATGGGAAAAAAAATAAATAATTTGGATTCTGTTTTCTCACACATATGTATATACATTATCTTCAGTAAGCAGCATGAATCATATATATATATATATATATATATAATATATATGTGTGTGTGTGTGTGTGTGTGTGTGTGTGTGTTTGTGCGTGTTATTCAAGGAGGGTGTATTTAGTAATGCCTATATATACATATATACATACGTGTGTGTGTGTTTTGTGTGTGTGTGTGTATGTGTGTGTGTGTGTTATTCAAGCTGGAAGTATTTACCAAATATATATAATATATATATATATACGTATGTATGTATGTAGGTGTGTTTATTATCCCGAGTGTTTCGATTTTAAATAAGTATGCAAAATACGATAAAAGAAAAAAAAACGTAAAAAATTAATCTTTTTTTTTTTAGATAAACCTCCTCATGTATATGGAGGATATTAAGAGATTTTCCAAAACCGAAAAAGGACTTCAAACTCTGATAGATGAATATACGGCCAAAATGAAGGATTGGAATATGGGATTGAAAAAATGTGCCATGCTAATAATGAACAAGAGGAAAAGAGAAACAATGGAAAAGAAATTCTAGATACCAAAATCTGGAAAATATAAGAATAATTGGATAAAGAGAAAATTACGAGTTCCTGGGAATATTGAAAGAATGAAACGGTCAAAGAGAGATGAAAGAAACGGTAGGAGTAGCTCCGTAGAACAAGAAAAGTTTCAAAAACCAAATTCCTCAGAAGAAACCTCATCAAAAGATTAAACACATGTGCAACACACTTTTGCAATATACTCTGGACCCTTCTTAAAATAGAAAACGGAGTAGATGAACCAAAGAACAAAGAAAATTGATGATCATGCACAAGGACTTACCTTACACCCAGGAGATCATATAGACAAATTCTTTGTGTCAAGACAGGAAAAAGAAAGGGACTTGTAAGTCCTGAGATTGGCGTAGATGCAACAATCCAAGGAATCGAGATATACACAAAAATGTGCAATTAATTACAACAGCTAAAAACTTTGAACTCTAGAAAACAAGATGGAAATAAATAATTTAGATGCTGTTAAGTTTTTATGGGCCATCCTTTGGCCTTAAAGCAGGAGCGTTTATCCAGTGCAATTGAATCCCTGGTAAAAAGTCCTTCGATAATGAATCCTTTGGTTCCTCTGGTAAAGAGTTCTCAGTTCTGGTAAAGAGTCCTTCGATAATGAATCCTTTGGTTCCTCTGGTAAAGAGAGTTCTAAAGAGTCCTTTGATAATGAATCCTTTGGTTCCTCTGGTAAAGAGTTCTCAGTTTGGTAAAGAGTCCTTCGATAATGAATCCTTTGGTTCCTCTGTAAAGAGTTCTCAGTTCTTGGTAAAGAGTCCTTCGATAATGAATCCTTTGGTTCCTCAGTTCCTGGTAAAGAGTCCTTTGATAATGAATCTTTGGTTCTCTGGTAAAGAGTTCTCAGTTCTTGGTAAAGAGTCCTTCGATAATGAATCCTTTGGTTCCTCTGGTAAAGAGTTCTCAGTTCTTGGTAAAGAATCCTTCGATAATGAATCCTTTGGTTCCTCTTGTAAAGAGTTCTCAGTTCTTGGTAAAGAGTCCTTCGATAATGAATCCTTTGGTTCCTCTGGTAAAGAGTTCTCAGTTCTTGTAAAGAGTTCTTCGATAACGAATCCTTTGGTTCCTCTGGTAAAGAGTTCCCAGTTCTTGGTAAAGAGTCCTTCGATAATGAATCCTTTGTTCCTCTGGTAAAGAGTTCTCAGTTCTTGGTAAAAAGTCCTTCGATAATGAATCCTTCCTCTGGTAAGAGTTCTCAGTTCTGGTAAAAAGTCCTTCGATAATGAATCCTTTGGTTCCTCTGGTAAAGAGTTCTCAGTTCCCGGTAAAGAGTCCTTCGATAATGAATCCTTTGGTTCCTCTGGTAAAGAGTTCTCAGTTCATGGTAAAGAGTCCTTCGATAATGAATCCTTTGGTTCCTCTGGTAAAGAGTTCTCAGTTCTTGGTAAAGAGTCCTTCGATAATGACTCCTTTGGTTCCTCTGGTAAAGAGTTCTCAGTTCTGGTAAAGATTCCTTGATAATGAATCTTTTGGTTCCTCTGGTAAAGAGTTCTCAGTTCTTGTAAAGAGTCCTTCGATAATGAATCCTTTGGTTCTCTGGTAAAAGAGTTCTCAGTTTCTGGTAAAGAGTCCTTTGATAATGAATCCTTCGGTTACTCTGGTAATTGTATAAGTCCTTCCTGAGTATTGGTAAAGATCTGGTCATCCTATGTCCGTCCTCATTGAGCGTAAATGTAATTATGACCAGTGGGAGGCATTTAAATCGTGTGTCTTCCACGCAGTATGGTTAGTGATTGGCTACAGGAGTAAATCACGTGACCTTGGCCAGTCTATAAATCTTGGTGGGGAATTAGAGCACATCTTATATGAAAACAATTCCATCTTTTCGTTTTCCTTCAGCTTCACCCTGTGATCTGCTGGAATTGCAAAATCAACCAGTTGACAAGTTAATTAAATTTTGACCGTACAACAAAATGGTATATTCAAAAATCAGAATCTGTTCTTGAGAACGAAACGCATAAAATTCTCTGGGACTTTGAGATAAAAACGGATCACCTTATCCCAGTAAGAAGACCAGACCTAGTGTTGATTAACAAAAAAGAAAGAACTTGTCAACTGGTGGATTTTGCAGTCCCAGCAGATCACAGGGTGATGTTAAAGGAAAATGAAAATATGGACAAATACCTGGTCCTTGCCAGAGAACTGAAAAGGTTATGGAATATGAAAGTCAAAGTGATACCAATTGTAGTTGGTGCACTAGGAACGGTCCTAAAAGGATCGGAAAAGGGTTTGAAAAGTCTGGAAATCAGAGGAAGAATTGATACCATCCAGAACACTGCTGCAATCTGCCAGAATACTCAGAAGAGTCCTGGAGACCTGAGGAGACTTGCTGTCACTCAGACTCCACTGAAAGACCATCAGCTAAAGCTGATATGAAAACTCAAAAGGAGTAAATAATAATCGGCTAGAATGATAAGACTTCTGGGGAAACTTGCTGTCACCCAGTCTCCAATGAAAGAGCACCTGCTGACGCTGGTGTAAAATACTCACAAGGAGTGAAATAATAATGGGAGGTACAGACGGATCACCTAATCCCGGCCAGGAGACCAAATCTTGTCTTGGCTGACAAGAAGAGGAAGACTTGTCATCTCGTGGATTTTTGCCGTCCCGGCTGATCACAGAGTGAAAATGAAAGAAAACGAAAAAATCGATAAATAATTAGATCTTGCCAGAGAACTAAAAAAAAAAAAAAACTGTGGAACATGTGGTTTAAGGTCGTGCCGATTGTGATTGGGGCCCTTGGAACAATCCCAAAGGGGTTAGAAAGGAGTCTGGATGAATTAAAATATCGGAAGAAGAATCGAGACCATCCAGACTACAGCATTATTGAGAACGGCTGGAATACTCAGAAGAGTTCTGGAGACCTGAGGAGACTTGCTGTCACTCAGCCTCCAGTGAACCACCTGCTTCTACAGGTGTGAAAAGCTCGAATGGAGTGAAGTAATAATAATAATAATAATAATAATAATAATAATAATAATAATGAAAGTGATACCAATCGTGGTTGGTGATACCAATTGTGGTTGGTGCACTTGGAACAGTCCCAAAAGGATTAGAAAAGAGTTTGGAAAGTTTGGATATCAGAGGAAGGATTGAAACCATTCAGAACACTGCACTGCTGCAATCTGCCAGAATACTCAGAAGAGTCCTGGAGACCTGAGGAGACTTGCTGTCACTCAGACTCAAGTGAAAGACCATCAGCTACTGCTGATGTGAAAACTCAAACGGAATAAATAATAATAATAATAATAATAATAATAATAATAATAATAAAAAGCAATGGAAAACCGAACCAGAAAAAAACGCTATATATCAGCGTTTTCGAAATCTTATCCATACCGAAAAGGAAGTGGTACCCAGCTGTTTATTGCTTTTGCCTGTACACTCTTGTGAAAATGATTGCAGAAAAGAGACAATTATACGTTATTTTTGGTAAGAATAATGGATGAATATAAAAAATACACATTCGATATACTTTATTCTTTATTTTGTATCTGCAAAAGGAAAAAAAGAGACAACGGAAGAACGGCGCAGAATCGACGAGGCTCTTGGGGGATTATAGTTAATGTACATGTTCAAAATATTTTACAAAGTTTAAAATAGAAATTATTTTTGCTCAAGGACAAGGAATATTTGTGCGAGATTTGTGCGAGATTTGTGAAGTGTATAAAATAAATGTTCCATTGTGTGTTATCCTTAAAAATATACATATTTATTTGTTTGATTTGTAAAAATGACAAATTGGTTTTCCGTCCTGTCTGCAGGGGCAGAAGTATATGCCGACTGCAGCCCGGCGGAGGTGTAAGCCGACACAACCCAGTCCCTGGGCATTACGAGGCACTACTCACGGCCTACAGTCCCAGTCGACAGGGTTGTGGAGTGGTAGTGTCTGTTAGGGCCACATATATGGTTAAAATAGATATGTTTAAATCATATAATAAATAAAATATAAATTTACAAGGAACGTAATTCCCTAACCTTTAGGCATAAAATAATCCCATAATGTATTTAAAATTAATCAACCAATCAACTTTGGACTGCATTTAGGACTATAGTGTCTGGTTTTGTTTTCAGAGGGTTTTTTTCCTTCTTCTAGACCAGTTGCCCTACTTAGGTTAGAGAGCATGCATATTTCCCAACCCCTCCGCACAAGAAGGATATGACACAAGGTCAATTTCTTAAGTTAATTATTATTTTGTCCATGTTTTTAGAAGTAACGGGTATATATATATATATATCGAGAAAAAGTCGATCTCTGTATGTACATTTCAGCCTATTAGGCCTCATCAGCAGAGCTATAGACAGGGCAGTGCTTTGTGCGTGATTTGAACCCTAACTGTGAGGCTGATTGGCGGACACTCTAACCATTACACTAGCAGGCTTCCGCAGAATTTCTCGTTTATTTTTTTAAACTGATATGTTTGTTCACTCCATACTGTCGTGCTATAAGTCACTCCAAAAAGTGCGAAATTCGTATCAGTTTTAAAAAAATAAACGAGAAATTCAGGAGAAGCCTTCTAGTGTAATGGTTAGAGTGTCTGCCTGTCAGCCTGACAGGTAGGGTTCGAATCACACACAAAGCACTGCCCTGCCTATAGCTCTGCTGATGAGGCATAATAGGCTGAAATGTACATATATATATATATATAATTATGTATGTTATGTTCTTGTGAACATTGTTTTTTTTGTGTTTTGAAGCATTGGAAAAAAAAAACAGAACAAAGAATTTTAATATTCAATTGTTGTTCAATTCCTGGTTTGATCAATTCAGATATTTCGGGTTAACATTCACCCTTTTTCAAGGTATATGAGACGGTCTGGAGAAAAAGAAATGAAATGCTGTATATAAAAATGTAATCAAATGAAGTGAACGGATTTGGCGTTTTTAGCCGTTAATTTTCTTTCGAAATTGCGTGACGTAACTCATCCGAAATAGGATCATGGTAATCGTTCGAAATGTGGCTTGACTTTGATCGTAAAAGCCCATGCGCAACTTAAAGAAAATTAAAGAATAAAAAAAGGAATAAATAAGAAAAAAAAAAATATATATGTGTGTGTGTGTGTGTGTGTGTGTGTGGCTTAAGGTATTAGCGCGAAGTGAAATGCAAATAGCCTTTTCTACAATTGCAACTTGTCTGGTCGATTTTATTATCACCAAAAATAACCAGAAGCGCTCCCTAGGGATATTACCACCGCAGAGAATTCTGAGGCTAAGTTATTCAATCTATAAAAATCGGCATGGTTTTTCTACATGAGATTACCTATCAAACATCGGGCACATCAGAATGGCATTCAAATTGACATTATTATTCAAATTGGCATAACAAAAGCTCCCAGTAAAACCAAATATAAAATGAAAAACTTGCTTTAGAAAATCCAGAAGGAAACTAGTCACTATATTCCAACTACGTACATGATAAAATTCCATTTACTTAAAAAAGAAACCAGCGAAAAAGCATAGCATGTCAAACACCCTATGTTATGGACTGATAGGGCCGGGTTAGCTCAGTCGGTAGAGCGTTCGGCTAAAAACCACTAGGTTCCTTGTTCGATACTCGCCCTCGCTAACTCAGCGTATGAGTAGTACTAGGATATATATATATATATATATATATATATGAATATATATATATATATATATGAATTTGATATATTGAAAAAAAACAAAAGATATTTACAAATGCATGGGATCATCAGGAGAGAATGTGCAAACCGTTTCGGTGCCATTCTCTCCTGATGATCCCATGCATTTGTAAACATCTTGTTTTTTCAATATATCAAATTCACACTGTCGGATTAAGTTCCATTTTATTTCACTTACTTGTCTATGAAATATATATATATATATATATATATATATATATATATATATATATATATTCAGGTGTATATTCTAACATACATAAATCTAAGTATTTAGATTATAAGCCAGCTGAACTATTTCTGATGGCTGGTATTTAGTTTTCGAGCAAAGATATGAGTCCCATACCTGAATGCCTTATTATACTTATCGCTTTCTAAACCTGGACTAAATCTGTTTTACAATTTTTGTAAAGACATATTTCATTTTGTGTTTTCTCGGAAGGGAATATAACGAACAGAATGAAGGTGTATGAAGAAGAAAAAAAGGCAAACGGGGGAAAATGCCTTTGAAAAGCGTTCCGCCCATCACTCTGATAAGGAGCTACAAGTTTTATCAACAGTGTGACGAATATGAGATATCGAAGTGAATGACAGCAGCAAAGAAAGTCTTATCAACAGCATCGTAAAACGGAGGTTCAGTACACACAGAAATTGACACACATACACACACTAACACATGAGCATACATGTTCACACGCACACACTCAAACACGTATACATATAGACACTTTAATATCTATCCATCTCTCTCTCTCTCTCCCCTCTATATATATATATATATATATATATATATATATATATATATGTATATGTATGTATATGAGATATGAGAAAGATAAGTTGAATCGTTGGCGTAGATATATGAGATGATATAACATATATATGATATGATAAGAGATAAGTACATTATATATATATATATATATATATATATATATATATATATATATATATATATATATAATTTGTGAATATATGTATATATATATATGTATATATATATATGAATGTGAGTACGTAAGTTATATATATATATATATATATATATATATATATATATATATATATATATATAACATACGTACCCACACATTCATATATAATATATATGGAAAATATAAGATAAAATATCAGGTCTACATATATGCACTTATAAGATACAATGAACTTTGACTGCATATAATATATATATATATATATATATATATATATATATATATATATATATATATATAATATATGAA
>CM042148.1:38402997-38405497 GCA_023376005.1 Doryteuthis pealeii | reverse complement strand
AGGCGCATCGGCCGAAACATTGTGTGTGTATATAAGAATACAAATGAGAACAGCAATTAAAGTCATACATTTTACAATTATAAACCTATAGTCAAACCCTGTGTTCAGAAAGTCACAGAGAAGAGAAACACCAGGCTGGAGAGGGTCATAGCCCCGAAATAGGGGCCAGACAGACAATCAAAAGTGGATTTAAGAATTTCGAAGAACAAAAGTGATGATGAAAACCTAATGATAAACAACATTTTTTTTTTTACCTTTCTATCAAAAGTGAGTTGAATTCCACCTAAGAATTATAGCTTAATTCCTAGTCTCATGGAGAAAATCTGTTGTTATCAAGCCAATCTTATATATTAATTTTGAAAGACACACCACAGGAATTCGAAAAAGAATATAAACAGGTTTTAAAAATCTAATCCAATTTATTTTGATATATGAAATATTGAAATTTATTAGGTTTCTTTTATAAAAAAAATTATTTGGTTTCTTTTTAAAAGGATATTTGGTTTATTTTCAAAAAGAATTATCAGGTGTCTTTTTTTTAATATTAGGTTTCTTTTTAAAACTTTTTTTGTTTCTTTAAGAAAATATAAAGGTAATGAACTAGAGCCCAATATATATATTAAAAAAAGCTAGAAAAAATTCCAAACTATACTTAGCTTTTATGACAGCATCAATTCATTCAGTCATGGATGTGAGTAAATTAAAACAATATTATTTAATAAAGTGGTTCCAGCTTTCCAAAATGGCAGGTAATAGATCTTCTCTGGGGAAGAAAACCTACTGGTTTTAAAGGCACACACTAATATATTTATACCGTACCCTCCCGTCCACACTATATGTTACTAAATCGCGTGGTGTAATGGTTAAAGTCACGGGAAATGATCTCGTCGCCCCGTGTTCAAATCCTGGACGTGGTAATTGCATTTCACTTAGCGCTAATACCCTTGGGAAAGGTATGAATCCTACTCTCCTTCCAGCTATGGGTAAATAGTAGGGAAGACTGGGCTCTTTAACCTTGGTTAGGCAACCAGTCTAGGAGAAGGAAAACTCTGAATTCAAACCTGTTGAACTCCGCTTAAGGAATTGACCTTGTGTCGCATCCTGCACGTGTGGAGGGGTTGGTAAATATATATATATATATGTTACTAAATCTATTCTTAACGTTTTTCAACGAAAATTCTTATATTACTTATCCAACAGTTTATGAATATATAACAATTATATATATATATATATATATATATATATATATATATATATATATATATATGCCAATTTTTAACAAAATGTCAACGCAAAATTTCCATTTGGATTTAGATCCGGAATATTCACTAGCAATGTCATTATTTCTCCATTATCTCTCCTGAAAAAACAAAACTTTAATCCACTTCGTGCTTTGACCGCCTTGTCGGCTGGGGCGTTAGAATGCACCGACTGCACCTCTGCAGAGGGGTAAGACTCCCCCAATAGGGCCACCTGTTGGCCGTGGGTGGTGACCCGTGATGCTTAAGGATAAAGCCCAGGTGGATGAGCAGTTCATGACATGCAATACTCCACTTTGGCCCTATCTTGGGCTAGACGGGCGGTCGGAGAGGCCCGCTCCCATCAATCGGCTGGTCACGTCAAGCCCTAGCACCTATATGATTTTCCCAACCTTATTGCCCTTATAGCAAGCCCCAAACCCTTTTTATCATATGGGTGCTAGAAGACGGTGGCTGCGGGTCTACATGTTCTGGGAATGACGTTAAACTCTATCTGATGGTGAGGTTTCAGTTTTGGAGGTTTGGGGAATGTGGAGCACACCATTCATCACCATTGCTCCCTGGTCCACTCTGACCCGGAGTGGTAGTACCTGTTAGGGTCCCATCTATGAGTTAAATAGAAAAATGTATTTATAAAAAAATTGTATTATCCATTAAGAATTGATTTATTTCAAAACTTTATCGGCATTAAATGACCCACTGAGGTTGATACGCCGTAAAACAAAACAAAACAAACCAAACCAAACCAATCGTGCTTTGAAAAAATGGATTATCACTTAGGGAAAATGACTTCCTCAATACTAAACCAATATTCGGTTAGATCCTACTTAACGGACCAAAATTCCACCATCGTATGTCACCCCACCGAAAGTAAAATAAAATACTAAAAATCAAGGAATTAACCGAATTTAATGGAGTGTTCAGTGTTGATATATTAATGAATAAAAGCTATAATGCACCAGTTATTTTATTTACATTTTTTCAGGTCAATTAACTTTGAACCACGTATGTTTTTGAATCTGTGTTACGCCTCAAATATACGTTGTTCAAAGTTAACTGAGCTGAAAAATGTAAGAGTTGTCAAATAAAATAACTAGTGCATTATATTGTTTATTCATTAATGTATCAAAACTGAATATTTCATTAAATTCGTTTAATTCCTTGACTTTTAGCATATTTTTCTTTCGACATACGATGGTGGAATTTATGTCCGTTAAATAGGATTCAACCCTATTTTC
>CM042148.1:38392997-38397997 GCA_023376005.1 Doryteuthis pealeii | reverse complement strand
GGTTTCTATGACATTGTGGAGTTTTATAAATACCCTGTATTTAGCGTGTATTTAGTATGTAGCGGTTGTAACTTAATACAATCCTGTGCTGTCGCAATTCTACTGCAGAATGACAAGGTATTTATAAAACTCCACAATATCATAGAAACCAAGCAGCCAATCAGAACTCAGGGAATGGAATCACCCAAATGCATGAATGGACTATTCTTGGTTTCTATAAATACCAACTGTCTTGGACACTGCTTCAGTTGTGCTTAGCTAGTTGCTGTTATTCAAACCAACAGTAGACTAACTGACTATCAATATGGCCCAGCGGACAGGATGGGATTGTATTAATTTACAACCGCTTGTTGCCGTGTCTTGCCAATTCGACGGTAATTGGAACTTAGCTTGATTATTCTTCACTGATGATGATGATGATGATGATGATGGACAATCGTTAATCTTTAATGAGACATCTGATGTTGTTTGCAATCACACAAAAAAGATGTAACACCCGGGTTAGATGAAGAGGCTGACAGCGGGAGCACATCAGACAAGTGATGATCTGACATTTGCGAACGCCGCGTAGATTTGGTGGAATTCTTCATTTTGGAGAACATCTGTTCACAGTGGTAGTTTGTTCTACACTCTATTTTCTGGGTGTGGGTGATGTAGATGGGAATAGACGAGATAGAAGCACCTGATTCTCACAGAAGTCAAGGATGTGGCAATCAAGAAACTTGGACTTGAAATCTTCTGAACACTGGAGATCGATGAGTTTTATCTACAGTTGTACGATACAGTGTTAGTTCCGTGATAACACTGTTCTTTTGCTAATTGGCCATTTTGCTTAATGTCATATCAACTCTTTTGGGCTATTTAAAGCCAAATCTTAAGAAGATAAAACAAGAGCATTGTACACGGAACCTGAATATGGCTAAGAAGAGGAAACATAAAGAGAGAAATTTAACCGTGACTAATATCAACCAAAATAACTTCATAGTGACTAATGTGAAGCCTAGAATATATATAACGCAATAGTTAGTATATATATATATATATAAAGAGAGAGAGAGAGAGAGAGAGAGAGAGAGAGAGAGAGAGAGAGAGAGAGAAAGAGGGGGGTCAGTGAACCCGGACTATATGACCTTTAGGCACCCCTTTTTGATCTCGATTAAGAAAAGACATGTTTTTCATTTACATCGTCAATACCTGGTTGTTTTAACAGAAGATCTTTAGAACCTAACCCCTAAACCCTAACAAATAACCGGATATTGACGGTGTAAATGAAAAACATGTCCTTTCTTAATCGAGATCAAAAAGGAGTGCCTAAAGGTAAGATTGTCCGTGAACCCTATAATAAACAAATGCCGCAACGTCTTCACAGTCAACAGAAAAGGCGAAGATGAAATTTTAAATGTTTGGTGTTGGTCTGTCTAGACGGGCCTGGAGCAGAATGCAAAGGTTGAAAAATATACACACAAAAGTAACTGAAGATTAGTAGCAGTAGCAAATAACAGTAAAAACAATTGAAACAAATTAAAAAAACAACCCAAAATGCAACAGAAAAATACAAAATTTAATACATAACGGGAAAAAACAAAAATGGGACGAAAACATTTTATAGACTAGTCAGAAGCTAAACAAGGAAGATTGCTTAAAAAATGGCCTGAATTCAAGAAATCTGATATACAAATGTATGTGACACAAAACCTAAAATTGGGGAGAGAAAACGGCTGGTCTTTACGATCCTATATGTAACTGACCCGGAACATATATTACTTTTTTCACCATAACTTTGCATTTACTCTGTGATTATTTAGGGCTCCTTGTTATTTTTAAGTGTTACCTATCTAGTAATAATCCAATATACAAATATCTAATAATGGTTAACTAGCGAGTCATAATGCCGAATAGGTAGAGAAATATATTTTTCTCTTCTATCCAGCGGTGGAACCACATTGACATAAGTAGAATTTTCCACGCAGTAAACGAACCATGAAGCCTTCAATAAGCTTACGCAATGGGTATACGATCTCGATGTGATGGAAGACGTGTTTGTTAAAATGATTATTTGAGAAAGGTTACTAAATAAGGAATAACCAAAGGGAAGTTGGAAATGAAATGGAATCTTTATAACATTAATAAAATACAATACTCGCCAGCGGCGTGAAAAAAGTTACACGACTCCTAACAGTATCTGACTACTCGGTGGGTATAATACTTCTGTATTCAGGAAGATTGGGGAATACCCATTAATGTTCATATGTAAGTTATATAACAAAACCTAAAAAGAGAAACGGAATCACTATTAATAGCAGACCCAAATCACGTCATATATATTTGTACATATCTCTTTCACACGAGCAGTATGTAACTCAAGGTCAATTTTTTAGTGGGGTTTAACAAGTCTGAATTCAGAGTTTTCCTCGTTCTAGACCTGTGACATGCTAAAGGGTCCTGTCTTTTCTACTGTTTTACCCATAGCTGGAGGGTTAGATTTATACATTTTCCCTAGGCATCACACCTGTTTTACGTGCAAACAATCTCGTCCAGGATTTGAACTTAGTTCCCCGTGTCCATGTCCTATTACAATAACCACTACAAGGGTCACTAATACTGGAATAACAACATCCACAATAAACTCTTACTAATCAAACCCATTTTGGGAGGCTGGAGACCAACTTTAAGGAAGTCTAGAAAGGAACAAGTCATTGTATCTCGATTACGCATTGGTCATACAAGACTAACGCACTCCTATATACTCAAACAAGAACAACAACCACAATGTGGAACATGTCAAACACCTTTGACAGTTAAACACTTATTCATGGAATGCAGATTTCTTGCTCACATCAGAAACCGTTATTTTAAAGCAAACAATATGAAAGATCTGTTTGAAAATGTCAACATGGAGGATATTCTCTCTTTTTTGAGGGAAATAAAATTATACCATAGAATATAGACATGAAACAAATCAATACCATACAACATAATCCCCAATAATGCAAGCACATTGTTAAAACCAATTACTAAAAAGTATAAATATGAATAGACAATATGTATCACTTCCTAACCGTTAGGCACGACATAACCCCAGACGGGTTGATATGCCATTAAAATCAATAAATAAACAAAACAAACACTACTGTTTATAATTACCTATTGATATGTTTATTTTAGAATATCTATAACAAATAAATGAATATTGAAAAGCTGCTTTTTACCAAACATATCTGACCAAAATTCCTAAGAAAACTATGAAAAATAAAAGAATGTTAATATATTTGAAGTGAGTACACTCGTGCACTCACTCCAAATTTTTTTTATTTATCTATGAGTGAGATACAGCAAGTGTGCCCACGACTCGGCATATAGCCGGAAGTTTTCAATTAGGTGGAAGGGTGACAAAACTGGTCATAACACTACATGGATCTAATTAGCTAGGTTCACTCGCCGACCGATCCATTGAAAAATAAAATCTGTCATTCTTTCCTTGTGCAGCCCACTTCCACCAAAATGTCTCTTTCGCTCTATGGCTTTATCCTACTTAAAATTATCCTAATTTTCGGATGGTTTTGATTTTTAAAGCACGTAAATCGTATTTCGAATGATTTACTGGAGATGGAGTGGGTGGGGTTGAATCAAAACAAAAATCCCCAAGAAACTGAAAGACATGTAACAAAATACAATTGTTAGTTTCTCCCTTTCCCTCAGCTAGTCAAATAGCTGACAAATAAAAGAATGTTAAATTAGTCTGAGAAAGAGCTGACAATAACACCATTATCATAGTTGGATCATCTTGGGTGCAAGATGTAAGAAAAAATCCCCACATCTATTTATGAACATTTTTAAAAGATTCAGTCATTTCCGGTAGAAATTGGCCAATGAGGTAAGAGAACAGAAAGCATTTAAGATCGTTTGCTCTGCCTCCAATCAATTGCTTGTTGAACTTTCTGCCAGGAAGACTTCCCTTAGGATTAACACGAGAGGCTAACAACAAACGTCTGACTTATATATATATATATATATATATATATATATATATATATATATTGCAAGGAACACTACAGACTTGAACTTATATATAACAGAGGAAATCTACAGGTTAGAATCACCAACTGGATTTTGTGAACAACAGAAGAACTAAACCCATCCAATGGCGACATGGATTATAACAGGTTATGGGCCCAGAATTGCAAAGTTATTGTTTGATGGTCACGCATCTAAATACGAATTAAGGATGTAAAATTTCTCAGATACCTAAGGATCTTAACAATTATATCCATGAACAGTTTCATTACTTTAAACTTTAGAGGATGCCTCATCACAACTGATTATCAAGCTTGTTGTATAGATTTTTTTTTAAATTAGGGGAATACCTGGTTATAAAGCTTGTCTTATAGTTGGATGTACACCTTTCATTGGAGCTATGTTAACTGCAAGCAACCTCGTCCGGGATTTGAACGCAGGTAATCGTGACCATTCCATTTCATACGATGATAACCGTTACACATGGAGCGCTTCCATCCAGATTGATATTTGTTATATTTATAGGAATGCTCAACTGTGCAAATATTCCTCTCTCTCTCTCTCTCTCTCTCTCTCTCTCTCTCTCTCTCTCTCTCTCTCTCTCTCTCTCTCTCTCTCTCTCCATAAATGACTGTCTATCTGTCTGGCTCTTTCTGTTTCTCTCTGTCTCTTTTTTTCTTTCTTTCTCTGTCTGTCTGACTGTCTGTCTCTCTCTGTCTCTCTGTTTCTCCATCTCCCCCCTCTCCCCCTCTCTCTCTCTCTCTCTCTCTCTCTCTCTCTCTCTCTGTATGTGTATGTGTGAGTTTACCTGAGGAAGCAGATTACAGAATGCAATATAGGAAGAATAAATGCTTCTGGGTTACGCATTTGTATCGGGGGGTGAAAACGGCGAAAATTACACACAGATCAAAGTACTGATCCCTTTTTCTTTTTTTTCCCTTCTGTTTTGGATTTCCCCATTTATCTATTTATTTATTTCTTTATTG
>CM042148.1:38377997-38387997 GCA_023376005.1 Doryteuthis pealeii | reverse complement strand
TTAATCCGGGTATGACTATCGGTCTAAGAAAAGGAAAATTCTGAATAAAAAACTGTTAAACCCATTTAAAAATTTACCTTGTGTCACATCTCGCGGCATGGTCAGGTAAATAATAATAATAATAATAATAATAATAATAATAATAATAAGAAGAAGAAGAAGAAGAAGAAGAAGAAGAAGAAGAAGAAGAAGAGGAATAGACATTGCTGGGGAAAGTTGATACACTGGAAATTTAAAACATACTGAAAATGTTATATTAATGTCAACAGTATATATATATATATATATATATTATATATATATATATATATATATATATATATATATATATATCAAACCTTTAGTACGTCTTGAATCTGAAAAAGATCAATCTTTTAAGAGGAGTTTTTAACAGGTTTGACCAGTTGGCATACCAAGTTTATAAGATCCTAATCAGCCCCACTATTTACCCATAGATGATGTAGAATGCAAACCGCCTCGACCAGGATTTGAACTCGTGTCACCGTGTCTGTTTCCTACGACGCTGAACATCACACAACACACCTCAACAAAAACAACACACATAACAGACACACAGACACACAGACACACACACACACACACACACACATATATATATATATATATATATATATAATATATATATATATATATATATATATATATATTTCAAAATGATGTATATTCCGTGTTGTAAGCAATCTTTTATGATAATAATCATCTGCTAAAGATTCTCATTCATACTCCCATCTGCACCCATATTTTATGTAAAATGTTCTGCTTAACAACACGTACACACATTTCCACCTATCGTGTTACTGTCAAAAATAGCATATCTAGTTCGTAAAGGCTGTTTGTGTTATATGCCTGTATTTACCTAACCCCTCTGCTACGAACAGGATGTGCCATAAAGTCAATATTTTAGCGGGATGCTTGTGTTTAAATTCGGATTTTCCTTCTCCTAGACTGGTTGCCATATTAGAGTTGAAATGTTCATTTCGCCCTACTATTACCTTACAGCTGGTAAAGAATCGTTAGATTTATACTTTTCCTAAGCGTACTAAAGCTATATGAAATACGAACAGCCTTATCCAGGATTAGAAGTCGGGTCGTAAACTCAATTGGATTGTACCCCGTGTACTAACGATTCTATTCAAAAATTTGTAAGGTGTTTAATAAGTATATATATATATATATATATATACATATTGGTAGAGATCAACACCGGGTTCGATGCTCTACCAATATATTTTAGCCCTGAAGAGCTTTATGCGAAACTAATAGTAGGTTCGTCTGACTCATTAGATTATCTTTATTACTTGGCTCTACTTAGGTATCAAGCACTTTTTACATATTAGCTTCTCCTAGCGGTTATATGAATATATATATATAATATATATATATATATATATATATATATAATATATATATATCTAATATACATATATATATATATAAATTGTTTTTTCTTTGGCCAAATACTGTAGCAATAGATTATTTTTTGTTGTAACGAATATCTTGTCCTTTCTTTTTTTCAAAAAATTTTTTCTTCCTGGTTGATGTTTGGTAGTATATTTTTACAATCAAACTTTCTGCTGGGTTTTTTCTCTCCGCAAGGATCTACCAACACGCTTGGTATATTAAATTATATATATATATATATATATATATATATATATATATATATTGGTAGAGCATCCACATTAACACCGGGTTCGATACCAGCCTTCGTTAAATCAGCGCATTAGTATCACCATTTGGATCTGTGCGGTAAGGTATGGAGCTGATGGCAGGTGTGACACTCAATCTCAGACAGTCAAACTCTAGTGAAAATGGGATAGACTCCCTCACTCTACGGATTATACCGACAATAGGCCACCCTGACCTCTTATATATATATATATATATATATATATATATAAAGTTTTAAAAACGTCGTCGGGGCAGCCTAATGTCGGTGTGAGCTATACAACGAGGGAGTCTATCCCCTTTTCACTAGCGCTAGACTAAGAGATCGTTTTTGCTTCTGAGGTGGAGTCCCAAACCTACCATCAGCTCCTAACTTTACAGCACAGATCCATGTGCTACTCATGCGCTGAGTTGGCGAGGGCCAGTATCGATCTAGGAACTATCTGGTTTCTAGCCGAACGTTCTACCGACTGAGCTAACCCGGCCCTTATACAGAGTCGGAAATATACATAGCTACATAAGTAGATATATTGATATATGAATTTTAAAATAGTTTCAAAATTGAACCTGTTCTTACTTATACAGAGAGAGAGAGAGACAGACAGAGACAGACAGACAGACAGACAGACAAGGAATGAAAAGTTATTCTTTTTCCGACTAGCGGCATTATATTCAACACATTTTTTTTTCATGAGACAATAGACCTTTGACTTTGCGTTTGTGATTGTGTCTGTACTACTATTTACCCACAGGAAAATAGTCAATTGGATTGTATCCAGACTACTGACCATTAACCCAGCCATGTTTATGTTCTAAAAGTCTGACAGTTTTTAACAATAATATATATATATATATATATATTATATATATATATATATATATATGTATGTGTGTGTGTGTGTGTGTGTGTGTAAAGAATGCCAACAATAATATTTGCTACCTAAATACTCACATACACACACAAACTATATATATATATATCTGTCGGGGGAGATTATAGATATACACCGCTGATGAGACCAAATTAGCTCGAAACAGCTGTACAGTGTTCCTCGCGTCGCACATTGTATTCGCCGAATTAGCTTGTCATGATTAATCGAATTATATAAATAAAAAATTTCTCTCCATAAAAATAAAATTACCTATATTTCTCTGCCCAGCATAGGTATGAGTATGTGTATGCGTGCCGTCATGCCGGGAAGACGTGACTCCAAGAGGTAATGAAACGATGCTGCTAAAACATCACATCATGTTATAGTAGTTGTACACTTATGATTGACAAGTTGATTTGGCGAGTTTCGTATGTGGCGTGTCCGGTTGGCCTAGGGGTAGAGTCTCTGACTCTGCATCTTGGGTTCTCCGATTCGGGGGGATCGTAGGTATACACCGCTGATGAGACCAAATTAGCTCGAAACAGCTGTACAGTGTTCCTCACGTCGCACACGGTATTCGCCGAATTTGCTTGTCATGATTAATCGAATTATATAAATTAAAAAAGTAACTCCATAAGAAATAAAATTACACACACACACACACACACACACACACACATATATATATATATATATATATATATATATCAACCCCTCCGGCCGATATGATATGACACAAGGTCGATTTAACAGGTTTGAATCCAGAGTTTCTTTCTATTAGACTGATTGCCATACCAAGAATAAATAACTCAGTCTGCCCTACTATTTACCTATAGCTGGAGGAGGAATAGTTGGATGCAGACCTTCCCCAAGAGTATTAGTTATATGCGAAAATACAACCAGTATCGTTCAGTGTTTGCACCCGGGTTGCTGAGTCAATACCCCTCGAGGATAACCATTGCACGACGAGCGCCTTTATGATAAGCTAATACAATGAGACTAAGCTTTAACCACAGATGATTTTGTGACTATAGGTCTATCCGCCCTTGAGGTCCGTGATGAGAGACAGACGAACAAAAACGACATTTGGATATTCCTCGTAAGATGACAAGATGAATTACGCTCAGCTGATAAAGAGGTTTTTAGTGTAATTAGATTGCGCTAAATCTGAACGTGTTAATTCACTTCCTATCCATCCCTACACACACCCCGCCACCCCCGCCACCCCCTCACCGTGTGATTATATCTCTCAAAATATTAGCGTTTTCATTCAGTTTGGATTTTTATCACCCTCTCTCGCCTCCTCGTGATATTACAACCGAAAATGGAAAAGAGATCAAGTTTCAATATTTAATTTTCAGCTTTCTTGCCTAAGATTTCTCTTGATAACATTTACAATTCATTCTCCTTTTTCATCTTGAATACCCGCTGCGCCATGTTGATCATAAACTAGCAGCAGCACTTGGCGATGCCCGGGAAAACCAAAAATAATACTAGATAAGAGATAATATAAGTAAGTTAAAAGTAAAGTCAGCGAAATGGCCTATTGTCGGTATCAGCCGGACAACGAAAGAGTCAATGACCTTTCCACTAGAGCAGGACCAGGGATATTGTTTTTCTGCGTCACCAAACCTACCGTCACTTTAACGCATAGATTCAAGCTCTGCTACAAATGTGCTGAGTTGGCGGGAGGTCGGTTTCGAACCCAAATCTGGATTTCCTAGGCGTTCACTCTATCGACTGAGCTAAATCGATTATAATGTAATAGCTCGGACATATAATTGAACAAGACTCTATGGAATAATAATAATAATAATAATAATAATAATAATGCAACACAATGAGAGAGAACGTGTCAGATGGTGGACTTTGCGGTCCAAGCAGATCACAGGGTAAATCGGAAGGAAAATGAAAAGATGGATAAATACCTGGACCTTGCCAGAGAATTAGAAAAGCTGTGGAATATGAGAGAGAAAGTGATACCAATTGTACCTGGTGCACTTGGAACGGTACCAATAAACTCGGAAAAAAGACTGGAGGATCTAGAAATCAGAGGAAGAATTGAGACCATCCAGACTACTGCACTGCTGCAATCGGCTAGAATAAGCAGAAGTGTCCTGGAGACCTAAGGAGACTTGTTGTCACTCAGACTCCAGTAAAATTGCATCAGCTAATGCTGATGTGAAAAACTCAAAAGGAATGAAAATAATAATAATATAGAGAGCTTGCCAGAGAACTGAGAAAAACGTGGAACATGAAGATCGTATCAATTGTAATTGGTGTCCTTGGAACGGGGAGACTTGCTGTCACTCAGCTAGTGAATCACCGGCTACGGCAGGTGTGAAAAAACAATAATAATAATAATAATAATAATAATAATAATAATAATAATAATAATAATAAGAAGAAGAAGAAGAAGAAGAAGAAGAAGACCAGACCTAGTGTTGATAATAATAATAATAATAAGACCAGACCTAGTGTTGATAAACAAAAAAGAAAGAACTTGTCAACTGGTGGATTTTGCAGTTTCAGTAGATCACAGGGTAAAACTAAAGGAAAATGAAAAAAAGGACAAATATCTGGACCTTGCCAGAGAACTGAAAAAATTATGGAATATGAAAGTGAAAGTTATACCAATTGTAGTTGGTGCACTTGGAACGGTCCCAAAAGGATTGGAAAAGGGTCTGGAATGTTTGGAAATCTGAGGAAGGATTGAAACCATTCAGAACACTGCACTGCTGCAATCTGCCAGAATACTCAGAAGAGTCCTGGAGACCTGAGGAGATTTGCTGTCACTCAGACTCCAGTGAAAGACCTCAGCTAACACTGATGTGAAAACTCAAAAACAATAATAATGATAATAATAATAATAATAATAATAATAATAATAATAATAATAAGAAGAAGAAGAAGAAGAAGAAGAAGATCAACAACAACAACAAAAATGGGGAAGCAAAACAACTATGAATATTTCTGGTGCCAAACGGGGGTTTGCAAACAGGAAGACTTGTATATGTGTATAAAAAGGAAACCTCAAAAGATACACTGAATCTTTTGTAATAGAACAAAATAATGCCATTATGACCAATTGTATAAAAGTGAAAATAGATAACATACAACAGAACAGAAAGTGTTGGTCGGGCTGAGACTGTGACGAAATGGTTAATCACAGAATAAGCGAATGTTGCAAACCAGAATAAAACGAATACAAGACACGAGTGGGAGGGAAAGGTGATCCACTAGGAATTGTGCAAGATACGAACATTTGGACCATATTACCTTTAGGCACCCCTTTTTGATCTCGATTAAGAAAGGAGATGTTTTTCATTTACACCGTCAATATCCGGTTGTTTGTTAGGGGTTAGGGTTAGGGTTAGGGTTAGGGGTTAGTTCTATAATTTTTAAAAAATCTAAAAATCGTCTGTTAAAATAACCGGATATTTACGGTGTAAATAAAAAAGATGTCCTTTCTTAATCCAGATCAAAAAGGGGTGCCTAAAGATCATATGGTCCGAAATTTTTGCTATATTACTCTATAATATATGCACAAACCAGAACCCGTCCTAGAGAATAAATCGCTTAAAATTTTCTGGTACATTGAGATACAAACGGAGCACCTAAGACCTGTCAACCTAGTGGTAATTATCAAGAACAAAATAATTTCTCATTTGACATTCAGTGAATTTTGCCATTCTAACCGTAGATTAAAATTAAAGAAAATAAAGAGACAGATAAATACATGGACCTTGCCTGAGAACAGATAAGTTTCAGATACATCAGGGTTACGGTGTTGCTCTTAGAAAGGTCCCCAAAGTTTCGGAAATAACACTGAAGGAATTAAAAATCATATGAAGAATCGAGACCACCCAGAACACAGTATTGTTATGATCTGCTTGAATACAATAAAAATTATGTCTAGAAATCACGAGGTCCCGCGTTCGATACTGGTCCTCGCCAACTCAGCGCATGAGTAGTACAGCTTGATACATCCTCAATAAAGGGTGCCATAAATAAAGGGTGGGGTTCATCACACACACACACACACAGAGACATATATATATATATATATATATATATATATATATATATATATATATATATATATTGTTGGCAACCTTCCGTCTATTAAAGACGATGGCGTAGAGTCCATTTTTTTCATTATCTACAGCTACGTGAGTGGCTGAACAGATCAAATTTTGAATGCCAGTCTCTGGTACAGTGATTGCAAACAAAAGGCAGTGCTTTCTGGAGATGTTAGAGATGCTGTTGTCTCTCCCTCCTTTTAACTCTCTTTTCAGCGGCAGCTTCTTTCCTCTCTTTTTCACTCCTTTTCATTCCCTGATTGACGAGGAGGCGCCAGGTCGTACGGTCTTCTGCACAAGCCTCCCATGTGTTTAGGTCGATGTGGCATGTCTTCATGTCTCTCTTGCAGACATCTTTGAAACGTTAGGTGCGGTCTCCTTACCGGTCGGGTGCGCTCTGCTAGTTCGCTGAACAGTATGTCTTTGGGGATGCGGCCTTTGTCCATCCTCCTGACATGACCAAGCCAACACAGGCGTCTCTCACAGATGATGGCGGGCATGCTGTTATTGTTTGCTCATTCCAGCACTTCTGTGTTGGGCACTTTGTCCTACCAGCGAATGCGTAGAATGCGGCGTAGGCATCTGAGGTGGAAGCTGTCTAGTTTCTTCACGTGGCGTGAGTATATATAGGCAGAATTTTTTTTAAACTTTCACGCAGACAATATTAAAAAGGACATACGTCCCTGTCTGACTATTTTCTTTTCGGTTGGACAGGACAGTCTTTTTAACATTGGGGTCGAATTTGTTGAAGGACGCACCGTAACTTTCCAAAGTACTTTCGGCACTACAAAGTGCCATCTTTTGAGGTTTAACTTACTTGAGACGTTAGTTCACAATTCTATTTGTACACAGAAATGTGAAGAATAAGCAAGTAGAAGTGGGAAAAAGTAGGAGGGACTCGTCACAAATATTGTGTAAAGAGATGTGAACTTGGTTTGGGAATTGTGTAGGCGAGAAACTGTCAGTAAACAAGCACCGTTGACTTTAGGTCCACGCTACCCTAACTTAGATACATATGCTGTATCAACGATATTGAGCAGTATGTACTTATAACAGTAACACACTCTATTATCAATATATATATATATATATATATATGTGTGTGTGTGTGTGTGTGTGTATGTGTGTGTGTATGTGTGTGCGTGTGTGTGTGTAATCGCTGTTCAGTTCGTAGGTTGACAGCTGTGTATACCCGTCAAAAACCAGGCATGTCACACACTTCGCTGTCCTAATTGCTAAAAAGCATTTAAGAAAATTATCTGTGTATCATGCGACAGCAAGTCTCCACAATAATCTGGTTTTGACGCCGATTTAAATCATGCTATCTTGTGAATGGTTCCAGGATATCTCAGGTTACCAATTTTCGCAAGGAAATTTGGGAGAGTTTCAAAACTTCTTTCTTTTTTATTATGGCTACATTCCTGATATGCGAATAACAGAATATTTATAGTTCTAAGATAAGGACCAGATATTTATTCAACTCATAAAAAAGAAGAAAAAAAACAACAGATTCCTTAAAAATAGGAACCATTATTTTCTATATCATTAATAAAAAAAATGCCCCCCCCCTAATTATTCATCTAGACTAATTATGAAATTATGCAGTCTGAAAAAATTATTTGAATGCTTGAGACCATTTAACTGAATGTGAATTATTATTATTATCATTATTATTATTATTATTAGTAGTAGTAGTAGTAGTAGTAGTAGTAGTAGTAGTAGTATTTCACTGCATTCGAGATTTTCACACCTGCTTCAGTCGGTAGTTCACTTGAGGCTGAGTGACAGTAAGTTTTCTCATTATTATTAATTTACACTAGTTCTGTTCTCCTGGCTTAGATTAGGTGATCCGTCTGTATCTCAAAGTCCCAGAGAATTTTGTATGTCTCATTTCCCAGGAAAGATTCAGTTTTGTGCATATACCATTTAGTTGTATGGTGAAAATTGAATTTCTTGCACAGTTCCCAGTGGATCACATTTCCCACCCAGTTGTGCCTAGCCTTGTACTCTCAGTTTGCTAGTTTGTTGCATTCGCTTATAATGTGATTGACCGTTTCGTCTTTTCTCCACACATTCTACATTATTTTATTATTATTTCACTCTATTCGAGTTTTTCACACCTCCAGAAGCCGGTGGTTCACTGGAGGCAGAGTGATAGCAAGTCTCCTCAGGTCTCCAGGACTCTTCTGAGTATTCCAGCCGATCTCAATAATGCTGTAGTCTGGATAGTCTCGATTCTTCCTCTGATTTTTAATTCATCCAGACTTCTTTCTAACCCCTTTGGGATTGTTCCAAGGGCCCCAATCACAATCGGCACGACCTTAATCCGCATTATTATTATTATTATTATTATTATTATTATTATTATCTTTGTGAGTTTTCCTCACAGGCGTTAGCTGGTAGTCTTTCACTGGAATCTGAGTTACAAGTCTCCACAGGTCTCCAGGACACTTCTGAGTATTCTATCCGATCTTAACAATGCTTTTGCTTGGATGCTCCCGATTCATCCTCTGACATCTAATTCCACTAGTCTGTTTTCTAAACACTTGGGGATCTTTCCGATTTCAATTACAATTGGTATTAAATTAACCCTCAAATTCCACAAGTTTTTAATTCTCTAGCAATCCCCAGGTATTTGTCTATCTTTTCGTTTTCTTTAATTCTCACCCTGTGATCTGCTGGGACTCCAAAATCTACCATTTAACAATTTATCTTGTTCTTGTTAATCAATACTGGGTGTGGTCTTCTGGATGGGATAATGTGATCCGTCTGTATCTCAAAGTCCCAGTGAATGTTATGCATTTCATTCTCAAGAACAGATTCTGGCTTGTGCATATACTATTTTGTCGATGCGAGTTTTTGACAACAGCGTTAGATCATGATATTTCACTGGACTCTGACATCAAATCTCCTCAGGTCTCTAGGACTCTTCTGAGTATTCAAGTCGATCTTAACACCCGACCTTCCTGCTGTGTGTAGGGCCTCGATTCTTTTCTGATTTCCAGTTCCTCGAGAAAATTTTCCAAACCCTTGGGGACCGTTCTAAAAATCACAACTACAATTGGTACGACCTTCACCTTCATTTTCCACAGTTTTCTTTTTTTTTTCAGTTTGATGTTGATGTCGGTGTATAAATCTCTCTTTTCGTTTTCCTTCATTTTCCCAAATCCACTAGATGACAAGTTCTGTTCTTTTCGTTAATTAGAAGTAGATCTGGCCGTCAGGCTGGGATTAGGTTATTCGTCTTTATCTCAAAGTCATAGACAATTTTATTCGTCAGAATTACTAGGACGAATTGCAATGAAATTAGCAGCTTCTTTCCGAATTTCTATCATCGTTTGTGTTGCTTTCAAAATA
>CM042148.1:38365497-38372997 GCA_023376005.1 Doryteuthis pealeii | reverse complement strand
CTTTTTCGGAAAAATAAAAATAAAGCCAAGTGAGGTGCAAAAGAATAAATATTGAAAAAAAAAACTTCTAAAACTGACAAACTATACTCATTAAGGCATTCCAAGGTGTGTAATGGTTAACAAGTTAATCTTTCAGATACATTACTACTATAAATAGCGAGTTAGATCCTCGCTAAATACCCCATACTTGTGACCTTGTGTCACATCCTACCTGTTGCAAACGGGGTGGATAAATACCAATAAGCTTTTCCAACTTAAATTCAATTGCCATATGTTCTTGTGAATAAATCAATTTCGTACACAGGTCAAACCTTGATTCGTGGTCACTAGGTACCACCAATTTTCCCGGTGAAATTTACCCCCCCCCCCATATTTAACACAATGAAACTAGCATTAAGGTTAATATTATCTTTAAAATTTCTTGTCCATTCAAAAGAAGAAACATTAAAAAAACTCCTGATGATTTAAATAAAAAAATGTCCAGCTTACGGAAATAATGAAAATTATGATGAAAATAATGTTTACATTTATATAGACGAGTTATAATACGTATGTCTCTGTATGTTTTCAAATTAAACATTTCTTTGGCCAATCCTTTTTTTCTCGTCAAAATCTTATTACAGTTTTCCGGAATATTATAAAACCACACATTTATTCATCACGAACTTATCTCGAACCTCTACAGCCTCACTACATCTGCGACATATTATCCCTTCATCTCTAGGTAAATAGTTGGAGCGACTCGGCTCTTTAACCTTGATATGGCAACCAGTGCAGAAGGAAAACTCTGAATTCAAACCAGTTAAACTCTGCTTAAAAAATTGACCTTGGTTGGTAATACACATTTACTACAAATTTACCAGGGTCTAATCATGCCTGATAGTTTGCAAGTTTGAAAATTTTGGTTAACTTTTAAAAATGTTGCTTAAATTCATATACTGAAAATCCAGCCTCAAGAACACTTGAAAAAGACGTCCAAACAGGCCATTTTTCAGTTTGTTTTGTTAAGTTTATAAGGGCCATAATTGACCAGTTGATTCTAGGTAGAGAGTCCTCCGATTTGTTCCTTTGGTAATCCTCTCAGGTAGAAATTCCTAGGTTCCTCGAAGCCTGCTCGTAACTGAGAAAGAATCAGCGCTTAAGTAATATATCAGCCACGCATGACCAGCGATTGGCTAAGGAATAGACGACATAATCTCGCCTGGTCTATAAGTATAAGCGCACACCTTATATGACGAAAAACCCAACAGCCTCTAATATTCTAATCGTCTCGAAAGGACAGTGTTGCGTGTGTAATGGTTATCGTCGTAAGAAATAGACTCGACCACCTGAGTTTAAATCCTGGAAGAGGTTGGTTACACATAGAGAAAGGTATGAATCCAATTATTCTCCTTCTAGGTATGAGTAAAAATTAAGGCAGAATAGGCTTTTTAACCTTGGGTAGGCAATCAGTCTAGTAGAAGTAAAACTCTGAATTCAAACCTGTTAAACCCCACTTAAGAAATTGACTTTGAGTCACATCTTCTTGGCTAATATATTTGAAGGACAGACAAACAAACTCTTCTCTTTTATTAATATAGACGATCTATAATAAGCAAGTATCTGGTGGTATTCAACTTGTACATTCCGTTTTGCTATTTTCTCTCCTTTCGTCAAAATCTGATATCTCTTTGAATCCAAAGTACAGCTGTAACTTAATGTTTTACACAAATATACTTTCTCTCTTCTTGTAGAATAATCATACTAAGTTCTAATCACAGTTGAATTGGTAAGATAAGGCAACAAGTAGCCGTAACTTAATATGGATCTAATATTGTTGCCTTGTCTTACCAATTCGATGGTAATTGGAACTTAGTATGATTATTCTACACTTCTAAAAAAAGAACAGAAGATTTGCTTCAAATGTATCCACATTATATCTTTCCATGTCCTGAAATCTACTGGCAGCTTTAGCTGCTTTGAGGCCCAGTTTAAGATATCATTGCCAAACTGTTGTTAAAACATCCAAAACAGAAATTACAGATGTAAAATAATGTCTTACATACATAAACTTGCCCTATTCTAACCCCCCCCCCCAGATTTGCCCGAAGTGTATCCACCTTTCCATGTCTCATCGTGGTGTAATGGTTAGCAAGTCTTGCAGATCCATTACTACTGAATAGCGAGTTCAATACGCACTGGATGCCTTGTTAAAACATCCCCATGTAAAAAAGACTTTGTGGGAAGTCAGGAAAATGTCTTTGTTCTTTTTTTTTTTTACTCCTTTCCATATCCTGAAATCTGTAGGCAGCTTCAGCAGTTTTGAGGCTCAGTTTAAAATAATATTGCTAAACTATCATTATAATATCCAGTCTAGAAGAAGTAAAACGCTGAATTCAAACCTGTTAAACACCACTTAAGAAATTGACTTTGTGTCACATCTTCTTGGCTAATCTATATATTAAAGGACAGACAAACAAACTCTTCTCTTTTATTAATATAGACGATCTATAATAAGCAAGTATCTGGTGGTATTCAACTTGTACATTCCGTTTTGCTATTTTTTCTCCTTTCGTCAAAATCTGATATCTCTTTGAATTCACAGCTTTACTGTAATATCCCAAAACCACGCATTTATTTCCCAATCATCCGACATCTGCGATAATACAGCCTACCACGCATCTTATCTTCACAACCATTCATTTTCACTTTTATTTATTTCTTTTAATTCATTACATATCTTTTTTTCAACGGCCCTTTCAATCAGCAATGTTTCCACCTCAGTTCACTGTTCCAGGGTGTCTACATTTTCTTAAACTTTGTCCCAATTTCTTTTTTTTTTGGCAAACTTGAATCCAATTTTAGGCGAAGGTTGATAACAAGATATATGTTTCTTGTCTCCTCAAGAGAGTAGAAAATATGTTAGACCAACGATATCATATATTAATATATGTTTTGCCCTCAATCTACACATTACCATATTCACTCCTTGTCAGCATGCCCTAGAATGCGCTTATTGTATCCCCTGTACATTGCTATACGCATACAAAAAAGAAAAGAAATAATTGCCATTGTTAGGACACAAAACCTCATCTGATAGTGAAGCTACAGTTCTGAATCTCTGGGTTTGGTTTGGCTTGGTGCATCTTACAGCATGTCAACCCTTGTTGGCTTATATTATGCCAAAGAAGCGCGTGGTGTAATGGTTAAAGTCATGGGAAATGGACTCGTCGCCCCGAGTTCAAATCCTGGATGTGGTAATTGCATTTCACTTTGCGCTAATACCCTTGGGAAAGGTATGAATCCTACTCCCCCTCCAGCTATGGGTAAATAGTAGGGTAGACTGGACTCTTTAACCTTGGCTAGGTAACCAGTCTAGGAGAAGGAAAACTCTGAATTTAAACCTGTTAAACTCCGCCTAAGAAATCGACCTTGTGTCACATCCTGCTCGTGCGGAGGGGTTTGGTAAATATATATATATATATATTATGCCAAAGACGTTTGTTTATATTCAATCTTAGACCTGGGAGTAATTGTGATGAAAGGATACTCAACACTTCCCAGAGCTCCAAAATTGGAATTTCACCATTAAATGCAGTTTAACATCATACCTATGGGGAATATGAAATGATGGGATGAAGAGAAATAAAAAGATACAACTGTTACGATGGAAACTTTATTGATCAGACCGTTAACTCTGGACGCTAGAGTCCAGACGCTCAGAACGTTTTATTTATTTATTCAATTTTGATTTGATTTTATTTTATTTAAATCCCCATAATACATCCCCACCAAAGTAGCGGATCTACGGTAAGGATGCATCAGTGAGGTTTTTTTTTGTAAGGTGTGTGTAAGGCAAGGATAGCTTTATTACTCAGGCTTGAACGAGGTTATAGTGGCCTGTAGCGAGGGAATTTCTCTCTGGCTATAAAGAACCAATTATACCTCTGTAGGGTTGTGTATGTAAAAGACAGAGGTGGCTTTATTAATCAGGATTTATTTTAATGAGGTCATAGTGGACTGTAGCGAGGGAATTCCTCCCTGGCTAGAAAGGATCAACTATACCTCTGTAGGGTTGTGTATGTGGAAAGTCAATTTTGTATGTATAGGGAAAGTCATAAGTGTGTGTTATTTTTAATTTTTTTTGTTTGTCATTTTGGTTTCGTAGAAGGACTCGTTCGTTCGTTGGTTGCTTATATATAATATAGATATATGTTTCTTGTCTCCTCAAAAGAGTAGAAAATATGTTAGACCAACGATATCATATATTAATATGTTTTGCCCTCAATCTACCCATTACCATATTCCCTCCTTGTCAGCGAGTCTTAGAATGCTCTGATTGTATCTCATGCACAATGCTATACGCATATAAAATAAAGAAAAGAAATGATTGCCATTGTTAGGACACAAAACCTCATCTGATGGTGAGGCTCCTGTTCTGAATCTCTGGGTTTGGGTTGGCTTGGTGGATTTTACAGCATGTCAACCCTTGTTGGCTTATATTATGCCAAAGACGTTTTTTTTATATTCAATTTTAGACCTGGGAGTAATGGTGATGAAAGGATACTCCACACTCCCCTGAGCTCCAAAATTGGAATTTCACCATTAGATGTAGTTTAACATCATACCCAGGACACTAAGACCATCAGCTACCACCTTCTAGCACATATTTGATAAAAAAGGCTGGGGATTAACCATCAGGGTAATAGGGTGGGACAATCATATAGGTAGTAGGGCTTGATTGATCGGAGGGAGCCTCTCCAACCACCCATCTAGCCTAAGTAAGGGCCAAAGTGGAGTGCTACCTGTCATGGACGGCTCAGCCGGTAGGGTTTCTTCTTTAAGCGTCATGAGTTATCAGGGTAATAGGATGGGACAAGCATATAGGTAGTAGGGCTTGATTGATCGGAGGGAGCCTCTCCAACCACCCATCTAGCCTAAGTAAGGGCTAAAGTGGAGTGCTATCTGTCATGGACGGCTCAGCCGGTAGGGTGTCTTCCTTAAGCGTCATGAGTTATCAGGGTAATAGCGTGGGACAATCATATAGGTAGTAGGGCTTGATTGATCGGAGGGGGCCTCTCCAACCACCCATCTAGCCTAAGTAAGGGCCAAAGTGGAGTGCTACCTGTTATGGACGGCTCAGCCGGTAGGGTTTCATCCTTAAGCGTCATGAGTTATCATCTACGGCCATAATGTGGCCTAATCTGCAGAGTTGCAACAGGGTGGTTGAATCTCTGGGGAGTGTGCATGTATTTACCAACCCCTCAACACAAACAGGATGTGAAACAAGGAGGTTTTAATTTAAAAAAAAACGAAATACTTAAGTATCGACATAAAAAATTTCCATCGTTCATGACATCCTGTGTTTGTTTTCTTTAAAAAATTTACTTCCTTTACTTTACAGAAACCGTCGCATGTCAAACGTGAATTGTCCACGAGTAAATGTTTTAAAAAAAGTTATGACGCATTTCATATGAATATTAATGTGTAGAAATGACAAAATTGTTAATTGATAACATACTTAAGTATCGACATAAAGAGTTTCCATCGTTCATGACATCCTGTGTTTGTTTTCTTTAAAAAAATTCTCTCCACATACTGTCGGATTAATTTCCTCATCGTACTTCCATTCCTTTCTATCTATATCAATCCATTCGTCGAGTAGAAACTTAATTTTTCATTTAATACGCCACACTTTTCTAAACATTCGCTTTCATGTAACCAGATCTTATATAGAAAATCTGTCAATTATAGCAAACAAAAAACAAAATGGAGGTGACTTTTCTTTTTTGAAAAGGAAGGAAAAATCGGCGGCAAAGAAGGAAATAAATCATAAGGCGGGATATCTCAAAGGAACGATGGGGGGGTGGGACGTTGACAATCTCAGATTCAATGCACATCGACACGCTGTCCGAATTTGAATGATTTGTGCAATCGCATCGCCGAGTCCCCGGTGACGTCAGAGATTCTTGCAGACGATATGTGAATCGGAAGATGAGGTCTCGGATTATTGAAGCTATGTTTAATCTTTTTCTATCCTCTCCGGAGAATTGGTCTTTGATGCTTTTAATTTAATTCGTTCCCTCGTAAGAGATCTGACAGTGTTGTTGATTTCTTCCTACTTTCATGTTATCCTTCATTCTTCCTTCTTTTCATTTCTTCACTTCTTTCTTTCTTTCTTTCTCTCTTTCTTTCTTTTTTTTTCTTCCGATCTCGCTATATTTATTTATTTATTCGTTCTTTCTTTTCTTCCTTTCTAACTATCTTTTTTCGTTATTTCTCTTTCTTTCTTTCTTTCTTTCTTTCTTTTTTTCTTTCTTTCTTTCTTTTTCTTCCGATCTTGCTATATCTATTTATTTATTCAATTATTTCGTTCTTTCTATTCTCCCTTTCTTTCTTTTCTTTCTTTCTTTCTTTTCTTCGTTATTTCTCTTTCTTTCTTTCTTTATTTAATTATTCACTTATTCATTTAATTTATTCTTTCTCTTTCTTACTTCCATCTTTTCTTTTTTTTCTTTCTTTCTCTTTGTTTTCTTTCTGTATTTATTTATTACTCGTATCTTTTCCTCTTTTTTCATCTCCACATGATTTTCTTCCTTCCTTCCTTTCTTTCTTCTTCTTTCTTTCTTTCTTTCTGTCCATACTTAATTTTCGTACTTTCTTTCTTCGTACTTTCTTATTCCCTTTATTCTTCTAACTTTTTTCATTCCTCCTTCATTACTTGTTTCTTACTTGTCCCTTTTCTTAATTTCATTTTTAAGTATTTCATTCTTACATCCTTTCTATGTTCTTTCATTTCTTTCTTTCTGTTGTTTTTCTTTATTTTTTCTTTCTTTCCTCCCAGTATTAATTCCATTCATTCATTTTTGTTCCTTTTTTCCTTCATTATTTTCTTTTTTGCTCCTTTTTGGTTTTTCTTTTTTAATTCTTCTTTTATTTTCTTCCATTTTCTTTCTTTGTTTCATTTTATTTCATTTATTTCTTGTAATATTTTTTATTACTTCTTTTTTCTGTCTTGTCTCATTTCTTGCTCTCTTGGGATTTTTTCTCTTTCATTCCATCTTTATCCTTTTGTTTATTTCTTTCTTGTTTCCTTCCTTTCTTATTTCATTTCTTTCTTGCTTCTGTTCTTTCTTCCTTGTTTAACTTCTTTCTTTTCTTTCTTTTGTTTGTTATTTCTTCCCACCTTTATTCATTTCTTTTTATTTTATTATATCTTCCTTTCTCTCTTTCTTCCTTTTTTCTTCTTTCACAATTCCTACATCTCCCTTTCTTTTTTCTTCTCTCCTTTCTTTCTTCTCTTTTTCTCTTTTTATTCCTTCCTTTTCTCCATCTTCCCGTCATTTTATTTTCTTTTTTTCTCGCCGGATCTTGCTTTAATTTTCCACACCTCCCGTTGTCTCTCTTTTCATTCGTCGGTTTTATGTCTATCTTCTTTTTCTTCTTCTGCTGCACCTGTTCTTTCTCCCTTTACTGCTGTTTATTCGTTTCGTTTTTTTCGTCTTTCCCGTGATTTATTTA
>CM042148.1:38345252-38365397 GCA_023376005.1 Doryteuthis pealeii | reverse complement strand
AACCCGTAAAACCAAGATACCACTGGATTAATAAGTACAGTAAGGTAAGTAAAGTTAAAGACGTCGAGGTGGGACTTAAAGTCGGTATCAGCCAATCAGCAAGGAGTCTATCCCCCTTTCACTAGCGCTAGACCAAGGAATTGCATTTAAGTCTGGGTGGAGCGCCACCACCTACCATCATTTCCTTACATTACATCACAGATTCCCGTATGCTACTTCATACGCTGAGTGGCGAGGGCGGTATCGAACTAGGACCTCGTAGTTCCTTGTCCGAGGCTCTACCGACTGAGCTAACCGGCCCCTTAAGTACGTCTAGTCATAATACTATTGAATCGGGTGTTGTGTGATGTGGCATGGAATTTTTAATTTTAAATTGGTGTTTTATATACCGGGAAATCGATATATATATTATATAATATATATATATATATATATATATAATATATATATATTTATATAGAAAGTTAAACATGGCGATAGCGACATTTTTGGGAGAATATGTGCTTAATTGAAGTCATACCGAATTTGAAAAAGTAATTAGCTTGATAATTACTTAATAGGCGAGCATATCTTGTTCAAAATGTAAAGGCGTAAAACACAATGAAGAAAAGTCCAATCTCTCTATTGTACATTTCGGCATTATCATGCCTTATCGCATAGTTATATATATATATATATATATATATGTGTGTGTGTGTGTGTGTGTGTGTGTGTGTGTGTATAATTAAAGTGGTGGGGCGGCTTAATGTCAGGTATCAGCCATACAGTGCTCCCCTTTGTCAGCCAGCGCTAGACCAAGGAGATTATTTTAGCGTTTGAGCTTGGAGCGCCACACTTACCATCAGGCTCCTTACTTTACCACACCGATCCCTATGCAATCATAACGCGGAGTGGGCGAGAACAGTATCGAACCAGGAACCGTGTGATTCCTGGCAGAGGCCTCTACTGCTGACATAAACCAGCCTAACAATTTCGTATAACTTTTAGTCTTTTATTTAAATTAAATTCTTTGGTTTTAGAGAAGAGCCTTTATTTTAATGTGTATCTTGACAAGATTAAAGTCAACGTAGATTGAGCGTACTCATAAAACAAGAATAACATGCTACTTTAAGTATATATATATATATATATATATATATATATATATATATATACCCTTTTGTTATATATACTATATTATATATATATATATATATATATATAATATATACCCTTTATATATCTAGGCAAATATATGCACCCTCCGGGTGCGAGTACTTGTGAATTTTTATTGTAAGTGAAAATGTAAAATTTGAAATACTTTTGAAAACTAAATAAAAATCAAATAAAACTGATTTGAAACAGAGGGGGTATAATCAGAAAGAACAACTTTTGAAACTAAGTCTTCCATTCATTTTCCATCACTCCCTCCTTTTATTGCTGAATTTTCCTAATTTAACTATTTAGTAAATTAGGCACGTAAAGAATAAAATTACTGTTATGTATTTATGTTTAAAGGATTCTTTTACAGATTTTATCCCCGGAGTTTTTTGGTCATATCATTAAGGGAAAAAAAACAACATTAGAAATCAATAATCCAAGCGCATATTTAATAAAAATTAAACTTTTAACTATCAATATGCAAATAGCTTTCCTGTTCACACTGTAACCCGCTATTTTGTGCATATATAAATACCAATTGCATGTTATAGAATTGTGATAAAGTCAAAAATATTAATAAGGTATAACAATTTACAATAAACTGAGTTTAAATTAAAATAAATTCATGGTGAATGTTGACGTCAATAACTAGGATTGTGACTTGATTAGTGATTTAGTCCTTCAGACAGACAAACGCACAATTCTCCATTATAATAAGATATATATAAATCATATATAATAAAAGGGTTTTGTAATTTGTATAATACCCTTATGATATATTATGATATATATATATTATATTTATATATATATTATAGCTTCGCCGACTAACGGCTTACGATGATGAGAATGTTACCGACGATGGTGATGCAAAGAAAAGGACTGAGAGCAAAAATGCCCAATACTTGGATGCTTCAACTCGTAGGTGGGGTTTCCTGTGAATCAAGGTTAACGTTGTAAAAGGCATCAATAATCAAAAGTACTACTTTTCTGTTTTTGTTGTAAGCTTCGTTGCAAGTTCAGCATGAAGGATTTACACTATCTGATATCTATTCCCAAAGATCTGAATCCTTGTTCTCAGTAAATTAAACAAATATAAGATTTATATATTAGAACAAGATGCAATACCTCCCACTTTTGGCCCTATTTTTGGGCTAGACGGGCGTCGGAGAGGCCCCCTCCGATCAATCGGCTGCGTCACGTTAAGCCCTAGCACCTATATGATTTTCCCAAACCTGTTTGCCCTTATGCAAGCCCCAACCCTTTTTATTCATATGGGTGCTAAAGGCGGTGGCTGGCGGGTCTACATGTTCTGGTAATGACGTTAAACTCTATCTGATGTGAGGTTCCAGTTTTGCAGGTTGGGGAATGTGGAGCCACCCCTTCATCACTATTGCTCCCTGTCCATCTTGACCCGGAGTGGTAGTACCTGTTTTAGGGTCCATCTATGGGATTAAATTAGAAAAATGTATTGATAAAAAAATTGTATTATCCATTAAGAAATGATTTATTTCAAAACTTTATCGGCATTAAAATGACCCCACTGGAGGTTGATTACTGCCCTAAAACAAAACAAAACAAACCAAAATATAGACAAGAATCAACAGACAAAAAAAAGCTTTGTGTTATGTTGGCCACAGAGCACCAAACAAGAAGAAGCGGACTTTTCTATCCTATTCAGTAATTTTTTGTTGTTTGCTCACAATGAATTAATAAAAAGAAGTTAAATTCTAATGTTACATATTTCCAAACAACAAATTCATAAGCGATGTGCTATAGAGAAAACAGAAATTATAGTTTGATGCAATGTAGACTTTGTCGTAATAGTCAATCCTTTCTTTCTTTCAAATTTGTTAAAAACTCGAAAATGATTTTGTAATATTTATTTAATTTGTATTTAATTTAAATTTTAACATTCGCAATAGCATTTCTCCACTTAAAATTTTCGGAACCAGTTGCTTTTATAAATTAATTATCGGTTGACGGTTAGCAACAAAATGTTAAACGGCTTTGTTGTGTATTATTATTATTTTTTTTTTTTTTAATGAGGTATTGAAAAATAATTCAGATCTAAAATATTACTTCCTTTTCGACATTAAAAAAGAAGCTTTTATTATAGACTTATTTTATTTGTTCTGTTTTTTAGAGGGTTGTTCGCCTTCCCTATTACCTTAAATTTGTCATTTCTGTTTAGGAAGAATTATGGTACTTTTAGTTGGACACATGGTTTGGGTTTTTCATTATTTATTTTTGGCGTCTACAACTAAGAAATTGTCGCCTAAAAAAACAAAAAAACAGGCCACACCCTGCATTTAGTTGTAACTTATGTATAGTTTTATTTATTTTTTTGTTTTAAATTTAAAGCCATGCTCTTAGAAAATGATGAAAATTACCTTACGGCTCTTAGCGTTTTCGGTTTTTCTTCTTTAATCACGGTAAAAATTA
The DNA here is from genome assembly GCA_023376005.1 of Doryteuthis pealeii. Lineage (NCBI taxonomy): Eukaryota > Metazoa > Mollusca > Cephalopoda > Myopsida > Loliginidae > Doryteuthis > Doryteuthis pealeii. The sequence continues at coordinate 38,361,812 of CM042148.1, read as the reverse complement.
GGCATTTGAAAACCGAAAATATATGATAAATTTAAAATGCATTTTGCTTCGTATATATTTTGCATTTTATTATTCTATTCGAATTAGAGAATAAATTACCTCTCCCGATTGTGTTACCGATGGCTGGGTATATATGGCTATACACACAGCCCCAGCCGACAAGGCTAGTTTTGTATCCAGAAATTTGCCACCGAGAGCCAAACAATCCAAGAACGTGTAATAATATTTTGGACAGGACGGAAGCGTTTTCCTGTTTTTGACCAAATAAGTTTATATTAAACATAAGAGCCAAATTTGTTTGTTTTGTTTTATTAATCCAGTCACAGTGATTCTTCACTTACGACACCTGTATGGCTTTATTTTTCAGTCGTAGCAGCTGCTCAGAATCACGTGTACTTGAGTATCTCCACGCGAAAATAAGACATTGATAGATGCTAACAAAAGAGAAAGAACAAACTAAAGCGACAAATAAACTAGGCTGGATATTTTGTTGACAGGAAAGCGATAAGCTGAGATCTAACTACTTGCTTGATGTTGTTAGAAAACCTGCCGCCCAGGAAGATTAATTCTAGCATCAGATCAAAGAAAAGAACTGAAATTCCTTCAGTGAAATTAAAATACGCAACACGTTGGGGAAAAAATTGAATACGTTTAAATTTTTCTTCAAAAAAAATAGAGAGAAAAAATAGATAAATGAAAAATATAGAAACCTAAGAGGAGAGAAAAAGAAGAAAAAAATCCAACTGGTTGTTGATGCGGACAAACTGTGAAGCAATGTTCAATTGCTTAAAAACTACTTCATTACGACAGAATATGGATCTAGGCTGAAACTGGATATTAAAACGAAATTATTTTCAAAAAATTAAACGGATAAAAAAGGAAAATTCCTTTCCTTGAACAATATTGGTTAATTAAATGAAAGCATTTTCCGAGAAATGCCAATCTAGAATTAATAATAAGTAGCATAATTTTATAGGTAAATTTTGTTTATAGTTTAGTGTTTATCCCAGTTCATAAAGAACAGAAAAAGTATATGATTGGAATATCTTAGATATTATATCTTATAATAAAACAGAAAAAGCCAACACTACATACTTAGATAAGAATGTGGTTGGTTGGATTTTTACGCTGTACCTGGTTATTTATGTCGAAGACCTTTTTCTTTTATATCATTATTTTTTGGATATTCATTTTTTAACTATTTTTTAACTCACTGTTTTGATCTGTTTTAAACACATAGATAAGTACACTAACACGTGCTTGTATAGCCGCTTTGAACACCGGCTAGTGGCTTAATAAACAAAGATACGTATATACAAAAATGGACCCATCTTTATTTCTTCGGTGTGTGGGGTGGTAAAGGGCGACGAGTGGTTCAACAATGAAAATGCCCGAGTGTAACGGGAGACGCGAGGTTGATTGCCATCGACTGTTGCTGGGCTCTCTGTCCGGTCGGGTCGATTCCTCTGGCCTTTTATATTGATAAACACGCCTACGCATCTTTATGCTTTGATCTAGGTCTTTACATCCGCTATTATGCCTACGCATTTTATCTTTCTGATCTAGATAACGGACATTTGTATATATTCCTGCTTCCTTGACCTGGGAAACCTCTCTTCAGCTTTCCCTTTCTTTTTTAAATTATATTTGTATCCTTCTCTTTGCCCCTCTGTCGGAAGCTTCCTCTTCCTGCACGAGGACAATACACATACGTACTACATGTCGGATAAGACGTGGACATGGTGTAATGGACTGAGGGGTACTTTCATACTCCCCAGAGCTGGAATCTCAACACTTTAGAGTGATAAAGTGAGGATTTAAAAAAAGTTTTTAAAAGATTTTGGATATCCCCAACCAGAACGAATTTAAGAAAAACAACTCTTCAGCCTTTTCATCATGTATGGCTGGGGCGCTGGTTGATGGTCTTAGTTTCCTGTGTATGACTTTAAACGGAAATTCTACTGGTGAAGTTCCAATTTTGGATCTCTGGAGATGGATTACTCCTTCATTCGCCATTATTCCGGTCCACTGTTCTCAGTCCTCCACTTTTCCCACTACATCATGGGACTCTTAGGCCAAACGAATTGCGTACAATTGTACAATTGTTATTGTTGTTTTGTTTTTGTTGGTGTTTTTTTTTGCGTTACTTGTTTCTTAAGAAATGTGGCCTTAATGGTGAAATGGAAGGCATGAATCACAGTCGCGCTTCACTTCCATGCAATAATAGTTATTCAAAAAATAATATGAAGTACAATTAAAGCATCGGGATGGCCTTAACTCGTATCAGCCAGACAGCGAGAGATCTTTTCCCTTTCACTAAACGCTAGACAAAGGAGATTCGTTTTTCACGTCTGAGGGTGGACGTGCCAACCTACCATCAACTCCTTCTTTATCACAATACCCTATTGCTACTCATATGCGAGCTGGCGAGGGCCGTTACCTCGAACCGGAACTTTGTAGCTAATTTATATGATATTTCAACATTCTATCTAATATAGTTAAATCATTGACATTATATGGGTTTCAAGTACCCTCTTCTATTTGATAATAATCAATAGATTGCATTGAGTTATATGGTTTGAAGTATTTTCTATTTAATAAGATATTTTAGACAAATTATATGGATTCAAGTACTCTCTTTGTTTAGATAATAAGCAATTATTTTGCACTTACTTAATGTTAGAATATTTTCTATTTTATATAAGACAGTTCATACACATATATTGGGGTTTTTCTTGTATATTCCCAATGAGATACAATCAGTAGTTTTGCACTTAGCTATTTGGTTTTAACTATTTCTATTTTAATATTAGACATTATATGGTTTTTAGTATTTCTATTTTAATGTAGATAGTTTATAGACAATAGACAATTATAGCTTTCATGTATATTCTTCTTTATGAGATAACAATCAATAGTTTACACTTAGTTTATATGGTTAACTATTCTATTTAATATAGATAGTTTATAAAAGTAAAAAAAAAGTAAAGATTGGTCTATTCTGTTTTAACTATGATCGTGTACAGTTTTAAAGCTATTGGTAATTATTCTATGTTAATTTTCGGCTGTAGCATAGTAACTGCAGCCATCAGATATTGCCACCTTTAGAATTGTATTTCGTCGGGCGCCCCTCGGACGTCGGGTTCGGCCTAATGTCGGTATTAGCCATGCGGCGAGGAGTCTATTCCCCTTTCACTAGCGCTTGACCAAAGAGATTGTTTGGCGTTTGAGTGGAGCGCCACACCACCACAGCTCCTTACCTTACTGCACCAGATTCCCTGTGCTACTCATACGCTGAGTTGGCGAGGACCGTATCGAACTAGGGAACCTCATGGTTTTCTAGCCGAAACGTTCTACAGACTGAGCAACCCCCCTAGATAGCTTTATAGACAACTATATGTTTTCAAGTACCCTGTTTATTTTAGATATAATCACTAGTTTGCTACTTAATTTCTATGGTTAGAATTATTTCTATTTAATATAGTTCAAAGGCAATTATATGGTTTCAAGTATCTTCTTCTATGAGTTAATAATCAATAGTTGCGCTTAGTTATTGGCTTTCAAGAAATAACTAATAAAAATATAATCCTCTGTAAGCAAATATCTTCAAGTAACCATTCATAATACAAACAAGTTACACTACAGTTAATGGTATCAGAGCATACTATTTCCACAACAGCTCTATTGGACCCATAGATAGGACTCACACATATTAGAACCCAAGTCAGAGTTGTCCTGGAGTAATGGAATGACCTATTACTCCAAATTCCCCAATGACTCCAGCTTTTGCTGAAGCACCGGTCTCGCTAGCCCACCGAGTTAAGTAGCGATTGAGCCTGTTCAATACTAATTGTGTAACACTTAAGCAAAACAGCTGGTACTGTGAACAACCGAAACCTTTGTTTATTAAATTAACTTGATTCATGCATTTTTAAATACCTATTTCTATCAGGTGCAATAAGAGTTACTGCCTGGAGAAGGAAACCAGATAATCAGCGTATTTTCCCTCTGTATCAGCCGAGGTGACAAGACTGGAGCAGCCTATTTGGACTGATGAGTTTCAACGAAAATTAGGATCTTCATTCTAAGTCAAGGGAAAGGGAAAGAGGCGTAGAGTAGAATGGACAAGATCAATGAGCAATAATTAAGAAAGTAAGAAAGAAAGGAACAAGAAAGAAAAAGAAAAGAAAGAAAGGAACAAAGAAAGAAATAAATAAAGAAAGAAAAGGACAAAAGACAGAAAAAGAAAAAAAGAAGAAAGGAAACAAGAAAGAAGAAAGAAAAAGAAATAAATAAGAAAGAAAGGAACAAAGAAAGAAGAAAGAAAGAAAAAAAAGAAAGGAAAGGAACAAAGAAGAAAAAGAAAGAAAAGAAGGAAGAAAGAAAAGCGGACGAATGAAGAAACAGAACGAAAGGAACAAAGAAAAAAGACAGTTCAAATTAGGTAATGGAAAATGAATGGAAAAAGAATGTTTAGGAGGAGAGAGGCAGGGAACTAATGAGGGAATGAAGGGAGGAAGGAGTGAAATAAGATAATTTAGAAAGAACAGTAAAAAGAGAATTCAATTGAAAAAGGAAAGGAAAGAGAAAGAAAGGAAGCTAGTAAGAAGAAAGAATAAAAAATAAAGAATGAATGAATGAAGGCGAGAGAAAAGGAAGAAAAAAAGAAAGAAGAAAAAGATTGTAGAATTGGGAAGAAAATGTTTAACAAATAGGAGTGGATATTTGAAAGAAAAGAATTAGAAGGAGGAAATAATGAAGAAGGAAGAGAGGAAAAGAAAAATGGAAGGATCAACAAAGGGTGGATAGGAGAAAAAAACAAAATAAAATTGAAAGAAGAATAGAAAAAAGGAAGAAAAAAAAGAAGACGGGTGGAAATTACTCCCAGGACACCTGAGTTGGTTTTATATGTTTGAGTCCATTCTATGTGTCAAAAGAGTGTTTGTATTTGAATAGCAATGCTTGAACCAGTATAACTGTATGTAACTGTTTGTTATAAAGAATTGGTTACTTGAACATAAAGAAGATGGGGAGAAAAGGATGGAGAAAATAAATGAAGAAAAAAAGAGGAAAGGTAGTAAAGAAAAGTTTGAAATATGAGTGGATAAAGAAAGAAAAGAAAGGAGAAAGAAAAAATGAATGAATAAAAGGAAGAAGAAGACAGAAATGAATAAAGCAGGAGAAAAAGAAAAAACGAAGAAATAAAAGAAGAAAGGAGAAAGAAAGGAGTAGAAAGAAAAGAAAGAAGAAGAAGGATAAAACCACGAAAGAAGGAGACAGAGTTGTGTGTGGAGAAAATAAAAGCAAGATCGGCGAGAAAGAAAGAAAATAGAAATGGTGGAGAAAGGAAGGAAAAAAAAAGAAGAAGAAAAGGAGAAAGAAAGAAAAAGAAAAGTGAGATGAGTTGTTTAAAGAAAAAAAGGTAAGAAGAGAGAAAGGAAAGATTAATAAATAAAAAAAGGATGAATTAAGGTGGGAAGAAATAAAACAAACAAAAGAAGAAGAAAGAAGAAAGAGTTAATGCAAGGAAGAAAGGAACCAGAAGCAGAAATAAATGAAATAAGAAAGGAAGGAAACAAGAAAAATAACAAAGGATAAAGTGGAATGAAGAGAAAATAACCAAAGAGAACAAGAAATTGAAGAGAAGACAGAAAGGAAGCAAGAAAGAAATTAAAAAAGTAATAAAGAAATATACAAGAAATAAATAAATAAATAAATAGAAGCAAAGAAGGAAATGGAAAAAAATAAGGATTTAAAAAAGAAAAAGAAAAACCAAAAAGGGAGCAAGAAAGAATAATGAGGAAAAAAGGAATAAAATGAATGAATTGGAATTAAGACTTGGTGTGGGGGGGGAATAAAAATAAAGAAAAAACAACAGAAAGAAAGGAAATGAAAGAAGATAGAAGGGATGTTAAGAAATAAATCTTGAAGAAATGAAGAAAAAGAAGAAGTAAGAAACAAGTAATGAAAAAAGTGTGGAAGAATAAAGGAAAGGTACGAAGAAAGAAAGTACGAAAATTAAGTATCAGAAAGAAGAAAGAAAGAGAAGAAGAGAAAGAAAGATAAGAAAATCAGTTGGGATGAAAAAGGTGCCAAGCTAGAGTAAGGCAATAAATACAGAAAGGAAAACAACAGAGAAAAAAGAAAGAAAAAGATATTTGGAAGGTAAGGAGAGAAAGAATAATTACAATGAATAAGTAAATAAATAAAGAAAGAAGAAGCATAAGGACAATAACGAAGAAAAAAGAAAGAAAGAAAGAAAGAAAGGAAATGAAAGAACTAAATAAATGAATAAATAAATAAATAATAACCGCATGATCGGGAAGTTAAATAAAGAAAGAAAGTAAAGAAAAGGAAGGAGGGAAGGAAGGAAGGAAGGAAGTGAAAGAACAAATTTAAAATTGAATAACGTAAATAGATAAAGAAAGAAAGAAGAGAAATAACGAAGAAAAGAAGAATGAAAAGAAGAAAGTAAGGAATAGAAAGAACCGAAATAGATGAATAAATAAATAGATATAGCAAGATCGGGAAGAAAAAGAAGAAAGAAGAAAGAAAGAAAGAAAGAAAGAAGAGAAATACGAAAAAGATTATAGAAGGAAGAAGAAAGACGAATAAATGAATAAATAAATTATAGCGATATCGAAAGAAAAAGGAGAAAGAAAGCAAAGAAAGAAGAAAGAAAGAAAGATAAATAACGAATAAAAAAGAAGAAAGATAGAAAGGAGGGGAAAAGAAAGAACGAATAAAATGAAATAATAAAATATACCAAGATCAGAAGAAAAGGAAGAAAGAAAGAAGGAAAGAAAGAAAAGAAAGAAAGAAAGAAAGAAAGAAGAAAAAACGAAAAAAGATACGTTAGAAATGAAGAAGAAATAACGAATAAATGAATGAATAAATAATTATAGCGAGATGCGGTAAAAAAGGAAGAAGGAAAGAAGGAAAGAAAGAAGAAAGAAAGAAAAAGAAATAACGAAAAAAAGATAGAGGAAAGGAAAGAAAGAAAGAAAGAAAGAAAGAAAGGAAAGAATTGACCGTAAAAAAAAAAGGAAAGAAAGAAAAGGAGGAAAAGACAAGAAGGAATAATGATAAATAAATAAATATGTGAGATCGGAAGAAAAGAAAGCAAGAAAGAAAGAAAGAAAGAAAAGAAGAAAGAAAGAGAAATACGGAAAAAAAAGAAAGAAGGAGAAAAGAAAGACGAATAAATGAAAAATAAATAAATATTAGCAAGATCGGAAGAAAAAAGAAAGAAAGAGAGAAAGAAGGAAAGACAGGAAAGAAGAAAGAAGGAAAGAAGAAAGAAGAAAGAAAGAAAGAAAGAAAGAAAGAAAGAAGTGAAGAATGAAAAGAAGGAAAGAATGAAGGATAACATGAAAGAGGAAGAAATCAACAACTCACTGCTCAGATCTCTTACGAGGAACGAATTAAATTAAAGCATCAAAGGACCAATTCTCCGGAGAGGATAGAAAAAGATTAAACATAGCTTCAATTATAGGCAAATACAAAAAAAAAAATTTGGAGTGACTTCTTTTTTGAAAACAAAAAAAAAAAACGGAAGGGAAAAATCGGCGGCAGAGGAAATAAATCATAAGGCGGGATATCTCAAAGGAACGATGGGGGGGGGGACGTTGACAAATCCAAGATTCAATGCACATCGACACGCGTCCACTTAACATAGCCATCCTCACTACCGGTCTGCCCACACCAATCGAAGGATCTGGACCCCCATGATCCCGACGAGCACCCGCACTCCCACTGCGCGAACAACCTACCACAACTCATCTCCACATCCCCGGAATCCCACCCCACGAATTTGAATGATTTGTGCAATCGCATCGCCGAGTCCCCGGTTGACGTCAGAGATTCTGCAGACGATATGCCTGAATTCGGGAAGATGAGCGTCTCGGATTTATTGGAAGCGATGTTTAATCTTTTTCTATCCCTCGGGAATTGGTCTGATGCCCTTTTATCTTAATCTCGGTTCCCTCGTAGAGATCTGACCAGTGTTGTTGATTTCTTTCCTACTTTCATGTTATCCTTCATTCTTCCTTCTCATTTCTCAGCTTCTTTCTTTCTTTTTTTTCTTTTTCCTCTTCTTTCATTTCCTTTACTTTCTTTCTTCTTTTTTCCTCTTTCTCTCTTTCTTTCTTTTTTTTTCTTCCGATCTTGCTATATTTATTTATTTATTCATTATTCGTTCTTTCTTTCCTCACTTTCTTTCTTTTTTTCCGTATTTCTCTTCTTCTCTTTCTTCTTTCTTCTTTTTTTCTTGCCTTTCTTTTTCTTCGATCTCACCATTATTTATTTATTATTCATTTATTCGTTCTTTCTTTCCTCCTTTCTTTCTTCTTTTTTTCGTAATTCTTTCTCTTTCTTTCTTTCTTTCTTTCTTTCTTTCTTTCTATCTTTTTTCTTATCTTTCTTTCTTTCTTTCTTTCTTTCCTTCTTTCCTTCTTCCCTTTTTACCGATCTCGCCTATATTTTATTTATTCATTCATTTATTCGTTATTTCTTTTTCTTCATTTCTTAACTAGTCTTTTTTCGTTATTTCTCTTACTTCTTTCTTTCCTTCTTTTCTTTCTTTCCTCTTTCTTTCTTCCTTTTTCTTCTGATTTGGTATATTTATTTATTCATTTATTTCGTTCTTTCCTTTTCCTTCCTCTATCTTTTTCTTTTTATTCGTTATTATCTTCTTTCTTTCTTTCTTTCTTTGCTTTCTTTCTTCCTTCCTCTTTCGATTATCGCTTATTATTTATTTACTTCATTTAATTCGTTCTTTCTCTTTCTTCCTTTCTAAAGCTATCTTTTTTCGTTATTTCTCTTTCTCTTCTTTCTTTCTTTCTTTCTTTTCTTTCTTCTTTTTCTTCCGATCTTGCTTATCTATTTATTTATTCATCTATTTCGTTCTTTCTATTCTTACTTTCTTTCTTTTCATTCTTCTTTTCTTTCTTATTTCTCTTTCTTTTCTTTCTTTATCTATTTAGTTATTCATTTAATTTGTTCTTTCCACTTCCTTCCTTCCTTCTTTCCTTCCTCCTTCTTCTTTCTTTTCTATTTTTACTTCCGATCATAGCGGTTATTATTTATTTATTTATTCATTTATTTATTCTTTCTATTTTTCCTTTTTTCTTTTCTTTCTCTTTTCTCGTTATTTCTCTTTCTCTTTCTTCTTTTTATTATGTATCATTTTAATTTATTTCTTTCTCTTCCACTCATCTTTTTCTTTCTTTCTTTCTCCCTTTGTTTTCTTTTCATCTGTATTTACTTCTTACTTCGTACCTTTTCACCTTTTTTCAATCCCCACTGATTTTCTTCTTCTTTCTTTCTTTCTTTCTTTCTTTCTTTCTATACTTATTGTACTTTCTTTCTTTCCGTACCTTTTCCCCTTTATTCTTCCCAACTTTTTTCATTACTTGTTTCTTACTCCGCTTCTTCTTCTTTCCTTCTTAAGTATTATTTCTTACATCCTTTCTATCTTCCATTTCTTTCTATTCTGTTGTTTTTTCTTTATTTTTTATTTCCCCCCCCCACCAGTCTTAATTCCATTCATTCATTTTTATTCCTTTTTTCCTTCATTATTTTCTTTCTTGCTCCTTTTTGGTTTTTCTTTTTCTTTTTTAATCCTTATTTTTTTCTTCCATTTTTTCTTTGCTCTATTTATTTATTTATTTTATTTCTTGTATATTTCTTTATTACTTTTTTATTTTCTTTCTTGCTTCCTTTCTGTCTTCTCTCATTTCTTGTTCTCTTTGGTTATTTTTCTCTTTCATTCCATCTTTATCCTTTTGTGTATTTCTTTCTTGTTTCCTTCCTTTCTTATTTCATTTATTTCTTGCTTCTGTTCTTTCTTCCTTGCTTAACTTCTTTCTTTCTTTCTTTCTTTCTTTTGTTTGTTATTTCTTCCCACCTTAATTCATTCCTTTTTTTATTTTATTATATCTTTCTTTCTCTCTTCCTTCCTTTTTTTTTCTTTAACAACTACATCTCACTTTCATTTTCTTCTTTCTCCTTTTCTTCTTTCTTCTTTTCCTTCCTTTTCTCCACCACTTTCTATTTTCTTTTCTTTTTCTCGCCGATCTTGCTTTTATTTTCCACACCCACTCTGTCTCTCCTTCTTTCGTGGTTTTATCCTTCTTCCTTCTTTCTTTCTTTCTAGCTCCCTTTCTTTCTCCCTTTCTTCTTTTATTTCTTTCGTTTTTTTCTTTTTCTCCGTGCATTTATTCATTTTTCTGTCTTCTTCCTTCTTTTATTCATTCATTTTTCTTTCCTTCCTTTCTTTTCTTTCTTTATCCACTCATATTTCAAACTTTTCTTTTACTACCTTTCTCTCTTTTTTTCTTCTTTATTTTCCCATCCTTTTCTCCCATCTTCTTTATGTTCAAGTAACCATTCTTATACAACATGTTACATACAGTTATATGGTATCAAGCATTGCTATTCAATACAAACAGCTCTATTTGACACATAGATAGGACTCAAACATATAAAACCAACTCAGAGTGGTCCTGGGAGTAATTTCACCCGTCTTCTTTTTTTCTTCCTTTTCTTTCTTTCTTCTTCTCATTTAATTTTTGTTTTTTTTTCTCTCATCCACCTTTGTTGATTCCCTTCCATTTTTCTTCCTCTCTTCCTTCTTTCATTATTTCCTCCTTCTATTCTTTTCTTTCAATATCCACTCCTATTTTTAAACATTTTCTTCCATTCTTACAATCTTTCTTCTTTCTTTTTTTCTTCCTTTTCTCTCGCCTTCATTCATTCATTTTTTTATTTTTTATTCTTTCTTTCTTACTAGCTTCCTTTCTTTCTCCTTTCCTTTCTTTTTCATTGAATTCTTCTCTTTTACTGGTTTCTTTCTATTATCTTATTTTCACTCCTTCCTCCCTTCATTCCCTCATTAGTTCCCGCCTCTCTTCCTTCCTAACATTCTTTTTCATTCATTTTCATTCCCCTAATTTGAACCTGTCTTTTTTTCTTTGTTCCTTTCTTCTGTTTTCTTTTCATTTTCGTCCGCTTTCTTTCTTTCCTTCTTTCTTTCTTTTTTCTTTCTTTGTTCCTTTCTTTCTTTTTTTTCTTTCTTTCTTTCTTTCGTCCTTTCTTCTTTATTATTTCTTTTCTTTCTTTCTTTTCTTGTCCTTTCTTTCTTTTTTCTTTCTTTCTGTCTTTGTTCCTTTCTTTCTTTATTATTTCTTTCTTTGTTTCCTTTTCTTTCTTTTTTTTTCTTTCTTTCTTTGTTCCTTTCTTTCTTACTTTCTTAATTAATTTCTCATTGATCTTGTCATTCTTCTCTACGCCCTCTTTCCCTTTCCTTGACTTAGAATGAGGACTCCTAATTTTTCGTTGAATCTCCTCAGTCCAAATAGGCTGCTCCCAGTCTTGTCACCTCGGCCTATACAGAGGGAAAAATACGCTGATATTCTGGTTTCCTTCTCCCAGGCAGTAACTCCTTATTGCACCTGATAGAAATAGGTATTTAAAAAATGCTGAATCAAGTTATTTTAATAAACAAAGGTTTCGGGTTGTTCACAGTACCAGCTGTTGCTTAAGTGGTTACACAATTTAGTATTGAACAGGCTCATCGCTACTTAACTTCGGTGGGCTAGCGAGAACCGGTGCTTTCAGCAAAACTGGAGTCATGGGGAATTTGGAGTAATAGGTCATTTCCATTACTCCCAGGACCACTCTGACTTGGTTCTATATGTTGTGAGTCCTATCTATGGGTCAAATAGAGCTGTTTGTATTGAATAGTAATGCTTGATACCATATAACTGTATGTAACTTGTTTGTATTATGAATGGTTACTTGAAGATATTTGCTTACAGAGGATTATCTTTATTAGTTACTTGAAAGCCAATAACTAAGCGCAAAACTATTGATTATTAACTCATAGAAGAAGATACTTGAAACCATATAATTGCCTTTGAACTATATTAAATAGAAATAATTCTAACCATAGAATTAAGTGCAAACTAGTGATTATTATCTAAATAAACAGGGTACTTGAAAACATATAGTTGTCTATAAACTATCTAGGGCCGGGTTAGCTCAGTCTGTAGAACGTTCGGCTAGAAACCATGAGGTTCCTAGTTCGATACCGGTCCTCGCCAACTCAGCGTATGAGTAGCACAGGGATCTGTGCAGTAAGGTAAGGAGCTGATGGTAGGTGTGGCGCTCCACCTCAAACGCCAAAAACAATCTCTTGGTCAAGCGCTAGTGAAAAGGGGATAGACTCCCTCGCCGCATGGCTAATACCGACATTAGGCCGACCCGACGTCGACGCCGACGAAATACAATTCTAAGTGGCAATTATCTGATGGCTGCAGGTTTACTCATGACTACAGCCGAAAATAACATAGAATAATTACCATAGCTTAAGACTTGTACACGATCATAGTTAACAGAATGAGAACAATCTTTACTTTTTTTTAACTTTTATAAACTATCTATATTAAATAGAAATAGTTAAAACCATATAACTAAGTTAAACTATTGATTTGTATCTCATAGAAGAATATACATGAAAGCATATAATTGTCTATTGTCTATAAACTATCTACATTAATAGAAATACTTAAAACCATATAATTGTCTATATTAAATAGAAATAGTTAAAACCATATAACTAAGTGCAAACTACTGATTGTTATCTCATTGGGGAATATACAAGAAACCATATAATTGTGTATGAACTGTCTATATAAAATAGAAATATTTCTAACCATATAAGTAAGTGCAAAATATTGCTTATTATCTAAACAAAGAGAGTACTTGAATCCATATAATTGTCTATAAATTATCTATATTAAATAGAAATACTTCAAACCATATAACTAAGTGCAATCTATTGATTATTATCAAATAGAAGAGGGTACTTGAAACCATATAATTGTCAATGATTTAACTATATTAGATAGAAATGTTTGATATCATATAAATTTATGCTACAAAGTTCCGGGTTCGATAACGGCCCTCGCCAGCTCAGCATATGAGTAGCATAGGGTATGTGTGATAAAGAGAGGAGTTGATGGTAGGTGTGGCACTCCACCTCAGACGTAAAAACGATCTCCTTTGTCTAGCGTTAGTGAAAAGGGGAAAGACTCTCTCGCTGTCTGGCTGATACCGAGTTAAGGCCATCCCGATGACTTTAATTGTACTTCATATTAGTTTTTGAATAACTATTTATTGCATGGAAGTGATAGCGCGACTGTGGATTTCATGCCTTCATTTCACCATTAAAGGCACACATTTCTTAAGAAACAGTTACGCAAAAAAAAAAACACCAACAAAAAAAACAAAACAACATAAGCATATATGTACATTGTACGCAATTCGTTTAGGCTAGAGGAGTCCCATGATGTAGTGGGAAAAGTGCAGGACTGAGACACAGTGGACCTGGGAATAATGGCGATGAAGGAGTAATCCACACTCTCCAGAGATCCAAAATTGGAACTTCACCAGTAGATCCAGTTTAACGTCATACACAGGAAACTAAGACCATCAACCAGCGCCCTCAAGCACATACATGATGAAAAGGGCTGGAAGATGTTTTTTTCTTATTCGTTCTGGTTGGGGATTCAAAAATTCTTTTAAAAACCTTTTTTTAATCTCACTTTATAATCTCTAGTGTTGAGATTCCAGCTCTGGGGAGTATGAAGTACCCCTTCAGTTCCATTACACCCATGTCCACTCTTATCCGACATGGTAGTACGTATGTTGTATTGTCCTCGCCAGGAAGAGGAAGCTTCCGACAGAGGGGCAAAGAGAAGGATACAAATATATATTTAAAAAGAAAGGGAAAGCTGAAGAGAGGTTTTCCGGTCAAGGAAGCAGGAATATATTACAAATGTCCGTTATCAGATCAAAAGATAAAAATGCGTAGGCATATTAGCGGATGTAAAGACCAGATCAAAAGATAAAGATGCGTAGGCGTGTTTATCAATATAAAGGCCAGAGGATTCGACCCGACGGACAGAGAGCCCAGCAAACAGTCGATGGCATCACCTCGCGTCTCCCGTTAACACTCGGGCATTTTCATTGTGAACACTCGTCGCACCTTTACCACCCACACACCGAAGAAATAAAGATGGGTCCTATTTTTGTATATACGTATCTGTTGTTTATTGAAGTCCACTAGCCGGTGTTCAAGCGGCTATACAACACGTGTTAGTGTACTATCTATGTGTTAAACAGATCAAAACATGTGAGTTTAAAAAAATTAGTTTAAAAAAATGAATATCCAAAAAATAATGATTATAAAAGAAAAAGGTCTTCGACATAAAATAAACCAGGGGTCTACCTGCCGTAAAAATCCAACCAACCAACATTCTTATCTAAGTATGTAGGTAGTTTGCTTTTCCATAGTTTATTATTAAAGATATATATCTAGATGATTCCAATCATATTACAATGTTTATTCTGATCTTTATTAGAACTGGGAATAAACACAAACTATAAACAAAATTAACCTATAAAATTTATGCCTACTTATTATTAATATCTACATTGGCATTTCTCGGAAAATGCTTTCATTTTTAATTAACCAATATTGTTCAAGGAAGGAATTTTCCTTTTTATCCGTTTATTTTTTGAAATAATTTTCGTTTTAATATCCAGTTTCAGCCTAGATCCATATTCTGTCGTAATGAAGTAGTTTTAAGCATTGAACATTGCTCACAGTTTGTCCGCATCACAACCAGTTGGATTTTTTCTTCTTTTTCTCTCTCTTAGGATTTTCTCATATTTTATCATTTTGATTCTATTTTTTCTCTCTATTTTTTTTGAAGAAAAATTTAAACGTATTCAATTTTTTCCCAACGTGTTGCGTATTTTATTTCACTGAAGAATTTCAGTCTCTTTTCTTTGATCTGATGCTAGAATTATCTTCCTGGGCGGCAGGTTTTCTAACAACATCAAGCAAGTAGTTAGATCTCAGGCTTATCGGCTTTCTTGTCAACAAAATATCCAGCCTAGGTTTATTTTGTCGCTTAGTTGTTTCTTTCTTCTTTTGTTAGCATCTAATCAATGTCTTATTTTCGCGTTGGAGATACTCAGTACACGTGATTCTGAGCAGCTGCTAACGACTGAAAATAAAGCCATACAGGTGTCGTAAGTGAAGATCACTGTGACTGGATTAAATAAAACAAAACAAAACAAATTTGGCTCTTATGTTTATATAAACTTATTTGGTCAAAAACAGGAACGCTCCGTCCTGTCCAAATATTATTACACGTTCTTGGATTGTTGGCTCTCGGTGCAAATTTCTGGATACAAACTAGCCTTGTCGGCTGGGGCTGTGTTGTATAGCCATATATACCCAGCATCGGGTACACAATCGAGAGAGGTAATTTATTCTCTATTCGTAATAGAATAAATAAAATGCAAAATAATATACGAGCAAATGCATTTTAAATTTATCATATATTTTCGGTTTTCATGCCTCATTTTTACCGTGATTAAAAAGAGAAAAACCGAAAGCTAAGAGCCGGTTAAGGTAATTTCATCATTTCTAAGAGGCATGGCTTTAATTTAAAACAAAAATAAATAAAACTATACATAAGTACATCTAAATGCAGGGTGTGGCCTGTTTTTTGTTTTTTTTAAGGCGACAATTTTCTTAGTTGTAGACCCAAAAATAAATAATGAAAAACCCAAACCAATGTGTCACTAAAGTACCATAATTTCTTCCTAACAGAAATGACAATTTAAGGTAACTAGGGAAGGCGAACAAGACCTCTAAAAACAACAAAAATAAAATAAAGTACTATAATAAAAGCTTCTTTTTTTAATGTCGAAAAGGAAGTAATATTTTAGATCTTGAATTATTTTTCATACCTCATTTAAAAAAAAAAAAAAAAAATAATAATACAAAACAAGCCGTTTAAACATTTTGTTGCTAACCGTAACCGATAATTTATTTTAAAAGCAACTGGTTCGAAATTTTAAGTGATGACAATGCATTGCGAATGTTAAAATTTAAATTAAATACAATTAAATAAATATTACAAAAAATCATTTTCGAGTTTTAACAATTTGAAAGAAAGAAAAGGATTGACTATTACGACAAAAGATCTACATTGCATCAACTATAAATTTCTGTTTCTCTATAGCACAATCGCTTATGAATTTGTTTTTGGAATATGTAACAATTAGATTTAACTTCTTTTTATTAATTCATTGTGAGCAACAACAAAAAATTACTGAATAGGAAAGAAAGTCCGCTTCTTCTTGTTTGTGCTGCTGTGGCCAACATAACACAAAGCTTTTTTGTCTGTTGATTCTTGTCTATAGTTTGGTTTGTTTTGTTTTGTTTTACGGCATATCAACCTCAGTGGGTCATTTAATGCCGATAAAGTTTTGAAATAAATCAATTCTTAATGGATAATACAATTTTTTATCAATACATTTTTCTATTTAACCCATAGATGGGACCCTAACAGGTACTACCACTCCGGGTCAGAGTGGACCAGGGAGCAATGGTGATGAAGGGGTGCTCCACATTCCCCAAACCTGCAAAACTGGAACCTCACCATCAGATAGAGTTTAACGTCATTCCCAGAACATGTA
>CM042148.1:38332752-38337752 GCA_023376005.1 Doryteuthis pealeii | reverse complement strand
TATATATATATAAATGTGTGTGTGTATGTGTGTGTGTGTGTGCATATGAGCGGGTGTACATACATGTGTGTATGTGTGGTTGAATATGTATTGAATATATGTCTGTATTGGTGCGCACGTACGTGTATGTGTTGATGCGTCTATGTGTGTGTGCATGTGTAATAATCTGTGTATGTCTGCGTTACTAACAAAGCCTTCATCAGATGATAACTCAAAACATCATTATCATTACACCGATGCCCCCAGCAGTTTCTCACTATACCAATTTCTTTTGTGTTTGGTTTTCCATCCCATTGTGTATTTACACAATGTGGTTACGCAATTTATTCCTGGGGCAAATCAAAATGCAGACTCGTCATGGGATTCTTTGTTTTATTCACAAATTCCCAGCCAATGTAAACGAAGTGTTTATACAATGATGTAAGTTTTGAGTTTACTCTCTAGATAACTACGTCAAGACACTGAACGAGGAAATAGAAATGAAAATAGCTTGAAATTCAAGTAGGTAGTGCACCAAATCCAAATATTGAATTATTAATTCCATTACGTAAAAGAGGAGAAGTAAAACAAAACAAATTTTGATATAGTTCTAGTTCGACTAATTATCATTTTATATTGGTAACCACCTTCTGATATCTAAATATATAAAGGAGTTACGTTTGTCTTGGTATGTACGTCTCGGGGTATGACACAGAAAAGAGACGTCATTGAGCATTGAGTTTTTGATTTTTAACGATTAAATGATATAATTAAATAATTCAGAATAAATCAATTTGTGGAACTGTTTTCAGTTCCTCATAAGTAGATACAAAAATTGTGATCTTTTTCACAGAAACTCAACATTGCAATTGAGGGCGAAATTCAAATCTTTGTCATATAATGATTTATTTCTTAGAACAAATTATATCTAGTTTACTCAGTGTAACGCAAAAGATTTATTTAGAAAGAAATAAACTATTCATAGAATAAACGAATATTTTTCATTTGGATTAATATGCGAAAGTTTTTATCTACAAATAAGGACACATTTTATTTAATTCTTATCTTCTTTTTGTTGTTACATTTGTAGAGATAAAAAAAGAAAATAAATTAAACGAATACATTTTTGATCACTTTAACTCAAAAGTCAATTAGGAACTGAATATAAATATTAGTCATACTAGCAAATATATGCACCCTCCGGGTGCAAGTATTTAAGTTTTAATATAATAAAATATCATGTTAAATTAGAAAGGCTAATGAAACTGAATAAGAATTCAGATAAAAATATTTGGAACAGAGGGGGTATAATCGGAAAATAGAACAACTTTGAAACTAACTGTTCCACCATTTTCCCTTACTCCCGTCTTTCAGTGGTAAATTTCCCTAATTTAATTATTTAGTTAAAATAGGAAGAAAAGAAGAAAATTACAGTTATTTCTTTATGTTAATAGATTTCTGTTAAGATTTATCCCCGAGATTTTTGCTCATATTTGTTAAGATAAAACCAAACAATTAGAAATCAATAATACTAAGCATATATTTATTAAAATCAAATGTTTTAAGATCAATATGCAAATTAGCCTTCCCATTCACACTGTAAACCGCTATTTCGTTGAATATATAAATATAATTGCATGTTATTAGTATGTAGATATTGTTAACAGTCTTAATGATGTAAAACAATTTTACTAATAATTGAGGTTTAGATAAAAAATTAAATCATGGAGAATGTGATGTAAATAACAAAGGGAATTGTGACTTGTATAGTAATATAGTTTCGGTTACAGACAGACAAACCCACAATCTCCATTATAATAAGATGTACAAAGAAAAGTCTTAGAAAAATAAAATTATGTTGAAAAACACTCAGAAGTTTAGGGTTACATTTTTAGATGTAAAAAATCCTAAAATGAACCAACATTGTGATACGCGAATATTTAGCGAAGTTATTTTAATTTTATAAAGAATTTGCTAAACTGTTTTACTATTAGCACTTTCTTACTCCTCTCTTTGCCCTTTCTGTCTTAATTCCTGGTATTCCTAAAATCTTTTTAGTCCGACCATGGACTGCTAGTATATATATATATATATATATATATATATATATATATATATATATTAAAACAGTAGTTCCCAACACAGGGATATTCCCGTATGTTAATAGAAAATCCGATAGCTAAATCCATTTATCATCTTAGACAGAAGACCCTAAAACTAAAACAAACAAGAAGCTAAATCGCATCCCCTAAGTAACAACATTTAACAACACCCTCCCACCACTGAGCCAAATAATCAAAAACCTTTGGGATATTTTAAAAATAAATCCCTGTCTAAAAGATATTTTTCAAGAACCTACTATAGTAACCTATCGGGAAATGATAGGTAGACACAAAATACTAGATAATAAAGTAATCAATAAGAAACCCGTAACTAAGTCCACTAAATTTTCCCGACTATGTAATATTAAGAACAACCTATGACTGTTAGAATCTTTTGGGCCATCGTGGAGCCCTGAAGCCAGAGCGCTTATCCAGTGGAATTAGATCCTTGATAAAGAGTCCTGGGTATTGGTAAAGATCTGGTAATCCTCTATGTGCGTCCTAAGTATTGGTAAAGATCTGGTAATCCTGTAAGTCAGTCCTGAGTATTGGTAACGATCTGGTAATCATGTAATCCGTCCTGAATATTGGTAAATATCTGGTAATCCTGTAAGTCCGTCTTGAGTATTGGTAAAGATCTGGTAATCCTCTAAGTGCGTCCTGAGTATTGGTAAAGATCTTGTAATCCTGTAAGTCCGTCCTGAGTATTCGTAAAGATCTGGTAATCCTGTAAGTCCGTCCTCAATAGGTGCAGTTAGAATTATGTCCAATGTGGGGGGGGGGGTTAAGTAGTATATCAGCCACGTTGTATTGCCAGTGATTGTCTACAGGAATAAATCACGTGACCATGGCTAGTCTATAAATCCAGGTGGGGAATTAGAGTACACCTTATATCAAAATTATTAGGAAGCGCGTGGTGTAATGGTTAAAGTCATGGGAAATGGACTCGTCGCCCCGAGTTCAAATCCTAGACGTGCTAATTGCATTTCACTTAGCGCTAATACCCTTGGAAAAGGTGTGAATCCTAATCTCCCTCCAGCTATGGGTAAATAGTAGGGCCGACTGGGTTCTTTAACCATGGCTAGGTAACAAGTCTAGGAGAAGGAAAACTCTGAATTCAAACCTGTTAAACCCCGCTTAAGAAATTGACCTGGTGTCGTATCCTGCTCGTGCGGAGGAGTTGGTAAATATATATATATATATATATATATATATATATATATATATATATATATAAAAGTGTTTTGTAATTTGCTTGAAGCATTGTGTATATATTGGTTTGTTGGTTGGTTTTGAAGGCTGTCACAATGCGAGTGTAAAGAAAAAAGAAGGTAACTATGATGTTTTTTGTTAACCTGTCGTTTTATTTCTCAATATTTCGGGACGAAAATTCCCATCATCAGAAGAATACTGGAACTGAAGTTGTCTTAGCGGTTGCTAGAATTAAACCATATATATATATATATATATATATATATATATATATATATATATATATATATATATATATATATATATCAAAATTATTCCAGACACATAAAAATCAACTCACTAAAAAGGCCTTTAAAATTTACCACAAGGCAAATATGTAATGTATTTAGTAGACTGCACACGCTACATAAAACAATATCTCTGAAAGTCAAAATAGCCATTTTATTTTAGGATAAACAACTATAGAGACTCATAATCAAATCTATGAATTACAGCAAATTAATACCCGTAGGAAAACTGTACCGCTCAACCGATCACGATTTTTGACAGAGATGCTAAATTCACATTCATTTAAAGAACTATAGAAGAAATAAACATAAAATCAGTAATCGAAAAATAGGAAAAAGTTTTTAAAAAAGTTTTATTTGTTGTATGTATATACATATACTACATTATTGTAGAGTTAACTCCCTTGGAGTTTTAGTAGGGAACACTTCCGGTCCCGAGGTGACGACAGGAAAATCTCAGTAGAAATAAACGACTCAATACTAGTGTTGCAGTTATCCTTATATCGGCGCCTGGAAATCAGATCTTTCTCTTACACGTACAAGTCCCAACTCTACTTCGGTAAGTCTTATCTTACCTTCGTTTTTGAATATAACATTATGAATTTAGACTTAATATAAAACTTAACTGCCCATCCTGGTAATAAAATGTGGGCGTCAACAACAACCATACAAATAAACAAACTAACTGACCACCCAAGTTGGTTCGAATCACTCCCGAAACGAATTGAAAACTCATTAGCCGGGTGCCCTCAGCATAAACATACACATAAATGCACATGCACGCATATACACATACGCCCACAGACACAGACACAGACAAACAGACAGACAGACAGGCCCATATTATATACATGGGAAAAATAAGAGGAAATTAATCCGACAGTATGTGGAGAAATGTAGACAAACACGGGATGTTGTAGAAAATGGATGTTTAGTGTAGGTAGTGATGTCGACGTTGTAACATTTCGGTCTGTTAGACCTTCTTCAGGACTTTAGGATAGAGTTTTTGCTTCACTTAGCATGAAAATGTTCACCATTGAAGCAAGAAAATTCATCATATATATGAGCAAAAACAAATTCGAGCGAATTTAAGGTTTTTATTGAACTGATGGACTTGCTATTTCTCGTAAGTTTTTGTAGCTTGTCAAACTCTTAAAAAAACTATTTTAAAACTTTCTAAAAACAATTTCTTTCACAATATATTTTTCCTGAAGGTGACCTAAGGTCGAAACTAGTTGAGAACAATTCAAAAAAGGAATAACAAAATAAATATTCCTATTTTCTTATCACCTTTGTTTTCATATATATATATATATATATATATATATATATATATATATATATATATATGAGAGTAAGTAAACAAAAAATGTGTTTTCTTTGATATGGCTTTTAGCCGACAATTTTTGGAGGATATGTG
>CM042148.1:38310252-38325252 GCA_023376005.1 Doryteuthis pealeii | reverse complement strand
AAAATCTTTGATTCACTTCGCCGAATGTAGCTCAGAAGGGGACCGGGTTTGGTTTACTACTCGCCATACTAAACTCCCCTTACAGCCTACTATGGTAAAGATGGCGAATAGTGAGTTAATCATTGATCAAGGTTAATTCTCGCAGAAGATTCTGCGCTATGTCGGAGACCGAACGGATAATGCGTCGTCTGAGACTATGCCTGACCCGTAGAGGTTCGCCCTGCTGGTTGTCGATACTGTCGGAGGGGAAGGCCGTTAGGTATAGCCTCGCTGATGAGACTGTAATAAAGTCGACAACAGTCCCCCTGTACTGTGTTCTGCATAGCGAGCATCCTTGCGGGATTCCATTTGTCAAAGATTTATCATTTTCTATAATCATACCAATTTCTAAGATGTCAGATACATGCATTATATAGTTGCCTTCAAATTGCAAAAAATATAAAATATATATATATATATATAGTATATATAATTATAATATAACTATAGTATATATATATAGTTATGCACGTTGAGCGTCCAGATCCCTCTTCTCCAAAGCAACACCAATAGGAATCGTTGCTTTCCGCAACCCTAAAGGGAAATCTTTCTAATCTAAAATGTCTGTCCATGATTTGGTATAAAATTTGTGCCTCTTCTTTCAAGATATGAAACAGAAACCATGATGGAGACAACCTTGGATGGATGGCTCACCTACAATAAAGATATAGTGTGGACGCACACAAAGCTCTTTTGCTTTGGGGCGAGGCCTTGATAACATGACAACAGTTCTTTTATATATCTATTGTTGAGTTTGTTTTTGTTTTTTTTTTTCCTTTTTAAATCAGCAACTTTGTATGTATATATATATATATATATATATATGATAGTATATATAAATACTGTCAGCTACATATGTAAATTTGTATGACTCTGATATGCATTCCTTGTTATTTCTGCATAAACTTTGTGAACTGAGATCTCCATCTTCAGATAGCCATGCTTTCAGCTAGAAAAGGAACACATTATCTCTCTGAATCAGTGTCGTGGTTATTCAAAGGAATCTATTGGCGGAGTCAAGCGGGATGCTGAGAGCTGACTAGTGGCGCCACCCTTGTGTCGACCTTGTCGTATTACAAGAAACAGATGACATAGGGACTCAAACTTAAAAGCTGGCAATCTTTTTTATCGCGATAGAAAGCAATATAGTTTTGTTTAGCTCGGTCGCTGGGTATTGTTCGATAAGAAAAAAGGTCGAATAGGAAGGAGGTCTAAAGTAAGAAACAATCTCTAATCGTGTCTATTTTCAACTGCCGTGAACAGGACAGGGAAAGCATTTGTATGATGAGTGGATTCTTGTACCTTCACAGTTTAATTAAATAGGCTAGATAACATAAAAGTTCTGAAATAACAGGCACAAGCATTTCCACTACACACAAATGCCCCACACACACCACAAGTATAAAAAATAAATAAATTAGTATATATTACTGATATATGAGATAAGTTAAAAGAAAACAATGGTGTTTTTTTTGAATATGTTTTTTTAGCCGTACATGTGACAATTATTGGGAGAAGAACATTGGTACATTAATTGAGTCCTAACTGTGTACCTATTTTTGTAAATTAACTAAATATAATATTAGATGAATTAGGACCGAGGCACATACTATTCGAAATATAGAGCTAAACAGTTCGGAATTTCTCAGATTTGTGGGTATCTAGCCGTTACCATTTGAAGTAGGTAGTGACCCCGCCCTAATTCTTTAATTATTTTTCAAAAAATTAGGCTACGACTCAAATTAAGTACAAATATTCTCGCAAATATATACTATCTATAAATTAGGTTATAATAATATATATAATAAATAAATTTGGGCGGGGCGTAAGAATTATTAGTGCTTTAACTAAACACCGCACTAAAAAGATTCAATTACTTTTAAAAATTGTAATATTTACAATAATTTTTTTTTTTCCGCTTTTTTGCCCCCTCCTTCTATTGTACTAATATTATACTATACATTTTTTTAATACATGCCAATCTTTTAGTGGGTGTTTTTTAAAAGCACTAATTATATATATACTCACTATTATATTAGTATAGGTTTATTGTCTATATAGCTATATATAGTATTATGTACGGTTAAATGTACTCACGTAAGTGGGCTTTAACCCTGGTGGGCTAGAGTACGAATCGTTGAGAGCGCACAGTATCCAGGGGTTCAGACCGAGAAAAAACAAATACCTATGTGAGCTCAAATACAAATGTAGATGCAAAGATATTTTTAGTTTAATTTAAAATTGTGTATAAGTAGATTAACTACTCTGAATTTCAATCAGCCTGTAAGTCGTCAGGGTTAACATCCGCCTGAATTAAGTCGAGTTTTCGAATAATGTTCAGTTGGTACCAATGTATGACCTTTGGGAAATGGGTCTTTAATTTTTTTTATCTAAGTTTCTTTTATAAAAAACACCACTAGCGTTAGACTCCATTTCAAAGCGTCATCATGGTACCTACACTGCACATTGAATCGAAAACTCGAATGAATTCAGCGAATGTAACCCTGACGATCTCAGCGCGATGAAAAACTTGAGTAGTGCTTACTCTTATCCATTGTTATATATATATATAATATTAGTATAATAGATTTATTCCAGTTTTAAAAAGTTTCATAGATGAACTCAAACGTTCCTAATTACGTTTCTATTTGTAACGTCCTATCTAATTCTCCACCACCATCAGGTTACACAACCCAGGCTACAAAAAGGAAGTGTCTGGGTAAGCTGCAATCAAGATTCATACAGGCTCCAGAATAACTTAGATCTAAGGGTGTGGTTATCCTTTTATGGCCCATTAACTATCCCAGGTCCACCTCGGTGAATTAACGAGTTGTAGTTATCCATAGGTTCAAATATACTGTTTAATACAAAGGAATCGTATTTCATAGAACCTTTGCAAAATAGACTCTAAGTATGTGAATGTATATAAATGTAAATAAGAAATACAATAACTTCTTGCCTTCATAGCGTAACGCCTGGACAGATGGTTAAGGTCGTTAAAAACTACATGTCAAGTCCGACATTCGTCTATTTGTTATAAACATAGGCTTAAACGCCTGGAAAACAATAAAATCTATCTTGAACTTTCATTGATTTTTAATCATGATACTATGGCCATGCATCCGTCGATTTAAGAGTGCCTACAAATTAGAAAGTTATTTATTATTATTACGAAGCTGTCAATAGATAGATTTATTGTCGCTTTTCTGTGTTGTAAAGCTAAAATTTGAGCAACGAGCGAACCTCATGATACGCTTATGTTAAAGCTTCCTGAAAGGCAAATCTAAGTATTCAAAAATCCAAATAATAAAAAAAAAACCTATCATTAATAAATAACATTAAAAAATATAATTACATGCACATAATTTCATTATATTCTAATTTCTTATCATATATTTTGTATTCACATCTAGAATATTTTTTGTTTTATTTGTTTTTATGCACATTTGGTTTTGTTGTGAATGGCGTCTTATTTATTACTTACTTAAAAATGTAAAAAAAATAGGGTGTTATTTTAGGTGGTGGCAGGGAAAAGAATCTGGAACGGATTAATAGCATTTCAAAATTTTGATTTCCAATGGGAAAAATTGAATTTCATATACGCAGGAACAATTGAGCGGATTTCGTGGTGAGAAAGTTGTTCTAGACATAGAAGCGGAAGAATTACACTCGTAAAGTCAAGGTACCACTAGATATCTTTTCATACTCAAAATATATAGGTTTTGTAATCCAATTATATCATAGCTTGGAACTAATGGTTTCATGAGCACTAATTTTGGAATTCTTATTCGTTTAAACTCTAGCTCATTTTTCAGCGTTCCAATTAACGGTTGTTCATGACAACCTAATTAATAAACTTCTGTAATCGTCAGTTTTAAAGAACTTATAATGATTTCTTATATTACTCTTATTGAATCTCAATCAACGTTAAAGATTGATGATATCTACAACGAAATACGCGAGGCGCAGCTTACCACGACATTATGTTAAAAAGGTCACAGAATATTAAAATTACACGATAAATGAATACCGCACTCTAGTGAGTAAATGGTTATTGGTCCGTTTAAAATAAATCACAGATCAACTGAGGGAAATCCCGATAAGAACTGGTTTGCCGTATTTCACTTCCACGCTAAACCTATCATTGGAGAATAGAAACTAAAAATATACCAAGCAAAAATTAAAAGAGAAACAGGTTTGTGCTGGCCCAGCACTTCACATAGGGCACACCAAATACTACGATCCACTACCATCATCAATTTTACTAGAGGCGCAACGTTAGAATCCCAATATGCATCTACCATGCAAAAGAGTAGATTACAGGGAACACATTAACATGGCTAGAGTGTGTAGAAATGACTCTAGTGCCAAACAAAATACGACAATGCAAGAATGTTGAAAATACTTTTCATGAGAATAAGACCAATAACCAGTGTTTTACATTCCTAAACAAGTGGGACTGTATTTAAGAAATATATGTGTAATTTCAACAATGGTAACTATCTATTAAATACATACATTTTATCCTCTACTATCATTTTTCATGACTATTGTTTTTGTGAATATTGTTTTAAGACAGAAGTCTTTGAGATATCCCGAAATAACGTATGCAGTAATGCATTTCCAATTGTAATTCATTATGGAATACATTTCTATACTTCAAGGTCATTTTCACATGCACTTCCTCATGTAATTTAATTTTGAATTTGAATTTTTCTATATTTAATCGTTAATTTATAAAAAAGTCATGGAATCCGTACTGTTGATCTGTCCTCTCCTAACAATAGGTAATAGTCCGGACAGATTTAAAGCAACTCGTTTACTCTGAATAAAATATATTATATAAAATGAGGAGATAGAAAACCAAAATTAATTTCAGAACAACGTTAACTAGATGGCAACCATGAACCCGATAATAAGGTAAAATTGAATTGAAGTTCATATACAATAAAATTTAAAAAACAACAAACTAACCTCGTTTATCCGCAACAACTCCCGTCTCCCCAAGACAAGTCAGCTTAATGAGATCAATGTAGTATACACAATTGAAATGTTCTATAGAGAGATTTGTGTCTTTCGATACACAATAAAATAAACTTACATCAGGTTTTACGCTCCATGACTTGTCAGATCATTTAGCTCTTCAATGACCAGAAAATAGCTTCAGTTTTCAAACAACATATAAAATTACATGCCTGCCCACTCTAATTACCGAATAATCCTACGGAAAATATGCACATTCTGCACAAAAGATAAAAATTAAACAAAAATCCCAAATACAAGAAGCTTTATACATAAAACAATACAAACCATCCTTAAAACAAAATTAATTTCCAATGCAGCACTCACATTTTGAATCAATGCCTATAAATTTTCCCATCAATCTTCCTCTTTCCAGCCTCCACATCCCATAATATAACTTAAAATAAAAACAGGAAACATAAACCCCTCAATGGACACTCGAAGTGCCGAAAGTACTCGGGATATGAAAACTTCAGTGGACTAATCCACGAATTACACCAAATATAAAAAAGTTAACCAGAAAGCTTGAAAAGATCATCAATAAAATCGTTTAAACAGGAGACTCTGCCTTTTGTTTAATTCGACTGAAATAAATGAAAAAAAGAGTGCTGGCCAACACAACACACGACACACCTTCACACACAAACACAACACACACACACACACATAACGCATAATATATAGTATATATATAATTATATATATTATATGAAAGAGAAATGGAAGTGAATCCGACGGTATGTAATAGTGAAAATTGAAAAACAACACAGGTTAAATAAAAGAAGTGGTAAAGTTTATTATTAGCAACACGCTGCAGTGTTTCCCTGAGAAGTATACTAAACAAGATTGGAACACTGCAGCGTTGACTAAATAAAACTTACCACTCTCTTTTCTCTTTATTTAAACCAAGTGTTTTTTTCAATAATTTATTTCACATACTTAGCAATATATATGAATAATATATATATAATATATTATATATATATACATATATATTAATATATATTAATAAAAAAAGAAGGTCCGCAAAATGTTAATTAAAGTTTTCAGATAGAAAAAAAATTATTTTTATTTTACATATGCAACACGTGTTTCAGATCTTTCTGGTATCTTCTTCAGGCTTTGATCAATATAATATTATTGATCAGAGCCTGAAGAAGATACCAGAAAATCTGAAACACCGTGTTTGCACTATGTAATTTTTTTTATAAAATAGGTTGAATTTTCTCCCGTTGGAAACCAGAACAGACAATTTTAATATAGTTATTAATATATATATAAATTATATTATAATAATATTATATATATATCATATTTCGGGAGGAATTATGTGCTTAATTGAAGTTCCGTACCTAAATTTTGAGAAACAATTATAATTAATCATTAATATGACATTAGGCGGGCATAACTATTCAAATGTAGGCTAAAAAAATCGTGAAAAATGTTCTAGGCCTTACATTTGAATAAGCCGCTATGCCCGCCTAAATTCATTATTCTATTCATTAATAATTTTCAAAATTAGGTACGACTTCAATTAAAGCACATATTCTGCACAAAAATTGTCCGCTAAATCAAAGACCATGAATCAAAATCATAATTGTTTATTTACATTCTCATATATATACTACTAAATATATATAACTATATTATTATTGAAGGTAGTTATCATATATATAGATAAGCAACACATTTTCATTCTTATTTCCATGAGAGGCTCTGAAAGACGGCCGATAAATGATTATGTAATTTTTGAGAGCCGACGTGATAATTTCCTATCCAAAACATCGCTAAGTAACTTCTCTGTCGACAGAGATGAGAAATAACAGATCGATTGATACTTTAATTCTTTGAATCATTACATCTCTTTCCGGACAAAGACGTGGAGGAAAGAGGACATTATGAGTGTCGTCACAAACACGAAACCAAATGATTTGCTGTGATAGAATTTAACAACCCCTGACACGAGCTTGGAACTAAATATACAAGGAGTATAAAAGTGGTATGCGGAAATTTGAGAATAGATGGGTCCGAATCATGGAGGTTAAAATAACATACCACGGTGAACCCCCGATTATGGTACGGAGGGTCTTTATTCTCTATAATCCACGAAGACGCGTGGTGTAATGGTTAAAAATCATGGGAATGGACTTCTCATGCGCCCACGAGTTCAAAAACCCTGTATGTGTAATTCCATGCCGCACTGCGTCTTATGGGCTAATTGAAATGGAGCAGACTCGGCTTCGCCTAATCATGGCTGATACTGAATCTTTAGGCCACCCCCGAACAAGTGTAAACTATGTATTACGCAAGCTTGTGCATTTTTTTTTGTTTGCTATTAAAAACCTGCCGGTATTTTTAGTTTCAAAACATAAAATGTTAACAAAGTCTAAGTAGGAACGACCGTAAGTTGTTAATGGCTAAAAGTCGAATAAGAATGGATTCGTTGACCCGAGTCAAACCAGGATCTATGGATAATATGCATTTCAACTAGGCAGTTAATAACCTTTGGGAAAGGTAGATATCCACTCTCCATCCAGCTATGGATGAATAGTAGGGCAAGACTGGGTTCCTTTAACCTGGGTTAGGCCATATCCGGTCTAGGAGATGTAAACTATGATTCACACTGTTGAACTTTGCTATTAAGAAAATGACTTTGTGTCACAATCCTGCCTCGGTAGCGGAGGGCATAGTATAATAGTATACGTACGAAGTATCTCAAAAAGTAAGGTCNACTGTATGATGTTAAACTACATCTAATTGGTGAAATTCCCAATTTTGACTCAGGGGAGTGGTTTCGAGAATCCTTTCATCACCATTACTCCCAGGGACACTAAGACCATCAGCTACCACCATTCTAGCACATATTGATAAAAAAAAGCTGGATATAACCATCAGATGGTAATAGGGTGGACAATCATCATAGGTTAAAGGTTTAGGGCTTTGAAATTGATCGGAGGAGCCTCTCCACACCACCATCTAGCCTAAGTTAAGGGCCAAAGTGGAGTGCTACCTGCATGACGGCTCAGCCGTAGGTTCTTCTTTAAGCGTCATGAGTATCAGAGTAATAGGATGGAACAAGCCATATAGGTATTAGGCTTGATTGATCGGAGGGAGCCTCTCCAACCACCCACTAGCTAAGTGAAGGCTAAAGTGGAGTGCTATCGTTCAGGACGGCTCACCGGTAGGTGTCTCCTTAAGCGTACATGAGTATCAGGGGAAATAGCGTGGACATCATACAGTAGTAGGCTTGATTGATCGGACGGGCCTACCTCCAACCACCCATCTAGCCTAATTAAGGCCAAAGTGGAGTCACCTGTTATGGACGGCTCAGCCGGTAGGGTTTCATCCTTAAGCGGTCATGAGTTATCACCTACGCCATAATGTGCCTAATCTGCAGAGTCTCAAACAGACGGTGGTTGAATCTCTGGAGTGGCATGTATGTACCAACCCCTCAACACAAACAGGATGTGAAACAGAGACGTTTTAATTAAAAAAAAACAAATACTTAATATCCGACCATAAAAAATTCCATCGTTCAATGACATCCTGTGTTATTTTTCTTTAAAAAAATTTACTCCTTTACTTTACAGAAAACCTCGCATGTCAAACGTGGAATTGTCCACGAGTAATGTGTTTAAAAAATTATGACGCAGATTTCATAGAAATTAATGTGAGAAATGACAAAATTGTTAATTTGATAACATTACTTAAGTAACGACATAAAGAGTTTCCATCGTTCATGACACCTGATTGTTTGTTTTCTTTGAAAAAATCTCTCCACATAGCTGTCGATTAACTTTCCTCATCGTACTTCCATCCTTCTATCTATATCAATCCATTCGTTCAGTAGAAACTAATTTTTCATTTAATACGCCACCACTTTTCTAAACATTCGCTTCAGTGTAACCAATCTTATATAGAAAATCTGTCAATATATATGCAAACAAAAAAACAAATCGGAGGACTTTTCTTTTTGAAGGAAGGTAAAAATCGGCGGGGACAAAAAGAAGGAAAAACATAGCGGATATCTCAAAAGAACGATGGGGGGGTTGGGGACGTTGACAATCTCAATCAATGCACATCGACACGCTGTCCGAATTGAAGAATTGGCATCGCATCGCCGAGTCCCTGACGTCAGGAGATTCTTAGCAGACGATAGGATGAAATCGACGAAATGGAGGTCTCGGATTATTTGAAGCATGTTAACTTTTCGATCCTTCCGGAGAATTGGTCTTTGATGCTTTTTAATTTTTAATTCGTCCCTCGTAAGAGATTGACAGTGTTGTTGAAATATCTTCCTACTTCATGTTATCCTTTCATTCTTCCTTCTTTCATTTCTTCACTTCTTCTTCTTTCTTCTCGCTTTCTTCTTTTTTTTTCCGATCTCGCTATATTTAATTATTATTCGTCTTTTCTTTTCTTCCTTTCTAACATATTCTTTTTTCGTATTTCTCGTTCTTTTCTTTCTTTCTTTCTTTCTTTTTTTCTTTTCTTTCTTCTTTTTGCCGATCTTGCTATACTATATTATATCATTATTTCTTCTTTCTATTCTCCTTTCTTTCTTTTCTTTCTTTCTTTCTTTCTTCGTTATTATTTCTCTTTCTTTCTTCATTTATTTAATTATTCACTTATTCATTTATTTATTCTTTTCTAACTTTCTTACTTACCATCTTTCTTTTTCTTTCTTTCTCTTTTGTTCTTCTGTATTTATTTATTACTCGTATCTTTCCTCTTTTTTCATCTCCACATGATTTTCTTCCTTCCTCCTCCTTCTTTCTTTCTTTCTTCTTACTTTCTTTCTGTCCATACTCAATTCGTTACTTCTTTCTTCGTACTTTCTTATTCCTTTATTCTTCTAACTTTTTCATTCCTCCTCATACTTGTTTCTTATTTCCCTTTTCTTAATTTCATTTTTAAGTATTTCATTCTTACATCCTTTCTAATTCTTTCATTCTTTCCATTCTGTGTTTTCTTTATTTTCTTTCTTCTCTCAGTATTAATTTCCATTCATTCATTTTTGTTCCTTTTTTCTTACATTATTTCTTTTTGCTCACTTTTTGGTTTTCTGTTTTTAATTCTTCTTTTATTTCTCATTCTTCGTTGTTTCATTTGTTATGTCATTTATTTCTTGTATATTCTTATATTACTTCTTTATTATTTCTGTCTTGTCTCATTTCTGCTCTCTTTGGAATTTTTTCTCTTTCATTTCCATCTTATCCTTGTTTATTTCTTTCTTGTTTCCTTCCTTTCTTATTTCATTCTCTTGCTATCTGTTCTTTCTTCGCTTGTTTAACTTCTCCTTCTTTCTTGTGTTTGTTTATTTCTCCCACCTATCATTTCTTTTTATTTTATTTTATATCTTCTTTCTCCTTTCATTCCTTTTTTCTTCTTTCAACCAATTTCCTACATCTCCTTTTCTTTTTCTTTCTTTCTCCGTTTCTTTTCTTTTCTTTTTCTTCTTTTTATTCCTTCCTTTTCTCCATCTTCCCCCGTCATTTCTATTTTTTTTTTTCTCGCCGATCTGCTTTAATTTTCCACACCTCCCCCTGTCTCTTCTCCATTACGTGGTTTTATTCTTCTTTCTTATCTTTCTTTCTTTCCTAGCTCCCTTTCTTTCTCCCTTTCTCTTTATTTCTTTCGTTTTTTTTCTCTTTCCCCGTGTATTTATTATTTTCGTCTATTTTCTTCCTCTTTTGATTCATTCATTTTTCTTCCTCCTTTCTTTATCTTTCTCTATCCACTCATATTTCAAGACTTTTCTTTTACTACCTTTCTCTCTTGTTTCTTCTTTAGTTTTCCCATCCTTTTCTCCCATCTTCTTTATGTTCAAGTAACCATTCTTAATACAAACAACTTACAACATTTAAGTTATCAACCATGCTATTCAAACAAACAGCTCTATTGACCATAGATAGACTCAACAATAAAACCAACTCAGATGATCCTGGAGTAATTTCCACCGTCTTCTTTTTTCTTCCTTTCTTTTCTTCTTTCTTCTTTTCATTTATTTTGTTTTTCTCTCTTGATCCTCTTTTTGGGATCCCTTTCCACTTTCTCTCTCTCTTCCTTTTTCTTCCCTTCTTTCAGTATTTCCTCCTATTCTTTTCTTTCAATGTCCACTCCTATTTTTAAACATTTTTCTTCCATTCTTACCCTCTTTCTTCTTTCTTTTTTTCTCCATTTCTCTCGCCTTCATTCATCATTTCTTCATTTTTAGTCTTTCTTTCTTACTAGCTTCCTCTTCTTCTCCTTTCCTTTCTTATTTCTTTAATTCTCTCTTTTACGGTTTCTTTCTATTTCTATTTCTCCCTTCCTCCCTTCTTCCACTCATCTAGTTCCCGCCTCTCTTCCTTCATAAAATTCTTTTTCATTCATTTTTCATTCCCCTAATTTGAAACCTGTCTTTTTGCTATGTTCCTTTCTTCTGTTTTCTTCCTTTCCGTCCCGCTTTCTTTCTTTCCTTCTTTCTTTCTTTTTTTCTTTCTTTGTTCCTTCTTTCTTTTTTCCTTTCTTTTTCCTCTCTTGTGTGTATTGTTGATTTGTTTCTTTCTTTCTTTGTCCTTTCTTTCTTTTTTTTCTTTCTTTCTTTCTTTGGTCTTTACTTCTTACTTTCTTAATTCATTTTCTCATTATCTCATCATTTCTTCTCTACGGCCGTCTTTCCCTTCTTTGACTAAGAATGAGGACTCCTAATTTTTCGTTGAATCCCTCAGTCCAAATAGCTGCTCCCAGTCTTGTCAACCTCGGCCTACACAGAGGGAAAGACACCTGATATTCGGTTCCTTTCTTCCAGCAGTGACTCCTTATTGCACTGATAAATAGGTATTTAAAAAATGCTGAATCAAGTTATTTTAAGAAAACAAGGAGTCGATGTTACAGTTCCTGCTATTGCTTAAGTGGTTACACATTTAGTATTGAACAGCGCTCATCCGTATTAACTTCAGGTGGTACGAACCCGTTGCTTTCAGCATAAAAATGAGTCATAAGGGGATGGTACGTAGTCATGCTATTACTCCGGACCACTCTAGTTGTTCTATAGGTTTAGTTCTATCTATGGTCAAAAATAGAGCTGTGAATTGAATCAGTAATGGAATAATAAACGTATGTAACATGTTGTATTATAATGTTACTTGAAGATTATTGCTACAGAGGATTATCTTTATTATCCTTGAAAGCCAAATAAACTATGAAAACTATTGGAGTATTAAACTCATAGAAGAAGATACTTTGAAAACCATATTAATGCCTTGAACTATATTAAATAGAAATAATTCTAAGCCATAATAATTAGTGCAAAAACTAGATACTATCTAAATAAACAGGGACCTGTGAAAACAATAGTTGTCTATAAACATCTAGAGGCCGGTAAGCTCAGTCGTAACATTCGGCTAGAAACATGACTCCTTATTTCGTACCCGGTCCTCGCCAACTCAGCGTTATTGAGTAGCACAGGATCTGTGCAGTAATAAGAGCTGATGGTAGTGTGGACGCTCCACCTCAGACGCCAAAAACCAATTCTCCTTTTGTTCCCAACCTAGTGAAAGGGATAGACTCCCTCGCCGCATCTAATACCGACATTAGGCCGCACCGACGCGACGCCGACAAATACAATTCTTAAGTGCAATTATCTGATGACTGCAGGTTATCTTGACTACCAGCCGAAAAATAATAGAATAATTACCATAGATTAACACTTGTACACGATCAGATTAAACAGAATAGAGAACAATCTTACTTTTTTTACTTTTATAAACTATCTATATAATAGAAATTAGTTAAACATAAACTAAGTGCAAACTACATTATTACTCATTGAGGAATATACAAAAACCATATAAATGTCTATGAACTGTCTATATTGAAATAGAAATAAACTTTTAACCATAATAAGTAAGTGCAAAATATGCATTATTCTAAACAAAGAGATTACTTGAAACCAATTTATAATGTCAATGAATTACTTATATAAATAGAAATGCTTGAGACTATATTATTTATGCTACAAATGTTCCGGGCGTTCGATACGAGCCTTCGGCCAACTCACGTATGAGTAAGCACAGGGTCTGCGCACGTAAATTAAGGTGTAGATAGTAGGTGTGGCGCCTCCTCCTCAGACGCAAAAAAAATCTTCTTTTTCTACACTAGTTAAAAGGGATAGACTCTCTCCACTGTCTGGGCTGATACCGAATTAAGCCACCCGACGATCTTAATTTTACTCATATAGTTTTTGAAAATATTATTTTCATGAAAATTGATAGCACGACTGTGATTTCATGCCTTCATTTCATCATAAAAGGCATTAAAATTCTTAAGAAACAGTACGCCAAAAAACAAAACAAAAAAAAAAAAAAAAAAAAAAACAACAAACCAGAAGCATTAAAACGTACATTTGACGGCATTCGTTTAGGCTAGAGGAGTCCCATATGTAGTGTAAAGTGCGGACTGAGACAGAGTGGACCTAGGAATAATGGCATGAAGAGTAATCCACACTCTCCAGAGAACCAAAATTGCCCAACTTCACCACTAGATCCCAGTTTAACTCATACACAGACACTAAGACCCTCAACCAGCGCCCTCAAGCACATACATGATGAAAAGGGGAAGATGTTTTTCTTATTCGTTTCTGGTGGGATCAAAAATTATGATTAAAAAACCTTTTTTAATTCTCACTTCATATAACTCGCTAGTGTGAGGATTCCAGCTCTGGGAGTATGAAGTACCCCTTCAGTCCATTTTACACCCTGTCCACTCTGATCCGACATGTAGTACGTAATGTTGTATTGCCTCCCAGGAAGAGGAAGTTCCGCAAGGGCAAAAGAGAAGGATACCAAATATATATTTAAAAGAAAGGGAAAGCGAAGAGAGGTTTTTCCAGGTCAAGGAAAGCAGAAATATATAACAAAATGTCCGTTATCAGATCAAAAAGATAAAAATGCTAGGCATATTAAGCGGATGTAAAGACCAGATCAAAAAAGATTAAAGATTGGTTGGCGGTTATTCAAATATAAAAGCTAGAGGATTCGAGCGACGACAGAGAGCCAGCCAAACAGTCGATGGCATCACCTCGCGTCTCCCGTTAAACTCTCGGCATTTTCATTGTGAACACTCCGTCGCACCTTTACCACCCACACCACCACGAGAAATTAAAGATGGTCTATTTTTATATACGTATCTGTTGTTTATTGAGTCCACTAGCCGTGGTCAGCGGCTATACAACACGATTTAGATCACTATTCTATGGTTAAACAGTATCAAACATGTGAGTTAAAAAAAAATTAGTTTAAAACAATAGGAATACCCAAAAAAATAATGAATATAAAAGAAAAAAGTCTTCAACATAAAAAACCAGGGGTCTACCTGCCGTAAAAATGCCAACCAAACCAACATTCTACTAAGTATGTAGGTAGTTTGCTTTTCCATGTTTATATTAAGATATCATATCTAGATGATTCCAAATCATATTACAATGTGTATCTGATCTTATTAAGAACTGGGAATAAACACAAAACTTATCAACAAAAATTAACCTATTAAAATTTATGCCTATTATATTAAATATTACAGTGGCATTTCTCGGAAAATGGCTTCATTTTTAATGAACCAAATTGTCTCAGGAAGGAATTTTCTTTTTATCGTTATTTTTGATAAAATAATTTCTTCATTTTAATATCCAGTTCACCTAGATTCATATTCTGTCGTAATGACAGTAGTATTTAAGCATGAAACATTGCTCACAGTTTGTCCGCATCACAACAGTTGGATTTTTTTTCTTCTTTTCTCTCTCTTAGATTTCTCATATTTTATCATTTTGATTCTATTTGTTTCTCTCTATTTTTTTTGAAAAAAAAATTTAAACGTATTCAATTTTTTCCCAACGTGTTGCGTATTTTATTTCACTGAAGAATTTCAGTCTCTTTTCTTGGATCTGATGCTAGAATT
>CM042148.1:38300252-38302752 GCA_023376005.1 Doryteuthis pealeii | reverse complement strand
GTAGTTCACCAAATCCAAATAATGAATTATTAATTCCATTACGTAAAAGAGGAGAAGTAAAACAAAACAAATTTTGATATAGTTCTAGTTCGACTAATTATCATTTTATATTGGTAACCACCTTCTGATATCTAAATATATAAAGGAGTTACGTTTGTCTTGGTATGTACGTCTCGGGGTATGACACAGAAAAGAGACGTCATTGAGCATTGAGTTTTTGATTTTTAACGATTAAATGATATAATTAAATAATTCAGAATAAATCAATTTGTGGAACTGTTTTCAGTTCCTCATAAGTAGATACAAAAAATTGTGATCTTTTTCACAGAAACTCAACATTGCAATTGAGGCGAAATTCAAATCTTTGTCATATAATGATTATTTCTTAGAACAAATTATATCTAGTTTACTCAGTGTAACGCAAAAGATTATTTAGAAAGAAATAACTATTCATAGAATAAACGAATATTTTTCATTTGGATTAATACGCGAAAGTTTTATCTACAAATAAGGACACATTTATTTAATTCTTATCTTCTTTTTGTTGTTACATTTGTAGAGATAAAAAAAGAAAATAAATTAAACGAATACATTTTTGATCACTTTAACTCAAAAGTCAATTAGGAACTGAATATAAATATTAGTCATATGTACAAAGAAAGGTCTTAGAAAAATAAAATTATGTTGAAAAACACTCAGAAGTTTAGGGTTACATTTTTAGATGTAAAAAATCCTAAAATGAACCAACATTGTGATACGCGAATATTTAGCGAAGTTATTTTAATTTTATAAAGAATTTGCTAAACTGTTTTACTATTACCACTTTCTTACTCCTCTCTTTGCCCTTTCTGTCTTAATTCCTGGTATTCCTAAAATCTTTTTAGTCCGACCATGGACTGCTAGTATATATATATATATATATATATATATATATATATATATATATATATATTAAAACAGTAGTTCCCGACACAGGGATATTCCCGTATGTTAATAGAAAACCCGATAGCTAAATCCATTTATCATCTTAGACAGAAGACCCTAAAACTAAAACAAAAAAGAAGCTAAATCGCATTCCCCTAAGTAACAACATTTAACAACACCCTCCCACCACTGAGCTAAATAATCAAAAACCTTTGGGATATTTTAGAAATAAATCCCTGTCTCAAAGATATTTTCAAGAACCTACTATCGTAACCTATCGGGAAATGATAGGAAACCACAATATGCTAGATAATAAAATGATCAATAAGAAACCCGTAACTAAGTCCACTAAATTTCCCCGACTATGTAATATTAAGAACAACCTATGCTGCAGAATGTTAGAATCTTTTGGGCCATCGTGGAGCCTTGAAGCCAGAGCGCTTATCCAGTGGAATTAGATCTTTGACAAAGAGTCCTGGGTATTGGTAAAGATCTGGTAATCCTGTAAGTGCGTCCTCAGTATTGGTAACGATCTGGTAATCCTGTAAGTTTGTCCTGAGTATTGGTAAAGATCTGGTAATCCTGTAAGTCCGTCCTGGGTGTTGGTAAATATCTGGTAATCCTGTAAGTCCTTCCTGAGTATTGGTAAAGATCTGGTAATCTGTAAGTCCTTCTGAGTATTGGTAAAGATCTGGTAATCCTGTAAGTCCATCCTGAGTATTGGTAAAGATCTGGTAATCCTGTAAGTCCGTCCTGAGTATTGTAAAGATCTTGTAATCCTGTAAGTCCGTCCTGAGTATTGGTAAAGATCTGGTAATCCTGTCAGTCCGTCCTGGGTATTGGTAAAGATCTGGTAATCCTGTAAGTCCTTCCTGAGTATTGGTAACGATCTGGTAATCCTGTAAGTCCGTCCTGAGTATTGGTAACGATCTGGTAATCCTGTAAGTCCGGCCTGAGTATTGGTAACGATCTGGTAATCATGTAAGTCCGTCCTGAGTATTGGTAAAGATCTGGTAATCCTGTAAGTTTGTCCTGAGTATTGGTAAAGATCTGGTAATCCTGTCAGTCCGTCCTGAGTATTGGTAACGATCTGGTAATCCTGTAAGTCCGTCCTGAGTATTGGTAACGATCTGCTAATCCTGTAAGTTTGTCCTGAGTATTGGTAACGATCTAGTAATCATCTAATCCGTCCTGAGTATTGGTAAAGATCTGGTAATCCTGTAAGTCCGTCCTGAGTATTGGTAAAGATCTGGTAATCCTGTTAGTTTGTCCTGAGTATTGGTAAAGATCTGGTAATCATGTAATCCGTGAGTATTGGTAAAGATCTGTAATCCTGTAAGTCCGTCCGGAGTATTGGTAACGATCTGGTAATCCTGTAAGTCCGTCCTGAGTATTGGTAAAGATCTGGTAATCCTGTAAGTTTGTCCTGAGTATTGGTAAAGATCTGGTAATCCTGTAAGTCCGTCCTGAGTATTGGTAAAGATCTGGTAATCCTGTAAGTCCGTCCTGAGTATTGGTAAAGATCTGGTAATCCTATAAGTCCGTTCTGAGTATTGGTAAAGGTCTGGTAATCCTG
>CM042148.1:38260252-38292752 GCA_023376005.1 Doryteuthis pealeii | reverse complement strand
CTATAAAAGCAGAATTTACAAGTACTTATGTCAATAAAGTTTCAATGAGGCGAAATATCAACTATTTATTCAAATCCTTCACTCCTCATATATATATATATATATATATATATTGGTTTGGAGGTTGATTTTGAAGGCTATCACAATGCAGGAGTAAAAAAAATAATAAGGTAACAATGGTGTTGTGTGTTAACCTGTATTTTATTCTTGAATTTTCGAGATAAAATCTCTTTTTCAGAAGATCACTGGAACTGAAGTCGTCTAGTTATGCCATTTATTTTTATTTTTGTTGTTGTTTGACAGGTTTGTTTGTGCATATGGTTTCTGTAATATAGATTGATTCTGATATTATTATTGTTTGGGTTGTTATTGTGGATGGTATGCAGATATAGTCCTATTTGTGGGTCAACGGTTTTGTTGGGGAAGTTGTTGCTAAGTTTCTTAATGACGTCGCCATTAAAGAAGATCCGAGCTTACCTTGGCCTGTAACCTGTTAAGTTTCTCACCGCCATCCTTGGCCAGTTAAAAAGGACTTAAAGTAAGTAAGTCCTGAGCTATTGAATCCTTTGGTAAGTGAATATGTTATGGAATCCAAAGTGTCAAAGGTCCAGTGATATAATCCTAAGCAATGTGCGTAGGTATGACCAGAACAGCCAGTATAAATAACAAATATCAGCAGCAGAGTACTGCCAGTGATTGGCCAAGAATATGGTCACATGATTATCGCCGAGTCTATAAATAAGAGTGGGCTTTTAACACACGCCTTATATCACAAAAATCTCAACAGTTGTTATTAACAAATTATTTTTATATAACTAAGTTCTTTGTAGAACAAAAACGAAAACGAATGTGTCGCGATAATGTATATTATATAAGGAAGCGCGTGGTGTAATGGTTAAAGTCATAGGAAATGGGCTCGTCGCCCGGAGTTCAAATCCTGGAGCTGATAATTGCATTTTCACTTAGCGCTAATACCCTTGGGAAAAGTTATGAAATCTACTCCCCCCAGCTATGGGTAAATAGTAGAGAAGACTGGGCTCTTTAACCTTGGTTAGGCAACCGGTCTAGGTGAAGGAAAACTCTGAATTCACACCTGTTAAACCTCCGCTAAAGAAATTGACCTTTTGTCACATCCTGCTCGTGCGGAGGGGTTGGTAAATATATATATATATTATATATTGTTCAATATGTTCTTGAAAAACCGGATTAAGGAACTGAATCAGTGACAAAATCTTCGGGGTAATTCTGTCCTTTATATATATATATATATATATATATATATATATATATATATGAGAAGAAAATATTACAAACACAGGATGTTATGATGAGGGGAAACAATTTTATGTGTCAATAATTAAGCATTTCGGTATATTGTACCATCTTCAGGACACTGTTAAGTAATGTTTATGTGAGGGACAAAATGAAAGATGTTAAGTGTATAGTGAATGTGTGAATATAATGTTATTAACCGTTAATTTTTATATGCACGTTTGTTTACGAAAGCCAATGATGTGATCATTGCATGTGCAAAAATGGAAGGTGAAGATCATAAGATGACGCATGCATGATTATATCATAATGTCACGTTGGCTCCAAACCCTCTTCTCAAGCAAACCAAAGGATCTCGTTGCTTTCTGCAACCTAAGGGAAATCTCTATATCTAAAAGTTGTCCTGTGATAATGTGCTCCCAAGATAGACAAAATGATGGACAACTTTGAGGCGTTCACCATATACAAAGATGGAGGGATCCACAAAGCATTTGTTCGGGGCAGGATGATACATGACAACAATCTTTTTTATATTTATTGTTATGTTTTTTTGTTTTGTTTTTTCGTTTTTAAATTTTTTATTATATATTTTTTTTATGTGCTTAATTGAATTCATACCTAATTTGAAAATTAATTTGTTGATAATTAATGAATTAGGCGAATATATCTGTTTAAATGTAAAGCGTAAATAAAAACCGAGAAAAAATAATTCTAATTCATTAATTATCAATTAATTAATTCTCAAATTAGGTATGACTTCAATTAAGCATATATTCTCCCAAACATTGTGGGCATGCCACATCAAACAAAACTGCGTACTTTCATATATATATATATGTATATATATATAATATATTATATATATATATATATATATTTACTTCAGCTACATATGTATTGTATACTCTATACACTCCTTGTTATTTTTGCTTAACTTTGGGACTGAGATCCATCTTCAGATAGACATCTTTCCAGCTAGAAAGGGAAACTCTTTCTGACAGTTCTAAATTCATTGGCGAGCCAAGCGGATGCTGAGCGCTGACTAGTGGCGCCACCTTGTTCAGTTTTACAGAAACAATGACTGACTCAACTAAGTGATCTTTCGCGATGAAAGCAATAATCTGTTGCTCGGAATTGTTCGTGAAAAGGGTCATAGAAGAGTCTATGTAAATAACATCTTAATTGTCTATTTCAACTGTCAAACAGGACAGGGAAAGCATTTTGATGAGTGGATCTTTACACTTCACAGTTAATTAATAGCTAGATAAATAAATTCTGAAAATAACAGGCACACACACACACACACACACACACACACACACACACACACACACACACACATATATATATATATATATATATATGAGAAGTAAACAATGTGTTTTGATATGGCTTTTTTTAGCCGACAATTTTTGGGAGAATATGTGCTTAATTGAAGTCGTACCTAATTTTTGAAAATTAATTAATTAATAATTAATGAATTAGGTGGACATACCTATTCAAATGTAAGGGTAAACATTGATTTTTCTCGATTTGTTTAGCCTTACATTTGAATAGGTATGCCCGCCTAATTCCTTAATTATTAATTAACTAATTTTCAAAAATTGGTACGAGTTAAATTAAGTACATATTCTCCCAAATATATATATATATATATATATATATATATATATATATATATATACATTTTGGGCGGTGTACAGAATTTTATTAGTGCTTTAAAAACACCCACTATAAGATTCATTATCTTTTAAAAATGGTAATATTTTACAATAATTTTTTTTCTTTCGCTTTTTTGCCCCCTCCTTCTATTGTAAAATATATATATTTTTTTTAATAATGAATCTTTTAGTGGGTGTTTTTAAACCACCCTTATATATATATATATATATATATATATATATATATATATATATATATATATACGTTAATGTATGAGTAGTGGCTTACCGGTGGGTACGAGTACGATCGTTGGAAGCGTACAGTATCCAGGGGTTAAGACCGAGAAAAACAAATACAAAGTGCTCAATACAATGTAGAGCAAAATTTATTTATAAAATGGATAAGAGTAACCTACTCGAGTTTCATCGCCTGAATTGTCAGGGTTACATGCGCTGAATTAATCGAGTTTTCGATTAATGTCAGTTGGTACCATGTATGACCGTTGAAATGGGTCTTATTTTTTTATCTAATTTTTTTATAAAAAAATAAGACCCATTTCAACGGTCATATATGGTACCAACTGACATTAATCGAAAACTCGATTAATTCAGCGCATGTAACCCTGACGATTCAGGTGATGAAACTTGAGTAGGTTACTCTTATCCATTTTATATATATATATATATATATATATATATATATATATATATATACATATAA
Source organism: Doryteuthis pealeii (assembly GCA_023376005.1). NCBI lineage: Eukaryota > Metazoa > Mollusca > Cephalopoda > Myopsida > Loliginidae > Doryteuthis > Doryteuthis pealeii. The sequence goes on along the minus strand of CM042148.1, from coordinate 38,289,098 downwards.
TTTATCCCGTTTTAAAGTTTCATGATGATCAACGTTCCTAATTACGTTTCTATTTGTAACGTCCTTCAATATTCTCCCCACCCAGGTTACAACCCCTACAAAAAGGAGTGTCCTGGGTAAGCTGCATCAGATTCTAAGGCTCCAGTACTTTAGATCTAAGGAGTGTGGCTTATCCTTTTATTGCCATTACTTCCAGGTCCACTCTGATCAGGATTGGTAGTTATCCATAGGTCAAATAAACCTGTTTAAAAAGGAATCGTATTTCATAGAACCTTATGCAAAATAACTCTTAAGTATAACTGTAAAAAATGTAAATATGAATATACAATGAATGCATTTCATTAGCCTCTAAGCAGGAAATAACCCTGGACAGGTTAATATGTCGTTAAAAACTACCAGTCAATCGACATTCTATTTTGTTTAAACATAGGCTTAAACAGCTGGGAAAACAATAAAATCTTATCTTGAACTTTCATTGATTTTTAATCATGATACCTCGATTTACAAGTGCCCCAAATTACGAGTTTTTTATTATTATTTACGAGCTGTCAATAGATGGATTATTGTCCTTGTGTTGAAAGCTAAAATTTGAGCAACGAGCGAGCCTCAGATACGCTTATGTTAAGTTCCCTGAAAGCATCTAAGTTTCTAAAATTATTATAAAAAAATATCATTAATAAAAAATAAACAGTAAAATATATTACAGCATATAATTCATTATATTCTATTTTTATCATATTTTTATTCAATACTGCGCTATTTTACTTACTTAAAAATGTAAAAAAAATAGGGTGTTATTTTGGTGGTGGCAGAGAAAGACTGGAACGGATTAATAGCATTTCAATTTATTTCAATGGGAAAAATTGATTTCCTATACGAGGAAATTGAGTTAAGAGCGGAACGAATTACACTCGTAAGTCAAGGTACCACAAAATAATATTTTGAAATCCATTATATCATAGCTTGAATAATGGTCATGAGCACAATTTGGATCTTTATTCGTTTCTCACATTTTCAGCGTTCCTAATTACGTTGTCATGACAACCTCATTATGAACTCTGTAACGTCAGTTTTTAAAGAAACTTATAATGTTTTCTTATATTCTTTGAATCTCATACAACTTTAAGATTTGGATATCTTTACAAGAAATACAACGCTGCAGCTACACATTATGTTAAAAAGGTCACAGGTATTTCGATCAATGATCCGCCTCTAGTGTAATGGTTATTGTCGTTTAAAATAAAATCAGCAAGTCAAGTGAAATCCCGAAAGAACGTGTTTGCGTTTCACTTCACGCTAAACATATCATTGGAGAATAGAACTTAAAATACAACAAAAATAAAAGAGAACAGGTTGTGCTGGCCCGCCTTCACATAGGCCACACCTACATCACCCATCATCATTTACTAGAGGGCATAGAATCCCCAATATACACTAAATGCCAAGAGAGATTTACAGGGAAACATTTACTGCTAGAGTGTGTAGAATTTGATCTAGTGCAAACAAAATACAACCAAGCAAGTAATTTGAAAATACTTTTCATGAGAATAAGACCATCCAGGTTTTTACATTCCCTAAAACAAGTGGGACTGTATTAGAAAATATGTGTAATTCAACAATGGTTAACATCTATAAATATACATATTTTTCTCTACTTTTTTTCTCTATTTTTTTGTAATATTGTTTTAAGACAGAAGTCTTGATATCCGAAAACGTTACAATGCATTTCCATTGTAATTCATTTGGAATACATTTCTATATCAAGTCATTTCACATGCACTTCTATGGTAATTTATTTTAATTGATTTTTTTTATATTTAATCGTTTAATTTATAAAAGTCATGAATCCGTCTGTTCTGTCCTCTTCTAACAATAGGTAAATAGTCGGACAGATTTTGCAACTCGTTTACTCTGAATAAATATATATATAAATGAGGAGTAAGAAAAAAAATTAATTCAGAACAACGTTACTGCAACCACGCCCGATAATAAGGTAAAATTGATTATTCATTACATAAAATTTAAAACAACTAACCTCGTTATCCGCAACAACTCCTCTCCCCAGACAAGTCAGCTTAATGAGATCAATGTAGTATACAAATTGAAATGTTCCTTAGAAGATTGTTGTCTCTCGAAAAATGAAAATACCTACATCGGTTTTACCTCCATGACTTTGTCACGTCATTTAACTCTTCATATGACAGAAAATAGCTTCATTTCACAACATATAAAATTACATGCCTGCCCCCACTCTAATTACCGAAATATCCTAACGGAAAATATGCACATTCTGCACAAAGAAAAAATAAACAAAAACTCCAAATACTAGAAGCTTTATACATAAAACAATACAAACCATCCTTAAACAAAATTAATTTCCAATGCAGCACTCACATTTTAAAATGCCTATAACAATTTTCCCATCAATTCTCCTCCTTCCAGCCTCCACATCCATTAATATACTTAAAAAAAAAAGGAACACATAACCCCTGATGATGGCACTTCGAAGTGCCGAAAGTACTCGGATATGAACTTCAGTGGACTAATCCACGAATTACACCCAAATATAAAAAAGTTAACCAGAAAGCTTGAAAAGATCATCAATAAAATCGTTAAACAGGAGATCTGCCTTTTGTTTAATTCGACATGAATAAATGAAAAAAATGCTGTCCAAACACACACACACACACACACACACACACACACACACACACACACACACATATATATATATATATATATATATATATATATATGAAGAGAAATGGAAGTGAATCCGACGGTATGTAATATAGTGAAAAAATTGAAAAAACACAGGTTTAAATAAAAGTGGTAAGTTTATTAGCAAACGCTGCAGTGTTTCCCTGAAGAAGATATACTAAACAGATTGGAACACTGCAGCGTTGACTAATAAACTTACCACTCTCTTTCTCTTTATTTAAACCAGTGTTTTTTTTAAATTTTTCACTATACTACATATATATATATATATATATATATATATATATATATATATATATATATATATATAATTATAAAAAAAAAGAAGGTCCGCAAAATGTATATGTTTTCAGATAGAAAAAAATTATTTTTATTTTACATATGCAACACGTGTTTCAGATCTTCTGGTATCTTCTTCAGGCTTTGATCAATAATATATTATTGATCAGAGCCTGAAGAAGATACCAGAAAATCTGAAACACGTGTTGCATATGTAAATTTTTTTTAAAATATTGAATTTTCTCCCGTTGGAACCAGAACAACATTTATATATATATTATATATATATATATATATATATATATATATATATATATATATATATTCGGGAGAATATGTGCTTAATTGAAGTCGTACCTAATTTTGAAAATTAATTAATTAATCATTAATGAATTAGGCGGGCATACCTATTCAAATGTAAGGCTAAAAAAATCGAGAAAAATGTTTAGCCTTACATTTGAATAGGTATGCCCGCCTAATTCATTAATTATTCATTAATTAATTTTCAAAATTAGGTACGACTTCAATTAAGCACATATTCTCCGAAAAATTGTCGGCTAAATAAAGCCATATCAAATCATATTGTTTATTTACTTCTCATATATATATATATATATATATATATATATATATATATATATATATATATATAAGCAAACATTTCTTCTTATTTTCCATGAGAGGCTCTGAAAAGACGGCCGATAAATGATATGTTAATTTTGGCCGACGTGTATATTTCCTATCCAAAACATCGCTAAGTAACTTTCTCTGTCGAGAGATGAGAAATAAATCGATTGATACTTTATTCTTCTGATCCATTACTCTTTCCGGACAAGCGTGGAGGAAAGAGGACATTATGAAGTGTGTCACAAACACTGAACCAAATGATTTGCTGTGATAATTACGCTGGACTAAATATACAAGGGAGTATAAAGTGGTTGCGGAAATTTGATAGATGGGTCCGAATCAATGGAGGTTAAAATAACATACCACCTGACCCCCGATTATGGTCCGAGGTCTTTATTTATATATATACGAAGCGCGTGGTGTAATGGTTAAAATCATGGGAAATGGACTCATCGCCCCGAGTTCAAACCCTGTATGTGGTAATTCCATGTGCATGGTCTAGGGCTATTGAAAAGTGGACAGACTCGCTCGCTAATTGGCTGATACTGACTTTAGGCCACCCCGACAAGTGTGAACTTATGTATTACGCAAGCTTGTTGCATTTTTTTTGTTTGCTTTAAAAACTGCGTATTTTTTATTTCAAAACATAAATGTAAAAAGTCTAGTAGGAAGACCGTAGTGTAATGGCTAAAGTCATAAAGAAATGGATTCGTTGCCCCGAGTTCAAACCCTGGACATGGTAATTGCATTTCACTTAGCAGTAATACCTTTGGGAAAGGTATGAATCCTACTCTCCCTCCAGCTATGGATGAATAGTAGGGCAGACTGGGCTCTTTAACCTTGGTTAGGCAACCGGTCTAGGAGAAGTAAAAACTATGAATTCAAACCTGTTGAACTTTGCTTAAGAAATTGACCTTGTGTCACATCCTGCTCGTGCGGAGGGCATAGTATATATATATACGAAGGTAATCTCAAAAGTAAGGTCTCCAAAATATCTATAAATCACAGAAATATTTATTGTTTATTATCAATGATGTTTACATCGTTTTAAGATTTGAACATGTACATCCGATCTAGTGCAAATTAACTGAAACAATCGTTTCTTTTCTTTTAGCATACGGTCAGTTTTAGTCCCAATGGAGTGACAAGGTGTTATTACCTGTTTAAGGGTCAACAAATAATAACTCAACACGGGTATAAAATGTAGGGAACAGATTGTATTCAACAATATATATTACAAGTTACAGCGTACACGAAGAACATGTATCTGCTACTTCTCGTTTTAGTAGCTTTGTTTTATTAATATATACCCTTTGGGTAAATCTATGTTCGTGTCATAGGCGAGTCACCTACAATACAAGGTGTAATCGATTTCTATTTTTTTCTCAGATTAATTCATTTGCAGCGGTATGCAGTAATATTTTCGGTATGAATGGTGAAATTGTTTGGCCTTGAAAAATTTTGCCTAATCATTGATTGCATCAGATCTTTATTAAGCCCAGACTCTATTGTCTTAACTGTCGATTAGTTATCTTACGGACATTGTCTGCGATGGACGTTACTCCAACGAAGCGTAAGAAAATTGTAACGTAGCATGACCTTATGTTACTCTCTGCTCGTGCGGAGGGGTTGGTAAATACATACTGATGCAGACTACACAGATGATCTAGCACATCTTGAACCTACACTTGCTGAAGTTGAATCTCTACTGCATAGTCTGGATCAGGCAGAAAGAAGCAGTGGTCTCTAATATGAGATCAAATAAAACAGTTTTTATCAAGATGGTGCAATCTCATTAATTGACAAACCTCGGTAGCAATATCTTATCTACTGAAAGCAATGTAAACATACACATTGGTAAAGCATAGATTGCTGTTGACCGTTTAATGACCATATGACCTTTTGCAAGACGTAGCTATCTCAATTGTAACGCAGCATACTGGCCTGCCATTGAAAGAGATCGTGAATAGTATTATAATGATAACGTAATTATTCGTTTTGTTTCAACTAATTTGCACAAGGGTGTTTTTTTCTATATAATCGTTATTTCGGTCGATGCCTTTTGTTTGCGCTGCAACAGATTTTGTATGCCTAAGTCATAATAGTTCGACGCTATGTCGTTGAGGAAGTGTTGGACAACGTCGTCGTTGCAAACTCCCCACACCATTTGCAGACATTTTTGATTGCATTGCATTGGTAAGACCTCTTTGGAATTTGCTAATGTTCTTTGGAGTCCAACACTAATCAAGGATATAAAACTCATTGAGAGAGTTCAAAGTAGTGCTCTAAAGTTATAAATGATTTTTAAAAAAACTGAAGAAAGACTTAGGAAGATTGACTTACCAAGCTTGGTTTATCGACGTACAAGTGATCTACTAAACATTGCAGGGGTCATGAATTAAAACTCTTTTAAAAAATTGTAAAGCAAATACAAGACGAATGTTAGTAACATACAGTGGTATCTTGACTTAGGGGTTCTCTCCACGCCTCTCTTAACTCAATGTCCTCGTATATCAAATCAATTTTATCCATTGGAATAAACTGTTAGAGTCCCATTTATGAATCAAATAGATATGTTTCAATAATATTTGTATTCGACAGGAATATTTGATGCCCTATAACTGTAAATTATTTGCATCAAGAATAGTTACCGGAAGCTATAATTGTTTCCAAGCAGGTACTTGAAATGTTTTTCCAAGATGGGTCCATACTAACAAAAGCATGAAGCAGGCGATATCCCACAGAAAGTATTACAGACGCAGACTGTGTTGATGATCTAGGGCTTCCAGCAAATGCACATGCCTGGAGCGGACAAAAAGAGGTATTTTACAATAGTCTAGGGATCCATAAAACATCATCACTTATGAGATCGTCCTTCTATTCCAGCAGTGACCAGCGTGTTTTATTTGGATCTTATGAGATATGTATGGTAAGTGGCTGTACAGGTGCTGCTTTGTATATTGGTGTTTACAGGATTTTGAAAGGTATGTATATATCTTATTCAACAATTATAAAAGATGTCAGCCGCAGTTCTTCGGGAGATTAGCTGTAATAAATTCAACACAATGTGCCAGTCAGATATTAGGTCTTTCTCTCTCACACACTTTATTGACAAATAAAAATGGCGTAATAGAGATTTCCGGTTACCTGACATAATGGCCGAACCTGTACTTTCACTTACATGAAACTCAAAAACGAAATTACAGTTATGCCATCTGGTTAGTTGTTAGTTGCATATCAAACCCTGTTGGTTATTTAACGCCAATTTATATATATATATATATATATATATATATATATATATATATATATAGATAGAGAGAGAGAGAGAGAGAGAGAGAGAGATAGTTATTATTATTATTATTATTATTATTATTATTATTATTATACTAAAGCTGAGTAAATCAATGATTGGTATTAAGCGATTGTTCCTATTTAGTTTAATGGCACTAAATACAACCCAACATATGTTTAAAAAATCCATTTTATTTGGTTCTAATTAGTAGTAATTTGCAATTAAGCCAAAGACTCACCCGTCTCTTACCTCACCTTCTGCCTGTTCCTCTCCCGGAACTCTCTTTGGGCCTCTTTGACCGACCATATAGCCTAAGTAAAGGCCGAAATGGAATGTTGCATGTCACTGAAACATTAGTGTGTGACCACTTAAGCAACAGATTTGTCCAAAAGAGCAAGAAGCATTCTTATGTCTTTAAGGAAAATGCACGGAAGAAAGGCTAGATGGGAATCTAGCCTTTTTTCCGTGCATTTTCCTTAAATACCAAGTGATGCAACCATACAGTCGTACTGATGTGGCTTCCTTTTGGAAGAATTACCATTTTATTTTATCAGGCAGATTATATTTCTATATGCTTATTAGGCTGTGGTTGAACTTCCTGACAGCAATACCTATCTCTTAAACTTATACATATTTCAAGGAAGACTGTCGAATTGAATTAACAACAGAGAAAAACTCCAGGATTTGAGTAATACATATAACAAGACTAAGTACTGACTTAAAATATTACAATGTTAACTACAGACTTATCAACTCGCTACATATTAGGATTACAAACTTAATTCTGTGAACAACAGAACAAATGAACCATAACAATGATGACAAGGATTCTAACAGATACGGCAACAGGTTGCGAGGGAAAACTGAATTCTAGCCAGCTGTACCCTTTAAAGAACTTGACCTTGTGTCACATCCTGGATTTAAATAAATACACACATAACCTGTTTCCATGGAGATCACAGTAACAGAGTACATCTTTAAGTGGGGGGGGGAATAAGAAAATTGCCCTAGAACATTTATTGCCACAAAACTAATATTTTAGCATATGTTCCACAGCTCTTATCCGTAGGTGTGTCTTGTTACACGTTTGCGGGGAATACCAATGCCACAGGGACCCATCAACACAGAGTGCATCCTAACCGAATAGCTGAATAGTGACACTTTTATTATCGGGTTATAGAAATAGATAGTTGACACGATAAAAAATATGGTATTGAAAGGTATATATATATCTTATTCAACAATTATAAAAGATGTCAGCCGCAGTTCTTCGGGAGATTAGTTGTAATAAATTCAACACAATGTGCCAGTCAGATATTAGGTCTTTCTCTCTCACACCTTTTATTGACAAATAAAAATGGCGTAATCGGGATTTCCGGTTACCTGACATAATGGCCGAACCTGTATTTTCACTTACATGAAACTCAAAAACAAAATTACAGCTATGCTAGTTGTTGGTTTGGTTTAATGGCATATCAAACCCTGTTGGTTATTTAACACCAGATTATATATATTATATATATATATATATATATATATATATATATATATATTATTATTATATTATTATTATTATTATTATTTTTTCACACCAGCACTAGCTGATGGTATTTCCCTGGAGTCTGAGTGACAACAAATCTCCTCAGATCTCCAGGACTCTTCTGAGTATTCTGGCAGATTGCAACAGTGCAGTAGTCTGAATTGTCTCAATTCTTCCTCTGATTTCTAGATTTTCCAGGTTTTTTCAAGTGTTTTGGGACCGTTCCAAGTGCACCAACTACAATTGGTATCACTTTGACTTTCATATTCCATAGATTTTTTCAGTTCTCTGACAAGGTCCAGGTCTGTATCCATCTTTTCATTTTCCTTCATCTTCACCCTGTTATCTGCTGGAACTGCAATTTCCACCAGTTGACGAGTTTTTTTTATTTTTGTTAACTATTATTATTATTATTATTATTATTATTATTATTATTATTATTATTATTATTATTATTATTATTTTCACTCTTTTTGAGTTTTCACATCATCATTAGCTGATGGTCTTTCACTGGAGTCTGAATGACAGCAAGTCTCCTCAGGTCTCCAGGACTCTTCTGGGTATTCTGGCAGATTGCAGCAGTACAGTGTTCTGAATGGTTTCAATCCTTCCTCTGATATCCAATCTTTCCAAACCCTTTTCTAATCCTTTTGGGACTGTACCAAGTGCACCAACTACAATTGGTATTACTTCCTCTGATTTCCAAACTTTCCAAACCCTTTAACTTCACCCTGTGATCTGCTGGCACTGCAAAATCCACCAGTTGACAAGTTCTTTCTTTTTTGTTTATCAACACTAGGTCTGGCCTTCTTGCTGGGATAAGGTGATCCGTTTTTATCTCAAAGTCCCAGAGAATTTATGCGTTTCGTTCTCAAGAACAGATTCTGGTTTATGCATATACCATTTTGTTGTGTGGTCAAAATTTAATTTTTTTGTTATTATTATCATTATTATCATTATTATTATTATTATACTAAAGCTGAGTAAATCAATGATTGTTTGCTAATTGCTGTTTTTCTTATTTAGTTTAATGACACAAAATACAACCCAATATATTTATTACTTTTGGGATGAAGTTATGTTTGAAAAAAAATCCATTTTATTTGGTTCTAATTAGTATTAATTTGAAATTAAACCAAAAACTCACCCGTCTCTCACTCACATTCTGCCTATTACTTCCCCCCTCTCTCTCTCTCTCTCTCTCTCTCAATATATATATTGATTAACTACTCTTTATATAAGTTAGTTTTCTCTGTGAGTTAGAGAGAGAGAGAGAGAGATTGGAGAGTGTAAGCGGTAGATTGAACTTATTCGGATGTTAATTTTCAGCAGATGATGCGTCAGTGTTTGACTTAATTGCAAATTTTAGCAAAATGATTTTAATGTTTTTCTTTTGATTCTCAGGAGGTATTTATTTTTATATTTAATTCGTTATGGAAACTTAATTTTATTCTGATCACAATTATCTACCCAGAGCTTAATGGTTGACCCAACGGGTAACTTTTTTCTAATATATATACATTCATTAACTTCATGTATAATAATAAATTGGTAGAAATCTTTTTCATTAACCTTATGTATATTAATAAATACTAGTGCTTGACCCTCTGCCACCGCCTTCTAGCACCTATATTATAACAGGTGTGGGTACTTTACATGAAAATAATTTGAAGAATACGTTCAAGACTTAATCCTATAGGTGCTAGGGCTTGACATTACCAGCCGGTTGATCGGTTTGGGCCTCTTCGACCGACCGCATAGCCCAAGTAAATACCGAAATGGAATATTGCATGTCACTGAAACATTTAGAGTGTGACCAATTAAGCAACAGCTGGTATTGTAAACAACCAGAGTCCTTTGTTGTTTTGTTTTTTTAATGACTTGATGAGTCATTAAATGACCAAAATATGGTTTATAAGCCGTAAACCACAACAAGCAACCAACAATACTCAAATGTGTGACCATTTAAGCAACAGCAGGTACTGCCAGCATTCTGAGTCCTTCTTTTAATGACTTGATGAGCCATTATATGACCAGAAGATGCTTGATTAGCCGTAAACCAAAACAACCAACCAACAATAATTAAATATGGGACCATTTAAGCAACAGCAAGTACTGCAAGAATTCTGAGTCCTTTGTTATTTAAAATGACATGATCAACAATTAGATGACCAGAAGAGGGTTGTTGTGTCGTTAACCAAAAGAACTAACCAACAATACTTAGATGGATGACCATTTAAGCAACAGCAGGTACTGCAAGTATGACTTAATGAGCCATTAGATTACCAGAAGAGGGTTGTTGTGTCGTAAAACAAAACAACCAACCAATACTTTGATGTGTGGTCATTTAAATAACACCAGCTACAGTAAGAAACCGAATATCAAAATTTGGCATTAAATTACCCAAAAACGGTTGATATGCCGTAAAACAAAACAACCAAGCAACAATACTCAGATGGTTGGACATTTTATCAATAGTAAGTACTGATTCCTATTTTTTCAAAATGACTTGATTAGGCAGTAAATGACCCGGAGAGTGTTGATATGCCGTAAAACAAAATCAAGCAACTAAAATCCTTAGATTTGTGAACACGTAAGCAACAGTAGGTACTATAAGTATCCTGATTTCTTTGTTTTTAAAATGACTTAATTAGGCATTAAATGATCCGAAAAGGGTTGATTTGCCAACAGGTGGCCCTATTTGGTGGGGTCTTATCTAAACAGTAATGCCGGCGTATTCTACAGTCTCAACCGACAAGGAGGAATGCTATTTCGAGTGAAGTGTATCATTTCACACAACAGACTCATGAAAAATAGTTATGAAATGCTAACATCATTGTTTATGATTATATTGTGAAATGAAATATTTTCCGTTATAGATTGTGATGCCAGAATGATATATTAAAGAATGCTATTGTTTTTGTAAATGGATAAGGTCGCTTGACAAGTGGCATAATTTGGGGTAGACGATTGCGCTGAAAGAGGTACAATTATAACCAAAATTTTTATCATAAATGCAGTCGCAGTCTAGGATATTTGACAGATGGGTAGCAGCCGGCTAAAACATCTTGTAGTTTACTATTTCGCCTCTCTCTCTCTCTCTCTGTCTCTCTCTCTGTGTGTCTCTGTCTGTCTGTCTGTCTGTCTGTCTCTCTCTCTCCCCGATACTCAAAACTTGCTAAACTTTTGGGCTATATCTATTCTAGGTGTAACATAATTAGTTCTTATAAGATTCAGTTTCTCTCTTTAGGTTCCCTCTTCGCAGCCATGCCTATTTACTTTGGCTTTTCTCTTATCTTGTGGCTGTTCTCTAGTTGGTCAGTTAGTTTTGGAAAGCTGAATCTAGATTTAGAATTTAGAGAGTCCTAGCTCAGATGTGTCTCTCTAATCTCGCTATTTCCTCCTCGTGTGATGGTTAAATAAAGAAGTTGGAAAACTTTCCAAATTCTTGTGTCGTTACTAAAATGATTTTACCCCCCCCCCCCCACACACACAAAAAAAAGGCAACCAGTCTAGATACTCGGAGAGAAGATACATGAACCAACCTGCATAGATGGTCATTTAGTAGATTAGACAAGCCGGTCAAGAAATCAGAATAAGATAAGTATAATATCATAAGAAGTAAAAGATATACAACTGTTATCTGGTGGAATTTTCCATAGAAAAATGTTGGTTGTTTGGTTGGATTTTACGGCACATCAACCCTCGGGTTATTTTATGCAGATGACGTTTTGTTGGTTATTCAATATATTTTTCAAACTCAATTCTTTTTAAACACATTTTTAGAACTGTTACGATTTTATGCACCATCCTTTAGGCTTCAAGCAAGAGCGCTTGTCCAGCGGAAATCCTTGATAAAGAATCCTTTGGTTGTTCCTCGGTGCTCCTCAGTATTGCAAGTCCTTCGTCAATGATTGCAAATGGACGCATTTGGGTATCAGTGATTAAGTAGTCAACCAGCGACGTATTCGGGCTGTTGATTGGCTGAGGTTTAAGCCACGTGACCTCGCTTAGTCTATGAATGTAAGTGGTGTATTGTAGCACACATTATATGCCAAAATAATCAAATAAGATCACCTTTAATCTATATAACTAAAATATGGGATCATAAAAGTTACTTCCACACTGAGTAAGAGTGGATCAGGAAGTAATGGTGGTGGAGAGATTCTCCACATTCAATAGAGCTCCACCATTGGATAGTCACCACTAGATGTGGTTTAACGCCATACCCAAGACACTAAAATCCTTACTCACATTCTTCGAGCACATATATGATTAAAAGTAATGGTTAAAGTCATGGTAAATGGACTCGTCGCCCCGAGTTCAAATCCTCGGCGTTGTAAATGCATTTCACTTAGCGCTAATACCCTAAGGTATTAATCCTACTCACCCTCCAGATATTGGTAAATACTAGGGCAGACTGGGCTCTTTAACCTTGGTTAGGCAACCGGTCTAGGAGAAGGAAAACTCTGAATTAAAATCTGTTGAACTCCGCTTAAGAAATTGACTTTGTGTCGCATCCTGCTCATGTGGAGGGGTTGGTAAATATATATATGATTAAAAGGTTGGCGGTTTATATGAGGGCAATAAGGCAGCGACAATCGTATACGTACTAGGGCTTGACGAGACCAGCTGATTGATCAAAGGAGGCATCTCCGGCCGCCCATGTAGCCTAAGTAAGTGTCAAAGTTGAGTGTCTCAGGTCATGGACTGCACAGCCCTCCTCAAGCATCAAGGGTCATCACGAATTTTTTTTTCTTTTATTAAGTTCCTTTTAAATATTTTTATATTAATTTTGTTAATATTAGATATTTAAAAAAAAAAAACATTTTCTCCTACAACTCTGAGTTTCACGCGTCCGACCTCAAGTTGGCAATAAAATAAAGAGGAAATAGCGAATGGCAAACAGAAACGACACAGGATATAAAGAACATTGTCTAAACACAAAACAACTTCGAAACAATAAACATATCGTCTTCTCTGTGTTGGTTATCTGCGAATAAGCATAACACATTTAAGTGCTTCGGTATGGAGTAAATATGAAATAAATACGGTGCGTCTGGGTCGTTGTCAGAAGGCCAGTGTTCAGATTTCACTATTCAGACTGCTAAATAAAGAGATGTAAATAATGCGATTTTCTCTGAAGAATAAGTGTTATTCGGCGATGAATTTCACTGACTGTAAACAATAAACAATCGGAAGAAAGGAGAGCGTCTCTTGTGCACTGAGCAAGACTCACAAGGGATCAAAATCCAACACTGATCGGGAAAAGCAATATAAATAAAGGAAATGTTTTTTGATCTGTTTTTATTTTCTCTCTTTCTCTTTCTCTTTCGCTCTGTATTGCTTTTACTCTTTCCTTCTTTTTTTTTTCAATGTACCTTAACTCTCTCTCTCTCTCTCTCTCTCTCTCTCTCTCTCTCTCTCTCTCTCTCTCTCTCTATCCCTCCTGTTTTATAGTGATTTAGCCATTACCCTTTTCTAAGGAATTCTAGACTATTGAAATCCACCCTGAATCTTTTTCTCCCCACCTCTCTCTATCTATCTATATATCTTTCTCTCTTACCTCTCTCTCTCTCTCTCTCATCTCTGTCGTCTCCCCCTCTCTATCTCTCTCTCTCTCTCTTTTCTCTTTTCTCCCCCTCTTTTCTCTTTTTCACCTGTTGTCTATTGCTTTCACTCTTTCCGATTTTTCTATGTACCCTCTATAATATAGAAATTCTCTCTCTCTCTATTTATACTATTGAAATTTACTCTCTCTCTCTCTCTCTCTCTGTCTCTCTGTCTATCTATCTATCTATTTACCTCTCCTCTCTCTAACTCTCTCACTCTCTCTTCTCTTTTATCTCTTTCTTCTCTTTCTCTCCTGTTGTCTATTGCTTTCACTCTTTCCTTTTATCTATGTACCCTCTATACTATAGAAATTAGCTCTCTCTCTCTTTCTCTCTCTCTCTCTCTCTTTCTCTTTCTCCCCCCTCTCTCTCCTTCTCTTTATTTCTCTACTATTCTCTTTTTTCGGCTATTGCATTTTTGCTATGTATAAAATAATTATTCTCTCTCTTTTTTCTCTCTTTCTCTCTCTCTCTCTGTCTCCTTTCCGTGATTTTTCTCTCTCTGTCTCTCCTTTCCGCGCTCTTTCTTTCTTTCTTTCTTTCTTTCTCTCTCTCTCTGTCTTTCTTTCTCATCTCTTCTCTTTTTTCTATTCAATATTGCTTTGGTTCTTTCTTTCTGTACCTTTCCTGCTTTTTTTGTACAATATGAAAGATCTATTTGAAAATGTCAACATGGAGGACGATCTATCCTTTTTGAGGGAAATAAAATTATACCATAGAATATAGACATCAACTTAATACTATACAACATGATCCCCAATGGTTCTAACACATTGCTAAAACCAATTACTAAATAATATAAATATAAATACACAACATATATTACTTCCTAACCGTTAGGCATGACATAACCCCAGACGGGTTGATATGATGTTAAAATTAATCAACCAACCATAAATTTCACTTCGTAATAGTTGGGATTTCTCTTCTTCCACATTCCCTCTGTTACTTCTGTTTCTCCGCCATGCAGTCGTTTTTTTGTACTGTGTAAGGAATATTGACATTTATGACTTTTTTCGTCCTTACCATTAACAAAGTTTCATCTTATAATTGTATTTTTTGATCAGCTGATAACAGAATAATGATACACTATTTCACTACAGATACTCCGAACAGCACTTGTGAATTCCGGGTTGTTTTTTATGCCTTTCTCCTAGACTAGTTTTCTTACCAAGGTTAAAAAATCCATTCTGTCTTACTAATCATTGTTTCTGTAAAAGTGAACAAGGTGGCGCCACTAGTCAGCTCTCAGCATCTGCTTGGCTCGCCAATGAATTTAGAACTGTCAGAAAGAGTTTCCTTTTCTAGCTGGAAAGATGTCTATCTGAAGATGGATCTCAATCACAAAGTTATGCAGAAAATAACAAGGAATGTATACAGTATACAATATATATTGTACAGGTGACTCGCTACCTGAAACACACTACTCTACCCGGAGCTTTTAAAACACTCTTGAAACAATTTCTTCACACAACAAATTTGCTCCAAACGATGATCTAAGGTCGAAACTAGTTGAGAAAAATAAACAACATAAAATAAATATTCCTGTTTGTCTTATCACTTTTTGTTCATATATATATATATATATATATATTATATTATATATATATATATATAAGGTGTGTCAAAAGGTATCGAGATTTTTTTACTTTTTGACACACCTTGTATTCTGAAAAAAAAAGTTCCTTTCATTAATTTTTTTCAGAATGCAGAAATGAAGAACGAATGGAACGTTATTTTTTTTTGGAATTCAAGGTGTGTCAAAAACTACAAAAAACTATACTTTTTGACACACATTTTATATGCTGAAATTTTCATAAGCTCACCAAGATACTCTCATTGACTGTGAACAAATGAGGTTTATTTTTCAACATAACTTCTCCTTGTAGTCCATAACCTTTTTTCATTGGTGTTGCGGTGATTGGATCTCTTCATTTGTGATAAAAATGCAACAACAGATATGACGTTATCGTATGAACTTTTCAGTCTAGAAACCTGTTAGCCCACCCTCGAATTTTATCCCCTAGCTGCTGAGGGCTAGGTTGGAGTTGATGGTGAAAAGAGTCGGGATCATGACTTTCTTAAGGGGAATTTTCGTGAAGTGACAAGCAAAACGGTTTCATCCAGAACTTGAACTCGTCACACCGAGTACATTTTTAACGACAATGAACGCTACGCCTGGAGCGCCTCCACACACACTCTCCCACATATACACACTTCAACATCATCATCATCATCATCACATGGTATATTTCCCGAATTATAATTTTAAATAGTTGCATCTATGTATATTAAAGTGCAGTTATTGCTGCATATCAAATTATCCTTTTAATCCATTACGAGAGGAACGGGCTTAGTAAAAATAGACAACTGCTCTAATTCACTTTTATTTTCGATTACTTTTCTCATTCATTCTGTTGATAGGCATTGAAAGAATTCATAATCATACTCAATCATTTTGTTTTGTTTTCTTTAATATAGTATTTCTTTTATTCTTTGTCAATCCCCTTCATAGGATTTATGTATCCATTGACCTATCTTTCCAGCTAGAAAGCATTCTAGCTTTCTTTACACATTTTTATTATTATCTTACTTTCTTTTATTATATTATTTTCTTAATTCGATTTCTTGAATTTATCTATATCTACTTGTCTCTTATTCTCATCTTTTTTCTTTCTTTATGAATCTTTTTTAAATTTCTTTCTTTCTTTCTTTCTTTCTTTCTTTCTTTCTTTCTTTCTTTTTTTTTATAATCCTCTTCTTGTTTCTTTCTTTTTCTTTAGTAAATATCTTAGAAATTTTTTGTTTATTTGTGCATTTCTTTTTTCATTTATTTACATACTCGTCTTTGTTTCTTTTATTTGGAAAAAGAAGTAAACAAAGGAGAGAGTATGAATAAGCAAACAAAACAAAAGAATGAAAAAAAAGTCAAATTATATTTAATAAAGAAGAAAAAAGAAAAGAATAAGCAACCATAAAGTAGCGGAAATAGTAGAAAGAAAAGACAAAAAGAGACTAAACAAACAGATACCAAGATATTTCCAAATGAAAGAAAGAAAGAAAGAAAGAAAGAAGAAAGAAAGAGAAAGAAAAGCATGTATAAAGTACTAAATAGAGAAAATAAACAAAAGAAAAAGAAAGAAAAAAAGGAAAGGAAGAGAGTCAAAGAGATTTTATTAGGAAAAATAAATAAACAAAGAAGAATATATAAAAAAGGAATTAAAAAAAAGACACAAAGAAACAAAGAAATTCTAAGATATTTACTAAAGTAAAAGAAAGAAACAAGGACTGGAGTAAAAAGAAATAAAGAAAGAATGAAAGAAAGAAAGAAAGAAAGAAAGAAAGAAAAGGTTGAAGTGATTTTATTAGGAAAAAGAAAGAAACAAAGACGAGTATATAAATAAATAAATAACAAAGAAGGACAAAAAGAAAAAAACAAAGAAATTCTAAGATATTTAATAAAGAAACAGAAAAAGACAAAGAGAGGATTTTAAAGAAAGAAAGAAAGAAAAAAGAAAGAAAGAAAAAAAAAGGAAAGAAACAAAGCAGAAGAGATTTTATTTTTGTTTCTTTCTTTTTTTTTTCTTTCTTTTTTTCTTTCTTTCTTTCTTTAAAATCCTCTCTTTGTCTTTTTCTGTTTCTTTATTAAATATCTTAGAATTTCTTTGTTTTTTTTCTTTTTGTCCTTCTTTGTTATTTATTTATTTATATACTCGTCTTTGTTTCTTTCTTTTTCCTAATAAAATCACTTCAAACTTTTTCTTTCTTTCTTTCTTTCTTTCTACTCCATTCCTTGTTTCTTTCTTTTACTTTAGTAAATATCTTAGAATTTCTTTGTTTCCTTGTGTCTTTCTTTTTTATTCCTTTATTTATATACTCTTCTTTGTTTATTTGTTTTTCCTATTAAAATCTTTTCTTCTTTCTTTTTCTTTCTTTCTTTCTGTCTTTCTTTCTTTTGGAAATATCTTGGTATCTGTTTGTTTTGTCTTTTCTTTGTTTTATCTCCGCTACTTTATGCTTCTTTATTTATTTATTTCTTCTCTATTAGATATAATTTGACTTTTTTTTCTTTTTTTTTTTTTTGTTTGCTTATTCATACTCTCTCATTTGTTTACTTCTTTTTCCAAATAAAATCATTGGCTTTCTTTCTTTCTTTCTTTCTTTTCTTTCTTTCTTTCTCTTTTTCTTTATACTCATCTAATAAAATCTTTTCTACTTTTTTCTTTTCTTTTTTCTTTTTCTTTCTTTCTTTCTTGCTTGCTTTCTCTATTTAGTTCTTTATATACGCTTTTCTTTCTTTCTTTCTTTCTTTCTTTCTTTCTTTCTTTTTGGAAATGTCTTGGTATTTGTTTGTTTTGTCTTTTCTTTCTTCTATCTCCGCTACTTTATGCTTCTTATTTATTTATTTATTTCTTCTCTATTAAATATAATTTGACGTTTTTTTTTTCTGTTTTGTTTGCTTATTCATACTCTCTCCTTTGTTTACTTCTTTTTCCAAATAAAACCATTGGCTTCTTTCTTCTTTCTTTCTTTCTCTTTTTCTTTATACTCATCAAATAACATCTTTTCGACTTTCTTTTCTTTTTTTCTTTTTCATTCTTTCTTTCTTGCTTGCTTTCTCTATTTAGTTCTTTTATATACGCTTTCTTTCTTTCTTTTTCTTTCTTTCTTCTTTCTTTCTTTCTTTCTTTTGGAAATATCTTGGTATCTGTTTGTTTAGTCTCTTTTTGTCTTTTCTTTCTACTATTCGCTACTTTATGGTTGCTTATTCTTTTCTTTTTTTCTTCTTTATTAAATTAATTTGACTTTTTTCATTCTTTTTTTTTGTTTGCTTATTCATACTTTCTCCTTTGTTTACTTCTTTTTCCAAATAAAAATCATTGGCTTTTCTTTTTTTTCTTCTCTTTATACTCATCTGTTTTTTTCTTTGTTCCTTCTCTTTTATTCTTTACATATATTTAATCTTGTTCTTTCTTCACTTCTGTGTCCTAAATCTCTTCTCTTTCTTTCTCTATCCATCTAATTTACTATTTATCTTCTGAATAAAACATTTATTTTTTCTTATATTCATATGTATATATCTATATATATATATATATATATATATATATATATATATATATATAAAGTGTCTTCATAGATACCTATCGGTCGATCATTCAATCCCATCTCCCTCTCCTTCTTTCTGTATACACACACACACACACACACACATACACACACACACACACATATATATATGTGTATGTATGTACAAATACAACACACACAACCACACACACACACACACACTATATATATATATATATTTATATATATATATATATCCAGCAAGCTTGTTTATTTCATATCTATATACGTATATGTTTCAGTTGTTTTACACCCTCTGTTGTTTATCTTATTCTTTTTATCTTTCTTCAGTCTATTCAAATTCATTTTTAAGTTAATATATAAAATTGTGCAAATAAAATTATTCCCCGGAATAATCATAAAGAAAAACAAAATGCTGAAAACATTTTGAAAAAAAAAGTCGATATACGTACGCTTATATTCCTCAAACAGATTATATTTATTTCAAATCTATTCATACTCCACACTCCCACCCACATCCCTCAACAAAAGTATTGTCTTTTTCTCCATCTTCACAACATCTCATTTCTTTTATGCATAATTGTCATCAATACGTGCTTTGTTCAAAATCTTTCTAGCCATTTTGTATACCTCGAGAACCGGTTGCGCTTACTTGCTATAAATCGAAAGCCAATTAAAGAGGCACCCTACTGCGCATGCATAAACATTCTCACATAGGTATACTTGCCGCTCATCCCACCTATGAGGGTTTGACACAAGGACATTTTTATGTGCCCCCTCCCCAAGCTGAAGCTTATGGGTGGTTAGTGGAAAAATTGCGTCGATCCCGTCGGTATTCCCTCTTAAGGGGGCGCCTCAGGCGCTGGGTAATAAACCCAGCCAGGTCCCCAATTAGGCAGGTATTGCCTGGGGAATAGTTTCCTGGGATCGACGCTATTAATTTTAACTTAACCTGATCCAGTGGCAAAGCTCACTGGACCCCCAGCTGGGCCGAGTACATCAGGTCAGTACATCAGGTCACAACATTCGCACATAGGTATTCAACGACTACAGTGTAAGAATATTGAACGAAATTGAGTATTGTGCGACCCTTGTATTCAGCACTGTGCAGATACTAGATGCCGTGAAGAGGACCTGTCTGGAGTGATGACCGAAAAGAAGAGGTGGAGGATGTTAGTCAATAAAAATCGTGCTGTCAGCATGACTTGATGACGATGATGATTAAAATGACCTGACATAATGGTCGAACTCTCAGTTTACGGATGGACGAACGGACATTTATATACTTGTTTGTTGTGTCTCTGTCTGCCCTTTTTAAAATCTTCTCACGTTACCCTTTAAAATAGAATATTTACGCAGAATATATACAATATTCATACAATATCTATACCCTTATCAAATTCTGTTAAGTAATTCATCTGACACTTCCTAAAATTCATCAAACTGATAATATTTATTTCAGATCTATTTATGGTCAACACCCTCCCATACATCAATTTTCAGAACATTTCATTTCCTTTATGCATAATTGTTATCAATCACTGTTCTCTTCAAAAATGTATGCAGCCATTTTGTATATATTGAGAACCAGTTGCGCCGCCTTGCTGTAACTCAGAAGCCAGTTAGAGAGGACCATACTGCGCACGCATTAAAATTCTCACCTACGTTTACAACGTCTACAGTTTAAGAATATTGAATAACTTTATGCATTAGGACTATCCTATTCTTTAATTATTTCTCTGTTTATGCGTTTATTTAAACTTGTTAGAGAAGAATGAGAGTTGGTTGAATATATTGTTTCTCCGTATTGAATATATGTAAGAACAATTCACAACGAAGTAATAACGAGGATCTTTTATTTACTGGGCAAACTTAAGAGAACCCGGCGTTGCTTGGATAGTGGTGGGACAAAAAGTCAGTCTTGCATATCCATTATTACTGAATGACGAGTTGATCCTCACAGGACGCCCCATTAAAGTTCCTACATAAAAAGACATTGCACCGATCCAGCCTGGCGGTGCATCAGAAAAAAAAGGACTCACTACAGATTTCACTTTCTCGTCAATGGAATAACATTTGCGTTTAGACTATTGTTCTCTCCGGTCCCATGAAAGAGGTGTTGGAATTTCTTTGTTATAAGGCGTGTGCCAAATGGTCACTTCTACTTATAGACTCGCTGACTACCATGTGACCAGCCTTGTTGTCCAATCACTGACAGTGCTCTGCTGCTGCTGTTGTTGTTATTTATACTGGCTGATTCTAATCTTAGCTCACTACTACTTGGATCTTCTTGGACGTCGGACCTAAAGGATTCTATACCACAGGACTTTAAAAAAATGTAATGTCTCCTATTTAAGAAATTAACTTAGTTTCACATTCTACTTGTGTAGAGGGGTTGCTAATAATATATGCATCTATTTATTCATTTATTCATACTAGTTATTTATTAAGCCTAGCTTAGATATGGCTCAAGGCAAGCTGAATGCGGCGCTCAGTGAAAATTCAAATGATTAACAATGGTCTGCTTCTTCATCTGATGCTGTTTGCTACTGTTTGTCTTGGGTTTCTTCTTCATCGGGTCATGTCGAGTGATGTCTCCTATCGCATCCATCTTAGTTATTGTTAATCAAATCAGGAACACGGTGACTTACTTTATTTAGTGTACACAATTCAAATTACATTTGTAACTCACACGCAACGTAGAAATCAGCACGGCCAAAAAAGAGATCTAGACACGAGGGCTGCTTATGCGATCCTCAATTTTACTAGAGCTATTTTCACATGTGTTGTTTGGTCTCGTGATTTGACCAAACAATCAGCAAATCCAGTATCAGTCAACTCGGGGTCAAAGCCAGTCAATAATACTGTTTGAATTCTTACCCGGTGGGTAATTCCATGTCAAATAATCCAGGCCATGTCACCCACCCCCTTTAATTTTTCTGAAATTGTACAGGTGTGGACTAGGTTAAAGTTAGACAATCCCCCAAATTTGAGCTTCCATTTCGAAAAATTGGCCGAGTTATGTCGATTTTAAACTCAAAAAATGTGAGGGGGGGGGGAAAAATTGTGACATTTTGTAATCTATTTTTTCTTTCTATAACATGAGTTCTAGAGTTTCCCTTATCTTAAAAAAAGGGTTTCTGAAAGCTTTTTGTCCTGCGGAATCCAGAAACGTTATCAAAATGGGCATAATTATTTTAAAGTTATTAATGATTTCTGATTTTTTCATAGCAAGATCAATAAGTAGAAAAATCGGAATGTGACACTACATATACATTTTTTCTTTAAATTATTGCTCTACATATATTGAACATTATTTGTACCAAAAATAGTGTTTGGTTTTTGCTCACAACCAAGGTTACAATTTTTTAAAATTTACTTTGTTCTGGATGATTTGGCATAAAATTATCCCGGTACAGTGTGATTTTCCATGAATTCTTACGGTTGACGGCTCACAATTATATTGAAATCATTACACTACATTAAAAAATGATAAGCTATGCCTATTAATGATTTAACACTGATCCAGCTTGCTAACAATTTTATTCGAGTATCAGAGTGAACAGATGAATAATACGAAGAAACACAACGAGTATTAAGGATAGAGAAAAAGGTTTACTCAGCACATATACAACAGTGTAATCAACACTTGCAAGGTTGAAGTGAGATCTCATTGCATCTCTCTTTTGAGGTTCATGAGACATTATAGTGGGAAAAACAGAAGATTCCATTCTGATTATTTAGGTACTAAATGAGACTAATCATTATACCACGACACCTGCGTCATTTATTTATACTATTCTCTTTATTCATTTCTATACACAATTTTTAACAGAGTGATTTATTTTAAGAAACATTTGTAAGTTTGAAACTTGGTTATCCATGCGTGGAAACTTTTCGAAAGATTGGGAAGTCCTTTCGGAATTATTCAATAAGGAAATCCCAGGGAACGTATTGATACCAAGAACAGGTTAGATATGATGTGCACCTATGTAGTACATCGAATAAATAAAAATAAATGCATTTGAATGGCTACCATGGGATTCGCAGTGTGAGAATACGTTCTGGGAATTCTACACATTGTTCGAAAAAATATAGTCAGCTATTTTGAATATTCTCTACTGTCCATTCTACATTTTTGTATACAGGGACTTTTTGGTAAAATATCACATCAGTCTGTCACTCGCACTATATTATATAGATATACATATATAAACAGTTATATATATATATATATATATATATATATATATATATATATATATATATATATATATATAAACTTTATATTGTATATCTATATAATATATATGTATATGTATATATATATATATATATATATATATTTACCAACTCCTAACGAACAGAATATGATGCAAGGTCAATTTCTTAAGCGGAGTTAAACAGGTTTGAATTCAGAGTTTTCTCTTCTCCGAGACCGGTTACTTAATCAAGGTTAAAGAGCCCAGTCTGCTCTACTATTTACCCATAGCTGGAGGGAGAGTAGTTGGATTCATACCTATCCCAAGCGTATTAGCAATATGTGAAATGCAAACAGCCTCGTCCAGATCGATGAGTACATTTCCTACGACTCTAACCGTTGCACTACACACCTCCATATATAGATATACATACATAAATTCTATTTTTTCTAATGAACCTCTTATTAAATACCAATTAACAATAGTCCTTTTTAATTTTTATATTTATTTTGTGTGCAAGATGACTTCGCTTGCAGATATTGAGCAAGCGCACATACACGTTCACACAAAAATACAAGAAGCAAAAATAGGCTGACACTAGGAGAAACACAATTATAAACACACATTCCAGTGGCTATTTCTCTGTAGCATTTGTTACACACTAGTTAGTTTTGATAATAGATATAACTTACATTCGATCATACCATCCACAATATAGGGATTCACATAGCCCAATAAAGTTAGAATTGTTTCTTGTGTATAATACGCCCCCCAACTTTTAAGCTCTAATATGTGTGAAAAGTTCGTGTTATACACGGATAATTACGAAATTTAAAGAAAATAAAGAACGATATGAAAAAGGAGTTATCAGGACCAATTAAATAAGAGAAAGTATTACTAATAAAGTAAACAATAGTTCCTAACATATTTCCCGGCATATAAGACGCATAGTTGTTCAAAGGTTTTTTGGGTGACTATCGGTCATTGCAATCCTTCCAAGTTCCATAGCTGTCAATTACAAAGTTCAATAGATAACCATCTATGATTGATCGATTGATTTTAAAGGCTTGTCAAACTATCTAGGATTATTTTATGCTTAGAGGTTATAGAATCTTGTACATTGTACGTTTATATTTACATTTTTGTTTACTTAATTCTTAAGTTATTTCTTATTGGAAAATGTTCACATGAACCAAGAAAATTCCCATAGAGATCCCGAATGTCTACTTTGTCCATTGGGATGGAGAATATTTGTTAAGTCAGCGCAGTTCCAGCGTGAGCATTCTGAAAGATATTAGTCGTAGTTGCCCTAGGTAGGCTAAGTTTACATTAATATTAAATATATGGATCCTTTTTCGGACAGATAATGTACATACTCTTTTATCCTATTCTCGTCTTTCTTTTTCTTATCGCATTCGGTTGGCGCCAAAGTTTCCAGCACTATTTGATACAATCTTATTTCATAGCCTCATTATTTAACCATCAACATATACAGGCGAAAACTAAAATTGTAATATTCTAGATATGTTTCCAAATTACATAAGATTTTTACCTCATATAATCGGATTGCATTAAATGATTTCGTGTATGCTGGTTTGGTTGGTTGGTTTTTGTTTTACTTTATTTTCTACTCATGTGATTTTATGTCGAAGAGGTATTCATATCATTCATTCTTGTTGGGTATTCAAGTTTTTAACTTATTAAAAAAAGAAGCTCATTTGTAAAGCTTTTAATTTATTTTTATTTATTTTTTATATTTTTTATTTATTTATTTTTATATATTTTTTATTTATTTATTTTTTATATTTTTATTATTTATTTATTTTATTATTCTTTATTTATTTTTTATTTATTATTTTTTGTATTTTTTTATTTATTTATTTTTTATTTTTATATTATTTTATTATTTATTTATTCCATGTAAATAGGACCCTCACAAGTACTACCACCTTTAATGTCATACCCACAGACACAGCCTTCTAGCACATATACGATAAACGAGGCGCGTGGTCTAATGGTTAGAGTCGTAGGAAATGGATTCGTCGGTCCGAGTTTAATTCCTGGACGAAGCCGTTTGCATTTCACATGGCACTAATACCCTTGGGAAATGTATGAATCCAATTCTCCTTCCAGCTATGGGTAAATAGCTGGGCAGACTGGGATATTTAACCATGGCGAGGTTAACAGTCTATGAGAAAGAAAACTCTGAATTCAAACCTGTTAAACTCCGCTTAGTAAATTGACCTTGTGTGGCATCTTGCTCGTGCGGAGGGGTTGGTAATTATATATACGATGGCGGTTTGCCATGAGAGCAATATGGCACGGAAAATCATATAGGTGCTAGAGCTTCACGTAATCATCTGATTGATCGGAGGGGCCCCCTCCAATCGGCCGTCTAGCCTAAGTGGAGTATTGCCTGTTATGGTCTGCTGAGCCGACAGGATTCCGTCCTTAAGAATCACGGGCCGCCACCCACAGCCAATAGGTAGCCCCATTGTGGGGGTCTTACCTCTCTGATAAAGGTTCAGTTGATGTATTCTATAGCCTCAGCTGACAGAGCGAAATATAAGATGGTAAGAATAGAAGAGAGGGCTATAAAACAATTACATTAAAAGATAACATATACAAAGCGTAATGAAAAAAAATAACAAGGGAGAATTTTATTTCTAATTATAAAATTCTTAAAATCAAATGAAAATATCTGCACAGGTGAGTAACTTGAACAGGTAATTGATGATGTCTCGAATTCTGTCTAGACAGGTCATTGCAAATTCCCATGTAAATATGAAGCAAGTCTTTATAACCTTTAGAACAAAATGTCTTGTTGGTGAAATCTAGATTGGTGTAAGGGTTGGATCAAGATCTAGTTAGCTTAACAAGGCGACATAGACCATGTCTGACATAGTAATTACCTATAACTGGAGGCAAAAGAGATAGAAGCATGACTTTCCTATGGGCATTAGCAAGGAAGGAGACGCAAAAAGCCTTATGACGGCATTTGAACTCCGGTCACCAATTATATTTCTTGTGACGATAACCGTTACGCTAATCCAGTAGAATAAGGGCAAGACACTGAAGTTGGTTTTACGTCTATCATTTTCTTTTGCTTGGGATTATGAATCTATATATTAATACGTTTGTTCCTAAATCTGCCGTCCATTGTTATCGTACAATACCCTCTTGCTAAAAAGGACACCGTACAAATTGTACAAATTGTCCAAGATGCAATGTAAAAATGTGAACACAGATTCTTATTTGTCCGATTTCATCCCCCCTCCCCCCAAAAATGAAACATTCCAAATGGTCTTGCGTCGCTTAAATGACCAACGTAAAATTAAAATTAATTTAGAAAAAAAAGTCATGCTTCTATCACTTTTGCCTCCAGCTATAGGTAATTACTATGTCAGACATGGTCTATGTCGCCTTGTTACGGTAAATAGATCTTGGTCCGGCCTTTGCACCAATCTAAATTTCACCACCAAAACATTTTGTTTTAAAGGTATAAAGACTTGCTTCATATTTACTTGATAATTGGCAATGACCTGTCTAGACAGAATTTAAGACATCATCAATTACCTGTATACGATTCTCACCTGTGCACATATCTTCATTTGATTTTTCCTTACAATTTACCTATATCTGGGCATTAGCATGAATTGAAACGCAGTCTCTTCCAGCATTTGAACTTCGGTCACCATTTCTATTGAGGTTGAATGTTATTTTAGATTCTTTCACCATTTTTCTTTGTTTGGGATTATCGTAATAAATCTACTATTAATGCAAGAGAGTATACATTTTTTTTCTTATATCTGGTAGATTCTGTTTAGGTTGATGGAGATACAGACATATTTTCTTACAATTTAAATTTTCGTAAATAAATGCATTTTTCATGGCTTTGGGATGCAATTTTATTTTCAGATTTATTTCTTGTGAAGCGATGTAATATGATTATTTGAATTAAATTTATCTGAACCGTTCATAAATATGTATGACGTATTCTTACTACTAAACAATAAAACTGCACAGGCAAAAATATAAACAAAAATTCAGACAGAATTTTTTGTCAGGGTAAATAATACAACACAAGAAAAAAAAAAGAACTGCAAATCACATGTGTAAATTGTATTTACATAAAAGGCAGGAAAACTGAAAATATTCCTTACAAATACTTATTGCATATGTTTTTTTTTATTTTTCCCCAGTCTTGGGAATGTCGGTGGTAATTCTTAAACTAAACGAATCTTTTATAACAGTAGTGGTTGGTTGGTTTTTACGGTATGTTAAAACTTGTTGGGTTATTTTATGTCGAAGATATTTTGTTTTAATCATTCTTGTTGGGATTTTCAATTTTTTCGAACTCAGTTTTTTAAAAACACATTTTTAATACTCAATTTTTATCTATGTATACCATAGATAGCAACCTAACAGGGACTATTAATCCGAGTAAGGGTGGACCTGGAAGTAATGTATATAAAGGGGTACTCTATCATATAACGGAAATAATTGGAAACTCAAATTTTAGAATATCCATTACTACTGAATAGCAAGTTCGATCCTCGCTGGAAGTCCCATACTTGCAACATTGCATCAAATACTACGCATGACGAACGGGTTGGGTAAGAGAGTGCTTCCCATCGGGGTGTAATGGTTAGCAAGCTAGTCTTGATGATCCATTCATACAAAATTGAAAGATGGATCCTTGTTGGATGCTTTGTGTCATGCCCTACCCGCAGTAAACGTGTTGGATGAATACCTAGAGTCTCCCAACATTGTGTAATGCTTAGCAAGCTAGTCTCGCAGATCCATTACTACTGATTATCGAGTTCGATGCAAGCTGAATGTCCCATACTTCTGAGCTTGTGCCACATCATACCCGTAGCGAATGGGTTGGATAAATTGGGCGCTCCGTAGCATAATTATTGTAGTCTACGGGCAATTTGGGGATTGAAAATAAAACGGTATTCGGATTTCTGGAGAAAGATGGCAAATAAGAACAAAGAGAGGTTAAAGTTTGGAACTCAATTGACCTACAAATGACCCCAGGACTCAAGTTAAAAATAAAACCGGAAGTTCTTGTTTCTGCGTAGGGGCAGAAGTGACCTCCACCCCACCCCCGGGACGACAAACGGAAGAAGAGGAAAATCGCTTTTTTTCGGCTCGGCTTCGTGGGAGGCAGACAGGGCTTTCCCGGGTCCCCCGTATGGATTTCGCATAGTAGTACCGAACATGATTTACGATAGAATAATTTGACCTTACCGTCTCTCTCTCTCTCTCTCTCTCTCTCTCTCTCTCTCTCTCTCTCTCTCTCTCTCTCTCTCTCTCTCTCTCTCTCTCTCTCTCTCTCTCTCTCTCTCTCTCTCTCTCTCTCTCTCTCTCTCTCTCTCTCTCTCTCTCTCTCTCTCTCTCTCTCTCTCTCTCTCTCTGAAAAGAGCCCACGAGCCTAGAAAGGAATAAACGCGCCCCTTGTGACTATACGACT
>CM042148.1:38225252-38255252 GCA_023376005.1 Doryteuthis pealeii | reverse complement strand
TTTCAAGTAACTAATAATAATCATGAATATACAATTATAAACAATTATAGCTTCAAGTAACTATTCTTAATACAAATAACTTATCTAACCCTGAAGCGTTGTTGTGTCGTTAAAATAAATCAGTTGTTAAAATTTGAAAAGACAAATAATAGAGGATGAAGAGTAAAAAAAGAGCATAGATCGGCTAGTTTATATTCTCAAGAAGATGCGCAGTCCTGTAGTGTAGTTGTTTTGTTTATTGTTGTTTATTGATTTTAACGGCGTATCAACCCGTCTGTCATGCCTAACAGTTAGGAAGTGATACATATCATGTATTTATATTTATACTTTTTAGTAATTGGTTTTAAAAAATTGTTAGCATTATCGTGGATTATGTTGTATGGTATTGAGTCTATATTCTATGGTATAATTTTATTTCCCTCAAAAAAGAGTGAATATCCTCCATGTTGACATTTTCAAACAGATCTTTCATATTGTTTGCTTTAAAATAACGGTTTCTGGTGTGAGCAAAAAACCTGCATTCCATGAATAAGTGTTTAACTGTCAAAGGTATTTGACATGTTTCACACTGTGGTTGCTGTTCTTGTTTGAGTATATAGGAGTGCGTGTAGGTAAATGTTTGCATCACCATGGAAGCGCTCGTTGAGTACCGATTATTGTCGTTTGAAATAGACGCTGCCAGCCGAATCCACATTCTGGAAGAGACCGTTTGTATTTCACATAGCACAATTCCCCTTGGCAATAGTATGAATCCAACTATACCCGTTCAAGCCAGATGTACTTCACTTAGAATTTAAGGTTGTGTTTCAACCTGCTGGTGAAGAAGAGTTGCGTAAATATAAATTAACGCAAGGGGAAAGATATACAGCGTATGTATGTATGTGGAAAGGCACGTGGTCAAATGGTTACTGTCGCAGGAAATAGGACAGGAGTTCCAATCTGGGAAGATGCAGGAAAGGAATACATCCAACAATTCTCTTTCCAGCTATGGGTAAAAAGTAGGACAGACTGAGCTCTTTAACCTCGTTATGGCGACGGGTCTAGGAGAAAGAAAACTCTGAATTCGAACCTGTTAAACTTCGCTTAAAACTAGACATCCTGCTCGTGCATAGGGGTTGGTAAATAAATAAGGTATTTATCTAATCATTCCACTCCAAAATGCTGATTTTTAAGCGGAGCAAATCTGGTTTGAATTCAGAGTTTTCCTTCTTGTAGTCGTTCAATAAAATAATAGTTGGCATCTTTCCCACTATTAAAGACGATGGCGTAGTGTCCATTTTAAAAAATCTACAGCTACGTGAGTGGCTGAACAGACCACACTCTATTTTTGTATGAGAGGGGGTTAAAAAGAGTTTACCCTTCATTTTCCATAAGAAAAGCTAAATAAACAATATAATAGGGCGATAAATCAACGATACATTAAAAATATTTACAAGGGATTGAAAAATAAACAAATTAATAATGAATAAAATATAATATATAACAATTCAAATAAAAGACAAATAAAAGATAAAAAAATGCAAACAAGTATAATAGTAAAAATAAACAATTTCAAAAACAAGAATATATAAAGAATAAAAGACAATAAAATAAATAAATATAAAACCGTTGTTTTTTTTTTCAAACCTCAATTTTTTTTTTAAACAGACTGAATAACAAGGACTACCACTCGCTTTTCTCGTTATTCTGTGATAAATAATTTCTTATCACCTTCCATATACCAACAAATGCCCTGAAGATGATCTAATTAATAGATCGAAACACTGCAGCGTCGGCCAATAAACTCACTACTTAACCCATGTAAACCTGTGTTTTTTCATTTTTCCTAATATACTACAAATAAATATATATATAAATAATCTTTATTAATATAGATATAAATATAGATAGGTCTGCCCTACTATTTATTGGTGGGGAGATGACTGCATACGTTTTCCAAGGGCATTAGCACAAAGTGAAACGCGAATCTCGTCAAAGATGTGAATTCGAGGCACCAAGTCCGGTTCGACTGACAATAACTGTTATGCTAAGATCGCCTCATAAAGACGATATACAGTGTATTCACTGGATACTGAATGTAGTCGTTACACCACTTTATATTGGAACCTGTGTATGTCTTTATATGTCATTGAGTAAACTGAACTATATATTTAGGATGTTGAATTTTTATTTTCTGTTTATGTATATAATAGAGCGAAGAGCACAAAGAAAGTTTGTTTTTTTAATTTTTTAATTTTTTTTTTTACTTTAGGAAGACGAGGAAGATAAAAAGAAGGCACTTTTTATGAATCCCCAGATGTTAACCCGAGTCAACCACTATTTCCGCTTCCGTGTGCACAGACCAGCGCTCCTTTCTTGCACTCTGATGAAAAAAAAATCTGCCACCTAAACACAAGACATAGAAAAGAACTGTCTTTTATATAATATTAGTTTTAGTCTTTAAACCATACAGTAAAAATGGACTAAGTACCCAACAGGCACCCCAATTTATCAACTTAATGAAAGGTTCATATTTTAACTGATAACAGGTAACTTCGACTTTCAAATATTTGAAAATAAACAATAAGGTGATTTTTTGAATTTATATTGTATCTGACAAAAACTAATTTTACAAATTTTGTGATACAATTTCTGAACAGCATTATTTAATTTCAATAAACATAAAAAATATTTTCCAAATAAAAACTGTATTATATTCAAATAAACATAATTGCATTTTTCTTCTGATTAAGTAAAAACTATTTTAATATAAAACCGTCTTTCGTCTTTTTTAATTTATCGTAAGTGTTGAAAATACTCATAAACTTCTGATTAAAAAGTATTTATTTAAAAAGATTTTGCTATTGAATTTTAATTTGATTACGTGTACCAACCATCTATTTATTTCATTTATCGTAAGTTCAACATCTCCATATACTTCTGATTAAAATCATTTGTTTACAAAAATTCGGAAGCGGAAGTACCGGTGACGAGTTAAAATGTGAACCTTTCTTTATGAATTGGGTGACTATTGAATACTTGGTCCGTGAAAATGGACTTACTTCTCCTAAAAACAATTGGATTGTCAACAATTACTAACTAAAGGAAGTATTCATAGCAAAAATACACTAATTCCTCACTTAGTAAGTCATTTTGACTCAAATATAATCATAAAACAAGTAGATTCTCAAGACAATGGAATTAGTATTTTTCTTTTTTCGTTAGCAAGTTTATAATGATAATTCAATGCAACACTTTAGTGACAGTAGGCTTCTCATTACAATTTTGCTGACATTGATATTAAAATAAATGTGGGAAAATGTTCATACAATTTATGAGTTTCCCATGATAACAAAATCTGTTGAGAGCAACAAGAAATATATATATATATATATATATATATATATATATATACTCTCTCTCTCCTCTCTCTCTCTCTTCTCTCTCTCTCTCTCTCTCTCTCTCTCTCTCTCTCTCTCTCTCTCTCTTTTCATCTAACTTAGTGTTTGGCATATTTGACCAGTTCTCCTGTCAGTCAGTCAGTAAGCTGTTGAATTGAACAGCCAGCAATGACTTGAAGCAGTTGGCATATATAGCATAAAACGTATTGAACATATTACGTGTATGGTAGTTCTGTCCAAAATACGGAGATTTCATGATTCTGTAATTGTTAAAAAAATTTTACTGTTTTTTTTTTAAATAAATATAATCAATTTCTGTTCAGTTGGTTAATTTTACGTCATGTCATTGCCTGTTGAATTATTTAAGATCAAAGTGAGTCTTTGTGGCGTAGTGGCAAACGTGCTGGATTGCGACATCGTCATAAGCGGTTTCGTACTCCAGCAACCACGACCTTGGCCTCAGGCATTACAAGTCGTCACCCATTGCCGATTTTGTGAGGGTATCATACCTCTCTACAGTTGGCGTATTATACAGCCTTACCAAACAGGGTACTTTTAGAAAGTATAAAACTTTCTTTTTTTTAGGTGTTTAGATTCGTGCTTGACTGTGACATCGTCATAAGCGGGTTCGTACTCCAGCAACTACGACCCTGTCCTCAGGCATTACAAGTCGTCACCCATGGCCAACTATTCGCCCATTTCGTGAGGGTGCCATACCTCTCTGCAGTTGGCGTATTATACAGCCTCAGCAAACAGGGTACTTTTAGAAAGTATAAAACTTTTTGTTTTAGGTGTTTAGATTTTACTCTTTACGAGCGCTTTCGGCAATACAGTTTGCCATCATCAGGTAGGAAACTGATGGTATGTTCCGTGTCTCGTTTTTAAGGAGAACGAGTAGTAGCAAGGAATTTGAAGTAGGAGGTAATAACAATTGGTAGGGAGAGGTTGTAGGAATGGTAGTTACACCAGTTCCACCCTGACACCAAAAAGATGGCCCGAAAATTAGAAAGGATCGACCAAAACTCGTCCGACAAGAATTGTCTGTATATTTCAACACAACTTGTATAAAAGAAAAAATGCTGCCAAAATACACTTATTTTAATATATATATATATATATATATATATATATATTCCAGCAGACAGGAACCGACTTTCGAGCAACTTCCTTATTTTTGCCCCACCCAGGGGAAAATAAAAGACGTATGTCCTTTTTTTATTCTTCAAGACGCATGTAAAGAATATCGGTTAATTCATTTCTCAGTCGTCAATTCTGTTTTTATTGGCAAATAAAGGTTAAGACTTTTCGTCGGGGTGGGCCAGGAACTTCTCTTTTTTTTTCCTTTCTTCAGAGAATATGTTTTTCTTATTGATAGAACATTTGCTTTAGTGTAAAAACATCTTTCCAACAAAATATGTTTACGGATATATGTCAGGCTTACGGAAAGGGTACCTGCTAAGAAGAAATAACGCAAACCTCATTTTATATATACATTTTTGTCTATATATATATATATATATATATATGTGTGTGTGTGTGTGTGTGTGTGTGTGTGTATGTCTATCAAGGAAAACCACACATACACACAGACACACATACACACAGACACACATACACACACAACAAGGTAAAGTTGGGAGCTGGTGGTAGATTTGGCTCTCCACCCCAAACGCAAAAGCTATCTTCCTGGTTTAGTTTGTGAAAAAGTGGTAGACTCCCTCACTGTCTGGCTTATACTGACAATTGAAGACGAGGCTGACTTTGCTTTTTAAAAATATATATATATATATATATATATATATATATATATATATATATATATATATATATCTCACTCGGTGCCCCATATTTTGGACATATAAGCTAAGCGTAGTAAATGAAGAAGGGTCTAGGCTTTAAAATTACCAAAAATAAATATGTCAATTTATCCGAACACCCTATATATATATATATATATATATATTATATATATATATATATATATATATATATATATAGTTTCTGAAAAAAACATGAAAATACGTCGAGAATTGACATATTTGAAGCCGTCGATATAGCGTTTCGGTTTTATTTAAACCATCAACAGGGCTAATAATCATTTAACATATGAAATGAAAACTGTGGACAAGCATAAATATATGTATGTATATATATTAATATATAATATATATAGTGTGTGTGTGTGTGTGTGTGTGTGTGTCTGTGTGTGGTGTGTATTTGTGTGTTTGTATGAAATTTATTTAATTTCTGTTAAAAATATTTCTGAGTAAGCTTGATATTTATGGCAAAAAACCCAATGAAAATGTCCGTACAGCCATACCTCGAATCCGAATATCCAACTCTCTTTCACGAATGGTCGTAAGTCAGGGACTCCTCTCCTTCTATGTATTCACCCGATTCCTCCGCAGCATCAGGATGGGGAACACATTCAATTTTTTAAAGGGCGTTTAATAAGTTTTCCTTCTCCTAGATTGCTTGCAATATAAAGGTTAAAGAGCATAGTATGTCCTGCTATATACCCGTAGCTTTCCCAAAGCGTATTAGAGCTTTTTTCGAATGCGACTAGCCTCATCCAGGATTTGAACTCGTATCGCCGTTTTATTTCCTACGACAATAACCATTACACCACGACAGTAGTAACTGCTCATTATTCTAAAATTAGAAGACCAGTTCACATACCTCGGTAATGATATCCCATCTACTGAAAACGGTGGCAACATACGCATAAGCAAGCCATGGACTGCTACGACAGGTTATCGAACAAATAGAAATTTCAAAAAGGTCATGAATACATGCATACAGAGATGCTAATAGATACGCGTCCTGCGTCCATGAAACACAAAAATTTAAAAGGACGCAGTAAAATCGTATTGATGCGTCCCATTTTTTTTTCTTTTTTCTTTCTTTGCCATTTCAATAGATTCTTAGAAACGAATTACAGGATAGATTACAAGGAAACGAGTTAGACGGCATTAATTTGGACCCATAAATTTCCCCGGAGACTCATTCAAAGCAAATGTGTGCGTCCTAGGAGACGCATTAAATCAAAAAGCTATCAGCATCACTACATACATATATTTTCGATAAGTGCGTCCCATCGTGCAGTAATGGTTAGCCAGCTGGTCTTGCCGCTCCATAACTACTAATGATTAGCGAGTTCTATCCTGACTAGATGTCCCATATTTGCGACCTTGTGAACGCGTACGGTAAATACCTACTTACATATACACTACACTTATATGCCTGTATAGATAAGCTCGCCCCGACACGCATATGTCTGCATCGTTTTGAAAAAAGAAAATGCCTTTGCGATTTTGTGTATTAGCAGTAAGAATATGTCATACATATTCATGAACGGTTCAGATAAATTTAATTCAAAATAATTGTATTACATCGCTTCACAAGAAATAAATCTGAAGATAAGATTGCCACCCAAAGCCATGAAAAATGCATTTATTTACGAGAATTCAAAATGGAAACAAAAAATGTATCAAGATCCAGCAGAGCTTTCAACACTTCAACTTAAATATAATATACTTAACATCTTCTTATTATAATGGAGATTGTGGGTTTGTTTGTCTGTAACCGAAACTATATTACTATACAAGTCACAATTCCCTTTGTTATTTACATCACATTCTCCATGATTTTATTTTTATTTATACCTCAATTATTAATAAAAATTGTTTTACAATACTTATAATGTTGACCATAACTACATGCTATTAACATGCAATTGTACTTATATATACAACAACATAGCGGTATACAGTATGAATGGAAGGGTTATTTGCATATTGATCTTAAAAATTTGATTTTACTAAATATATGTTTAGTATTATTGATTTCTAATTGTTTGGTTTTATCTTAATGAATATAAGCAAAAATTTCGGGGATAAATCTTAAAAGAAATCCATTAACAAGAAGAAATAACTAATATTATTCTTTACTTCCTATTTTAACTAAACAGTTAAATTAGGAAAATTTACCAATGAAAGACGGGAGTAACGGAAAATGATGGAAGAGTTAGTTTCAAATTTGTTCTATTTTTCAATCATACCCCCTCTGTTCCAAATCTTTTTATCTACATGCTTATTCAGTTTCATTAGCCTTTCTAATTTAATATGATATTTGATTATATTAAAACTTAAATACTTGCGCCCCGAGGGTGCATATATTTGCTAGTAAAAATAAAGATAGTCTCTTGCAATGAATAGAAGATTTATTACGATAATCCCAAACAAAATGGATTGGTGATCCCATCTAAAACAACCTTCACCTTCTAAATCTCAGTAGAATCGACCGAATTAACGTCACGGCTATCGTGGCCAGGAATGGAACTGGCGACAAGAGTTCAAATGCTGGAAGAGACTGTTTACATTTATATATATATATATATATATATATATAAGATTATTTTGGTTGTTTGTTTATTTTTTAGAAGCATTGTTGATAAAGTGTATATATTAATATTTATATTTTTTTGCTTGAAGGCAATTACAATGCGAATATCGCATAAATTCGATAATTATAGAAGATAATAATAACAAGTGCATTTCGCAAAGAATTACTCGGTGTGTAGAATATCGTACAGACTGTTTCAACTTTATTAAGTCTCATCATTTCTGTCGGAGGGAAATCGTTAGTATATATCGCTGATGAGACTTAATAAAGTTGAAACAGTCTGTACGATATTCTACACACCGAGTAATACTTTGTGAAATTCACTTGTCATTATTATCTTCTATAATTATCAAATTTATGCGATATTCGCATTGTAATTGCCTTCAAGCAAAAAAATATAAATATTAATATATATATATATATACCAACCCCTCCGCACGAGCAGGATGCGACACACGGTCAATTTCTTAAGTGGAGTTCAACAGGTTTGAATTCAGAGTTTTTCCTTCTCCTAGACCGGTTGCCTAACCAAGGTTAAAGAGCCTAGGGTGCCCTACTAAATAGATAGTATTGGTTAGAACCTATGACACGTGATTTTTCCTGAGCTTTTACGCAGTGTTCATTTATTTTGCGCGTGATAGACTCATTTGGTTGGGCAAATTGGCTGAAGCATTGTTTTTCCGATGAAAGAATATTAAAATTTATTGCATTTTCTCGTTAAGGTGGGATTTAACTGTAATTAGAAGTGGGATTTTACTTCGTATTATATATTTACCAACCCCTCCGCACGTGCAGGATGCGACACAAGGTCAATTTCTTAAGCGGAGTTCAACAGGTTTTAATTCAGAGTTTTCCTTCTCCTAGACAGGTTGCCTAACCAAGGTTAAAGAGCCCAGTCTGCCCTACTATTTATCCATAGCTGTTGGGAGAGTTGGATTCATACCTTTCCCAAGGGTATTAGCGCTAAGTGAAATGCAATTAACACGTCCAGGATTTGAACTCGGGGCGACGAGTTCATTTCTTTATGACTTTAACCATTACACCACGCTCTTCTTACTAGGCTGTTTACATTTATGTTTTGAAATAAAACACACGCAGTTTTTAAAGTAAACACAAAAAATTCAACAAACTTGCGTAATAAATAAGCTTACACTAAAAAAAAAAGTACTAGTCCGGGGGGGGGCCTAAAGTCGGTATCAGCCAATTAGCGAGGGAGTCTATCCCCTTTTCAATAGCCCTAGACCATTTTTGCGTCTGAGGTGGAGCGCCACACCTACCATCAGCTCCTTACTTAACCGCAGAAATTACTGTGCTACTCATACGCAGAGTTGGCGAGGGCCGGTATCTAACAAGGAACCTTGTAGTTTCTAGCCGAACGCTCTACCGACTGATCTAACCTGGCCCTTGAAGCTCACACAAGGATAAATATAATTATACATAAACACACCTTCCAGTGGTTATTTCTCTGAAGCAGTATAAATCAGAATTGTTTGTAAAGACATTAGTTAGTTTGGTTTTTTACATCAAGTCATACTTCCCTGAATATGTTACTGCACATAGCTGGATAAAAAGTTATTATTTAGATCTTCTGTATTATAAACACCCTTCGTACTAATACAGTATGTTTCATTTTCTTCCTCTCCTGTGTTTTTCACTTCTTTTCATTTTTTCTTTCTTTTTTCTTTTTTCTTTTTTTTGTTCATCCTTTTTTTTCATTCTGTTTTTTTTCATTAATTTATTCATTTTGTCCTCACTATCTTTCTCTTTCTCATTAACCCATTCCCTGTTTGCTTTTATTCTAAGAATGAAGTT
The DNA here is from genome assembly GCA_023376005.1 of Doryteuthis pealeii. Taxonomy (NCBI): domain Eukaryota; kingdom Metazoa; phylum Mollusca; class Cephalopoda; order Myopsida; family Loliginidae; genus Doryteuthis; species Doryteuthis pealeii. The sequence goes on along the minus strand of CM042148.1, from coordinate 38,245,656 downwards.
TCATTTGTTCTGTTTTCTTTCTATATTTTCTTTTTCTATTTTTACTTTCGGTTACTTTTTCTTTTCGATTATAATAAATTCACGCTGAAAGCACCGGTTACTGCTCGATCACCGAAATTAAGCAGTGATGAGCCAGTTCAATACTTAATTGAGTGACTACTTAAACAAGAACAGGTAGTGTAAGAAACAGTTTTTTTATCAAAATTTATTTGATTTGGCAATAAATGAACTGAAAAGGGTTCATATGTCATGAAACAAAATAACCAAACAATCAACCAACTATTTTTGAAAGAACCATCTTTTTTGTCCCCAGTTGAATAGTAGGGCACGCTGGTTTCTTTAGACTTAAAGCAACCAATCTCACTGAAGGAAAAAAAGCAAATGTGCATTCTGAGGAATTTAAAATGTAAGAGAGGGACTTTTAGGAAAACGCAATGCGAATTTTTAAGTCGGCTATGGAATAACTCTTCTTTATATCAGTGATATAGTAACAGTCTTACGCTAGGGATTATTTACTGAATTCTAACACATACCGACGCTTCAATATTTATTCATTCTTTCTATCACACTTCAAGCATTTTCCCTTTTTTTAATGGTCATCACTCCCCACGGCACCTGGTGTCCAAGTTATTTTTATAAATTCCTGCACGCTGGAATTAGCTTTCTTCTATGACCTGTTTATGCGCTCATACTCGAGAAAACCATTCATTAGAACGTGGACGGTAGGTAAATAAATGTTCAATAACCCAAGTTATGTACAATCACGCGTGGAGAAATGGCCCCGTACGAAACACGCCATCTTGCACCTGCCCCCTTTGAATTCCCAGCCAAGATTGATTTTTAAAATCAACTTTCTCATGTTGACTCTGGCCAATGAGACAAAATGTTAAATCTAGTCAATCAAATTACATTGTATTTTTCCATGATATTTGAACTCGTCTCGTCCTGTTCAATTCCTACGATGATAACCATTTCACCACGCGCCTCTAAAATATGTCATAAATTCTAAGGTAAATGTTGGTCGGTTGCTTAGTTTATTGGTTGTTTTGCTTTACGGCATATCAACACTTTTCGGGTCATTTAATGCCGAATCCAGTCATTTGGAGAAAAATCCAGGTTGCTTACAGTTCCTACTGTTACTTAAGTGGTCACCAAATTAAGTATATTCCTAGATTGGTTACCTAGCCAAGGTTAAAAAATCTGCTCTACCCTACTATTTACCCATAGCTGGAGGGAGAGTTGGATTCCTACCTTTCCCAAGGGTATTAGTGCTATATGAAATGTAAACAGACTTGTCTAGGATTTGAACTCGGGTCGGCGAGTCCATTTCCTACAACACTATCCATTACACCATGCACCTCCATTCGCTTGTGTGTATAAGTGAGTGTTATGATTAAACAGAGAATCCAAGGGGTGCAAGCCTGAAGAAAAATGGGAACAACTAGTTTAGATTCGTACTTGAATTTACAAGCCAGATCTTTTTGGAAATCTCTTCATGGATTCCAAGGGCGTCGATAATGAATAAAACTTTCACCTTGAAACAACAATTTCTCAGTTATCTGCCAAGAGCCTAATATTTTTTAAAAACTTTTCACTGTCTAGTCTGCGAGGATAAAAAACGATTACCACAATCTGAACTTCCTTTTGTGTATGATGTCAGGAATGAGTGATTATTGTGAATTTTGAGAGTCTTCCCGAATCGATGCACCAGACGTTCTTGTTCGAAAAAATTATTTTTCGTAGAAACATGATTAAAAGTCGTCAATGACGGCCCTTCAAATCAATGCCAAATCTCTACCGATTTACATATCCAACAGAAATAATAACGGAGTAAAATTACGCAGATTATCTAGCGCTTCTCTTAAATACACATGTCCAATCTGAATCTCTGCTGCATAACCATGAGCAGGCAGCAAGAATCATTGGCTTCTATGTTAACTCAGACAAACAAAAGATTTATCTGTTTTAAATAAATATGGACCGTCTCTATATCAAATGTCAAGCCTCTGAAATTAATGGATTATTTTACATACCGTGTTAGTAAGATCTTATCTACAGAAAGTGATGTCAGTATGCACATAGATAAGGAAATGACTGCTATTTACGGATTGTCGATCATATGGAAATCTGACCCCTTTGATAAATAAAAACTGGAATTCATCCAACTGTAAACATATGAGTACTACTGTATGGCTGAACCACTATGAGTTTAATTAAAAATATTGGGACCAAGTTACCTTTAAGCACCCCAGGGTCGATCTGGATTCAGAGGGACATGTTTTCTTTACACCGTCAACATCCGGTGTTTGTTACCAGACGATTTTTAGACGCATTTCTTTTAAATTATAAAACTAACTGCTAACCCTAACCCTAACCCTAACTCTAAATCTAACACCTAACTCCAAAACCTAACCCTAACAAACAACCGGATGTTGACGGTGCACAGCGAAACATGTCCTTCTGAATCCAGGAAACCCCTAGGGTGCTTAAAGATAACTTTGTCCAAATATTGTAAGTGATTTTATTTCGGATGACATGTACAAGAGGGTCTATGGTGAGTAAGCCGTCCATGACATGAAACACTCTACTTTCCTTATTTGGTCATTATGGGTAATAGGGTGGCTCCCCCCGACCAATCAGCTGGTCACATCAAGCCCTAGCACATAAAACAATTATCCCAACCGTATCGCTCTAATGGCAAACCCCTAAGCCAGTTATGATATATGTGATATATATATATTTACAAACCCCTCCACAGGAGAAGGATGTGACACAAGGTCAATTTCTGAAGCGGAGTTCAACAGGTTTGAATTCAGAGTTTTCCTTCTCCTAGACCGGTTGCCTAACCAAGGTTAAAGAGCCCAGTTTGCCCTACTATTTACCCATAGCTTGAAGGGAGTATGATTCATACCTTTCCCAAGGTATTAGCGCTAAGTCAAATGTAATTACCACGTCCAGGATTTGAACTCGGGGCGACGAGTCCATTTCCCATGACTTTAACCATTACACACGCGCTTCGTATATGTGATATAAGGAGGTGACTGATGATGTCTTGGTGTCCTGAGTGTGACATTAAACTGCATCTCGTGTCGAGGTTCCAATTATGGGAAATGTGGAATATCCCTTCACTATTCCTCTTAGGTCTACTCTGGCCCAAAATGGTAGCACCTGTTCGGCTCTTGTCTATGGTTTAAGTATATAAAACAATGTGTTTTATAAAGTGTTTAAAAATCAGTTTGAAAAGAAAATTGAAAACACAACAAGAATGAATGGAACCAAGCGTCCTCGACATAAAATAACCCAACAATGGTTGACATGCCGTAGAATCCAACCAACCATCTTACTTGATATATAAAATACTTAGCAACAAATCATACATATACCCCGCCCCAAAATATATATCTATTTACCAACCCCTCCGTACGAGCAGGATGTGACACAAGCTCAATTTCTTAAGCGGAGTTCAACAGGTTTGAATTTAGAGTTTTCCTTCTCCAAGACTGGTTACCGAGCCATGGTTAAAGAACCCAGTCTGCCCACAGCTGGAGGAAGAGTAGGATTCATACCTTTCCCAAGGTTATTAGCACTAAGTTAAATGCAATTACCACGTCCAGGATTTGAACTCGGGGCGACGAGTCCATTTCCCATGACTTTATCCATTGCACCACGCGTTTCCGCGCCCCAAAATATATACGGCATTAAATAACGCGCAAAAGTTGATATACCATAAAACCAACCAGCCAACCAACCAACCAGAAGGATTTAACTATTATGATACGTTAAATAAGATTTTCTAAAGGCTTCTGGCGTGTAACCAATTCGAATATTGTAAGCAAGTTGGCTTCGTCTTATTTGAACAAAAAGATCTATTTTATTTTCAAATAGGAAAGGGTTGGATTACTTGAGAGCCTCTGGCGGGAAACCAATAAGAATATTGGTTTAGTTTGGTTCATTTGTTTAATGGCATATTAGCCTCCAAGGGTTACGTAATTCAAATGCCATCCGTGTAGAAGAAGAGTAATGTTGTTATTTAGATGAGTAAAGAGGGGGTTCATACCTTTCCCAAGGGTATTAGTCCGAAAGTAAACGTAATAGCGTGATTCAAATTCCAGCGACACCCCAATTCAGTATATTAGCCCTTGCGCCGTTAGAATATTGTAAGCAAGTTGAATTTGTATTTCATGTACAAAATGTTTTCATTATTAGAAAATAGACTTTACTTTGGATTTCGTGAAGGCTTCTGAGGAGTGTTATGTTTCTGACCGCCATCCTTGGCCAGTTGTAAAGGACTTAAAGTAAGTAAGTAAGTAAGTAAGTCCTGCGGTATAGAATCCTTTGGTAAGTGAATGTCCTGAGTTTATGGAATCCTATGTAGTGTCAAAGGTCCAGTGATATAATCCTATGTTTCGTCGTCCACGAAGGTTCAAAGCAATTGAGTGTAGTTAAGATCCGAACAGCCTGTATAAATATTATAACAGCAGCAGAGTACTCTCAGTGATTGGCAAAGAAATTGGTCACATGATTATCGCCGAGTCTATAAGTAGGATCGGGCGTCCAGCACACACCTTATATCAGAAAAAAGTGAGCACCTTGCGTGGTGTAATGGTTAGCATGCTAGATTTGCAGGCCATTGTTAGTGAGTTCGATTCTCACTGGGTGCCCCATATTTCTGGCCTTGTGCCATATCTGAGCTAAGCTTAGTAAATAATTATATCAGAAAAAAGTGGGCACCTCGCGTGGTGTAATGGTTAGCATGCTAGATTTGCAGGCCATTGTTAGTGAGTTCGATTCTCACTGGGTGCTCCATATTTCTGGCCTTGTGCCATATCTGAGCTAAGCTTAGTAAATAATTATATCAGAAAAAAGTGGGCACCTCACGTGGTGTAATGGTTAGCAAACTAGATTAGCAGACCATGTTAGTGAGTTCGATTCTCACTGGGTGCCCCATACTTCTGGCCTTGTGCCACATCTAAGCAAAGCTTAGTAAATAACTATATCAGAAAAAATGGGCACCTCACGTGGTGTAATGGTTAGCAAGCTAGATTAGCAGACCATTGTTAGTGAGTTCGATTCTCACTGGGCGCCCCATAATTCTGGCCTTGTGCCACATCTAAGCTACGCTTAGTAAATAACTATATCAGAAAAAAGTCAACAAGGAGAAACCAATTAAATATTTTAAGCGAGTTTATTTCATGTTCGCTAAGCAGAAATATGTTGTTGTTTTTTGTTTTTATTTGATACAGGCTTTAGGTTGGATTTCGAATCTAATTAGAATATTTTAAGCGAATTGATTTCGTGTTATTTGTGCAAAAGAATTTAACTATTATGAAATAAACTGAAATTTGTATTTACTGAAGGTTTCTGATCTGAAATCAGTTGAAATACTGTTAGTGTGTATTTCGTGTTCTTTAAACAAAAACAATTGTTATGTTAGTGTGATTTAATTTTTATTCCTAAGATCGACCTGTAGCAAATGTCTCGACCACGTTCTCTTTTACTCTACTCTCTTGAGCTAGAGTTACTCTTTCACGCTGTTCCGCAATACATGCTCAAGCTGGTTGAAACAATAACTAATCCCTTCTGTTAAATATTGAACTTTATATCCACCTTTCCAAATTCAACAATGCCCCTCACTTCCTGCTTGCTCTCTATATAAAAAAATCTCACTGATGAGCACTACTTTTTTCTCCGGAAACGAGGTATACGACATTCAATTGTTTTTATTGGACCATATGACCTTTAGGCACCCCTTTTGCTTTGCTGATTCATAAGTACATTTTTTTCATTTACACCGTCAACATCCGGTTGGTTGTTAGGGGTTAGGGTTAGGGTTAGGGGTTAGAGGTTAGGGTTAGGGTTAGGGGTTAATTTTATAATTTAAAAAACCCTAACAAATGAAAATGTAAAAAAATGAAAAAAATGTAAAAAAATGAAAAAAATGTAAAAAAATGAAAAAATGTACTTAAGCAAAAGGGGTGCCTAAAGCAATTTTTAGTTTCAGTCTTCAGACTATATTGTTCAGGGTTTTAACCGGCTGGCCTGTCCTATTTCATTAGACAGTATCCATTACACGAGCGCCACCTTGTGATTACTCGTATAAGTAAGAAATGAAATCTGTCTGAACTTTCTAAACTTCTATTTTGCAATCTTTGTTGTGAATTTTTTATAGACTCCAAACGTTTCAAAAACTGTTATATTTCGATGACAAGGCGAGACAAAGTTCATCTCCATGATTGAAGACAAAGTCTCGCTACCATTCAATGAGAAGAGAATAAACGGCACGTCTTAACATTTCAAAGAACGGTGACGAAAAAAATACCTGTCTTTCATGTTCAAAGATGCGACATGAAAGGATTCCGTTTCGGTTTCTGTTTCTTTGTCTAATGGCATATTGTTACAATTTATGTGGTAGCATAAATTGTTGACAGAAATGGAAAATCCCCAGGACTTTTGGTGACCCTGGCCTCAGAAGCGCGAATCTTGCGCGTGACGTGATTAGTTATTTTAGATTTTAGTTTCAACCTGAGGTTTGAGCAGAGGACATCTGCCTCTCTCTGCAGAGGTTGAAACACACCCGCGCTGCAAATAAGAATGGGCTAGACTAATAAAATCTTGATCAAGAAATAAAAGTCTACTAGAAGACGACAAGATGATAGACAGACAAGAGGTTAGCAGAAACACTAAAGCAGAAATGAAGCAACAAGTAAGTCTCTAATCTCTGTCACTGTCTGTCTGTCTGTCTGTCTCTCTATGGCTCGCATTTCCTCTTTCGATTACATACCCGGTGTTGGCTATACAACAAAGAAATCAGAATGATATAATATAATCTAATAATAATGGAGATTCGCTTCCGGTTTTTGTCTGTAATAAAAACTACGTGACTGCTTACGTCACATTACCCAACATCGTCATATCAATGAATACACTTAAAATTTGTTTTTTTAAAACAAGTTTTAATAAATACATGACTGGTATTATATATCTCTATATAGTTTGTTTTATTTTAATACCTATTTAAAGTTTGCATTTCAAATTGTTTTATTTTTTAATCCTTTAATGAATTTGATGATTTTACTTACTTAGGGTACAAACTCACCGACATTGAATTTTTTACTCCCACCCCTCAGGCGATATGTTTCAAAAATCTATTTTTACATCGCCCGGAGGGTGTTTTTTATTTTGTACTAGTATTAATAAGGAAGATTGTGTGTATTTCCGTCTGTAACAAAAACTATGTCAAAGCTCTACGTCACAGCTTACGTCACAATATTCTTGTAAGTATAATATGATAAGAAGTAAAGAGATATACAACAGTCATCTGGTAGAATTTTCCATAGAAAAATGTTGGTGGTTGGTTAGTTGAATTTAACGGCATGTCAACCCTCGGGTTATTTTATGCCGATGACGTTTTGTTGGGTATTCAATATCTTTTTCAAACTCAATTCTTTTTAAACACATTTTTAGAACACCTTTAATACACATGTAACTTGGGGTAATCTGAACATTAGCTACAAAAACGTGAGTAACCTCCCCTTATTTTCATTTCACCATAAATCTACACTTCTTTGAATCAATACAACAGCATGTTTTAATACAAAAATATCAAAAAATTGTTCTTAATTGTGCTTGCGCATTATTTAAAATGAACTTAATCCTTATATAGAACACATTCTATGGTATTTTCGTGTTAAAACATGCACTTGTATTGATTACAGTGAAATGAAAATGGCCGACCAAAACATGGCTTCTTCAAAGTGAAATAAACAAAGAGAGGTTACTCTCATTTATGTAGCTAATGTTCAGATTAACCCAAGTTACATGTGTATGTTTTGTTTGAATAAAAGATGGCATCATAAAAGGTATAAGCACAATGGCAAAGGTATTAATTATTATTATTATTTTCCTATTCCTAATTCCTAGTCGTATTACTGCAAAACGTTACTGTCAAAAGTTAGTATTGGCCCCTTTTTGGGGTTTCTTCTTTTTTTTTTTTTTTTTGGTTGTGTTAATTCAAAAAATTCAATACTATACAGTACAATACATTGTAATACAAGTTAATGGATTAAAAAAAAGTAATGCCATTTTGTTTAGGACAGGTATAATTACCAACACAGGAAAATGTATCATACATCAAAATAAAGCTGGTCCTCTGTGGATCACCTCCCTACTTCTCCACATAGTCACCATTTCTCTCAATAGCAATGTTCCACTTTCAAATGAAAGCATGTATCCCTGCCCCTTGAAATTCTGTTGACTGTTCTTTGAGCCACTTCACTGCAGATTTCACTTCCTCCTCACTGGAATAATGTTTGCCTCTCAAACCCTCTTTTACGGGGCTGAAGAGATGATAGTCGGAAGGTGCTCAATCTGGTGAGTATAGAGGATGTGGTAAAGTTGTCCACCCGAAAGAGGCAATTTTCTCCCTTGTCCTGATGCTTGTGTGTGGTCGAGCATAATCATGCATATGGAGGACATTGTCGATTAGTAAGTTGGGTCTTACTCGTCGGATTCTTGCTCTGAGCCTCGTTACGTTCTCAATGTAGGCCTTAGTTTTATTAAAAAAACTTCACATGAAATAAAGAAATTGACTTACCCTCGTACCTTTCCCAAGGGTATAAGTCCAAAAGTAAACATAATAGCACAACTGGAGTTTGAATGCACTAACTACGATGTCGTAGTCCAACACATTTCTTAAATATAAAATTGTTAACAAATTGCTGCTACTGATAATGGTTGTAAAAATTGATTTTTTTTTAAATATTGCCTAAGATGGGTGGGAGTCTCTCGATTATATACCCGATGTTGGGTTTACAACAATATCAACTTTCGTGGGTTATTCAATATGAATATAAAGAACCTGTTGAAATCAAATGAGAGTCGTAAAGCAGACACCCACCTTATAATATTACAATTCAAGCTAAGAAAACACTTTGTTTCTATGATTGTTTTTTATTACCTTCATTCTTTATAGACAACGTTGATCAATTGTCCGTCAGGGACACATAAAAGAAAAATGAAAGTTGACAATAAAACACAAACCAAAATAAAAGAACAAATAAATAAATGTAAATAAAGAATACGACCCCGGTAAGCTTTTTTTTTTCTGTTTCGCTCTTGGGAATAAAAAAAAGAGATTTCTTTCTTGTTTTCTGAAGTTTATTTTAAATTTTTAATCATACTAATGTCAGGATTTTATTTATGGTCTTTATTTAATTTGCTTGGTTTTTGGTTCTTTTTTCTGCTAAACGTTTATTCCACCTTAAAAACGATTTCTTCATTTATATATATATATATATATATATATATATATATATATATATATATATATATATGTGTGTGTGTGTGTGTGTGTGTGTGTGTGTGTGTGTGTGTGTCGATAAAAGGGTATGAAACACACACAATATTGTTAAAATTAATATATTTTTATATCATTTTCATTGCTAATGTTGACAATATTTAATATCATCAGAGCATAATGATAAATAGGTCCGTTTTTAGATGTAAATGTTTTTAATACAGATTCATCGAGAGAGAAGCAGAAAATATTTTCTGCTTCTCTCGATGAGTCCGGATTAAAAACATGGTCTAATGATGATTTTTTATAAATCGAAATATTGTTCAATATTAGCTAAGAAAATGAAGTCGAAGCTCATGGGTGGTAGGCACAAAAAATGCGTCGATCCCGTCGGCATTCCCCCTCAAGGGAGCGCCTCAGACGCTGGGCAATAAACCCAGCCCTGCCCCTTTAAATCGAGGGGGCAGGTATTACATGGGGGGATAGTCCCCTGGGATTGACGCTATTAATTCAACACACCGATTCAGTGGCCGAAGCACACCGGTCCCCCGCCCCGAAGGACGGGCTGTTAGGGCGATGATATCAAGGTCTCTTTTTGTGTACTATATGTACTAATGTAGCTCGTCGCATGCAAATGACCCAGTATATAAACAACTGTGCTGCAACAACCGTTGAAATCGAAACAATCTATATCTATGTATAAAGAATTCTAGAGTTATAAGTTTGTCCACTTTTCATTCTTTTCACTCTGCATCATTGTAAAGTTTTTAAATGCCATCCTTGGCCAGTTGAAAAGGGCTTAAAGAAAGTCCTGTGTTATGGAATCCTTTGGTAAGCGTATAAGTCCTATCCCGCGTATTGGTAAAGGTCCTGTGATTTAATCCTATGTCCGTCATCCATGAATGTCAGCGTAGTTATTGTGAGTAGAGTTGGTTAAGTATAGTATCAACCTCAGAGTAAAACCAGTGATTGGCCAAGAGTTAGATCACAAGATTCTGGCCTAGTCTATAAGTATAGGCGAGGATCTAGCACACACCTTATATAACAAAAATTCTCAACAATCATAGACATGAATCTGATATCAATTATGAATTCTTATGTCAAAACGATCGTTTTAACTGTAAAAGATTAGAAACAAGCAGAGTTACCAAATAGGTCAGTTGTTTTAATTCCCATGTAAAGACACTAGAACTCAAGCTTGGGTACAATATTCTATATGAGGTCTTAGGGTCTTTTATATCTTATATTTTGAATGAAAAAAAAAAAGAAATTCGTTGGAGAAAAACGGAGAATTTTTTAAAAATGTTCGAAGAGAATTTTTTAAAATTCACTTTCAGGAGGCTGAACGATATAGAATCGTTTAGCAAATCTCGAGAATTTGAATATATCGTTCAGCGTCCTGAAAGTGAATTTTTAAAAAATTCTCTTCGAACATTTTTTTTTTAAATTCTCCGTTTTTCTCCAACGATTTTTTTTTTTTTCATTCAAAATAAAATTTCACTCTGATGAAGGTCGAATTTTCTCTGTGTACCGAATATTTTTACATTTTTCTGTTATTATTATTTCATTTCATTTGTTTATTTAATAATGATAATAGTTTGAATCGTGTACACATAGATAAACTGACCGAAACACATGTGTAAGTGATATTGATTAAATATATCTTATATGTATATTTTTTATATCTATATACCAACCTTCCGCCGTTATTAGTTCACCGAAAACTCGTGGCAGATTCTTCACAAGCCTTCATCCCTATAAACAAATCCAATGTGTAAACAGTGTTCGTGATTCACAACCTTAAACTGAAGATTTGTGAACCTATACATCATGCAAGACGTACTACATATACTACTACAGCTACTATATGTTGTTGTCCATTAACCCCGGTTGTCGAAAAGCCATGCTAACTAATTCCACTTTATTGCATCCCCTCGGGGTCACTTGAAGCTGCCCATCTCTTGTGTAAAGAAACAACTATATGGTACTAGTAAGAGGGAAATGTTCATAACCTGACCTGAACTATGCAGGTAGTTTTAAATTTAGAGTTCTATTTCTATCTGGTTTGTTCTACCCAGGCTAAAGCTAAGACTGGCCTACGATTTACCAATAACAAGGGTGAAAAGAAGAGATGCACTCATGCATTTCACGTGTGCATATGTGTGAAGTGACACGTAAATAACCTCTTTTCCGATTATATATATATATATATATATATATATATATATGAACAAATAAAAGGTTTAGCTTTTTTTTATTATCATAGGAACAATCTTTACAACCGAGCGGTTTCTTGCTATGGCATTCGTCAGGTAAAACGAAATAGTTTTTGAAAATGATAGAAATGGTACAAATGGTTAAATGTGTGCGTTTTTTTAACTGTATTCTCGTGTTGCATGTTTACGCGTTTACGTGATGCCGGATGCGCCTATACATATATATATATATATGTGTGTGTGTGTGTGTGTGTGTGTTTATATGACTGGTAAAATATGTAAGTAATTCCGACGATATGTAAGCAAATAGGAAAGAACAAATGTATTCGAAAAAGGTAGATTTATTTATGATGGTGAAATCGACGTAAGACGTTTCGATTTTTTGTTTGTACTTTCACCGGGACGTTCGGATGAAAAGTTTGTTATCTAAACAGTGATGGGAATCTTTCAAAGTGAAATGGGAGATGTGAAAATATAAGAGGTTCGATGTTCTGTTTTTCCGTTAGCAGCGTTTTTCTTTCTTTTTTTTTTTTCGTTTTTTTTATGACGTGATTGGTATTCGAAAGAATATTTGAAATGTAAAATATTGAGATAAAAGTGAGTATTAAATGATACTAAACTGTAAAGAAGAAGAAGAAGAAGAAGAAGAACAACAACAACAACAACAACAACAACAACAACAACAAAGACAAGAAAAAGAACAAGAACAGGTACAAAAAGAAAAAGAACAAGAAAACAAGAACAAGAATGTAATGGATATATTCAAAAAGTTGAAATTGTAGAAGAAGAAGGAGAAGAAGAAGAAGAAGAAGAAGAAGAAGAAGAAGAAGAAGAAGAAGAAGAAGAAGAAAAGAGAATAACTTTGAGACAAATGATTCCAAAGAAATCTTTCTCTGTCGTTCATTTTCTTAGTTTGTTTCTGTCTTCTCTTTTACTCTTACGCATTCTATTTCACCCCGCATTTTCCTCAATTCTTCATTTCTTCTTCATCTTTTTTTTTTCTTTACTCCCACTTTTGATCCTTTACATCTATATATAAATCTTTGCCTCAAACTTCACCTCTCTCTCTCTCTCTCTCTCCCTCCCCCTCCCCCTCTCTCTCTCACACACACTCTCTCTTACCCATTGCCCCTTTTTTTCGTAAATCTCCCTTTCCAATCATTTCCTCTCCCCTCCTCCTCCTCTAATCCCTACGTTTTCTGCATTCGACAAACATCTCTTCGCTCAACGAACGGCTAACCATTTAACGGAACAATTCTCTTGCTGATCGTTCGGGATTACATTCACTTGGATCTATTACAATACACGGATGTTTGAACAAGACGCTGGTATCAACTGCTGCCTGCAATGCTAATTTTTTTTCTTCTTCTACAAAGAAAGAACAGAGAGAATGGCAAAAGCTATTAAAAGTGACCGTTTCTAATGTTCTTTGAGTGCTGGATAGCATAGAATTGGAATGCGAAAACCCGGCTCACATTTCCAAGGGAAACCTGCGACCATTTTTCAAATTGCCTCCCAAGGAACTCAGATGCAAAATCGGACCTTGCTTTTGTCAAATTAAACCAAAAACACTGGCTCCCTCTACCGTTGCATGGGAACATGATCCAATTCCATATCCATGAGATAAATTGAGTGCGTATACAGAGAGTTTAAAACTTAAATAAAACAGACAACATATTGGTAGAGGGCGTTCTCTAAAGGACTTCAAACATAAACGAAGGATGAAATATATCAAATCATAACAAAAGTATAAGACCTACAGAAAGTATGGTTCACAAGAATAAGAATAAAACAACTCGAGAAGGAAATGCTATTATATTTACTAGTACAAAATAAAAACGCCCTCCGGGCGATGTAAAAATAGATTTTTTACACATATTGCCTGAGGGGTAGGATTAAAAAATTCAATGTCAGCGAGTTTGTACCCTAAGTATGTAAAATCATCAACTTCATTAAAAGATTAAAAAATAAAACAATTTGAAATGTAAACTTTGAATATGTATTAAAATAAAACAAAATATATATATAGATATATAATACCATTTCTCTGAATGCTTGAGATGAGGCTTGAAGATTAGTATTATCTGCGTTATTCGGACTATTGTCCCCATCTTCATTGTTATCTGTACAACGTTTCGGCCGATATACCCTCCGGCCTTCTTCAGGTATTTCTTGTCGGACTCGGGAGCTAAATAAAGGGTTAGGTTCAAAGTTCCGTGATGGCTCCCGAATACGACAAGAATGTTGCCGAGTTCGAAAAGAAGGTTCCCGAGATCCGAGAAGGTTCCCGAGTCCGACAAGAAATACCTGAAGAAGGCCGGAGGGTATATCGGCCGAAACGTTGTACAAATAACAATGAAAATGGGGACAATATTCCGAATAACGCAGATAATATATAATACCAGTCATGTATTTATTAAAACTTGTTTTTTTAAAAAACAATGAGGACTGTCTAATGTTGCATGCTCAAATTTTGAGTGTATTTATTCTATGTTATGACTCTTTCGGGTATAGTGACGTAAGCAGTGGCGTAGTTTTTGTTACAGACAAAAACCGGAAGCGAATCTCCATTATTAATAGATATAAATAAACGTGAATGTCAGTGTGCCAGTGTGGCAATTTTTTTCGACTTTACTCCTAGAAAACGTAGCCCAACATATACTACCATTTTTTTAATCAAGCCGACTCCGTGAGCAAAAAAAACCTTGCTGACCGTTAAAAGTATTGCGGGCTCAATCCAGACCCACAATCTCGGAATTTTGGATATTAAGTTTTAATTACTGCAATAGTTATCGGCGGTTTTTTACGGCGATCATTTTTCTTCGATAACAATTTTTATAACTTGGAAATAACTTTGGGAATAATCAAAATTAATAGCGAAATCCGGCGAATCTTACCCATACAATAGAAATAATTGTTTGTACGCAAAGTAAGGATGTGGGTACATTAAATTATCTTTAAATTAAGTGTCAACAGAAGAAATATCGTTGAAAGATAAGCTTAAATCAAAATTTGATATGTATGAATTGTCATTGTCAGACCGAAGGCCAAATCACGAGCCCTCCCCGGGAGAGAACAGACATGTTTGCTTTTATTCTAGTTTCTAATAAAATATACCAAGAATAAACCGCCCCCCCCCCCCGTTGCGTAACCGTTAGCGAATTAACCTGATTGACCCTTTTTAGTGAGTTTGCTTCTCGCGAGATGTCCCATATGTCAGGCCTTGTACGCAGTGAGTTCGGAGGAGACTTGCTGTCACTCAAACTCTTGTGAAAAACCACTAGTAAGACCTGCTGTGTAAAATTGTCAAAGAGTAAAATGGTAATGCAAATGTTAGAATATATAACATCCATAAAAAGTGTAAGTGCAGGCTATGTGGAGAGATTTTGTGAATGCAGTACACTGTCCCCAAAATTGTACAAGATTAGACACATCTGGGTGAGAAAGATAGTCTACTGGGAATTGTGCAAACTAAAATTTGACCATACTGACAAATTATATTTGCACAACCAGAATCTGTCTTGAAAAATAACACTCTTCGTGGGTTTTTCAATGGTCAAGTTATCTTTGTAGAAGAATAAAAGGGGTAATAGTTAACCTATACCTACAGTATAAGGGTAGTTCATACCTTTCCTATGTGTATCAAATTGATCTATTTCCAAAAATCTGCATTAGATAGGGAATATTTGATATCATATAACAATATTTTTTAAAAAATCTTATGAAACACCTACACAAAAATGTAAATATGAGCATACAATTTGTCGTGATTCCTCAAGCACGAAATAAAATATAACACCCAACTCATGCTGTGCGTTTGGTAAATATATAGAATATGCTGACTCTATCTCTTGTGGAGGTATAAGAACACCTTTCAATGCGAAGGATTGTTCTTGCAAATAAAATTTCTCAATGCCAGTTATACACAGACTATATCAAAGTGTATGCCTATCTTATAAGTATAAATCTGATCTCTCTCTGATAAGATGAAGCAAATGTTTTTTCCAGTCTGTAGCCGTGTCAGTACTATTGTATGGATGCACCACTTGAACTCTAATGAAACGCTTAAACAAAAAGCTAGATGAGAATTGTGCAATAATGATGCGTGCTTTCTTGAACAAATCCTGGAAGCAGAGCACTACAACACGAAAGATTGCAATTGAAGAATACCAAACCTAGTGTGTCTGGGTATGACATCAAACTGCTTCTAATTGTTAATATCCAATTAATTATTACATCGTTTGATATGTTTACTTAAGAGTTATTTGCAAAATAATTCAATATGTATGATAATCTTGATCTAACTCTCTCTAAAAAGTGGGGTTATAAAATGTTTACATTGATTTGCCAATAAAAGTCTGTGTGGAGGTGTTTAAAATATCTACATTAATTTGCTGACAAACAGTGACAAAAACACGACTCTTACTTAGGCTAAATGGGTGATTGGAGGGTGCCTCTTCATTGAAGTGAGTTAGTGTACTGTTGGTTTGAACAACAGCAACTAGCTAAGCACTACCGAACAGTGCAAAAACAGCTGGTATTTATGGAAATCAAGAATAGTCCATTCATGTATTTGGGTGATTCCATTCCTTGAATCCTGATTGGTTGATTGGTTTCTATGATGTTAGGAGGCTTCATAAGCTCTAGGGAGTGTGAAGTACCCATTCACCATCATTACCTCCAGGTCCACTGGGATCTAGAGTGGTAGAATATGTTAGAGTCCAATATATGGTTTAAATAGAAAAGTTTAAAAATAGAAGAGTTTAAAAATGTGTTAGAATATTGAGTTTAAAAAAGTGTATACCCATCATGTCTTTGACATATAATAACCCAAGAAGGGTTGACATGCCGTAAATCTAACAAGCCAAACCAAACCAAATCAAATCCACGCCCATTTACAGACTGGCTATACTAAGGTAATATCTACAGTTTCTATCACGAGCCTCGACATTTTCATTTTCTTTATTGAGAAATTGATAATTCACTTTCCAATAATTACTGTTCATTTTTTTTTGGTAACCAAATCAATATTTCTCTGGGAATCAATATAATCCCAAAAGCCGATAATATCAATTGAACGTAGGACAAAAATTCATAATGATTCATATTGGGGCAATAAATAACTGATATCTGATAAATAATAATAAAAATTCCACGTCAGTCGTTTTAGAAAATTAATATGCTTGGTGTTCTATGAAGTGTGGATGGGTGGGTGGTGAGATTTAAGGATTTTTATTTTTTTAAATTTTATTTTAGATTTATTTACGTATCAATATATTGACAGATTAATTTTTTGAAAAATCGAGACACCTTTAAAAATCAATGTTCATGCGAAATTGAATTTTTTGGAAATTAATTTATTCTTATTTAGGTATTTCTTCTTTTAATTTTTCTCTTCATATACAGGAATTATTTCAAGAAAAAGAAAGAAAAGAAAAGAAAGATTTTATTATCTGAAAATCAAACCCTTTCTTTGAAAATTCATATAACACTATTTTATCGATATTCCTTAGTTTTTAAAGAAATAAAAAAAGACAAAGAAAATGAATACAGAAATGAAAAAAAAATATTAGGAGAAAATTATTAGAACGTTCTTTCGTCTTGGAAAATAACATCTTTTCGCGCTCAAAGACTCTGGTTTTGACGCAGACCTGTTTTATTGGATACATCCACTCATGTGTAATGTGACATATACTTGACACATAAGACTGACATTTTTAAATGAGCAAGTGAATATGCGCAAAGAAAATTAATTAAAAAATATAATGAGCTAAGAGCCGCCAACAGGCGGTTGAAGGCCACTATACAAAATACAATTTATAATGTAAAATATAATGTCTCCATTATATATATATATATATATATATATATATATATATATATATATATATATATTATCATGTTTAATATATATAGACCATAACGTTTTAATTACATCTTATTATAATGGAGATTGTGTGTTTTTCTCTCTGTAACCGAAACTATATTCCTACTCAAGTCACAATTCTCTTACTTATTGACATCACATTCACTATGATTTTATTTTTATTTAACCTCAATTATTAATAAAATTGTCTTACATTATTAATACTGTTAACCATATCTACATACTAACAACATGCAATTATATTTATATATACAACAAAATAGCGGTTTACAGTGTGAACGGGAAGGCTAATTTGCATATTGATATTAAAAATGTGATTTTAATAAATATGTGCTTAGTATTATTGATTTCTAACTGTTTGGTTTTATTTTAATGAATATAAGCAAACATCTCTTCAATGAATCTTAAATGAAATCCATTAACAAGAATAAATAACTGTAATTTTAATCTTTACTTCCTATTTTAACTAAATACTTAAATTAGAAAAGAATAACAATGAAAGACGAGAGTGATGGAAGAGTAAGTTTCAGTTGTTCCATTTTTTCGATTATACTCCCTCTGTTTCAAATCATTTTATCTGCATTCTTATTTAGTTTCATTAGCCTTTCTAATTTAATACGATATTTTATTTCATTACAACTTAAATACTTGCACCCGGAGGGTGCATATATTTGCTAGTATATAAAATGAATGGATATTTTTCAACGGCTGATTTATAGCTAAATAGATTTAAGGGCAATGTTTTGGGTTCTTTTAAATAATTTTTTTGTAAAAATTGAGGTTGGATGTGCCTTATTTTTTAATGGTATCTTGGCATTAAATATATGCCCGGCTGCATTTTACCGTGGTGTCGTGGTCTATGCTGATCCCTATATAATATATATATATATATATATATATATATATATATATATATATATATATATATATTATGATAAAATATCCTCCTGAAAATATAGTGTGAAAACCAATTTGGTGCTTGTTTAAATATGTATTGCCAACGTTTCATCTGTAATGGCTTCATCAGACAATCATTTGGAAGAAATTATGAAAAATATTCAGTAACTTTACATTAATCTATGGGTTGTCATAGAAACGGGATTTGAAGATGCCGGTCACCAAGGGAGTTCAAAGGAGAGTTACTAAGGTAGTGAATGAATTTTTAAAAAGACCTTTCGTGTGAGGAAAGACGTGGGAAGACTGACTTACCAAGTTTGGTTTATCGGCGAACCAGAGGGAGTTACGATTGAAGTCTATAAAATGTATTCATGGATCTTATTAAAAAAAACTTTAATCTGTTGAATGTTGCTCAAAGAATCAATACCAGGTGTCATAAATTAAAACGCTCAAAAGAAATGTGCAAAGCAAATACAAGGAAAAATTATTTAATTACAGAGTGGTGAATTCCTGGAATGTATTAACATCAGTAGTGAATGCTCCATCTCTGAACTCCTTTAAGGCAATATTAGATAATCTATGAACAGATTATCAATATTCTGTGGAAATAAGATGAATGTTTGGAATATAACGAACAGCTGACAGGTCTCAGACCTAATATATCAGCATTAGCTGATGGTCTATCACTGGGGTCTGAGTGACAGAAAGTCTCCTCAGGTCTCCAGGACTCTTCTGAGTATTCTGGCAGATTGCAGTAGTGCAGTGTTCTGAAGGATTTCAATCATTCCTCTGATATCCAAACTTTCCAAACCTTTTTCCAATCCTTTTGGGACCGTTCCAAGTGCACCAACTACAATTGGTATCACTTTGAGTTTCATATTCCATAACTTTTTCAGTTCTCTGGCAAGGTCCAGATATTTGTCAATTTTTTCATTTTCCTTTAGCTTCACCCTGTGATCTGCTGGAACTACAAAATCCACCAATTGACAAGTTCTTTCTTTTTTGTTTATCAACACTAGGTCTGGTCTTCTTGCTGGAATAAAGTGATCCGTTTTTATTTCAAAGTTCCAGAGAATTTTATGTGTTTCGTTCGCAAGAACAGATTCTAGTTTATGCATATACCATGTTGTTGTATGGTCAAAATTAAATTTTTTGCATAATTCCCAGTGGATCACCTTCCCAACCCAGTCGTGTCTAGTTTTGTATTTTCGTTGTGCTAGTTTGTTACATTCGCAGAGTATAGAGTTTACAGTTTCGTCTCTATTAACACAAAGTCTACACTTACTATTTTGTTGGGTCTTATCAATTTTCGCTTTGATATAGTTTGTCCTTATGGCATCATTTTGTGCAGCAAATATTAATGATTCTGTTTCTCTTTTGAGGTTTCCTTTTCTTAACCATGTCCAAGTCTTTCCATGTGCAACCTCTTCGATTTGTCGTTTGAAGTGTCCATATAATATATAATATAAAGTACTCAGCTACCAGGTTCCGCCATTGAGTATCACGAGTCGTCACCCACAGATATTACCCATCTGCATAGGTGAAATCGGTGTAGTCTACAGCTCCAACCGACAGTCGATGCTGTTCTGGCTAACGTATTGATCAATATGATCGGTATATATATATATATATATATATATATATATATATATATATATATATATATATATATATATATATATATTTACCGAAGCCCTCACCGTTGATAGGATGCAACACAAAGTCAATTATTAAGCGGGTACTATTGTTCCTCTGAATTCCCGAGTTCGAAAGGGCCCCCGAATCCGACAAGAAATACCTGAAGAAGGCCGGAGGGCACATCAGCTGAATCGTTGTATTGATAACAATAAAGATAAGGACAATAGTCTGAATAATCAAAAAAAAAATACGGTTACTATTGGTTTTGAGATCGAGTTGGCGGAGTGATCTATTGTCGGTATCAGCCGGACAGCAAGGGAGTCTATCCCGTTTTAGCTAGCAAATCATCTCCGATGCGCTCGGGTTACACAAAACAAGAGAGCGGATAATTTTTGAATATCCCCCGTAATTCTATCTGTTGCGTCTTTTTAAAAAAAATCTATTTTCCGCGCCATATTCTTTTTTTTTAAT
>CM042148.1:38221770-38225052 GCA_023376005.1 Doryteuthis pealeii | reverse complement strand
TCGTGTTTTTGTCTCTTATTTTTGTATTATTTATTGCAAAGACAACAGTAGGATTTATATGTAATGAAATTACAAATCATCGTTTTTGACTTAGATAGCTCCTCTTGATTTTTGTTTCGTTTCCTGGAAATTACACAGGCCCTTCTAGTTATTATAAATCTATTTAATTTCATTACAAGACAATAACTTATTGATGTCTACATAAATATTGACACATATTTCTAAATTTTGAATTATCGT
Organism: Doryteuthis pealeii; assembly: GCA_023376005.1. Taxonomy (NCBI): domain Eukaryota; kingdom Metazoa; phylum Mollusca; class Cephalopoda; order Myopsida; family Loliginidae; genus Doryteuthis; species Doryteuthis pealeii. Next base: position 38,224,812 of record CM042148.1, on the reverse strand, counting down.
AAATCAATGTATTCTTTGTGTTTTAAGCGTACTCCCGCTGCCAACAAAATAAGCTTCATACTTCAGTGTCCGTTCCGCAAATGCACAGCAAAGTCCTTTCTAATTGCCAAGTTACATCAATGTTGCGGAACCAATTCCGACAAAATACGACCGTTATCATCTTGCAATACAGTCCGGTTACAAATGAAACAGTATAATTCGTCCATGAAATGTAAACATGTAAATCCTGATTATCTGATATTGCTTATCCGCCGAATTCTTGTTTTTTATGAGTGTCGTCACTTCAGCTAAATAATGGACCATTGCATTTTTGTTATAAAGAGAAGAGAAGAAAATGCACCTGTTACACAGAAAAAATATTTTTAAAATATGGGAAAGATAGTGGGGTGAGCGCGCTGAAGCGATAAGGTTAAACTGTTTTATTTGAGCATAATGAAAAGAAGGAAAGAAAGAAAAAAAGCGAGAGAAAGTTAAATGAAGATTAAATGTTTAAAATGGTTGTGTAATATCGGGACAAATCGTATATACAACCCAGATAATTAAATGAATATTTTACCTTTACTACGAATTATAAAATGAACAGTTATTGTTTTTCCTTCTATTCGTTGGGTTGCTTTAACAAGACTAAAGAAGTCAGACGTCATAGGTTTTTTTGTGTTTCCTTCCTTGCCTCCGGTCACCAATTAGATTTACTGTGACGATAACCGTTACGCAAATCCAGTAGATTAAGGGCAAGACACTGAAGTTGGTTTTACGTCTAACTATCATTTTCTTTTGCTTGGGATTATGAATCTATATATTAATACGTTTGTTCCTAAATCTGCCGTCCATTGTTATCGTACAATACCCTCTTGCTAAAAAGGACACCGTACAAATTGTCCACATTGTCCAAGATGCAATGTAAAAATGTGAACACAGATTCTTATTTGTCCCATTTCATCCCCCCTCCCCCAAAAAATGAAACATTCCAAATGGTTTTGCGTCGCTTAAATGACCAACGTAAAATTAAAATTAATTTAGAAAAAAAAAGTCATGCTTCTATCACTTTTGCCTCCAGTTATAGGTAATTACTATGTCCGACATGGTATATGTCGCCTTGTTACGGTAACTAGATCTTGGTCCAGCCCTTGCACCAATCTAAATTTCACCACCAAAACATTTTGTTTTAAAGGTATAAAGACTTGCTTCATAATTACATGATAATTGGCAATGACCTGTCTAGACAGAATTCTAGACATCATCAATTACCTGTATACGATTCTCACCTGTGCACATATCTTCATTTAATTTTTCCTTATAATTTACCTATATCTGGGCATTAGCATGAATTGAAACGCAGTCTCTTCCAGCATTTGAACTTCGGTCACCATTTCTATTGAGGTTGAATGTTATTTTAGATTCATCCAGCATTTTTCTTTGTTTGGGATTATCGTAATAAATCTACTATTGATGCAAGAGAGTATACATTTTTTTTTTATATCTGGTAGATTCTGTTTAGGTTGATGGAGATACAGACATATTTTCTTACAATTTAAATTTTCGTAAATAAATGCATTTTTCATGGCTTTGGGATGCAATTTTATTTTCAGATTTATTTCTTGTGAAGCGATGTAATATGATTATTTTGAATTAAATTTATCTGAACCGTTCATAAATATGTATGACGTATTCTTACTACTAACACATAAAACTGCACAGGCAAAAATATAAACAAAAATTCAGACAGAATTTTTTGTCAGGGTAAATAATACAACACAAGAGAAAAAAAAAAGAACTGTAAATCACATGTGTAAATTGTATTTACATAAAAGGCAGGAAAACTGAAAATATTCCTTACAAATACTTATTGCATATGTTTTTTTTTGTTTTTTTCCCCAGTGGTGGGAATGTCGGTAGTAATTCTTAAACTAAACGAATCTCTTATAGCAGTAGTGGTTGGTTGGTTTTTACGGCATGTTAACACTTGTTGGGTTATTTTATGTCGAAGATATTTTGTTTTAATCATTCTTGTTGGGATTTTCAATTTCGAACTCAGTTTTTTTAAAACACAATTTTAATACTCAATTTTTATCTATTTATACCATAGATAGCAACCTAACAGGGACTATTAATCCGAGTAAGGGTGGACCTGGAAGTAATGTATATAAAGGGGTACTCTATCATATAACGGAAATAATTGAAAACTCAAATTTTAGAATATCCATTACTACTGAATAGCAAGTTCGATCCTCGCTGGAAGTCCCATACTTGCAACATTGCATTAAATACTACGCATGACGAACGGGTTGGGTAAGAGAGTGCTTCCCATCGTGGTGTAATGGTTAGCAAGCTAGTCGATGATCCATTCATACAAAATTGGAAGTTTGATCCTTGTTAGATGCTTTGTGTCATGCCCTATCCGCAGTAAACGTGTTGGACAAATAGCTAGAGTCTCCCAACATTGTGTACTTGTTAGCAAGTTAGTCTCAAATATTCATTACTACTGAATATCGAATTCGATGCTCGTTGAATGTTCCATACTTCTGAGCTTGTGCCACATCTTACCCGTAGCGAATGGGTTGGATAAATTGGGCGTTCCGTAGCATAATCATTGTGGTCTAAGGGCAATTTGGGTATTGAAAATAAAACGGTATTCGGATTTCTGGAGAAAGAGAGGAAAAAAGAAATAACAACAAAGAGAGGTTAAAGTTTGGAATTCAATTGACCGACCAATGACCCCGGAACTAAAGTTAAAAATAAAACCGGAAGTTCTAGTTTCTATGGAGGAGCGGAAGGGACCCTCCCATCCCAGGACGACAAACGGAAGAAGAGGAAAATCGCTCTTTTTTCGGCTAGGCCTCGTGGGAGGCAGACTGGGCTTTCCTGGTTCCCTCCGTATGGGTTTCGCATTGTAATACCGAACATGATTTACGATAGAATAATTTGACCTTACTCTCTCTCTCTCTCTCTCTCTCTCTCTCTCTCTCTCTCTCCTCTCTCTCTCTCTCTCTCTCTCTCTCTGAAAGAACCCATGAGCCTAGAAAGGAATAAACGACCCCCTTG
>CM042148.1:38166770-38216770 GCA_023376005.1 Doryteuthis pealeii | reverse complement strand
AGAGCCACAATTAGTGTGTGTTACCTCTAAACGTCAGACGGTCTAATAGGATTTGACTTTCGCAGTTCCGCCCTTTTATGATATTGGCCATAACGACGCCTATTGCCTAACAGAAGAACCATGACAAGTAAGGGAAATAACTCATACACAAGTAAGTATTTCTATCTAGTATTAGTTATTTGTTTACATACAGTTATATAGTTTCAAGTAACTAATAATAATCATGAATATACTATTATAAACAATTATAGCTTCAAGTAACTATTCTTAATACAAATAACTTATCTAACCCAGAAGCGTTGTTGTGTCGTTAAAATAAATCAGTTGTTAAAATTTGAAAAGACAAATAATAGAGGATGAAGAGTAAAAAAAGTGCATAGATCGGCTAGTTTATATTCTCATGAAGATGCACAGTCCTGTAGTGTAGTTGTTTTGTTTATTGTTGTTTATTGATTTTAACGGCGTATCAACCCGTCTGTCATGCCTAACAGTTAGGAAGTGATACATATCGTGTATTTATATTTATACTTTTTAGTAATTGGTTTTAAAAATTTGTTAGCATTATTGTGGATTATGTTGTATGGTATTGATTTGTTTCATGTCTATATTCTATAGTATAATTTTATTTCCCCCCAAAAAGAGAGAATATCCTCTATGTTGACATTTTCAAACAGATCTTTCATATTGTTTGCTTTAAAATATCGGTTTCTGATGTGAGCAAAAAAAACTGCATTCCATGAATAAGTGTTTAACTGTCAAAGGTATTTGACATGTTTCACACTGTGATTGCTGTTCTTGTTTGAGCATATAGGAGTGCGTGTAGTTAAATGTCTGCATCACTCTGGAAGCGCTCGTTGAGTACCGATTATTGTCGTTTGAAATAGACGCTGCCAGCCGAATCCACATTCTGGAAGAGACCGTTTGTATTTCATATAGCACAATTCCCCTTGGCAATAGTATGAATCTAACTATACCCGTTCAAGCCAGATGTACTTCACTTAGAATTTAAGGTTGTGTTTCAACCTGCTGGTGAAGAAGAGTTGCGTAAATATGAATTAACGCCAGGGGAAAGATATACAGTGTATGTATGTAGGTGGAAAGGCACGTGGTCAAATGGTTACTGTCGCAGGAAATAGGACAGGAGTTTCAATCTGGGAAGATGCAGGAAAGGAATACATCCAACAATTCTCTTTCCAGCTATGGGTAAATAGTAGGGCAGACTGAGCTCTTTAACCTTGTTATGGCGACGGGTCTAGTAGAAAGAAAACTCTGAATTCAAACGTGTTAAACTTCGCTTAAAAATAGACATCCTGCTCGTGGATAGGGGTTGGTAAATAAATAAGGTATTTATCTAATCATTCCACTCCAAAATGCCGATTTTTAAGCGGAGCAAATCTGGATTGAATTCAGAGTTTTCCTTCTCCTAGTAGTTCAATAAAATAACAGTTGGCCTCCTTCCATCTATTAAAGACGATGGCGTAGAGTCCATTTTTTATCTACAGCTACGTGAGTGGCTGAACAGACCACACTCTATTTTTGTATGAGAGGGGGTTAAACACAGTTTACCCTTCAATTTCCATAAGAAAAGCTAAATAAACAATATAATAGGGCGATAAATCAATGATACATTAAAAATATTTAAAAGTAATTGAAAAATAAACAAATTAATAATGAATGAAATATAATATATAATAATTCAAATAAAAGACAAATAAAAGAAAAAAAATGCAAACAAGAATAATAGTAAAAATAAACAACTTCAAAAACAAGAATATATAAAGAATAAAAGACAATAAAATAAATAAATATAAAACCGTTCTTTTTTTTTTCAAACCTCAAATTTTTTTTAAACAGACTGAATAACGACTACCACTCGCTTTTCTCGTTATTCTGTGATAAATAATTTCTTATCACCTTCCATATACCAACAAATGCCCTGAAGATGATCTAATTAATAGATCGAAACACTGCAGCGTTGGACAATAAACTCACCACTTAACCCATTTAAACCTGTGTTTTTTTCATTTTTCCTAATATACTACAAATAAATATATATATAAATAATTTTTATTAATATAGATATAAATATAGATAGGTCTGCCCTACTATTTATTGGTGGGGAGATGACTGCATACGTTTTCCAAGGGCATTAGCACAAAGTAAAACACGAATCTCGTCAAGGATGTGAATTCGAGGCACCGAGTCCAGTTCGACTGACAATAACTGTTATGTTAAGATCGCCTCTTAAAGACGATATACAGTGTATTTATTGGATACTGAATGTAGTCGTTACACCACTTTATATTGGAACCTGTGTAGGTCTGTATATGTCATTGAGTAAACTGAACTATATATTTAGGATGTTGAATTTTTATTTTCTGTTTATGTATATAATAGAACGAAGAGCACAAAAGAAAGGTTTTTTTTACTTTAGGAAGACGAGGAAGATAAAAAGAAGGCACTTTTTTATGAATCCCCAGATGTTAACCCGAGTCAACCACTATTTCCGCTTCCGTGTGCACAAACCAGCGCTCCTTTCTTGCACCCTGATGAAGAAAAAATCTGCCACCTAAACACAAGACATAGAAAAGAACTGTCTTTTATATAATATTAGTTTTAGTCTTTATACCATACAGTAAAAATGGACCAAGTATCCAATAGGCACCCCAATTTATCAACTTAATGAAAGGTTCATATTTTAACTCATCACCGGTAACTTTGACTTTCAAATATTTGAAAATAAACGAACAGGTGATTTTTTGAATTTATATTGTATCTGACAAAAACTAATTTTACAAATTTTGTGATACAATTTCTGAACAGCATTATTTAATTTCAATAAACATAAAAAATATTTTCCAAATAAAAACTGTATTATATTCAAATAAACATAATTGCATTTTTCTTCTGATTAAGTAAAAACTATTTTAATATAAAACCGTCTTTCGTCTTTTTTTAATTTATCGTAAGTGTTGAAAATACTCATAAACTTCTGATTAAAAAGTATTTATTTAAAAAGATTTTGCTATTGAATTTTAACTTGATTACGTGTACCAACCATCTATTTATTTCATTTATCGTAAGTTCAACATCTCTATATACTTCTGATTAAAATCATTTGTTTACAAAAATTTGGAAGCGGAAGTTACCAGTGACGAGTTTAAATGTGAACCTTTCTTTATGATTTGGGTGACTATTGAATACTTGGTCCGTGAAAATGGACTTACTTCTCCTAAAAAACTATTGGGTTGTCAACAATTACTAATTAAAGGAAGTATTCATAGCAAAAATACACTAATTCCTCACTTAGTAAGTCATTTTGACTGAAATATAATCATAAAACAAGTAGATTCTCAAGACAATGGAATTAGTATTTTTCTTTTTTCGTTAGGAGGTTTATAATGATAATGCAATGCAACACTTTAGTGACAGAAGGCTTCTCATTACAATTCTGCTGACATTGATATTAAAATAAATGTGGGAAAATGTTCATAAAATTTATGAGTTTCCCATGATAACAAAATCTGTTGAGAGCAACAAGAAATATATATATATATAATATATATATATATATATATATATATATATATATATATACTCTCTCTCTCTCTTCTCTTCTCTCTCTCTCTCTCTCCTCTCTCTCTCTCTCTCTCTCTCTCTCTCTCAACTTCTTTTTGAATATTTCAGGCATTAAAAGATGGAATCAAGTTCACGCCAAATAGCTTAGTGTTTGGCATATTTGACCAGTTCTCCTGTCAGTCAGTCAGTAAGCTGTTGAATTGAACAGCCAGCAATGACTTGAAGCAGTTGGCATATATAGCATAAAGCGTATTGAACATATTACGTGTATGGAAGGTATGTCCAAAATACGGAGATTTCATGATTCTGTAATTGTTAAAAAATTTTTACTGTTTTTTTAAAATTATAATCAATTTCTGTTTAGTTGGTTAATTTTACGTCATGTCACTGCCTGTTGAATTATTTAAGTTCAAAGTGAGTCTTTGTGGCGTAGTGGCAAACGTGCTGGATTGCGACATCGTCATAAGCGGTTTCGTACTCCAGCAACCACGACCCTGTCCTCAGGCATTACAAATCGTCACCCCTGGCCGATTTTGCGAGGAAGCCATACCTCTCTACAATTGGCGTATTATACAGCCTTACCAAACAGGGTACTTTTAGAAAGTATAAAACTTTTTTTTTAGGTGTTTAGATTCGTGCTTGACTGTGACATCGTCATAAGCGGGTTCGTACTCCAGCAACTACGACCCTGTCCTCAGGCATTACAAGTCGTCACCCATGGCCAACTATTGGCCCATTTCGTGAGGGTGCCATACCTCTCTGCAGTTGGCGTATTATACAGCCTCAGCAAACAGGGTACTTTTAGAAAGTATAAAACTTTTTGTTTTAGGTGTTTAGATGTTACTCTTATATATATATATATATATATATATATATATATATATATATATATATACATGTTGTGTTGAACTGTACTGACAATTCAAAGGTTTCGTTACGAGCGCTTTCGGCAATACAGTTTGCCATCATCAGGTAGGAAACTGATGGTATGTTCCGTGTCTCGTTTTTAAGGAGAACGAGTAGTAGCAAGGAATTGGAAGTAGGAGGTAATAACAATTGGTAGGGAGAGGTTGTAGGAATGGTAGTTACACCAGTTCCACCCTGACACCAAAAAGATGGCCCGAAAATTAGAAAGGATCGACCAAAACTCGTCCGACAAGAATTGTCTGTACATTTCAACACAAGTTGTATAAAATAAAAAATGCTGCCAAAATACACTTATTTTAATATATATATATATATATATATATATATATATATATATATATATATGTGTGTGTGTGTGTGGTTGTGTGTGTATATATATATATATATATATATATATATATATATATATATATTCCAGCAGACAGGAACCGACTTTCGAGCAACTTCCTTATTTTATGCCCCACCCAGGGGAAAATAAAAGACGTATGTCCTTTTTTTATTCTTCAAGACGCATGTAAAGAATATCGGTTAATTCATTTCTCAGTCGTCAAATTCTGTTTTATTGGCACAATAAAGGTTAAGACTTTCGTCGGGGTGGCCAGGAACTTCTCTTTTTCTTTTTCCTTTCTTCAGAGAATATGTTTTTCTTATTGATAGAACATTTGCTTTAGTGTAAAAACATCTTTCCAACAAAATATGTTTACGGATATATGTCAGGCTTACGGAAAGGGTACCTGCTAAGAAGAAATAACGCAAACCTCATTTTATATATACATTTTTGTCTATATATATATATATATATATATATATATATATATATATATGTGTGTGTGTGTGTGTGTGTGTGTGTGTGTGTCTATCAAGGAAAACCACACATACACACAGACACACATACACACACAGTATATATATATATATATAAGGTATATATAAGGTAAAGTTGGGAGCTGGTGGTAGATTTGGCTCTCCACCCCAAACGCAAAAGCTATCTTCCTGGTTTAGTTTGTGAAAAAGTGGTAGACTCCCTCACTGTCTGGCTTATACTGACAATTGAAGACGAGGCTGACTTTGCTTTTAAAATATATATATATATATATATATATATATATATATATATATATATATTCTCACTCGGCGCCCCATATTTTGGACATATAAGCTAAGCGTAGTAAATGAAGAAGGGTCTAGGCTTTAAAATTACCAAAAATAAATATGTCAAATTTATCCCGAACACCCTATATATATATATATATATATATATATATATATATAGTTTCTGAAAAAAACATGAAAATACGTCGAGAATTGACATATTTGAAGCCGTCGATATAGCGTTTCGGTTTTATTTAAACCATCAACAGGGCTAATAATCATTTAACATATGAAATGAAAACTGTGGACAAGCAATAAATATATGTATGTATGTATATATATATATATATATATATATATATGTGTGTGTGTGTGTGTGTGTGTGTGTGTCTGTGTGTGTGTGTATTTGTGTGTTTGTATGAAATTTATTTAATTTCTGTTAAAAATATTTCTGAGTAAGCTTGATATTTATGGCAAAAAACCCAATGAAAATGTCCGTACAGCCATACCTCGAATCCGAATATCCAACTCTCTTTCACGAATGGTCGTAAGTCAGGGACTCCTCTCCTTCTATGTATTCACTCGATTCCTCCGCAGCATCAGGATGGGGAACACATTCAATTTTTTAAACGGCATTTAATAAGTTTTCCTTCTCCTAGATTGCTTGCAATATAAAGGTTAAAGAGCATAGTATGTCCTGCTATATACCCGTAGCTTTCCCAAAGCGTATTAGAGCTTTTTTCGAATGCGACTAGCCTCATCCAGGATTTGAACTCGTATCGCCGTTTTATTTCCTACGACAATAACCATTACACCACGACAGTAGTAACTGCTCATTATTCTAAAATTAGAAGACCAGTTCATATATCTCAGTAATAATATCCTATCTACTGAAAGCGGTGGTAATATGCGCAAAAGAAATCCATGGACTGCTACGACAGGTTATCGTACAAACAGAAATCTCCAAAATAGAATGAATTGTACAGCTACAACCAAAAGGTTATAAATACATGCACACAGAGATGCTAATAGATACGCGTCCTGCGTCCATGAAACACAAACATCTAAAAGGACGCAGTAAAATCTTATTCATGCGTCCCATTTTTTTCTTTTTCTTTCTTCGCCATTTCAATAGATTCTTAGAAACGAATTACAGGATAGATTACAAGGAAACGAGTTAGACGGCATTAATTTGGACCCATAAATTTCCCCGGAGACTCATTCAAAGCAAATGTGTGCGTCCTAGGAGACGCATTAAATCAAAAAGCTATCAGCATCACTACATACATATATTTTCGATAAGTGCGTCCCATCGTGCAGTAATGGTTAGCCAGCTGGTCTTGCCGCTCCATAACTACTAATGATTAGCGAGTTCTATCCTGACTAGATGTCCCATATTTGCGACCTTGTGAACGCGTACGGTAAATACCTACTTACATATACACTACACTTATACGCCTGTATAGATAAGCTCGCCCCGACACGCATATGTCTGCATCGTTTTTGAAAAAAGAAAATGCCTTTGCGATTTTGTGTATTAGCAGTAAGAATATGTCATACATATTCATGAACGGTTCAGATAAATTTAATTCAAAATAATTGTATTACATCGCTTCACAAGAAATAAATCTGAAGATAAGATTGCCACCCAAAGCCATGAAAAATGCATTTATTTACGAGAATTCAAAATGGAAACAAAAAATGTATCGAGATCCAGGAGAGCTTTCAACACTTCAACTTAAATATAATATACTTAACATCTTCTTATTATAATGGAGATTGTGGATTTGTTTGTCTGTAACCAAAACTATATTACTATACAAGTCACAATTCCCTTTGTTATTTACATCACATTCTCCATGATTTTATTTTTATTTATACCTCAATTATTAATAAAAATTGTTTTACAATACTTATAATGTTGACCATAACTACATGCTATTAACATGCAATTGTACTTATATATACAACAACATAGCGGTATACAGTATGAATGGAAGGGTTATTTGCATATTGATCTTAAAAATTTGATTTTACTAAATATATGTTTAGTATTATTGATTTCTAATTGTTTGGTTTTATCTTAATGAATATAAGCAAAAATTTCGGGGATAAATCTTAAAAGAAATCCATTAACAAGAAGAAATAACTAATATTATTCTTTACTTCCTATTTTAACTAAACAGTTAAATTAGGAAAATTTACCAATGAAAGACGGGAGTAACGGAAAATGATGGAAGAGTTAGTTTCAAATTCGTTCTATTTTTCAATCATACCCCCTCTGTTCCAAATCTTTTTATCTACATTCTTATTCAGTTTCATTAGCCTTTCTAATTTAATATGATATTTGATTATATTAAAACTTAAATACTTGCGCCCGGAGGGTGCATATATTTGCTAGTAAAAATAAAAATAGTCTCTTGCAATGAATAGAAGATTTATTACGATAATCCCTAACAAAAGGGATTGGTGTTCCCATCGAAAACAACCTTCACCTTCTAAATCTCAGTAGAATCTACTGAATTAACGTAACGACTATCGTGGGCAGGAATGGAACTGGCGACAAGAGTTCAAATTCTGGAAGAGACTGTTTACATTTATATATATATATATATATATATTATATATATATATATATATAAGATTTTTTTTTTATGTTTGTTTATCTTTTAGAGGCATTGTTGAATACAGTGTATATATTAATATTTATATTTTTTTGCTTGAAGGCAATTACAATGCGAATATCGCATAAATTCGATAATTATAGAAGATAATAATAACAAGTGCATTTCGCAAAGAATTACTCGGTGTGTAGAATATCGTACAGACTCTTTCAACTTTATTAAGTCTCATCATTTCTATCGGAGGGAAATCGTTAGTATATATCGCTGATGAGACTTAATAAAGTTGAAACAGTCTGTACGATATTCTACACACCGAGTAATTCTTTGCAAAATTCACTTGTCATTATTATCTTCTATGATTATCGAATTTATGCGATATTCGCATTGTAATTGCCTTCAAGCAAAAAATATATATATATATACCAACCCCTCCGCACGAGCAGGATGCGACACAAGGTCAATTTCTTAAGCGGAGTTCGACAGGTTTTAATTCAGAGTTTTTTCTTCTCCTAGACCGGTTGCCTAAACAAGGTTAAAGAGCCCAGTCTGCCCTACTAAATAGATAGTATTGGTTAGAACCTATGACACGTGATTTTTCCTGAGCTTTTATGCGGTGTTCATTTATTTTGCGCGTGATAGACTCATTTGGTTGGGCAAATTGGCTGAAGCATTGTTTTTCCGATGAAAGAATATTAAAATTTATTGCATTTTCTCGTTGAGTGGGATTTAGCTGTAATTAGAAGTGGGATTTACTTCGTATTATATATTTACCCCCCCCCCCTCCGCACAAGCAGGATGCGACACGAGGTCAATTTCTTAAGCGGAGTTCAACAGGTTTGAATTCAGAGTTTTTTCCTTCTCCTAGACCGGTTGCTTAACCAAGGTTAAAGAGCCCAGTCTGCCATACTATTTATCCATAGTTAGAGGGAGAGTTGCGTTCATACCTTTCCCAAGGGTATTAGCGCTAAGTGAAATGCAATTACCACGTCCAGGATTTGAACTCGGGGCGACGAGTCCATTTCTTTATGACTTTAACCATTACACCACGCACTTCCTACTAGGCTGTTTACATTTATGTTTTGAAATAAAACATACGCAGTTTTTAAAGCAAACACAAAATGCAACAAGCTTGCATAATAAATAAGCTCACACTAAAAAAAAAGTACCTGTCGGGGTGGCCTAAAGTCGGTATCAGCCAATTAGCGAGGGAGTCTATCCCCCTTTCAATAGCCCTAGACTATTTTTGCGTCTGTGGTAGAGCGCCACACCTACCAACAGCTCCTTACTTAACCACAGAAATCACTGTGCTACTCATACGCTGAGTTGGCGAGGGCCGGTATCGAACTAGGAACCTTGTAGTTTCTAGCCGAACGCTCTACCGACTGATCTAACCCGGCCCTTGAAGCTCACACAAGGATAAATATAATTATACATAAACACACATTCCAGGGGTTATTTCTCTGAAGCGGTATAAATCAGAATTGTTTGTAAAGACATTAGTTAGTTTGGTTTTTTACATCAAGTCATACTTCCCTGAATATGGTACTGCACATAGCTGGATAAAAAAGTTATTATTTAGATCTTCTGTATTATAAACACCCTTCGTGCTAATACAGTATGTTTCATTTTCTTCCTCTCATGTGTTTTTCACTTCTTTTCATTTTTTCTTTCTTTTTTCTTTTTTTGTTCATCCTTCTTTTTTCATTCTGTTTTTTTTCTTTAATTTATTCATTTTGTCCTCACTATCTTTCTCTTTCTCATTAACCCATTCCCTGTTTGCTTTTATTCTAAGAAGGAAGTTTCATTTGTTCTGTTTTCTTTCTATATTTTCTTTTTCTATTTTTACTTTCGGTTACTTTTTCTTTTCGGTTATAGTAAATTCACGCTGAAAGCACCGGTTACTGCTCGATCACCGAAGTTAAGCAGTGATGAGCCAGTTCAATACTTAATTGAGTGACTACTTAAACAAGAACAGGTATTGTAAGAAACAGTTTTTTTTATCAAAATTTATTTGATTTGGCAATAAATGAACTGAAAAGGGTTCATATGCCATGAAACAAAATAACCAAACAATCAACCAACTATTTTTGAAAGAACCATCTTTTCTGCCCCCAGTTGAATAGTAGGGCACGCTGGTTTCTTTAGACTTAAAGCAACCAGTCTCATGAAGGAAAAAAAAGCAAATGTGCATTATGTAATAGAACGTATAACGTGGACGGTAGGTAAATAAGTGTTCAATAACCCAAGTTATGTACAATCACGCGTGGAGAAATGGTCCCGTACGAAACACGCCATTTTGCATTCGCCCCCTTTAAATTCCTTGCCAAGACTGATTTTTAAAATCAACCTTCTCATGTTGACTCTGGCCAATGAGACAAAATGTTAAATCTAGTCAATCAACTTACATTGTATTTTCTCGTCCTGTTCAATTCCTACGATGGTAACCATTACACCACGCGCCTCTAAAATATGTCATAAATTCTAAGGTAAAGGTTGGTCGGTTGCTTGGTTTATTGGTTGTTTTGCTTTACGGCATATCAACACTTTTCGGGTCATTTAATGCCGAATCCAGTCATTTGGAGAAAAATCCAGGTTACTTACGGTACCTACTGTTAATTAAGTGGTCACCAAATTAAGTATATTCCTAGACAGGTTAAAAAAATCTGCTCTACCCTAATATTTACCCATAGCTGGAGGGAGAGCTGAATTCCTACCTTTTCCAAGCGTATTAGTGCTATGTGAAATGTAAACAGATTCGTCCAGGATTTGAACTCGAGTCGGCGAGTCAATTTCCTACGACAGTATCCATTACACCATGCACCTCCATTCCCTTGTGTATATAAGTGAGTGTTATGGTTAAACGGGAAAGCCAAGGGGGTGCAAGCCCGAAGAAAAATGGGAACAACTAGTTTAGATTCGTACTTGAATTTACAAACTAGATATTTTTGGAAATCTCTTCATGGATGCCAAGGGCGTCGGTAATGAATTAAACTTTCACCTTGATAGACAACAATTTCTCAGTTATCTGCCAAGAGCCTAATATTTAAAAAAATATTTTCTTCTTTTCACTGTCTAGTCTGCGAGGAAAAAAAAAAGATTACCACAATCTGAACTTCCTTTTGTGTATGATGTCAGGAATGAGTGATTATTGTGAATTTTGAGAGTCTTCCCGAATCGATGCTCCAGACGTTCTTGTTCGTAAAATTATTTTTCGTAGAAACATGATTAAAAGTCGTCGATGACGGCCCTTCAAATCAATGCCAAATCTCTACCGATTTACATATCCAACAGAAATAATAACGGAGTAAAATTACGCAGATTATCTAGCGCTTCTCTTAAATACACATGTCCAATCTGAATCTCTGCTGCATAACCATGAGCAGGCAGCAAGAATCATTGGCTTCTATGTTAACTCAGACAAACAAAAGATTTATCTGTTTTAAATAAATATGGAGCCGTCTCTATATCAAATGTCAAGCCTCTGAAATTAATGGATTATTTTACATACCGTGTTAGTAAGATCTTATCTACAGAAAGTGATGTCAGTATGCACATAGATAAGGAAATGACTGCTATTTACGGATTGTCGATCATATGGAAATCTGACCCCTTTGATAAAATAAAACTGGAATTCATCCAAGCTGTAAACATATGAGTACTACTGTATGGCTGAACCACTATGAGTTTAATTAAAATATTGGGACCAAGTTACCTTTAAGCACCCCAGGGTCGATCTGGATTCAGAGGGACATGTTTTCTTTACACCGTCAACATCCGGTTGTTTGTTACCAGACGATTTTAGACGCATTTCTTTTAAATTATAAAACTAACTGCTAACCCTAACCCTAACCCATAACTCTAAATCTAACACCTAACTCCAAAACCTAACCCTAACAAACAACCGGATGTTGATGGTGCACAGCGAAACATGTCCTTCTGAATCCAGGACACCCCTAGGGTGCTTAAAGATAACTTTGTCCAAATATTGTAAGTGATTTTATTTCGGATGACATGTACAAGAGGGTCTATGGTGAGTAAGCCGTCCATGACATGAAACACTCTACTTTCCTTATTTGGTCATTATGGGTAATAGGAGTGGCCCCCCCGACCAATCAGCTGGTCACATCAAGCCCTAGCACATAAACGATTATCCCAACCGTATCGCTCTAATGGCAAACCCCTAAGCCAGTTATGATATATGTGATATATATATATTTACAAACCCCTCCACAGGAGAAGGATGTGACACAAGGTCAATTTCTGAAGCGGAGTTCAACAGGTTTGAATTCAGAGTTTTCCTTCTCCTAGACCGGTTGCCTAACCAAGGTTAAAGAGCCCAGTTTGCCCTACTATTTACCCATAGCTTGAAGGAGAGTATGATTCATACCTTTCCCAAGGGTATTAGCGCTAAGTCAAATGTAATTACCACGTCCAGGATTTGAACTCGGGGCGACGAGTCCATTTCCCATGACTTTAACCATTACACCACGCGCTTCGTATATGTGATATAAGGAGGTGACTGATGGTCTTGGTGTCCTGAGTGTGACATTAAACTGCATCTCGTGTCGAGGTTCCAATTATGGGAAATGTGGAATATCCCTTCACTATTCCTCTTAGGTCTACTCTGGCCCAAAATGGTAGTACCTGTTAGGCTCTTGTCTATAGGCTCTTGTTTAAGTCTATAAAACAATGTGTTTTATAAAGTGTTTAAAAATGAGTTTGAAAAGAAAATTGAAAACACAACAAGAATGAATGGAACCAAGCGTCCTCGACTTAAAATAACCCAACAATGGTTGACATGCCGTAGAATCCAACCAACCATCTTACTTAGGATAAATAAAATACTTAGCAACAAATCATACATATACCCCGCCCCAAAATATATATCTATTTACCAACCCCTCCGCATGAGCAGGATGTGACACAATGTCAATTTCTTAAGCGGAGTTCAACAGGTTTCAATTTAGAGTTTTCCTTCTCCTAGACTGGTTACCGAGCCATGGTTAAAGAACCCAGTCTGCCCTACTATTTACCCATAGCTGGAGGGAGAGTAGGATTCATACTTTTCCCAAGGGTATTAGCAGTAAGTGAAATGCAATTACCACGTCCAGGATTTGAACTCGGGGCGACGAGTCCATTTCCCATGACTTTATCCATTAGACCACGCGTTTCCGCGCCCCAAAATATATACGGCATTAAATAACGCGCAAAAGTTGATATACCATAAAACCAACCAGTCAACCAACCAACCAGAAGGATTTAACTATTATGATACGTTAAATAAGATTTTCTAAAGGCTTCTGGCGTGTAACCAATTCGAATATTGTAAGCAAGTTGGCTTCGTCTTATTTGAACAAAAAGATCTATTTTATTTTCAAATAGGAAAGGGTTGGATTACTTGAGAGCCTCTGGCGGGAAACCAATAAGAATATTGGTTTAGTTTGGTTCATTTGTTTAATGGCATATTAGCCTCCAAGGGTTACTTAATTCAAATGCCATCCGTGTAGAAGAAGAGTAATGTTGTTATTTAGATGGGTAAAGAGGGGGTTCATACCTTTCCCAAGGGTATTAGTCCGAAAGTAAACGTAATAGCGTGACTCGAATTCCAGTGACATCCCAATTCAGTATATTAGCCCTTGCGCCGTTAGAATATTGTAAGCAAGTTGAATTTGTATTTCATGTACAAAATGTTTTCATTATTAGAAAATAGACTTTACTTTGGATTTCGTGAAGGCTTCTGGGGAGTATTAAGTTTCTGACCACCATCCTTGGCCAGTTGTAAAGGACTTAAAGTAAGTAAGTAAGTAAGTAAGTAAGTAAGTAAGTCCTGCGGTATAGAATCCTTTGGTAAGTGAATGTCCTGGGTTTATGGAATCCTATGTAGTGTCAAAGGTCCAGTGATATAATCCTATGTTTCGTCGTTCAAGAAGGTTCAAAGCAATTGAGTGCAGTTAAGATCCGAACAGACTGTATAAATATTATAACAGCAGCAGAGTACTGCCAGTGATTGGCCAAGAAGTTGGTCACATGATTATCACCGAGTCTATAAGTAGGATCGGGCGTCCAGCACACACCTTATATCAGAAAAAAGTGAGCACCTTGCGTGGTGTAATGGTTAGCATGCTAGATTTGCAGGCCATTGTTAGTGAGTTCGATTCTCACTGGGTGCCCCATATTTCTGGCCTTGTGCCATATCTGAGCTAAGCTTAGTAAATAATTATATCAGAAAAAAGTGGGCACCTCGCGTGGTGTAATGGTTAGCATGCTAGATTTGCAGGCCATTGTTAGTGAGTTCGATTCTCACTGGGTGCTCCATATTTCTGGCCTTGTGCCATATCTGAGCTAAGCTTAGTAAATAATTATATCAGAAAAAAGTGGGCACCTCACGTGGTGTAATGGTTAGCAAACTAGATTAGCAGACCATTGTTAGTGAGTTCGATTCTCACTGGGCGCCCCATAATTCTGGCCTTGTGCCACATCTAAGCTACGCTTAGTAAATAACTATATCAGAAAAAAGTCAACAAGGAGAAACCAATTAAATATTTTAAGCGAGTTTATTTCATGTTCGCTAAGCAGAAATATGTTGTGTTTTTTTGTTTTTATTTGATACAGGCTTTAGGTTGGATTTCGAAACTAATTAGAATATTTTAAGCGAGTTGATTTCGTGTTATTTGTGCAAAAGAATTTAACTATTATGAAATAAACAGGAATTTGTATTTCGTGAAGTCTTCTGATTTGAAATCAGTTGAAATACTGTTAGGGCGTATTTCGTGTTCTTTAAACAAAAACAATTGTTATGTTAGTGTGATTTAATTTTTATTCCTAAGATCGACCTGTAGCAAATGTCTCGACCACGTTCTCTTTTACTCTACTCTCTTGAGCTAGAGTTACTCTTTCACGCTGTTCCGCAATACATGCTCAAGCTGGTTGAAACAATAACTAATCTCTTCTGTTAAATATTGAACTTTGTCTCCACCTTTCCAAATTCTACAATGCCTCTCACTTCCTGTTTGCTCTCTATATAAAAGAATCTCACTGATGAGCGCCACTTTTTTCTCCGGAAACGAGGTATACGACGTTCAATTGTTTTTATTGGACCATATGACATTTAGGCACCCCTTTTGCTTTGCTGATTCATAAGTACATTTTTTCATTTACACCGTCAACATCCGGTTATTTGTTAGGGGTTAGAGGTTAGGGTTAGGGGTTAGAGGTTAGGGTTAGGGTTAGGGGTTAGTTTTATAATTTAAAAAACCCTAACAAATGAAAATGTAGAAAAATGAAAAAAATGTACTAATGAATCAGCAAAGCAAAAGGGGTGCCTAAAGGTCATATGGTCCTTTTTATTCAAACTACAATTATGTCACTGATTTTAGTTTGATTTCGTGAAGGCTTCTTTTAGGAAATATTGGATGCACTTACTTTGTGTAACTTGTATAGGATTCAATTACGTTAAAATAGACTTGGATTTCTTCATTTAGATTTTTGAATTTTAATTTACATACTAAAAAAAGCAATTTTTAGTTTCAGTCTTGAGACTATATTGTTCAGGGTTTTAACCGGCTGGCCTGTCCTATTTCATTAGACAGTATCCATTACACGAGCGCCACCTTGTGATTACTCGTATAAGTAAGAAATGAAATCTGTCTGAACTTTCTAAACTTCTATTTTGCAATCTTTGTTGTGAATTTTTTATAGACTCCAAACGGTTTCAAAAACTGTTATATTTCGATGACAAGGCGATACAAAGTTCATCTCCATGATTGGAGACAATGTCTCGCTACCATTCATTGAACAGAGAATAAACGGCACGTCTTAACATTTCAAAGAACGGTTACGAAAAAAATACCTGTCTTTCATGTTCAAAGATGCGACACGAAAAGATTACGTTTCGGTTTCTGTTGCTTTGTCTAATGGCATATTGTTACAATTTATGTGGTAGCATAAATTGTTGACAGACCCTGTAGCGAGAATTCAAAGGGGCCAGTGGAAAAACACAAGGACTGTGACCCTGACCCCAGAGGCGCGAATCCCGCGCGTCACGGGATTAGTTAGTTTAGATTTTAGTTTCAACCTATCGTTGGAGCAGAAAGCATCTGCCTCTCTCTGCTGAGGTTGAATCTCACCCGCGCGGCGAATAAGAATGGGCTAGACTAATAAAATCTTAATCAATAAATAAAAGTCTTGTGAGTTAATTAATTACAATGACTAGAGTTAGCCCAGAAGAAGCCCTTAGTTAGAGACAGCAACTAGAAGACGACAAGATGACAGACAGAAAAGAAGTTAGCAGAAGAAGTAAAGTAAAAATGAAGCAACAAGCAAGTCTCTAATCTCTGTCTGCCTGTCTGTCTCCCCCCTCTCTCTCTCTCTTTCTCTCTCTCTCTCTCTCTCTCTTTCTCTCTCTCTCTCTCTCTCTCTCTCTCTCTCTCTCTCTGATTGGCATTTCCTCTTTCGATTATATTCCCGGTGTTGGGTATACAACAAAGAAATCAGAATGATATAATATAATATATTAATAATGGAGATTCGCTTCCGGTTTTTGCCTGTAACAAAAAACTACGTCACTGCTTACGTCACATTACCCAAAATCGTCATAACATAGAATAAATACACTCAAAATATGAACATGCAACATTAGACAGTCCTCATTGTTTTTTAAAACAAGTTTCAATAAATACATCACTGGTATTATATATCTATATATAGTTTGTTTTATTTTAATGCATATTTAAAGTTTACATTTCAAATTGTTTTATTTTTTAATCCTTTAATGAATTTGATGATTTTACATACTTAGGGTACAGACTTGCTGACATTTATTTTTTTACTCCCACCCCTCAGACAATATGTTTCAAAAATCTATTTTTACATCGCCCGGAGGATGTTTTTTTTATTTTGTACTAGTATTAATAAGGAAGATTGTGTGTATTTCCGTCTGTAACAAAAACTATGTCAAAGCTCTACGTCACAGCTTACGTCACAATATTCTTGTAAGTATAATATGATAAGAAGTAAAGAGATATACAACAGTCATCTGGTAGAATTTTCCATAGAAAAATGTTTGTGGTTGGTTAGTTGAATTTAACGGCATGACAACCCTCGGGTTATTTTATGCCGACGACGTTTTGTTGGGTATTCAATATCTTTTTCAAACTCAATTCTTTTTAAACACATTTTTAGAACACCTTTAATACACATGTAACTTGGGGTAATCTGAACATTAGCTACAAAAATGAGAGTAACCTCCCCTTATTTTCATTTCACCATAAATCTACACTTCTTTGAATCAATACAACAGCATGTTTTAATACAAAAATATCAAAAAAGTGTTCTTAATTGTGCTTGCGCATTATTTAAAATGAACTTAATCCTTATATAGAACACATTCTATGGTATTTTCGTGTTAAAACATGCACTTGTATTGATTACAGTGAAATGAAAATGGCCGACCAAAACATGGCTTCTTCAAAGTGAAATAAACAAGGGGAGGTTACTCTCATTTATGTAGCTAATGTTCAGATTAACCCAAGTTACATGTATATGTTTTATTTGAATAAAAGATGACATCATAAAAGGTACAAGCACAATGGGTAAGGTATTAATTATTATTATTATTTTCCTATTCCTAATTCCTAGTCTTATTACTGCAAAACGTTACTGTCAAAAGTTAGTATTGGCCCCTTTTTGGGGTTTCTTCTTTTTTTTATTTTTTTGTTTTTGTTTTTGTTTTTTGGTTGTGTTAATTCAAAAAATTCAATACTATACAGTACAATACATTGTAATACAAGTTAATGGATTTAAAAAAAAGTAATGCCATTTTGTTTAGGACAGGTATAATTACCAACACAGGAAAATGTATCATACATCAAAATAAAGCTGGTCCTCTGTGGATCACATCCCTACTTCTCCACATAGTCACCATTTCTCTCAATAGCAATGTTCCACTTTCAAATGAAAGCATGTATCCCTGCCCCTTGAAATTCTGTTGACTGTTCTTTGAGCCACTTCACTGCAGATTTCACTTCCTCCTCACTGGAATAATGTTTGCCTCTCAAACCCTCTTTTACGGGGCTGAAGAGATGATAGTCGGAAGGTGCTCAATCTGGTGAGTATAGAGGATGTGGTAAAGTTGTCCACCCGAAAGAGGCAATTTTCTCCCTTTTCCTGATGCTTGTGTGTGGTCGAGCATAGTCATGCATATGGAGGACATTGTCGATTAGTAAGTTGGGTCTTACTCGTCGGATTCTTGCTCTGAGCCTCGTTACGTTCTCAATGTAGGCCTTAATTTTATTAAAAAAACTTCACATGAAATAAAGAAATTAACTCACCCTCGTACCTTTCCCAAGGGTATAAGTCCAAAAGTAAACATTATAGCACAACTGGAGTTTGAATGCACTAACTACGATGTCGTAGTCCAACACATTTCTTAAATATAAAATGGTTAACAAATTGCTGCTACTGATAATGGTTGTAAAAATTGATTTTTTTAAAATATTGCCTAAGATGGGTGGAGTCTCTCGATTATATACCCGATGTTGGGTTTACAACAATATCAACTTTCGTGGGTTATTCAATATGAATATAAAGAACCTGTTGAAATCAAATGAGAGTCGTAAAGCAGACACCCACCTTATAATATTACAATTCAAGCTAAGAAAACACTTTGTTTCTATGATTGTTTTTTATTACCTTCATTCTTTATAGACAACGTTGATCAATTGTCGTCAGGGACACATAAAAGAAAAATGAAAGTTGACAATAAAACACAAACCAAAATAAAAGAACAAATAAATAAATGTAAATAAAAACATACGACCCCGGTAAGCTTTTTTTTCTGTTTCGCTCTTGGGAATAAAAAAAGAGATTTCTTTCTTGTTTTCTGAAGTTTATTTTAAATTTTTAATCATACTAATGTCAGGATTTTATTTATGGTCTTTATTTAATTTGCTTTGTTTTGTTTTTTTTTATTCTGCTAAACGTTATTCCACCTTAAAAACGATTTCTTCATTTATATATATATATATATATATAATATATATATATATATATAATATATATATATATATATATGTGTGTGTGTGTGTGGTGTGTGTGTGTGTGTGTAGATAAAAGGGTATAAACACACACAATATTGTTAAAATTAATATATTTTATATAATTGTCATTGCTAATATTGACAATATTTAATATCATCAGAGCATAATGATAATTAGGTCCGTTTTTAGATGTAAATGTTTTTAATACGGATACATCGAGAGAAGCAGAAAATATTTTCTGCTTCTCTCGATGAGTCCGGATTAAAAACATGGTCTAATGATGATTTTTTATAAATCGAAATATTGTTCAATATTAGCTATGAAAATGAAGTCGAAGCTCCTGGGTGGTAGGCACAAAAAATGCGTCGATCCCGTCTGCATTCGCCCTCAAGGGAGCGACTCAGGCGCTGGACAATAAACCCGGCCCTGTCCCTTTAAATCGAGGGGGCAGGTATTACATGGGGGGGAGAGTCCCCTGGGATCGACGCTATTAATTCAACACACCGATCCAGTGGCCGAAGCACACCGGACCCCTGCCCCGAAGGATGGGCTGTTAGGGCGGTGATTGTATTTTCCCAGCACCCCACTCGTACCGGGTCAGGCACGAAGGCCCTATTTATGTGGGACCATCCACAAGCCGAGACTCATGGGTGGTAGGTAGAAAAATTGCGTCGATCCCGTCGGCATTCCCCCTCAAAGGGGCGCCTCAGGCGCTGGGCAATAAAACCCAGCCCTGCCCCTTTAAGTCAAGGGGGCAGGTATTGCCTGGAGGGATGGCCCTCTGGGATCGACGCTATTAATTTAACACCTCACCGGTCCAGTGGCCGAAGCGCACTGGACCCCTGTCCCGAAGGACGAGCTGGTAGGGGGGTGATAGTATTTACCGCGTACCCCACTTGTACGGGTCAGGCACAAAGTCCCTATTAACGTGGGACCACCCACAAGCCGAAGCTCATGGAGTGGTAGGTAAAAAAATTGCGTCGATCCCGTCGGCATTCCCCCTCAAGGGGGGCGCCTCAGGCGCTGGGCAATAAACCCAGCCCTGCCCCTTTAAGTCAAGCGGGCAGGTATTGCCTGGAGGGATGGCCCTCTGGGATCGACGCTATTAATTTAACACGAAGCACACTGGACCCCTGTCCCGAAGGACGGGCTGGTAGGGGGGTGATATCAAGGTCTCCTTTCGTGTACTATATGTACTAATGTAGCTCGTCGCATGCAAATGACCCAGTATACAAACAACTGTGCTACATCAACCGTTGACATCGAAACAATCTATATCTATGTATAAAGAATTCTAGAGTTGTATGTTTGTCCACTTTTCATTCTTTTCACTCTGCATCATTGTAAAGTTTTTAAATGCCATCCTTGGCCAGTTGAAAAGAGCTTAAAGAAAGTCCTGTGTTATGGAATCCTTTGGTAAGCGTATAAGTCCTATCCTGCGTATTGGTAAAGGTCCTGTGATTTAATCCTATGTCCGTCATCCATGAATGTCAGCGTAGTTATTGTGAGTAGAGTTGGTTAAGTATAGTATCAACCTCAGAGTAAAACCAGTTGATTGGCCAAGAGTTAGATCACAAGATTCTGGCCTAGTCTATAAGTATAGGCGAGGATCTAGCACACACCTTATATAACAAAAATTCTCAACAATCATAGACATGAATCTGATATCAATTATGAATTCTTATGTCAAAAGGATCGTTTTAACTGTAAAAGATTAGAAACAAGCAGAGTTACCAAATAGATCAGTTGTTTTAATTTCCATGTCAAGACACTAGAACTCAAGCTTGGGTACAATATTATATATAAGGTCTTAGGGTTTTGTATATCTAATATGTATATTTTGTATATCTTATGGGGAATTTAGCCCCCTATTTACGTACATGTGGAATTGAATATATTAAAATAATTAAGTTTTCTGAAACAAGTAATTTTACAATTATATAAGTTAAGTTTAGAAATATGTAAACAAAAGAGAATCTAATAGATATTAGTTTAGAAATATTTTAGATACAAAAGAAATGGTTTAAATTCCATTGAAAATATGTACGCCATCGGAATGTAACAAAATCATCCGATATTTACGTCATTAGAAAACAGCTGACATTTGAAAATACCAATATTAAATGTAACAATGATCACATAGACAATGACAAAAGAAAATTATAAAAAGGCCCATAGAGCTGAAAAATTCAAGTGGGAGCTTACGCTCTTCCCGACTCGACGGAGTTGGAGCTGATGCTCCTAACTCGACAGTGGAAACGGGCACTCTTCCCAACTCGACAAAATGGGGAGAAGACGCTGTCCGAAAATATAAAATACGACTCAACAGGTCCGTCTATTTTTTCGTTTCATATTTTCTCTCTCTCCTACTCAATACGACACCAGTTGCAATCACAGACATTGTTTTATCAAAACTGCAACAATTTGACATATCCAATCACACAAATATAAACAATATATGAGCACTTTACAAACACAACTACGTACAGACACATACAGTCTGCAACACCGCTGAAAGAACAATTGAATATAGCACTTGTAAATTAATGTATATAAAGTTTGTTTCCTTTATCAATTTTGTCTTCTTCTTTTGTTACCTATGGAAACTACATTTCCGTAGTCTCATACATTTAAATTGTGGGGACCCATAACTCGGATCTTCTTCAATCACTACAAACTCACCAAACAACGGTCCCTACAATCTATATACCACCATTCCGCTGTTATTAGTTCACCGAAAACTTGTGGCAGGTTCTTCACAAGCCAACCAATATTTATCTAAAAACTATTCGCTTAAAAATGATATATACAAAAGACAAAAGAAAAAAGAAAACAAAAAACAAGATTTTGCATCAAATAGCCCACAATTGTTGATATGCCATTAAACAAAACTAGCAGGACCTGTGGATATACCACAGTCTGATGATTTAATTATTACACATTTTGATATGTTTATTTAAGAGCTATTGCCATAATTGTTGAATATGTAAAAAGTATAATAATCTTTACTATTCCCTCTCGCTCTTTTTTTCTTTCTTTCATTATGTTCGATTGTAATAGGTTATCATTATCGCTTCCACGCGCCCCTCTCTCTATCATCTTCTATTTTCTTTCTTTCTTTCTTTTTTATTAGTTCACATAACATTTGTGGCGGGTTCTTCACAAGCCTTCATCCCTATAAACAAATCCAATGTGTAAACAGTGTTCGTGATTCACAACCTTAAACTGAAGATTTGTGAACCTATACATCATGCAAGACGTACTACATATACTACTACTGCTACTATATGTAGTTGTCCATTAACCCAGGTTGTCGAAAAGCCATGCTAACTAATTCCACTTTATTGCATCCCCTCGGGGTTACTTGAAAGCTGCCCATCTCTTGTGTAAAGAAACAACTATATGGTACTAGTTAGAGGGAAATGTCCATAACCTGACCTGAACTATGCAGATAGTTTTTAAATTAGAGTTCTATTTTCTATCTGGTTTGTTCTACCCAGGCTAAAGCCTAAGACTGGCCTACGATTTACCAATAAACAAGGGTGAAAAGAAGAGTGCAACTCATGCATTTCACGTGTTGCATATGTGTGAAGTGACACGTAAATAGCCTCTTTTCCGATTAATAATATATATATATATATATATATATATATATATATATATAATATATATATGTGAACAAATAAAAGGTTTAGCTTATTTATTATCATAGGAACAATCTTTACAACCGAGCGGGTTTCTTGCTATGGCATTCGTCAGGTTAAAACGAAATAGTTTTTGAAAATGATAGAAATGGTACAAATGGTTAAATGGTGCGTTTTTTAACTGTATTCTCGTGTTGTATTGTTTACGCGTTTACGTGATGCCTGATGCGCCTATATATATATATATATATATATATAATAAATATATATATGCATGTGTGTGTGTGTGTGTGGTGTATTTATATGATAGGTAAAATATGTAAGTATGAAAAAATAAGAAAGAACAAATGTATTCGAAAAATATAAATTTATCTATGATGGTGAAATCGACGTAAGAACGTTTCGATTTATTTTTGGTACTTTCACCGGGGCGTTCGGATGAAAAATTTGTTCTCTAAACAGTGATGGGAATCCTTTCAAAGTGAAACGGGAGATGTGAAAATATAAAGGATCGATGTTCTTTTTCCGTTAGCAGCTTTTTTCTTTTCTTTTCTTTTCTTTTTTTTCGTTTTTTTTTTTTTTTTTTTTTTTTTTTTGTGACGTGATTGGCATTCGAAAGAATATTTGAAATTTAAAAATTGAGATAAAAGGGAGTATTAATGATACTAAACTGTAAAGAGAAGAAAGAAAGTAAGAGAAGAGAGAAGAAGAAGAAAAGAAGAAGAAGAAGAAGAGAAGCAACAACAACAACAACAACACGAAAAAGAAAAAATATACACAAAACAAGAACAAGAACAAGAACAAAAAGAACAAGAAGAACAAGAACAAGAATGTAATGGATATATTTAAAAAGTTGAAATTGCAGAAGAAGAAGAAGAAAAGAAGAAAGAAGAAGAGAAGAAAGCGAGCGAGAAGAAGAAGAAGAAGAAGAAGAAGAAGAAGAAGAAGAAGAAGAAGAAGAAGAAGAAGAAGAAGAGAAGAAAGAAGAAAAGAAGAAAAGAAAAAGAAGAGAAGTGAGAAGAGAAGAAGGGAAGAAGAAGAAGAAGAAGAAGAGAAAGAAAGAAGAAGAAGAAGAAGAAAAGCGAGAAAGAAGAAGAAGAAGAAGAAGAAGAAAGAAGAGAAGAAGAAGAAGAAGAAAAGAAGAAGAAGAAGAAGAAGAAGAAGAAGAAAGAGAGAAGAAGAAGAAGAGAAGAAGAAGAAGAAGAAAAAGAAGAAGCGAGAAAGAAGAAGAAGAAGAAGAAGAAGAAGAAGAAAAGAGAATAACTTTGAGACAAATGATTCCAAAGAAATCTTTCTCTGTCGTTCTTTTCTTAGTTTTTTTACTGTTTTCTCTTTACTCTTACCCATTCTATTTCACCCCGCATTTTCCTCAATTCTTCATTTCTTCTTCATCTTTTTTTTCTTTACTCCCACTTTGATCCTTTACATCTATATATAAATCTTTGCCTGAAACTTCACCTCTCCTCTCTCTCCCTCCCTCCCCCTCCCCCTCTCTCTCACACACACTCTCTCTTACCCATTGCCCCTTTTTTTTCGTAAATCTTTCTTTCCAATCATTTCCTCTCCCCTCCTCCTCGTCCGCAATCTAATCCCTACGTTTTCTGCATTCGACAAACATCTCTTCGCTCAACGAACGGCTAACCATTTAACGGAACAATTCTCTTGCTGATCGTTCGGGATTACATTCACTTGGATCTATTACAATACACGGATGTTTGAACAAGACGCTGGTATCAACTGCTGCCTGCAATGCTAATTTTTTTTCTTCTTCTCCAAAGAAAGAACAGAGAGAATGGCAAATGCTATTAAAAGTGACCGTTCTAATGTTCTTTGAGTGCTGGATAGCATAAATTGGAATGCGAAAAACCCGGCTCACATTTTCCAAGGGAAACCCGCGACCATTTTCAAATTGCCTCCCAAGGAACTCAGATGCAAAATCGGACCTTGCTTTTGTCAAATTAAACAAAACACTGGCTCCCCTCTACCGTTGCATGGGAACATGATCCAATTCCATATCCATGAGATAAATTGAGTGCGTATACAGAGAGTTTAAAACTTAAATAAAACAGACAACATATTGGTAGAGGGCGTTCTCTAAAGGACTTCAAACATAAACGAAGGATGAAATATATTAAATCATAACAAAAGTATAAGACCTACAGAAAGTATGGTTCACAAGAATAAGAATAAAACAACTCGAGAAGGAAATGCTATTATATTTACTAGTACAAAATAAAAACGCCCTCCGGGCGATGTAAAAATAGATTTTTTACACATATTGCCTGAGGGGTAGGATTGAAAAATTCAATGTCAGCGAGTTTGTACCCTAAGTATGTAAAATCATCAACTTCATTAAAAGATTAAAAAATAAAACAATTTGAAATGTAAACTTTGAATATGTATTAAAATAAAACAAAATATATATATAGATATATAATACCATTTCTCTGAATGCTTGAGATGAGGCTTGAAGATTAGTATTATCTGCGTTATTCGGACTATTGTCCCCATCTTCATTGTTATCTGTACAACGTTTCGGCCGATATACCCTCCGGCCTTCTTCAGGTATTTCTTGTCGGACTCGGGAACTAAATAAAGGGTTAGGTTCAAAGTTCCGTGATGGCTCCCGAATACGACAAGAAAGTTGCCGAGTTCGAAAAGAAGGTTCCCGAGATCCGAGAAGGTTCCCGAGTCAGACAAGAAATACCTGAAGAAGGCCGGAGGGTATATATGTACAAATAACAATGAAGATGGGGACAATAGTCCGAATAAGGCAGATAATATATAATACCAGTCATGTATTTATTAAAACTTGTTTTTAAAAAACAATGAGGACTGTCTAATGTTGCATGTTAAAAATTTGAGTGTATTTATTCTATTTTCTGACGGTTTCGGGTATAATGACGTAAGCAGTAGCGTAATTTTTGTTACAGACACAAACCGGAAGCGAATCTCCATTATTAATAGATATAAATAAACGTGAATGTCAGTGTGCCAGTGTGGCAATTTTCTTTTTACTTTACTCCTAGAAAACGTAGCCCAACATATACTACTATTTTTTAAAATCAGGCTGACTCCCTGAGCAAATTAAAAACATTGCCGGCCCAATCCAAACCCACAATCTCGAAATTTTAGATATTAAGTTTTAATTACTGCGATTGTTATCGGAGGTTTTTACGGCTTTTTGCGACGAACATTTTTCTACGATAACAATTTTTATAACTTGGAAATAACTTTGGGAATAATCAAAATTAATAGCGAAATCCGGCGAATCTTACCCATACAATAGCAATAATTGTTTGTACGCAAAGTAAGTATATGGGTACATTAAATTATCTTTAAATTAAGTGTCAACAGAAGAAATATCGTTGAAAGTTAAGCTTAAATCAAAATTTGATATGTATGAATTGTCATTGTCAGGCCGAAGGCCAAATCACGAGCCCTCCACGGGAGAGAACAGACATGTTTGCTTTTATTCTAGTTTCTTATAAAATATACCAAGAATAACCTGGGTCCCTCCCGTTGCGTAACCGTTAGCGAACTAACCTGATTGACCCTTTTTAGTGAGTTTGCTTCTCGCGAGATGTCCCATATGTCAGGCCTTATACGCAGTGAGTTCGGAGGAGACTTGCTGCCACTCAAACTCTTGTGAAAAGCCACTAGTAAGACCTGCTGTGTAAAATTGTCAAAGAGTAAAATGGTAATGCAAATGTTAGAATATATAACATCCACAAAAAGTGTAAGTGCAGGCTATGTGGAGAGATTTTGTGAATGCAGTACACTGTCCCCAAAATTGTACAAGATTAGACACATCTGGGTGAGAAAGGTAGTCTACTGGGAATTGTGCAAACTAAAATTTGACCATACTGACAAATTATATTTGCACAACCAGAATCTGTCTTGAAAAATAACACTCTTCGTGGGTTTTTCAATGGTCAAGTTATCTTTGTAGAAGAATAAAAGGGGTAATAGTTAACCTATACCTACAGTATAAGGGTAGTTCATACCTTTCCTATGTGTATCAAATTGATCTATTTCCAAAAATCTGCATTAGTAGGGAATTCTTGATATCATATAACAATATTTTTTAAAAATCTTATGAAACACCTACACAAAAATATAAATATGAGCATACAATTTGTCGTGATTCCTCAAGCACGAAATAAAATATAACACCCAACTCATGCTGTTCGTTTGGTAAATATATAGAATATGCTGACTCTATCTCTTGTGGAGGTATAAGAACACCTTTCAATGCGAACGATTGTTCTTGCAAATAAAATTTCTCAATGCCAGTTATACACAGACTATATCAAAGTGTATGCCTATCTTATAAGTATAAATCTGATCTCTCTCTGATAAGATGAAGCAAATGTTTTTTTCCAGTCTGTAGCCGTGTCAGTACTATTGTATGGATGCACCACTTGAACTCTAATGAAACGCTTAAACAAAAAGCTAGATGAGAATTGTGCAATAATGATGCGTGATTTCTTGAACAAATCCTGGAAGCAGAGCACTACGACACGAAAGATTGCAATTGAAGAATACCAAACCTAGTGTGTCTGGGTATGACATCAAACTGCTTCTAATTGTTAATATCCAATTAATTATTATATCGTTTGATATGTTTACTTAAGAGTTATTTGCAAAATAATTCAATATGTATGATAATCTTGATCTAACTCTCTCTAAAAAGTGGGTTATAAAAATGTTTACATTGATTTGCCAATAAAAGTCTGTGTGGAGGTGTTTAAAATATCTACATTAATTTGCTGAACAAACAGTGACAAAAACACGACTCTTACTTAGGCTAAATGGGTGATTGGAGGGTGCCTCTTCATTGAAGTGAGTTAGTGTACTGTTGGTTTGAACAACAGCAACTAGCTAAGCACTACCGAACAGTGCAAAAACAGCTGGTATTTATGGAAATCAAGAATAGTCCATTCATGTATTTGGGGTGATTCCATTCCTTGAATCCTGATTTTGATTGGTTTCTATGATGTTAGGAGGCTTCATAAGCTCTAGGGAGTGTGAAGTACCCATTCACCATCATTACCTCCAGGTCCACTGGGATCTAGAGTGGTAGAATATGTTAGAGTCCAATATATGGTTTAGATAGAAAAGTTTAAAAATAGAAGAGTTTAAAAATGTGTTAGAATATTGAGTTTAAAAAAGTGTATACCCATCATGTCTTTGACATATAATAACCCAAGAAGGGTTGACATGCCGTAAATCTAACAAGCCAAACCAAACCAAATCAAATCCACGCCCATTTACAGACTGGCTATACTAAGGTAATATCTACAGTTTCTATCACGAGCCTCGACATTTTCATTTTCTTTATTGAGAAATTGATAATTCACTTTCCAATAATTACTGTTCATTTTTTTTTTATATCCAAATCAATATTTCTCTGGGAATCAATATAATCCCAAAAGCCGATAATATCAATTGAACGTAGGACAAAAATTCATAATGATTTCATATTGGGGGCAATAAATAACTGATATCTGATAAATAATAATAAAAATTCCACGTCAGTCGTTTTAGAAAATTAATATGCTTGGTGTTCTATGAAGTGTGGATGGGGTGGGTGGTGAGATTTAAGGATTTTTATTTTTTTTAATTTTATTTTAGATTTATTTACGTATCAATATTATTGACAGATTAATTTTTTTGAAAAATCGAGACACCTTTAAAAATCAATGTTCATGCGAAATTGAATTTTTTGGAAATTAATTTATTCTTATTTAGGTATTTCTTCTTTTAATTTTTCTCTTCATATACAGGAATTATTTCAAGAAAAAGAAAGAAAAGAAAAGAAAGATTTTATTATCTGAAAATCAAACCCTTTCTTTGAAAATTCATATAACACTATTTTATCGATATTCCTTAGTTTTTAAAGAAATAAAAAAAGACAAAGAAAATGAATACAGAAATGAAAAAAAAATATTAGGAAAAATTATTAGAACGTTCTTTCGTCTTGGAAAAATAACATCTTTTCGCGCTCAAAGACTCTGGTTTTGACGCAGACCTGTTTTATTGGATACATTCACTCATGTGTAATGTGACATATACTTGACACAAAGACTGACATTTTTAAATGAGCAAGTGAATATGCGCAAAAGAAAATTAATTAAAAAATATAATGAGCTAAGAGCCGCCAACAGGCGGTTGAAGGCCAATATTACAAAATACAATTTATAATGTAAAATATAATGTCTCCATTATAATATATATATATATATATATATATATATATATTATGTTTAATATATATAGACCATAACATTTTAATTACATCTTATTTATAATGAGATTGTGTGTTTTTTCTGTCTGTAACCGAAACTATATTCCTACTCAAGTCACAATTCTCTTACTTATTGACATCACATTCACCATGATTTTATTTTTATTTAACCTCAATTATTAATAAAATTGTCTTACATTATTAATACTGTTAACCATATCTACATACTAACAACATGCAATTATATTTATATATACAACAAAATAGCGGTTTACAGTGTGAACGGGAAGGCTAATTTGCATATTGATATTAAAAATGTGATTTTAATAAATATGTGCTTAGTATTATTGATTTCTAACTGTTCGGTTTTATTTTAATGAATATAAGCAAAAATCTCTTCAATGAATCTTAAATGAAATCCATTAACAAGAATAAATAACTGTAATTTTATTCTTTACTTCCTATTTTAACTAAATACTTAAATTAGAAAAGAATAACAATGAAAGACGAGTGTGATGGAAGAGTAAATTTCAGTTGTTCTACTTTTTCGATTATACTCCCTCTGTTTCAAATCATTTTATCTGCATTCTTATTTAGTTTCATTAGCCTTTCTAATTTAATACGATATTTTATTTCATTACAACTTAAATACTTGCACCCGGAGGGTGCATATATTTGCTAGTATATAAAATAAATGGATATTTTTCAACGGCTGATTTATAGCTAAATAGATTTAGGGGCAATGTTTTGGGTTCTTTTAAATAATTTTTTTGTAAAAATTGAGGTTGGATGTGCCTTATTTTTTAATGGTATCTTGGCATTAAATATATGCCCGGCTGCATTTTACCGTGGTGTCGTGGTCTATGCTGATCCCTATATATATATATATATATATATATATATATATATATATATATATTATGGATAAAATATCCTCCTGAAAATATAGTGTGAAAACCAATTTGGTGCTTGTTTAAATATGTATTGCCAACGTTTCATCTGTAAGGACTTCGTCAGATAATCATTTGGAAGAAATTATGAAAAATATTCAGTAACTTTACATTAATCTATGGGTTGTCATAGAAACGGGATTTGAAGATGCCGGTCACCAAGGGAGTTCAAAGGAGAGTTACTAAGGTAGTGAATGAATTTTTTAAAATACCTTTCGTGTGAGGAAAGACGTGGGAAGACTGACTTACCAAGTTTGGTTTATCGGCGAACCAGAGGGAGTTACGATTGAAGTCTATAAAATGTATTCATGGATCTTATTAAAAAAACTTTAATCTGTTGAATGTTGCTCAAAAAATCAATACCAGGTGTCATGAATTAAAACTCTCAAAAGAAATGTGCAAAGCAAATACAAGGAAAAATTACTTAATTACAGAGTGGTGAATTCCTGGAATGTATTAACATCAGTAGTGAATGCTCCATCTCTGAACTCCTTTAAGGCAATATTGGATAATCTATGAAAAGATTATCAATATTCTGTGGAAATAAGATGAATGTTTGGAATATAACGAACAGCTGACAGGTCTCAGACCTAATATATCAGCATTAGCTGATGGTCTGTCACTGGGGTCTGAGTGACAGAAAGTCTCCTCAGGTCTCCAGGACTCTTCTGAGTATTCTGGCAGATTTCAGTAGTGGAGTGTTCTGAATGGTTTCAATCCTTCCTCTGATTTCAAAACTTTCCAAACCCTTTTCTAATCCTTTTGGGACTGTTCCAAGTGCACCAACTACAATTGGTATCAATTTGACTTTCACATTCCATAACTTTTTCAGTTCTCTGGCAAGGTCCAGATATTTGTCAATTTTTTCATTTTCCTTTAGCTTCACCCTGTGATCTGCTGGAACTACAAAATCCACCAGTTGACAAGTTCTTTCTTTTTTGTTTATCAACACTAGGTCTGGTCTTCTTGCTGGGATAAGGTGATCCGTATTTATTTCAAAGTCCCAGAGAATTTTATGCGTTTCGGTCTCAAGAATAGATTCTAGTTTATGCATATACCATGTTGTTGTATGGT
Organism: Doryteuthis pealeii; assembly: GCA_023376005.1. Taxonomy (NCBI): domain Eukaryota; kingdom Metazoa; phylum Mollusca; class Cephalopoda; order Myopsida; family Loliginidae; genus Doryteuthis; species Doryteuthis pealeii. The sequence continues at coordinate 38,185,594 of CM042148.1, read as the reverse complement.
CAAAATTAATTTTTTTGCATAATTCCCAGTGGATCACCTTCCCAAACCAGTCGTGTCTAGTTTTGTATTCTGGTTGTGCTACTTTTGTTACATTCGCAGAGTATATGGTTTACAGTCTCATCTCTATTACTGCATAATCTACATTTACTATTTTGTTGGGTCTTATAAATTTTCGCTTTGATATAGTTTGTCCTTATGGCATCATTTTGTGCAGCAATTATTAATGATTCTGTTTCTCTTTTGAGGTTTCCTTTTCTTAACCATGTCCAAGTCTTTCCATGTGCAACCTCTTCGATTTGTCGTTTGAAGTGTCCATATAATATATAATATAAAGTACTCAGCTACCAGGTTCCGCCATTGAGTATCACGAGTCGTCACCCACAGATATTACCCATCTGCATAGGTGAAATCGGTGTAGTCTACAGCTCCAACCGACAGTCGAAGCTGTTCTGGCTAACGTATTGATCAATATGATCGGTATATATATATATATATATATATATATATATATATATATATATATTATTTACCGAAGCCCTCACCGTTGATAGGATTCAACACAAAGTCAATTATTAAGCGGGTACTATTGTTCCTCTGAATTGCTGAGTACGAGAGGTCTCCCGAGTCCGACAAGAAATACCTGAAGAAGGCCGGAGGGCACATCAGCCGAAACGTTGTATAGATAACAATAAAGATAAGGACAATAGTCCGAATAATCCAAAAAAATACGGATCTATTGTCGGCATCAGCCGGCCAGCAAGGAGTCTATCCCGTTTTAGCTAGCTAATCATCTCTGATGCACTCGGATTACACAAAACAAGAGAGCGGATAATTTTTGAATATCCCTCGTAATTCTATCTGTTGCGTCTTTTTAAAAAAAATCTATTTTCCGCGCCATATTTTTTTTTTTAATTAGTTTATCATTTATATTTTAAAAGATGCAAAAATGAGAAAAAGGAAAAGTGTCTAAATTAATGTTTTCATTAAACCCTCTCATGTAACGCGATGCTCGTAGCTTCAGGCAAAGTTAACAATAGTTTCAGCTTTCATTGTCTTGCAAGCCTTTTTCTGTTGCGGATAAGAGGGAATAAAAGGTGATGCCATTTTGAAAGCGAGCCATAATGGCTTCAAGGTCGATATGATCGGCACCTGCGCGACGTCACCTGCTTCCATTTCTTTTTTATCCCAGTTGAAATAATAGCTTTCAGACTCGTAAAACAATACTGAAAACTTGTCTATTTAGAGACAACGGTTATTAAAAGTCAATAATTCTTTTAAAGTATGACATGCGGGGTTAATCTCTTCATTGTCGGAAGAAATAATAGTCGAATTACTTGCAGCAAGCCGTGTGCAAATACTATAGAATAATTAACGCTTTGCCGTGTGCAAATGCAATCAAATTACATGCACCGAGCCGTGTGCAAATATGAAATAATCAAAGTTTTTCTATGTGCTAATACAGTTGATTTACTATCGGTGTGTCGTGTGCAAATGTGCAGAATAATTAAAGTTTCTGTGTACAAATACTGTCAAATTACTACTGCCTGTGCCGTGTGCAAATTTAGAATGAATTAAAGCTTTCTGTGTACCAATACAGTCGAATTATTAGCACTGTAGCCTGTGCAAATACAGAATGATTGAAGTTTTCTGTGCGCAAATACAGTCGAATTACTATCGTTGTGTCGTGTGCAAATATAGAATAATTAAAGTTTCTCTGTACAAATACTGTCAAATTACTACTGCTTCAGGCACGTGTGCAAATATAGAATACAGTCGAATGTCTAGTGCTGTGCCGTTTGCAAATATAGAATAATTAAATCTTATGTGTCAAATTACTATCGTTACTATTGTGCCGTGTGCAAATATAGAATAATTACATAAATATAGAAAATACATATGAATAACTAGTGACGAGGCGAGAGTAAATATTATATAATTAACATTTTGTTGTATACAAATGCAAGCGAATTACACTGTTGTGTTAAAATATCATTAAATCAAATTTTCAGTGTTGATATATTAATGAATAACAAATATCATGCATCAGTTATTTTATCTAAAAACTTTTATATTTTTATAGGTCAGTTAACTTTGAGCCACGTATCTTTGAGAATCTGTGTTGCGCCTCAAGGATACGTGGTTCAAAGTTAACTGACATGAAAAAAATGTAAAGGTTTTTAAATAAAATAACTGGTGCATTATATCTACTAGCAAATGTATGCACCCTCCGGGTGCAAGTATTTAAGTTTTAATATAATAAAATATCATATTAAATTAGAAAGGCTAATGGAACTGAATAAGAATGTAGATAAAAAGATTTGGAACAGAGGGGGTATGATTGAAAAATAGAACAACTTTGAAACTATTCCATCATTTTCCCTTACTCCCGTCTTTCATTGTTAAATTTTCCTAATTTAACTGTTTAGTTTAAAATAGGAAGTAAAGAATAATATTAGTTATTTCTTCTTGTTAAGGGATTTCTTTTAAGATTTATTGAAGAGATTTTTGCTCATATTCATTAGAAAAAAACAAACAATTAGAAATCAATAATACCAAGCGCATATTTAATAAAATTAAACTTTTAATATCATATGCAAATTAGCTTTCCTGTTCACACTGTAAACCGCTATTTGTTGTACATATAAATACAATTGCATGTTATTAGAATGTAGATAACGTCAAAAGTATTAATAAGGTATAACAATTTTATCAATAACTGAGGTTTAAATAAAAATAAATTCATGGTGAATGTGACGTCAATAATTAAGGGAATTGTGACTTGAGTAGTGATTTAGTTTCGGCTTCAGACAGACAAACACACAAGATTATTCGTTAATGTATCAACACTGAAAATTTCATTAAATTCGGTTAATTCTCTGATTTTTGATATTTTTTTATTTTTGCTATTTTTTGTTCTTAATTTCGATTTAACCAAAAATTGTCTAAGAAAGACAGACATTTATGTGAGTTATAGATTTACCTGTTGCAGAAAACTAATCCCACTTCCAAAGAATAGAGAGGGGGATCTCATAATAAGCACAAGTGGGAGCGCATTGTGTAATGGTTATTGTCGTAGGAAACAGACTCGATGACCTGAGTTCAAATCCTGGACGAGACTGTTTGCCTTTCACATAGCACTAATACTATTGGGAAAGGTATGAATACAGCTATTTTTGGTTGAATCATGGTTAGGCAAGTGAAAGAAAACTCTGAATTTAAACCTGTTAAAGTCTGCATATATTCAATCTTACTGATGCGGAGGGGTTGGTAAATATATATAATAAGATTGAGTTAAATATATTCCGAAAAATATATTTCGAGAAAAAAGATATGAAAATAAATCATATATATATATATATATATATATATATATATATATACACACACACACACATACACACACACACACACACACACACACACATATATATATATATATATATATATATGAGGAAAAGGGGGTTGGAATGAATCCGACAGAATGAGGTAAAATATAAGGATTGAAAGAACAAAACTCAGACAAAAATGTGTAGTATATTTCGCTGGAGTTTTGAACTCAGCTTCTTCTGCTTTTATTGAATTATTCGGATCATACAAGTGTTTTATAGAAGGGGAAATTAGGTAGGTGGGTAAGTTTTGTGGTGAGGGAAAGATTTGATTGGTTATAGGAGACATCTTTGGGGTAGATAAGAAGGGAATCAGATGGGAAGAGAATTGAGTGAGGTAGGTAGAAAAAATAAATGGTGAGAAATACCTGATAGTGGAGGGGAGTAGAAGCTGAGTCCATACTCCAGTAAAATATGCTACACATTTTTGTCTGAGTTTTGTTCTTTCATTCCTTATATTTTACCTCATATATATAAATATATATATATATATATATATATATATATATATATATATATATATACTAGCAAATATATGCACCCTCTGGGTGCAGGTATTTAAGTTTAAATGTAATAAAATATTAGATTAAATCAGAAAGGCAAATGAAACAAATTAAGAATTCAAATAAAAAGATTTGAAACGGAGTGGGTATAATCGGAAAATAGAACAACTGAAACTTACTCTTTCATTACTTCCGTTTTTCGATGCTAAATTTTCCTAATTTAACTATTTAGTTAAAATAGGAAGTAAAGAATAAAATTACAGTTATTTCTTCTTGTTAATGAATTTCTTTTAGGATTTATTGAAGAGATTTTTACTCATATTCATTAAGATAAAACCAAACAATTAGAAATCAATAATGCCAAGCATATTTTTATTAAAAATCAGTTTTTTTAATATCAATATGCAAATTAGCTTTACGTTTACACTGAAAACTGGTATTTTGTTGTATATATAAATACAATTGCATGTTATTAGTATTTAGGTAAGGCCAACAGTATTAATAATGTCAAACAGTTTTATTATTAATTGCGGTTTAAATAGACATAGAACCATGGAGAATATGATGTAAATAACTAAGGGAATTGTGACTTGAGTAGTAATATAGTTTCGGTTACAGACAGAAAAACACACAATCTCCATTATAATAAGATATATATATATATATATATATATATATATATATATTCGTGTGTTCCTTCTCCTAGACTAGTTGTCATATAATTGTTAAAGAGCCTCACTGGTACTACTCTACATCCATAGCTGGAGTCTGCCCTATTTACTAAGAGGGAGAATAGTTGGATGTATGCCTTTCCCAAGTGTATTAGCTCTATCTGAAATGCAAACAACCTCATTCATGATTTGAATGCGCGTCACCGTGTCAATGTCCTACGACAATAACCATTTCGCCACATGTCTTCAAATAGATTATTCATAGGAGAAAAACACTAACATTATGTTATCTCATAATTAGAGAAGATTTATTAATAGCTAAGTTACACCCTCCCATAAACAGTAGATTAGAATTAAACCCCGAATATATAATTAGTTAACATACACATTCCATAAATACACACACACACACACACATATATATATATATATATATATATATATATATATATATATATATATATATATAAATTAAAAAAATAAATGAATAGATAAATAGATAAGTAAATAAAAGGAATGAAATTGAAAATGATTGAACAACGGATATCACGTCTCTTCCGGGTGGTGTTATAACAACCCACGAGACGCGTGTTTATAATGTCCAAAACAAGAAACACACGTGAAATGTACATAAATATGTATTTATCAAAATCCTACACCAAAGAATAAAGCTGGTCTGAATTAAGGGTTTTCCTTTTCCTCAATTAGTTAAGAAGAATCTATAACAGAAGTGGACTATGCAGATGATCTAGTACTTCTAGCAAACACACTCGCACAAGCCGAATCACTTCTGTATAGCCTAAAAAACAACAGCCAGGTACATTGGTCTCCATTTGGACGCAGATAAAACAGAATTCAAGTGCTACAACCAAGATCGAGACATCTTAAAACTAGTAAACCTTTGAAATAAGTAAACCAGTTCACATACTGTTGTGGCGCTTTTAAGGGGTCAAATAAGAACAAAACGACGGGTAACAAATGTAGGAAAATGTATTAACAAAAGAGTAGACAATTACAGTACAGAGAAGTGGGAATTACGTCCGACAATAGAGTTATGAGCTGACTCGCATTGGCTTACTCTTCAAGCCATAATTGTCCCTGTTACTTATAGTAACCGTCGGCGCATTCCATTAGTCTATAGGGTATATCACCTATAACACATACCTAGGTAGTAATGTCTCATCTACAGAGAGGGATGTCAATATATGCATAAGAAAGGCATGGTCCGCTATAGACATACCATCGATCATTTGGAAATATAATCTCTGTAATAATATAAAGCGAATATTCTTCCAAACTGTAGCCGTTTCAGTACTGCTATACGGCTGCATCATTGAAATATAACAAAACGATTAGAAACGAACTAGATGAGAACTGTAAAAAGATGCCGTGCTGTCTTGAAAAAAAATCATGGAAGCAGCAACCAAAAAAAGAGAAACTGTACGGCCACTTATCCTCTATCATATAAACTATTTGGGTTAGACGAACAAGATCTGCTGGACACTGATGGAGAAGCAAGGATGACCTAAATGATGTTATCCTATGGACACCTGCATATGGAGACACCAGTGTGAGTCAACCAGGAAAAGTCTATATCGATCAGCTAAGCACGGATACTCGATGCTGTGCAGATGACCAACCAAGAGCGATGACCGATAGGGATGGGTGGCGAAGAAGAGTCATAGAGTTCTGTGCAGTGGGCGTAATCTGATGATAATGATGATGACGATGACGATGATGATGATGATGATGATGATGATGATTCTTTAAAGAACATATGGTTATTTCCTATAACCCCAACATAAAAAGGGGAACCACTCTGAATGATTTTTATCTGTTAATTAATCTACCCATTATTTTCCCATTAAACTAATCCTAAACCCTAAACCTAACCCTAACCCTAACCATAACCATAACCCTAACACCGTCTTCTTTTTTTCCTAGTAGATCAATATATAAATAAATAATTTATCAGTCAATCAGAGTGGTTGTCCTTTTTTATGTTGGAGTTATAGGAAATAACCGAACATATTTTAGATACACCTCAGCTTTCATCCTCGGATTTTGGCTGGGCCGGTTGTCGCTAGATCACTGAAGTTAAGCAGCGATGAATCTTTTCAATACTTAGATGCATGACCGTTTAAGCAACAGTATGTACTACTGGAACTAACCTCATATCAAAACGGCTTGATTCGACATTAAATTACCCCGAAAGGGGGTTGATATGCCGTAAAACAAAACAACCAACCAACCAACCAACCAACTTCCTGTCTGTATTATCTGCGTTATTCGGACTATTGTCCCCATCTTCATTGTTATTTGTACAACTTTTCGGCCGATATGCCCTCTGGCCTTCTTCAGGTATTTCTTGTCGGACTCGGGAACCTTCTCGGACTCGGGAACCTTCTTTTCGAACTCGGGAACTTTCTTGTCGTAATCGGGAGCCATCACGGAACTTTGAACCTAACCCTTTATTTAGTCCACGGGGGTATCCTGTTCTCATTCCGCTAACCATAGCTGGGGTAGGAGATATGTTAATTATTTTTCTAACTGCCTTCACTCAAGATTGAACTCGGGATCCAGATATAACTGTCACTTAGAACTGTCTTAACCTAACTACCTTATCCACTAGGCCACGTGTCCAATAACAATGAAGATGGGGACAATAGTCCGAATAACGCAGATAATGCTAATCTTCAAGCCTCATCTCAAACATTCAGAGAATAATCCTGTCTGTTCTACTGCCACGTCCGAACAGGGAGTCATCTTTTTGGCGGGGAAGAATAAATGCTAATAGATGTTCGAGTGCACACATCTTTATTTATTTACTTATTAGCTAAGAAGTCTCTTCTTACAAATTCAACCGACTACATTCGGGAAGCTGTTGCCATTTAAGGTTCGCAAGTGAAACGATATGAGCACATTTCTCTTGCACATATGCGCGCCTTAACTTCTCGAAACTAACTTAAATTCAAAACCATTTTTTTAACTTCTAGATGTTTTGATCACATGACTAAAACTACCGAATCCTAGCTACGCTATCAAACTGGGTTACCGCCAATCAGTCACACATTCCCTTGTCAGTCACACCCATTTGACCCAAATTGCAGAGTACAATTTGTAATTCACTTTTCACACTAATCGCAAAATAATGGACCAGTGCACATACCTTGGTAGTAATATATCATCTACAGAAACCGATGTCTGTAGACGCATAATGTAATTAAAAGATATTACAGGCAATTAATGGAGCAGTTCACATACCTTGGTAGTAATATCTCATCTACAGAAACCGATGTCTGTAGACGCATAATGTAAATAAAAAGAGTTTACAGGCAATTAATGGACCAGTTCACATACGTTGGTAGTAATATCATCTACAGAAACCGATGTCTGTAGACGCATAATGTAATTAAAAGATTTTACAGGCAATTAATGGACCAGTTCACATACCTTGGTAGTAATATCATCTACAGAAACCGATGTCTGTAGACGCATAATGTAATTAAAAGATTTTACAGGCAATTAATGGACCAGTTCACATACCTTGGTAGTAATATCTCATCTACAGAAACCGATGTCTGTAGACGCATAATGTAATTAAAAGATTTTACAGGCAATTAATGGACCAGTTCACATACGTTGGTAGTAATGTCTCATCTACGGAAACCGACGTCTGTAGACGCACAATGTAAATAAAAGATATTACAGGCAATTAATGGACGAGTTCACATACCTTGGTAGTAATATCTCATCTACAGAAAACGACCTCAGTAGACGCATAATGTGATTAAAAGATATTACAGGCAATTAATGGACGAGTTCACATACATTGGTAGTAATATCTCATCTACAGAAACCGATGTCTGTAGACGCATAATGTGATTAAAAGATATTACAGGCAATTAATGGAGCAATTCACATATCTTGGTAGTAATATCGCATCTACAGAAACCGACGTATGTAGAGGCATATAAAAGACATCCAATGCTATAGATAGAGTATCGATCATATGGATATCTGATCTTCCGGATAAAGCGGGAGTTCTTCCAAACGGTAGCCGTATAAGTTCTACTGTATGGCTGCAACATTTAGACTCTAACAAAGCGCTTAGAGGAAAAGTTAGATAGAAACTATACTATGACGCTGCGTGCTGTCTTGTACAAATCTTGGAAGCAGCAACCCACAAAAAAGCAGCTTTAAGACTCCTTGCTTCCTATTACATCCCCATCAGTATAAGACGAACATGACATGCTAGACACTGCTGGAGAAGAAAGGACGAGCTCATAAGTGACGTTCTCCAGTAGACACCTACACATGGACACAACAGTTAAGGCAAACCAACAACCTACATCAATCAGCTGTGTGTGGATTCTGGTTGCCGTTTAGAAGATCTGCCAGGAACAATGACTGATAGGGACGGTTGCGAGAGACAGAGAAAGAGAGAGAAAGACAGAGAGAGAAAGGAAGAGAAAGAAAGACAGAGATAAAAAAAAGAGCAAGAAAGAGAGAGAACGAAATAGAGAGAGAGAGAAAGAGAGAGAGATAAAAAAAGAGACAGAGAGGGAGAGAGAAAGAAAGAGAAAGACACAGAGAGAGAAAGTCAAGAGAGAAAGACAAGAGAAAGAAAGAAAGGGGGGAGAGAGAAGAGAGAGAGAAGAGAAAGAAAGAGAAAGAGAGAGCAAGAAAAAGAGAGAGAGAGAGATAAAAAAGAGACAGAGAGAGAGAAAGAAAGAGAGAGAGAAAAAAGAGAGAGAGAAAGAAGAGAGAGAGAGAAAGCAAAGAGAGAAAGAAAAAGAAAAGAGAGCAAGAAAATAGAGGAGAGAGAGATAAAAAAGAGACTGAGAGAGAGAAAGAAAGAGAGAGAAAGAGAGAGAGAAAGAGAGAGAGAAAGAAAGAAAGAAAGAGAGAAAGTGAGAGAGAAAGAGAAAGAAAGAGAGAGAGAGAGAAGAGAGAGAGAGAGTAATGGAAACCCGTGTTGTCAGGATGATGATGATGATGATGATGATTACGGCATTCTAATAAAGATGCAGTAAAAATTCTGCACCCAAAATTTTCGATATTAACATTTTTTTTTCCGAAAACCTTAAAGAACGGAAACTACCTCTATGAAATAGATTATTAAAGTTTTGCACCGATTATCTTAAAACAGACATGTTCATTTCACAAGGAAACTTGGTAGAGCACAGTCTTTCAAACCTCCATAATGTTTGGTAAATATTGAAAACGGAATCCCCACCAAAAGAAAAAGAAAGAGATTACAGCACATAAAAAGGTAGGTATATTAAAAGTTGCGCCCTAAAAAGGCGAACACACACATAGACAGGGAAGAAGTAAAGTGTAGAGTCAAATTAAAATGAAAAGATAACAGTGGTTGGATTGCCAACAAAAATATTTTGCTGGTTTCCTTTCTTTTCTTTTTTACTTTTTTTTTTTTTTTTTTTTTTGCTGGCAGATATCTATTTCATCGGCCTCGAGAAAGTGGTCCTCGTAGAATTAAGAACCTTTTTTTCTTATTTTAGGAGTTTTGGGATTTGTCGGTGAAAAGGATAAAGGAAAAGAAGAAAAAATGCCGGTAAATCTTTGTAGGTCCTGTTCGCAGGGGAGAACAGAAAATGTGCTCAAAATGGCTACGAAAGAGAGAGAGAGAGAGAAGAGAGAGAGAGAGAGAGAGAGAGAGGAGAGAGAGAGAGAGAGAGAGACGGGGGGGAAGAAGGGTGAGGAAACGAACTCGGGACTTTTGTAAAATAACTGCTGATTTTAGTTAAGACTAAATGATACTACCCTAAGTAAAACAGGGGCTTTTAAGACAAGAGAAGCAAACAATATCAACCTCTCCTTTTCGGTTTTAAATTAAGCCCCCAGCCGAGAACACACCCCTACATACACACCACATACTCACACACACGGATATATATATATATATATATATATATATATATATATATATATATCTGTGTGTGGATGTGGATGTGTGCGTGCATTTGTGTGTATCTTCATATGCATATCTTATTATAATGGAGATTGTGTGTTTTTCTGTCTGTAACCGAAACTATATTACTAATCGAGTCACAATTAACATAGTTATTTACATCACATTCTCCATGATTTTATTAATATTTAAACCTGAATTATTAAAAAAATTGCTTCACCTTTTTATTAGTGTTGTCCATATCCACATACAAATAACATGCAATTGTATTTATATATACAAAAAATAGCGGTTTGCAGTGTGAATGAGAATGCTAATTTGCATATTGATATTAAAAATGTGATTTTATTAAATATGTGCTTATTATTATTGATTTCTAATTGTTTGGTTTTATTTTAATGAATATAAGCAAAAATCTCTTCAATGAATCTTAAATGAAATCCATTAACAAGAGAAAAAAAGTGTAATTTTATTCTTTATTTCCTAAGTTAACTAAATAGTTAAATAAGTAAAATTCAGCAATGAAAGACGGAAGTGATGGAAGAGTAGTTTCATTTCTATTTTTCTATTATATCCCCACTCTGTTTCAAATCTTTTTATCTGCCTTCTTATTAGGCTTTCTAATTTAATACGATATTTCATTACATTAAAAATTAAATACTTGTACCCGGAGGGTGCATATATTTGCTAGTATATATATATATATATATGTGTGTGTGTGTGTGTATTGTGTGTGTATTTGGGCAACACTCTTTCATTTATACATGCAGAATTAAACAAAAGGCATGTCTCCTGTTTAACAATTTTATTGATGATCTTTTCGAGCTTTCAGGCCAACTTTTTTTTATATTTGGATGGAATCCGTGGATTAGTCCACCAAATATAAAAAAGTTGGCCAGAAAGCTCGAAAAGGTCGTTAATAAAGTGTTAAACAGGAGACGTGTCTTTTGTTTATATATATATATATATATATATATATATATATATATATATTCGTCTGACTCATTATATATTATATATATATATATATATAATATATATATATATATAATGAGTCAGACGAACCTACTAAAAGGTTTCGCTTAATGCTCTTCAGGGCTAAGATCTGATTATTTGCTCTACTTAGGTATTGAGCACTTTTTACTTATTAGCTTTAGTCTCCTGGCGGTTTTGTATGAATATATATATCTTATATATATATATGTATCTAAGTTTTTTTTTCTTTTGGCCAAAATATTGTACTAATAGATTATTTTTAGTTGGTACGATTATCTTGGTCTTTTCTTTCCGACAGTATGAGGTAAGGTAAAAGAAAAAGTGGGCAAAAAATAATGACTCAAACAAGTAGAAGTAGGAGAGAAATATTTCGTTCTTTACGAGAAGAACTTCATCAGACAATATTTTGTCTACTTTTCTTTTTACCTTACCTCATATATATATATATATATATATATATATATATATATATATATATATATATACGCATATGTGTGTGTGTGTGTGTGTGTGTGTGTGTGTGTGTGTGTACGGTATAGTCCATAAATAAGTAACTCCCGAGGATTTCTTTTTTTCTTTTTTCAATGGCATATCAACCTTTGTGGGTTATTTAACACCAACGCCAGTTTGTAGAAGAATTGTAGTGATAATATCACTTTAATAGCTGGAGGGGTGTAAGGTTCATGCCTTTCCAAGGGTATTAGTCCGAAATTGAACGTAATCGCACGCCTGGTGTTCGAACTCACTTACTACGATTTCGCAGTTCAGCGCGTTGGCCACTGCGCCACCGAGTTCCCCGACCCCACCCATACGCGCACAATTGTTAAAAAAGTTGTTTTATTTTCTAAACAAATCAAAATAGGACCGTATCATATTTAGCTGAACATATATACGATAAAAACGGATATCATCAAGTATTATTTACAACAAACACCACATAATCCCATTCAGACAGTATGGCAATGTTTCACTTCTGCCTTGTAGGCTAGACGTCATTATTGTTTTTGCCGAGGGTGAGATCTTTCTACGTAAGTACGTTCAAGTGCTTCGGCAATGTCCTATTCATATTCTTTGTAGAGTTTGGTAATAATAAATACAGAATAATACCATGATAATTATAATATCTAATAATAATGGTATGTTTAGTAATATTGATTTTAATTATGAGTTTGATTATAATATATGACCGCCCTGTCGGTGGGGCGTTAGAATGCATCGACTGCACCTCTGCAGAGGGGTAAGACTCCCCCCAATGGGACCACCTGTTGGCCGTGGGTGGCGACACGTGATGCTTAAGGATAGAGCCCAGGTGGATGAGCAGTTCATGACATGCAATACTCCCCTTTGGCCCTATCTTGGGCGGTCGGAGAGGACCCCTCCGATCAATCGGCTGGTCACGTCAAGCCCTAGCACCTATATGATTGCCCCAACCCTATTGCCCTTATGGCAAGCCCCAACCCCTTTTTATCATATGGGTGCTAGAAGGCGGTGGCTGTGTGTCTAAATGTCCTGGGAATGACGTTAAACTCTATCTGATGGTGAGGTTCCAGTTCTGGAGGTTTGGGGAATGTGGAGCACCCCTTCATCACCATTGCTCCCTGGTCCATTCTGACCCGGAGTGGTAGTACCTGTTAGGGTCCCATCTATGGGTTAAATAGAAAAATGTATTTATAAAAAAATTATATTATCCATTAAGAATTGATTTATTTCAAAACTTTATCGGCATTAAATGACTCAAATGAGGTTGATATGCCGTAAAACAAAACAAACCAAACAGACCAAATAATATGTGATATATCCGGATTAAGGGATATATTCTGAAGTTGGTATTTGGTATATTATCGCAGTAGTAATCGGTATGTCGAATAGCAATCCGTCTGTCGAGCAGTCGTGGTGTAGTCTGGCAAGTAAGTTTAGCTTGTAGGTATTAGGTATAGGACCAACACAGTGCCGACTATTTATACATGACACTGTCCAATCAGATTATAGTGAGGGGGTACCAAGGTATTTACATATTCATTATATCAATATATTTAATAATAATATGTTTAAAAGTACTTATATTTATAATATTTTGATAATCTCGCGCCGTTTCTCATAAGTCTTCTAAGCCAATAGCCTCTCATCGCCTTGGCCGTCTTCCGCATGGCATCCAGAATCCGCAGAGCAGATAGATATATGTTTTTGCTACTCGTACTCCGCCGCTGTGTCCATGTGTAGGTGCCACTGGAGATCTTCACTTATGAGTTCGCCATCGCTTCTCTGACCGTACCCAGCATGTCAGTTGGTTTTGTGAAATAGAAGATAAATGATCGTTCAGCTGTTTTCTTGTGGGATGGGGCTCACAGGATGTGTTCAAAACAGCACGCAATATCCGTGTGATTAATAATAATATGTTTAATGATGATATGTGTGTAATGTTCTCCTAAATATCATACATTTTCTGGTTTCTCCGATGTAGAATAAAATCAACGTTTCATCTAAAAATATTAGGTATTTACTGGTTGGTTGGTTGGTTGGTTGGCTGGTTGGATTTTACGGCATTTCAACCCTTGTTGGGTTACTTTAGGCCGAAGACGTTTTTGTTTATTTCATTCTTGTTGGGTATTCAATTTTTAACCACATTTTAAAAACGCATTTTTTAACCTATTTAACCCATAGATGAGACCCTAACAGGTTAAATAGATTAAAAAAATGAGTTTTTAAAAAGTGGTTAAAATTGAATATATATATATATATATATATATATATATATATATATATAATATAATATATGTGTCGTGTGTGTGTGTGTGTGTGTGTGTGTTGTTAAAAGGAATATGACTCGGAAAAAAAAAAAAACGATTCACTATAGTGACTTCGTCGGAAAACAGAAGAGAAAAGTCGAGTGAATCGCAATGAGAATGCATATTGAAAAGTGCTCAATACGCACGTAAAGCCGGTTTGGAGCAGTATATAAGTAACAGAACCTTTCAATTAAAAGCCTCTTCAGGAAATCCCTGACAACACAAGCTGATAGATATACACAAGAACACAGTAAATAATTAGCATAGACCGGGAGCAAAACATAAATAGACATTTTACCTATCAAGCAGCCATTATTTTTGTTGCTACATCCGTTCAATTTATCAGATCTTTGAAATTAACAATCTTGAGAATTGGAATAATGTAGTAAGTTTCTTTTCTTACGAAAAGGAAAAAAAATACACCTGCTTTGTAATTACGGACTCTCTGAACATTTCCCACTTCAAGATCATGTCTACATCATATTTTATTATGTTCCAGACATGTTTATAGAGTTAGGTACAATGCACATATTCAGCATATACAATCTGCTTTTATGATTATAAACCTTCTTAAATACCTTGATGAGAAGCCTAAGATCCTGTTTTATTTTGTCTGTATATTTGTATACTAGCCCTGGGATACAATATAATATATTATAATATATATATTATATATATATAATGTGTGGTGTGTGGTGTATGTGTTGTGTGTGTGTGTGTGTGTGTGTGTGTGTGTGTGTGTGTGTGTGTTTGGCAGCATTCTTTCATTTATACATGTAGAATTAAACAAAAGGCACATCTCCTGTTTAACAATTTATTTTTGATCTTTTTAAATTTTCTGCGTCAAAATTTTTAATGTTTGGTGGAATTGTGGATAAGTCCACCAAAGTTCAGTTCCCGAGTACTTTCAGCACTTCGAAGTGCCATCATCAGGGGTGATGTATTCCAGTTTTTTTTAATTTTTTTTAAGATTATATTAATGTGGAGGCTGAAAGGAGAAGAATTGATGAGAAAGGTGTTATAGGCATTTTAGAATGTGTGTACTGTATTGGAAATTAATTCTGTTAAAGATGGTTTGTATTGTTTTATTGTATAAAGCTTCTAGTATTTGGAGTTTTTGTTTATTTTTTTTCTTATTTTCATATATATATATATATATATATATATATATATGTGTGTGTGTGTGTGTGTGTGTGTGTGTGTTTTTCCAAAGACAGGATATAAGTTAAGAGAAAGGAAATGAATCGATGGTATGAGTATAGAAAAAGGATATGAAAACAAAGGATTTGAAAAATACAATAGAAAAGTATTTTTAAAAATGCAAATTTAAATACAAAAATAAAAATTATTTTCGAAAAATCCGTTGCAGGCCTACCGTCAACGGGTTAATAACTCATCCTGTTTTTAAAAAAAAAAGAGAATTTGTCTATCGTCGAGTTTGAAATATGTCTTCTTTTTCAAAAACTGTTACAATAAGAGATACATGACTATCGCTGACCGAGAAAGCGTTGGCGGATGTGCTTATATTTTAAACTACCGCATAACTTTTTGCAACATCAATGTTTTCGTTTTGAATTCATATTATATTAATATTATATATATATAATATATATATATATTAAAATAAGAATTCAAAACGAAAACATTGATGTTGCAAAAAGTTTAATATAATATATATATATATATATATATATATATATATAACCACAAGTTCCTAGTTCGATAGCGGCCCTCGCCAACTCAGCGTATGAGTAGCACGCGGATCTGTGCGAAAGGAAGCTGATGGTGTGTGGCGCTCCACCTCAGACGCTAAAATAATCTCCTTGGTCTAGCGCTGGTTAAAAGGGGATAGACTCCTCGCTGTATGGCTCATACCGACATTAGGCCACCTCGACGACTTTACTTTATATATAGATTGGTAAATTTTAAATTAATGGTAACAAAAGCTTTCTAATATAAATTAAAATAAGCATTTAGGATATGTTGACTTACTTCAAAGTTTATTTGTTAGGGTAGGTTTTTTGTTTTATATATAAAGCTTCAATTATTTGAAGTTTTGTTGTTTTTTTCTCTATATAGTGTGTGTGTATTTCAGTTAGAATTTTGCGGTAGGTAGAGGGGGGCATGAATGTGTTTTAAGATGTTGATTAATGGAGCTGGAATCTGATAAGTGTAGGGTTAATCTACGAGATAATGTAGTCGTCGTGTGGCCAATATATGTATTATGATTTGGGATTATATATATTATATATATATATATATATATATATATATGTGTGTGTGTGTGTGTGTGTGTGTGTGTGTGTGTATACAGCTAAAGTACCCGTCAATACCGGGACTAAAAAAAATTTAACACCAGTTAGTGAGTGGGTAAGACAGAGAATAGCATGTAAATAATTCATAGATTTTAAAAAATGTAATCCTTAAATTTGAGTGTTTTGAAATAAAATTCTATTTTTCAAAAAAACTGTTTTGTACAAAAACTTTGAATACCATAATAATGAATAAAACACAAACATGACTTCAGTATGTAATCGATTTAAAATATATGAGTATCATTTTGACTTTCTACGACCATATACGTAGAAGTTCAAAGCCTAAGTAAATAAAAATTATTTGAGGGGATGCAGGGATGTACTCACTTCAAATATCAAAGCCTATACGATGAGTGGGGTGCGGAGATCTTTTTTTTAAGTTTTTAGAATTGTCTTTTTTGTTACAGTTTGAAATTGTGTTGACGCTACTTCAAAGATGAATTGACTGCCACGCGGAGACGGGATGGGTGGCTGTGTGTCAGATTAACTGTAGTTTTTGTTTTTGAAATGAAACATTCTTGTTTCTTTTAACAGCGACGGAGTCTTCTGTCTGAAAATTTTAAAACTAAAACTCGATGTAGACGTGATAGGGAGGCTGTGTTTATACTGTATTTTAAAATTTTTGTTAATTATTGAATATATCGCTTAATTCTTGAAAATCAAAAAAACAATTTTTTTTGTGTTTCTTAGTTATAAGCATATCAAGTAGTATGCGAGATTTCAAATATGAATCACCTCTCGTTTGTGAGTGTTATAAGTTCGATACGTACATACCAAACTCCTGTGAGTAACTGGCCGCCATCCTTGGTTCCAGTTGTAAAAGAACTTAAAATAAACAAGTAAGTAAACCAATAAGTCCTGCTGGCGATAGTGTCCTTTAGGTCTGATGTTCCAGATGATCCAAATAGCTGTGAGCTAAGATTAGTATCGGCCAATATAAATACACCACAGCAGCAGCGCACTGCCAGTGATTGAGAAATAGTTGCCTTACGCTGGTCACTGTAGTCAACGAGTCTATAAGTAGAAGTGGACTACTTGCCTCATGACTATATACAGAAAAAATGTGGTTGTGATGGTTAGCAAGCTAAATTAGCAAACCATTGTTAGTGAGTTCGATTCTCACTGGGCGCCCATAACTTCTGGCCCTTTGTGCATATCTAAGCTAAGCTTAGTAAATAACTATATACAGAAAAATGTGGATTGATGCGTTAGCAGGCTAAATTAGCAAACCATGTTAGTGGAGTTCGATTCCTCACTGGCGCGCCCATACTTCTGGCCTTGTGCGCATCTAAGCTATGCTTAGTAAATAACTATATACAGAAAAAAATCAAACAACTCCTTTTCTACTATATATATATAATATATACCTATGGTGTGTGTCTTTGTGTGTCCTTTGTGTGTGTTTCCATGTCTATTTTTTGATGTACCTTTGATTCATTTAACATATTATTTATAATCGGCGCACACAAATATATATTCTTTTTTCGGTTTATATGCATGACTTTCCTGTGTAGTTTGCTACAAAAGAACATCTAATAAGCCAAAGAAATCTCATGAAATCGTCTGTATCATCTTATTTATAATGGAATCTGTGTTTTTTCGTCTGTAACCGAAACTATATCCTACTCAAGTCACAATTCTCTATAGTTATTGACATCACATTCTCATGATTTATTTTTTCTAAACCTCACTTATTAATAAATCTATTTTACTTCATTATACTGTAACCATGTTCTACATACTTATTACATGCAATTATAATTTATATATAAAACAAAATTAGCCGCGTTTACAGTTGTGAACGGAAAGGCCTAATTTGATATTAATTATTAAAAAAAATCGAATTAATAATATGTACTTGTATATTGCATTTCTAACGTATTTGGCCTTTATTTAATGAATATAAGCTAAAACTCTTCAATGAATCTTGAAATGAACCATAACAAGATAAAATAAACTGTCATTTTATTCTTTACTTCCCTCTTGTTAACTAAATACTTAAATTAGAAAACAATAACAATGAAAGACGAGAGTGATGGAAAGTAAGTTTTCAGTTGTCTCCATTTTTTATATATACTCCTCTGTTCAAATCTTTTATTATACTCCCTCTGTTTCAAATCTTTTTATCCGTAATTTCTATATTTAGTTTCATTAGCCCTTTCTAATTTAATACAACTATTTTACACATTCAAAAACTCCTAAATACTTGCACCCGTAGGGTGCATCTCTCTCCAT
>CM042148.1:38150814-38166670 GCA_023376005.1 Doryteuthis pealeii | reverse complement strand
AAATTTGACAGTAGTTGTACACCAGGAAACTTATTATTATTTCTGCACATTTCGACACACGACATCACGATAGTAAATCAACTGTAATCTAGCACATAGAGAAAAACTCGTACTCTATTTCACCATACTTGCACACGCTCGTGCACAACTGTTAACTTCAGACCTTGCATTCGGCACTACGCGCCAATATGCGTTACATCAGTACTCTTCATCTATAAGTATTTGCACAACGGCTTGCTGCAATTAATCGACTATTTATTCTTCCGACAATGAAGAGATTAACCCGCGGGTTACTTTAAAAAAATTAAGACTTTTAATAACCGTTGTCCTAAATAGACAAGTTTTCAGTATTGTTTACGAGTCTGAAGCTATATTTCAACTGGATACAAAAAGAATATGGAAGCGGTGACGTCAGCGCAGTGCCGATCATATCGAACCTTGAGCCATTATGGCTCGCTTTCAAAATGGCATCACCTTTTATTCCCCTCTTATCCGCAACAGAAAAGGCTTGGCAAGACAATGAAAGCTGAAACTATGTGTTAACTTTCGCCTGAAGCTACGAGCATCGGCTTACATGAGAGTGGTTTAATGAAACATTATTTAGACACTTTTCCTTTTTCTCATTTTTGCCATCTTTTAAAAATAAATGATAAACTAATAAAAAGAAAAAGATATGGCGCGGAAAATAGTTTTTTTAAAAAGAGCGCAATCGAGATAAATTACGGGGAATCAACAAATATTCCGCCTCTCTTGTTTTGTGTACCCGAGGCGCATCGGAGATATTATGCTAGCTAAACGGATAGACCCCTTGCGTCCGGCTGATACGACAATAGATCACTCGCCAACTCGATCTCAAAACCAATAGTACCGTATTTTTTTTTTGAGTTATTCAGACTATTGTCCTATCTTTATTGTATATCAATACAACGATTCAGTGATGTCCTCCGGCCTTCTCAGTATTTCTTGTCGGATCGGGGGCCCTTTCGAAAACTCGGGAATTCAGAGGAACAATAGATCCCGCTTAATTAATTGACTTTTTGTGTTGATCCTAACCTCTACGGTGGCAGGCTTCGGTAAATATATATATATATATATATATATATATATATAATATATATATATATATATATTATATATAATTATACACGATTCATTGATCAATACGTTAGCCAGAACAGCATCGACTGTCGGTTTGAGCTGTAGGACTCACCGATTTCACCTAGGCAGATGTAAATCTGTGGGTGGACGCTCGTGATACTCAATGCGGAACCTGGTAACTTGAGTACTTATATTATATATTATATGACACTTCAAACGACAAATCGAGAGGTTGCACATGGAAAGACTTGGACATGGTAAGAAAAGGAAACTCAAAAGAGAAACGACACCATCATTAATATTTGCATGCATCACACAATCGCGATGCCATAAGGGACCCAACAACTAATACTCAAGCGAAATGATCATAGAACGCCAACAAAAATATGTAAGTGTACTTGTGTGTAATAGAGGACGACTGTAAACTCTTACTCTGCGAATGTAGAAAAAAAAACTAGCCCACAACGAAAAAAAAACTAGACACGACTGCTGCGAAGTGAATCACTGGGAATTATGCAAAAATTTAATTTATGACCATACAACAACATGGTATATGCATAAACTAGAATCTGTTCTTGGAGCGAACGAACACCACAAAAATTCTCTGAACTTGAAATAAACGATCACTTTATCCAGCTCAACAAGACCAGACCTTATGTTGATACAACAAAAAAGAAGAATGTCATTGTTGGATTTGTAGTTCCAGAACACAGGGTGAAGCTAAAGGAAAATGAAAGAACATTGACAACTAGTCTGGACTTGCCAGAGACTGAAAAAGTTATGGAATATTGAAACATTCAAGTGATTACAATTGTATTGGTGCACTTGGAACCAGTCCAAAAGGAGTTGGAAAAAGGTTATTTGGGAAGTTTGGATATTCAGAAATGATGTTGAAAATCCTTCAGAACACTGCACCTACTGCAATCTGCCAGAATACGCAGAAGAGTCCATGGAGGACCTGGGAACTTTCTGTCACTCAGACCCAGTATAGACATCAAGCTTAATGTGATATATAGGTCTGAGACCTTGTCAGCTGTTCTTTTATATTCCAAACATCATCTTATTCACACAGAATATTGATATCTGTCATAGATCTATCTAATATTGCCTTAAGGAGTTCAGAGATGGAGCATTCACTACTGATGTATAATACAATTCCAGGAATTTCTCACTCTGTATTAAATAATTTTTCTCTGTATTTGCTATTGCACATCTTTTGAGCTTTTAATTTATGACATCCTGTGTCATGATTCTTGAGCAACATTCAACAGATTTAAAGTGGCTTTTTTTAATAAGATTCATGAATACATTTATAGACTTCAATCGTAACTCTCCTCTGATTCGCCGATAACGCAAACTTGGTAAGTCAAGTCTTCCCACGCTTTCCTCACACGAAAGGTCTATTTTAAAAAATTCATTCACTACCTTAGTAACTCCTTGAACTCCCTTGGTGACCGGCACTTCAAATCCCGTTTCTTGACAAACCATAGATTATGTAAAGTTACTGAATATTTTTCATAATTTCTTCAAGGATGTCTGATGAAGCCATTACAGATGAAACGTTGGCATACATTCTGTAAACAAGCACCAAATGTTTTCACACCTATCATTTCAGGATGACTATTTATCCATAATATATATATATAATATATATATATATATAATATCATATACTATAATTATATATATATAGGGATCCACG
The DNA here is from genome assembly GCA_023376005.1 of Doryteuthis pealeii. Taxonomy (NCBI): domain Eukaryota; kingdom Metazoa; phylum Mollusca; class Cephalopoda; order Myopsida; family Loliginidae; genus Doryteuthis; species Doryteuthis pealeii. The sequence continues at coordinate 38,163,870 of CM042148.1, read as the reverse complement.
CATTAGACCACGACACCACGTAAAATGCGCGGCAATATTAATGCCAAGATACCATTAAAAAAATAAGCACATCCAACCTCAATTTTTACAAAAAAATTATTTAAAAGAACCAAAACATTGCCCTTAAATCTATTAGCTATAAATCAGCCGTTCTGCAAAAATCCATTCATTTATATACTAGCAAATATATGCACCCTCCGGTGCAAGTATTTACAGTGTAATGAAATAAATATCGTACTTAAATAAGAAACGGCTAATGAAACTAAATAGATGCAATAAATGATTTCGAACAGAGGGAGTATAATCGAAAAAAATGAACAACTGAAACTCTACTCTTCCATCAACTCTCGTCATTTCATCGTATAGTTCTTTTTCTAATTAATATTTTAGTTAAAATAGGAATAAAGATTAAAATACAGTTATTTAGTTCTTGTAATGGATTTCATTTAATTCATTGAGAGATGTTGCAGTATTCATTAAAAATAACCAAACAGTAGAAATCATAATACTAAGCACATATTTATTAAAAATCACATTTTGACATATCAATATGCAAATGCCTTCCCGATTCACACTGTAAACCGCTATTGTGTGTATATATAAAGCATTATAATGCATGTTGTGTAGTATAGTAGATATGAGTTAACAAGTATTAATAAGTAGAAATATTTTTTAAAATTGAGTTAAATAAAAATAAATCAATAGGAATGGATTTCAATAAGGTAAGAAATTGTTGACTTGATAGGAATATAGTTTCGTTACAGAGACAGAAAAAAACACAATCTCCATTATTAATAAGATGGTTAATTAAACGTTATCGGTCGATATATATAAACATGAATATATATTATAAATTATAATTAATAATTATATATATCTATATTATACTAATATATAATGGAGACAATTTTTACATTATAAATTGTATTTTGTTGTGGCCTTCAACCGCCTGTTGCGGCCTCTTAGGCCATTATTCATTCTCTTAATTAATTTCTTTGCGGCATTTCACTTGCTCATTTAAAAATGTCAGTCTATTGTCAAGTATATTCACATTACACATGAGTGAGTATCAATACACAGTCTGCTCAAAACCAGAGTCTTTTGAGCGCGAAAAGATTATTTTCCAAGACGAAAGACGTTCTAATAATTTCTCCTAAATATTTTTTTTTCATTTCTGTATTCATTTCCTCTGTGTCGTTTTTATCATTTTCTTAGAAAACTTACAAGGAATATCGATAAATAGTGTTATTGAATTTTCAAGAAAGGTTGATTGCAGATAATAAAATTCTTTCTTTTTCTTTTCTTTCTTTTTCTTGAAATAATTCCTGTATATGAAGAGAAAAATTAAAAAAATACCTAAAATTAAGACTAAATTAAATTTCCAAAAAAAAATTCAATTTCGCAGACATGATTTTTAAAGGTGTCTCGATTTTCAAACAAAATTATCTGTCAAAATATTGATACGAAAAAATCTAAAATAAATTTAAACAAAATAAAAATCCTTAAAATCTCACACCCACCCCATCCACACTTCAAGTAGAACACCAAGCATATTAATTTTCCTAAACGACTGACTGAATTTTTATTATTATTATCAGGATATCAGTTATTTATTCGCCCCCAATCTATGAAAATCATTATGAATTTTTGTCCTACGTTCAATTGATATATCGTGCTTCTGTGATTAAATATGTGAATATCCAGAGAAATACTTGGAGTTTGAGTTACCAAAAAAAATGAACAGTATGATTGGAAAGTGCAGATTATCAATTTCTCAATAAAAAAAGTTGAAAATGTCGAGGCCGTGATAGAAACTGTAGATATTACCTTAGTATAGCCAGTTCTGTAAATGGGCGTGGATGTTGATTTGGTTTGTTGCTTGTTTAAATTTACGCATGTTCAAAACCCTCTGTTATATAGTGTCAAAGACATGATGGGGTTACAACTTTTTAAACTCAATATTCACACAATTTTTAAACTCTTCTATTTGTTAAACTTTTCTATTTAAACCATATATCTGGACTCTAACATATCCCACTCTAGATCCCAGTGAACCTAGGGTAATAGGTGAAGGGTACTTACACAATCCCTAGAGCTTATTGAAGCCTTCCTAGACATCATAGAAACCAATCCAGACCAATCAGGATTTCAAGGAATGAATCACCAATACACTGTAATGTACCAATATGCTTGATTTACCAAAAATACCATCCCGTCTCTTTGCACTGTATCGCTAGTGCCTAGCTATGTTGATGCTCTGTCAATACCAACCGTCAACACAAACTCACTTCAATGAAGCAGGCACTTCCAATCACCCATTTAGCCAAGATAAGAGCGTGTTTTGTCCATGATTTGTCAGCAAATAATGTAAATATTTAAACACCTCACACAGAACTTTATTGGCAAATCAATGCTTGAAACATTTTATAACCCCACTTTTTGTAGAGAGAGTTAGACAAGATTATTCTACATTATTGAATTATTTTGCAAATAACTCTTAAGTAAACATATCAAACGATGTAATAATTAATTGGATATTAACAATTAGAAGCAGTTTGATGTCATACCCAGACAACACTAGTTTGTATTCTTCAATTGCAACTTTCGTTTGTAGTTGCTCTGCTTCAGATTTGTTCAAGAAAGCACGGCATCAATTATTGCACACATTCTCATCTACTTTTTGGTTTAAGCTTTTCATGAGGTTCAAGTGTGCTACCATACAATAGACTGACACGGCTAAGACTGGAAAACACATTGCTGCATCTTATCAGAGAGAGGATCAGATTCCTTACTCTATAAGATAGGCATACACTTGACTATAGTCTGTGTATAAACTGGCCATGAGAAATTTATTTTGCAAGAACAATCTCGCATTGAAAGTGTTCTTATACCGTCCACAAGAGAAAGCAGGGCATATTCTATATATTTACCAAACGCACAGGCATGAGGTTGGGTGTCTAATTTTATTCGTGCTTGAGAATCACGACAAATTTATGCTCATAATTTACATTTTTCTGTGTAGTGTTCATAAGATTTTAAAACAATATGTTTATGATATCAAAATATTCCCTATCTAATGCCAGATTTTTTGAAAAGATATCAATTTGATAACATAGAAAGGTAGGACACATACCCTTATACTTAAGGTATAGTTTCAACTGAACCCTTTATTCTTTACAAAGATAACATTGACCATTGAAAAACCCCGAAGAATTGTATTTTTCAAAGACAGAGTCTGGTTGTGCAAATATAATTTGTCAGTATGGTCAAATTTTTGAGTTTGCACATTCCCAGTAGACTATCTTTCTCACCCAGATGTGTCTAACTTGTAAGATTTGGGACAGTGTACTGCTTCACAAAATCTCTCCACATAGCCTGCACTTACACTTTTATGGATGTTATATATATCTAACATTTGCCGATTACCATTTTACTCTTTGACAATTTTACACAGCAGTCTACTATGTGTTTTTTCACCCAAGAGTTTGAGTGACAGCAAGTTCCTCCGAACTCACTCTGCGTACAAGGCCTGACATAATGGACATCTCGCGAAAGCAACTCACTAAAGAAGGGATCAATTTCAGGTAATCCTAACGGTTACGCAACTTGGGGGGGGGCGGTTTATTTTGCGATATTTTATTAGAAACTAGAAATAAAAGCAAACATGTCTGTATCTCTCCGGGGAGGGCTCGTGATTGGCCTTCGGTCTGCAATTGACAATTCATACATATCAAATATTGATTTAAGCTTATCTTTCAACGATATTTCTTCTGTTGACCACTTAATTTAAAGATATTTAATGTACCCACATCCTTACTTTGCGTACAAACAGATTTTTCCTATTTTATGGGTAAGATTGCCGGATTTTCGCCCCTATTAATTATTGATTATCCCAAAGTTATTTCAAGTTGGATAAAAATGTTTATCGAAGATAAAATGACTCCTGCTAAAAAACCGCCATAACTATTGCAGTAATTTAAAAACTTAATATCCCAAATTCCGAGATGTGTGGCGTTGATGAGCCGCAATACTTTTAACGGTCAGCAAGGTTTTTTGCTCACGGAGTCGGCTGATTAAAAATGGCTATATAGCTTGGGCTACGTTTCTAGGGAGTACACAGTCGAAAAAAATTGCCACACTGGCACACTGACCATTCACGTTAATATGATCTATTAATAATGGAGATTCCGCTTCCGGTTTTTTGTCGTGTACAAAAACTACCGCACTGCTTACTCACACTTACCGAAAGAGTCATAAACATAGAATAAATACAACCTCAAAATTTGAGCATCTGCAACAAGACATCCTCATTGTTTTTAAAAAACAAAGTTTTAATAATACATGATGTATTATAAGATTAGTCTGCTTATCACGTCTTTCGCGGGTATAGTGACGTAAAGCAGTGGCGTAGTTTTTGTTACAGACAAAACCGGAAGCGAATCTCCATTATTAATAGATATAAATAAACGTGAATGTCAGTGGGCCATGTGGCAATTTTTTTTATCGACTTTATCCTAGAAAACGTTAGTAGCCCAACATATACTACCATGTTTTTTAATCAAGCCGACTCCGTGAGCAAAAAAAACCTTGCTGACCGTTCTTAAAAGTATTGCGGGCTCAATCCAGAACCCACAATCTCGAATTTGGGATATTAAAGTTTTAATACTGCAATAGTTATCGGCGGCGGGTTTTTTTACCCGGCGATCATTTTCTTCGATAAACAATTTTTATAACTGGAAATAACTTTGGGAATAATCAAAATTAATAGCGAAATCCGGCGAATCTTACCCATACAATAGAAATAATTGTTTGTACGCTAAGTAAGGATGTCAGGTACATTAAATTATCTTTAAATTAAAGTGTCAACAGAAGAAATATCGTTGAAAGATAAGCTTAAATCAAAATTTGATATGTATGAATTGTCATTGTCAGACCCGAAGCGCCAAAATCACGAGCCCTCCCCGAGAGAACAGACATGTTTGCTTTTATTCTAGTTCTTAATAAAATATACAAGAATAAACCCCCCCCCCCCCCGTTGCGTAACCGTTAGCGAATTAACCTGATTGACCCTTTTTAGTGAGTTTGCTTCTCTGCGAGATGTTCCCATAGTCAGGCCTTGTACGCAGTGAGTTCGGAGGAGACTTGCTGTCACTCAAACTCTGTGAAAAACCACTAGTAAGACCTGCTGTGAAAATTGTCAAAGAGTAAATGGTAATGCAAAATGTTAGAATATATAACATCCATAAAAAGTGTAAGTGCAGGGCTATGTGGAGAGATTTTGTGAATGCAGTTTACACTGTCCCAAAATTGTACAAGATTAGACACAATCTGGTGAGAAAGATAGTCTACTGGAATTGTGCAAACTAAAATTTTGACCATACTGACAATTAATATTGCACAAACCAGAATCTTGTCTTGAAAAAATAAAACACTCTTCGTGGGTTTTTCAATTGGTCAAGTTATCTTTGTAGAAGAATAAAAGAACGGTAATAGTTAACCTATCCTACAGATAAGGGTATCATACCTTTCCTATGTGTATCAAATTGATTATTTCCAAAAATCTGCATTAGAATAGGGAATATTTTGATATCATATAACAATATTTTTAAAAATCTTATGAAACACCTACACAAAAAATTAAATATGGCATACAATTTGTCGTGATTCCTCAAAGAAATAAAATATAACACCCAACTCATGCTGTGCGTTTGGTAAAATATATAGAATATGCTGACTCTATCTCTTGGAGGATATAAGAACCACCTTCAATGCGAAGGATTGTTCTTGCAAATAAAATTCTCAATGCCAGTATAACACAGACTATATCAAAGTGTGATGCCTATCTTATAAGTATAAATCTGATCTCTCGCTGATAAGATGAAGCAAATGTTTTTTCCAGTCTGTAGCCGTGTCAGTACTATTGTATGGATGCACACTTGAACTCTAATGAAACGCTTAAACAAAAAAGCTAGATGAGAATTGTGCAATAATGATGCGTGCTTTCTGAACAAATCCTGGGAAGCAGAGCACTACAACACGAAAAGATTGCAATTGAAGAATACCAAACCTAGTGTGTCTCCGGGTATGACATCAAAACTGCTTCTAATTGTTAATATCACAATTAATTATTACTCGTTATATGTTTACTTAAGAGTTATTGCCAAAATAATTTCAATATGTATGATAATCTTGATCTAACTCTCTTCTAAAAAAGTGGGTTATAAAAATGTTTACATTGATTTGCCAATAAAAGTTCGTGTGGAGGTGTTTAAAATATCTACATTAATTTGCTGACAAACAGTGACAAAAACACGACTCTTACTAGCTAAAATGGTGATTGGAGGGTGCTTCTTCATTGAAGTGAGTTTAGTGTACTGTTGTTTGAACAACAGCAACTAGCTAAGCACTACCGAACAGTGCAAAAAACAGCTGGTATTTGGAAATCAAGAATAGTCCATTCATGTATTTGGGTGATTCCATTCCTTGAATCCTGATTGGTTGATTTGGTTTTCTATGATGTTAGGAGGCTTCATAAAAGCTCTAGGGAGTGTGAAGTACCCATTCACCATCATTACCTCAGGTCTCCACTGGGATCTAGAGTGTAAATATGTTAGAGTCCAATATATGTTTAATAGAAAAGTTTTAAATAGAAGAGTTTAAAAATGTATGTAAATATTGAGTTTAAAAAAGTGTATACCCCATTCATGTCTTTTGACATATAATAACCAAGAAGGTTGACATGCCGTAAATCTAACAACCCAACCAAACCAAATCAAATCCACGCCCATTTACAGACTGGCTATACTAAAGGTAATATCTACAGTTTCTATCACGAGCCTCACATTTTCTTTCTTTATGAGAAAATTGATAATTCACTTTCCATAATTACTGTTCATTTTTTTGGTAAACCAAATCAATATTTCTCTGGGAATCAATATAATCCCAAAAGCGATTAATATCAATTGAACGTAGACAAAATTCATAATGTTTCATATTGGGGGCAATAAATAATGATATCTGATAAATAATAATAAAAAATTCCACGTCAGTTCGTTTTAGAAATTAATATTGCTTGGTGTTCTATGAGTGTGGATGGGTGGTGGTGAGATTTAAGGAATTTTTATTTTTTTAAATTTTATTTTAGATCTTATCTTACGTATCAATATTCATTGACAGATTAATTTTTTTGAAAAATCAACACCTTTAAAATCAATGTTCATGCGAAATTGAATTTTTTGGAAATTAATTTATTCTTATTTAGGTATTTCTTCTTTTAATTTTTCCTTCATATACAGGAATTATTTCAAGAAAAAGAAAGAAAAGAAAAGAAAGATTTTATTATCTGAAAATCAAACCCTTTCTTTGAAAAATTCAATATAACACTATTTTATCGAGTATTCCTTAGTTTTTAAAGAAATAAAAAAGACAAAGAAAATGAATACAGAAATGAAAAAAAATTTAGGAGAAAATTATTAGAAACGTTCTTTCGTTTCTTGGAAAATAACATCTTTTCGCGCTCAAAGACTTGTTTTGACGCAGACCTGTTTATTGATACATCCACTCATGTTGTAATGTGACAATATACTTGACACAAAGACTGACATTTTTAAATGAGCAAGTGATATGCGCAAAAGAAAATTAATTAAAAAATATAATGAGCTAAGAGCCGCCAACAGGCGGTTGAAGGCCACTATACAAAATACAATTTATAATGTAAAATAATAATGTCTCCATTATATATATATATAATATATATATAATTATATATATAATATATATATAAATATCATGTTAATATATATAGACATAACGTTTTACATTACATCTTATTATAATGGAGATTGTGTGTTTTTCTCTCTGTAACCGAAACTATATTCCTACTCAAGTCACAATTCTCTTACTTATTGACATCACATCACTATGATTTATTTTTATTTAACCTCAATTATTAATAAAATTGTTTACATTATTAATACTGTAACCATTTCTACATACTAACAACATGCAATTATATTTATATATACAACAAAATAGCGTTTACAGTGTGAACGGGAAAGGCTAATTTGCATATTGATATTTAAAAATGTTTTTTAATAAATATGTGCTTAGTATTATATTTCTAACTGTTTGGTTTTATTAACATGAATATAAGCAAACATCTCTTCAATGAATCTTAAATGAAATCCATTAACAAGAATAAATAACTGTAATTTAATCTTTACTTCCATATTTTAAACTAAATACTTAAATTAGAAAAGAATAACAATTGAAAGACGAGAGTGATGGAAAGAGTAAGTTTCAGTTGTTCCATTTTTTCGATTATACTCCCTCTGTTTCAAATCATTTTATCTGCATTTCTTATTTAGCTTTCATTAGCCTTTCTAATTTAATACGATATTTTATTTCATTACAACTTAACATACTTGCACCCGGAGGGTGCATATATTTGCTAGTATATAAAATGACATGGATATTTTTCAACGGCTGATTTATAGCTAAATAGATTTAAGGGCAATGTTTGGGTTCTTTTTAATAATTTTTTTGTAAAAATTGAGGGTTGGATGTGCCTTATTTTTTAATGGTATACTTGGCATTAAATATATGCCCGGCTGCATTTTACCGTGGTGTCGTGGTCTATGCTGATCCTATATATATAATATAATATTTATATATATATATATATATATATATATTATATATTATGGATAAATATCCTCCTGATACCTACTGAACTATAGTGTGAAAACCAATTTGGTGCTTGTTTAAATATCCGTCATTGCCAACGTTTCATCTGTAATGGCTTCATCAGACAATCATTTGGAAGAAATTTATGAAAAACATCGTAACTTTACATTAATCTATGGTTGTCATTAGCAAACGGGATTTGAAGATGCCGGCTCACCAAGGGATTCAAAGGAGAGTTAACTAAGGTAGTGAATGAATTTTTAAAAAGACCTTTCGTGTGAGGAAAGACGTGGGAAGACTGACTTACCAAGTTTGGTGGTATCGGCGAACCAGAGGAGTTACGATTGAAGTCTATAAAAATGTATTCATGGATCTTATTAAAAAAAACTTTAATCTGTTGAATGTTGCTCAAAGAATCAATACCAGGTGTCATAAATTAAAACGCTCAAAAGAAATGTGCAAAGCAAATACAAGGAAAAATTATTTAATTACAGAAGTGGTGAATTCCTGGAATGTATTAACAGTAAGGAATGCTCCATCTCTGAACTCCTTTAAGGCATATTAGAAAATCTATGAACAGATTATCAATTTCTGTGGAAATAAGATGATTGTTTGGAATATAACGAACAGCTGACATGTCTCAGACCTAATATATCAGCATTAGCTGATGGTCTATCACTGGGGTCTGAGTGACAGAAAGTCTCCTCAGGTCTCCAGGACTCTTCGAGTATTCTGGCAGATTGCAGTAGTGCAGTGTTCTGAAGGATTTCAATCATTCCTCTGATATCCAAACTTTCCAAACCTTTTCCAATCCTTTGGGACCGTTCCAAGTGCACCAACTACAATTGGTATCACTTTGAGTTTATATTCCATAACTTTTTCAGTCTCTCGCAAGGTCCAGATATTTGTCAATTTTCATTTTCTAGCTTCACCTGTGATCTGCTGGAACTACAAAATCCACCAATTGACAAGTTCTTCTCTTTTTGTTTATCAACACTAGGTCTGGTCTTCTTGCTGGAAATAAAGTGATCCGTTTTTATTTCAAGTTCCAGAGAATTTTGTGTTTCGTTCGCAAAAGCAGATTCTAGTTTATGCAATAACCATGTTCGTTGTATGGTCAAAATTAATTTTTTTGCATAATTCCCAGTGATCACCTTCCCACCCAAGTCGGTCTTAGTTTTGTATTCTTCCTTGTGCTAGTTTTGTTACATTCGCAGGAGTATAGAGTTTACAGTTTCGTCTCTATAACACAAAGTCTACACTTACTATTTTGTTGGGTCTTATCAATTTTCGCTTTGATATAGTTCCTTATGCATCATTTTGTGCAGCAAATATTAATGATTCGTTTCTCTTTTGAGGTTTCCTTTTCTTAACCATGTCCAAGTCTTTCCATGTGCAAACCTCTTCGATTTGTCGTTTTGAAGTGTCCATATAATATATATATAAAGTACTCAGCTACCAGGTTCGCCATTGAGTATCAACGAGTCTTCACCCACAGATATTACCCATCTGCATAGGTGAAATCCGGTGTAGTCTACAGCTCCAACCGACAGTCGATGCTGTTCTGAGCTAACGTATTGATCAATATGATCGGGTATAATATATTATTATATATATATATATATATATATATATATATATATATAATATATATATATATTTACCGAAGCCCTCACCGTTGATAGGATGCAACACAAAGTCAATTATTAAGCGGGTACTATTGTTCCTCTGAATTCCCGAGTTCGAAAGGGCCCCCGAAATCCGACAAGAAATACTGAAGAAGGCCGGAAGGCACATCAGCTGAATCGTTGTATTCGATAACAATAAAGATAAGGACCAATAGTCTGAAATAATCAAAAAAAATACGGTTACTATTGTTTTGAGATCGAGTTGCGGAGTGATCTATGTCGGTATCAGCGGACAGCAAGGGAGTCTATCCCGTTTTAGCTAGCAAATCATCTCCGATGCGCTCGGTTACACAAAACAAGAGAGCGGATAATTTTTTGAAATTCCCCCGGTAATTCTAGCTGTTGCGTCTTTTAAAAAAAATCTATTTTCCCGCCATATTCTTTCTTTTTTAATTAGTTTATCATTTATATTTTAAAAGATGCAAAAATGAGAAAAAGGAAAAGTGTCTAAATTATGGTTTTCATTAACACCCTTCATGTAACGCGATGCTCGTAGCTTCAGGCAAAGTTAACAATAGTTTCAGCTTTCATTGTCTTGCAAAGCCTTTTTCTGTTGGATAAGAGGGAATAAAAGGTGATGCCATTTGAAAGCGAGCCATAATGGCTTCAAGGTCGATATGATCGGCACCTGCGCGACGTCACCTGGCTGCCATTTCTTTTTGTATCCAATGTTGAAATAATAGCTTTCAGACTCGTAAAACAATACTGAAAACTTGTCTATTTAGAGACAACGGTTATTAAAAGTCAATAATTCTTTTTTAAAGTATGACACGCGGGTTAATCTCTTCATTGTCGAAGAAATAATAGCGTCGAATTACTTGCAAGCAAGCCGTGTGCAAAATACTATAGCAATAATTACGCTTTGCCGTGTGCAAATCGCAAATCAATACATGCACCGAGCCGTTGCAAATATGAAATAATCACAGTTTTTTCTATGTGCTAATACAGTTGATTTACTATCGGTGTGTCGTGTGCAAATGTGCAGAATAATTAAAAGTTTCTGTGTACAAATACTGTCAAATTACTACTGCTTGCTGTGCCGTGTGCAAATTTAGAATGATTAAAGCTTCTGTGTACCAATACAGTCGAATTATTAGCACTGCTAGCCTGTGCAAATACAGAATGATTGAAGTTTTCTGTGCGCAAATACAGTCGAATTACTATCGTTGTGTCGTGTGCAAATATAGAATAATTAAAGTTTCTCTGTACAAATACTGTCAAATTACTACTGCTTCAGGCACGTGTGCAAATATAGAATACAGTCGAATGTCTAGTGCTGTGCCGTTTGCAGATATAGAATAATTAAATCTTATGTGTCAAATTACTATCGTTACTATTGTGCCGTGTGCAAATATAGAATAATTACATAAATATAGAAAATACATATGAATAACTAGTGACGAGGCGAGAGTAAATATTATATAATTAACATTTTGTTGTATACAAATGCAAGCGAATTACACTGTTGTGTTAAAATATCATTTAATGAAATTTTCAGTGTTGATATATTAATGAATAACAAATATCATGCATCAGTTATTTTATCTAAAAACTTTTATATTTTTATAGGTCAGTTAACTTTGAGCCACGTATCTTTAAGAATCTGTGTTACGCCACAAAGATTCGTGGTTCAAAGTTAACTGACCTGAAAAAAGTTTTTTAAATAAAATAACTGGTGCATTGTATTGTTATTCATAATATATCAAACACAGAAAATTTCATTAAATTCTGTTAATTCTCTGATTTTTTTTATTTTTGTTATTTTTTGTTCTTAATTTCGATTTAACCAAAAATTGTCTATGAAAGGCAGAAACTTATGTTGTTATAGATTACCTATTGCAGAAAATAATCCCACCTCCAAAAAATACAGAGAGGGGGTCTCATAATAAGCACATGTGGAGCTATTGGTTTTATAATGGTTTGTTTTCGTAGGAAACAGATTCGTGACCTGAGTTCAAATCCTGGACGAGACTGTTGCTTTCGTATAGAATCAATACCAATTGGGCAAAGGTATGCAACTAACAGCCTATCTCTCCTTCCAACCATGGGTAAATATTCGGGCGAAATTTGGTCTTTAATCATGGTTAGGCAAGTGAAGGAAAACTCTGAATTTAAACATGTTAAAGTCTGCATATATTCAATCTTACTGGTGCGGAGGGGTTGGTAAATATATATAACAATCTTGAGTTAGATATATTCCGAAAATATATACTTTGGGAAAAAAGATATGAAAATAAATCATATATACACACACACATACACACACACACACACACACACACATATATATATATATATATATATATATATATATTATATATATATATATATATATATATAAAGGAAAAAGGGTTGGAATGAATCCGACAGAATCAAAGTTCAAAAACTCCAGCGAAATATACTACACATTTTTGTCCAAGTTTTGTTTTTCATTCCTTATATTTACCTCATATATATATATATATATAATATATATATAATATATATATATATATATTCGTGTGTTTCCTTCTCCAGACTAGTTGACAAATCAATGTTAAAGAGCCCCACCGGTACTACTCTACATCTATACCTGGAGTCTGTTCCTATTTACTCAGACTTAGAGAGAGAATGGTTGATGCAGTGATGAGTCTTAGATGCATGACCGTTTAAGCAACAGCATGCACTACTGGAACTAACCTCA
>CM042148.1:38135814-38145814 GCA_023376005.1 Doryteuthis pealeii | reverse complement strand
TAGTGATAATATCTACTTAATAGCTGGAGGGGTGTAAGGTTCATGCCTTTCCCAAGGGTATTAGTCCGAAATTGAACGTAATCGCACGCCTGGTGTTCGAACTCACTTACTACGATTTCGCAGTTCAGCGCGTTGGCCACTGCGCCACCGAGTTCCCCGACCCCACCCATACGCGCACAATTGTTAAAAAAGTTGTTTTATTTTCTAAACAAATCAAAATAGGACCGTATCATATTTAGCTGAACATTATACGATAAAAACGGATATCATCAAGTATTATTTACAACCAAACACCACATAATCCCATTCAGACAGTATGCAATGTTTCACTTCTGTCTTGTAGGCTAGACGTCATTATTGTTTTTGGCCGAGGGTGAGATCTTTCTACGTAAGTACGTTCAAGTGCTTCGGCAATGTCCTATTCATATTCTTTGTAGAGTTTGGTAATAATAAATACAGAATAATACCATGATAATTATAATATCTAATAATAATGGTATGTTTAGTAATATTGATTTTAATTATGAGTTTGATTATAATATATGACCGCCCTGTCGGTGGGGCGTTAGAATGCATCGACTGCACCTCTGCAGAGGGGTAAGACTCCCCCCAATGGGACCACCTGTTGGCCGTGGTGGCGACACGTGATGCTTAAGGATAGAGCCCAGGTGGATGAGCAGTTCATGACATGCAATACTCCCCTTTGGCCCTATCTTCGGCGGTCGAGAGGACCCCTCGACCAATCGGCTGGTCACGTCAAGCCCTAGCACCTATATGATTGCCCCAACCCTATTGCCCTTATGCAAGCCCCAACCCCTTTTTATCATATGGGTGCTAGAAGCGGTGGCTGTGTGTCTAAATGTCCTGGGAATGACGTTAAAACTCTATCTGATGGTGAGGTTCCAGTTCTGGAGTTTGGGGAATGTGGAACACCCCTTCATCACCATTGCTCCCTGGTCATTCTGACCCGGAGTGGTAGTACCTGTTAGGGTCCCATCTATGGGTTAAATAGAAAAATGTATTTATAAAAAAAATTATATTATCCATTAAGAATTGATTTATTTCAAAACTTTATCGGCATTAAATGACTCAAATGAGGTTGATATGCCGTAAAACAAAACAAACCAAACAAACCAAATAATATGTGATATATCCGGATTAAGGGATATATTCTGAAGTTGGTATTTGGTATATTATCGCAGTAGTAATCGGTATGTCGAATAGCAATCCGTCTGTCGAGCAGTCGTGGTGTAGTCTGGCAAGTAAGTTTAGCTTGTAGGTATTAGGTATAGGACCAACACAGTGCCGACTATTTATACATGACACTGTCCAATCAGATTATAGTGAGGGGGTACCAAGGTATTTACATATTCATTATATCAATATATTTAATAATAATATGTTTAATAGTACTAATATTTATAATATTTTTGATAATCTCGCGCCGTTTCTCATAAGTCTTCTAAGCCAATAGCCTCTCATCGCCTTGGCCGGTCTTCCGCATGGCATCCAGAATCCGCAGAGCAGATAGATATATGTTTTTGCTACTCGTACTCCGCCGCTGTGTCCATGTGTAGGTGCCACAGGAGAACTTCACTTATGAGTTCGCCATCGCTTCTCTGACCGTACCCAGCATGTCAGTTGGTTTTGTGAAATAGAAAATAGATGATCGTTCAGCTGTTTCTCTTTTGGGATGGGGCTCACAGGAAGTGTTCAAAACAGCACGCAATATCCTTGTGATTAATAATAATATGTTTAATGATGATATGTGTGTAATGTTCTCCTAAATATCATACATTTTCTGGTTTCTCCGATGTAGAATAAAATCAACGTTTCGTCTAAAAATATTAAGTATTTACTGGTTGATTGGTTGGTTGGTTGGATTTTACGGCATTTCAACCCTTGTTGGGTTACTTTAGACCGAAGACGTTTTTTGTTTATTTTATTCTTGTTGGGTATTCAATTTTTAACCACTTTTTAAAAACGCATTTTTTAACCTATTTAACCCATAGATGAGACCCTAACAGGTTAAATAGATTAAAAAATGAATTTTTAAAAAGTGGTTAAAATTGAATATATATATATGTGTGTGTGTGTGTGTGTGTGTGTTGTAAAAGGAATATGACTCGGAAAAAAAAAGAACGATTCACTATAGTGATTTCGTCGGAAAACAGAAAGAGAAAGTCGAGTGAATCGCATGAGAATGCATATTGAAAAGTGCTCAATACGCACGTAAAGCCGGTTTGGAGCAGTATATAAGTAACAGAACCTTACTAGTAAGCTTTCAATTAAAAGACTCTTCAGGAAATCCCTGACAACACAAGCAGATAGATATATACAAGAACACAGTAAATAATTAACATAGACCGGGAGCGAAACATAAATAGACATTTACCTATCAAGCAGCCATTTATTTTTGTGTCTACATCCGTTCAATTTATCAGATTTTTGAATTAACAATTCTTGAGAATTGGAATATGTAGTAAGTTTCTCTTTCTTACTGAAAAGGAAAAAAATATCACCTGTTTTGTAATTACGGACTCTCTAAACATTTCCCACTTCAAGATCATGTCTACATCATATTTATCATGTTCCAGACATGTTTATAGAGTTAGGTACAATGCACATATTCAGCATATACAAATCTGGCTTTATGATTATAAAACCTTCTTAAAAAGTACCTTAATGAGAGCCAAAGTATCCTGTTTTATTTTGCCTGTATATTTGTATACTAGCCCTGTATAGAATATATATATATATATATATTATATAATTATATATATATATATATATATATATGGGAATAAAAGGCCTTAAATACCATGGTATCGTGGTTATGGACCATTTCCACTCGCGAGTAGGCTCACGAGCTTCTTCAGCATACTCGTGAGTGGAAATGGTCCATAACCACGATACCCATGGTATTTAAGGCCTTTTATTCCCTAATAAAATTTGCTCTGTTTACAATAATTAAACATTGAGGTCTCATACGGAACCTGAACTCTACAACAAACTACTGGTAGAGAATTAGGACCCACCTAGAATCACCTTGTACCAAGAAACTTGGTACCGCACCAAAGTGTGTGTGTGTGTGTGTGTGTGTGTGTGTGTGTGTATGTGCGTTTTCAAAGACAGGATATAAGTTAAGAGAAAGGAAATGAATCAGACGGTATGAGTATAGATAAAATGCAAATTTAAATACAAAAATAAAAATTATTTTCGAAAAATCCGTTGCAGGCCTACCGTCAACGGGTTAATACTCATCCTGTTTAAAAAAGAGAATTTGTCTATCGTCGAGTTTGAAATATGTCTTCTTTTTTCAAAAACTGTTACAATAAGAGATACATAACTGTCGCTGACCGAGAAAAGCATTGGCGGATGTGCTTATATTTGAAACTACCGCATAACTTTTTTGCAACATCAATGTTTTTGTTTTGAATTCATATTATATATATATATATATATATATATATATATATATGTATATGTAAAAACAAATTTTTTTTTGCGATGAAACAAAAAAAATACAGTGCTCAATCACAGTTTGTAAGAGCTCATATTGACATTGAGTAAAGAACTCCAACAAATACCATAGGATCTTGCTCGACAGCCTGATGATTGCTATTTAGCATGAAACCGTGGTCGCTGTTAATAATGAACATTGATCTGTGAAAACATTGTTAAAATAAATAAATATATATATATATATATATATATATATATATATATATAATAAGAATTCAAAACGAAAACATTGATGTTGCAAAAAAGTTATATATATATATATATATATATATAATATATATAACCACAAGGTTCCTAGTTCGATAGCGGCCCTCGCCAACTCAGCGTATGAGTAGCACGCGGATCTGTGCGGTAAAGTAAGGAGCTGATGGTAGGTGTGCCGCTCCACCGCAGACGCTAAAATAATCTCCTTGGTCTAGCGCTGGTTAAAAGGGGATAGACTCCCTCGCTGTATGCCTCATACCGACATTAGGCCACCTCGACGACTTTACTTTATATATAGATTGGTAAATTTAAACTAATGGTAACAAACGCTTTTAATATAAAATTAAAATAAGCATTTTAGGATATGTTGACTTACTTCAAAGTTTATTTTGTTTAGGGTAGTTTTTTTTGTTTTATATATAAAGCTTCAATTATTTGAAGTTTTTGTTTGTTTTTTCTCTATATAGTGTGTGTGTGTTTTCAGTTAGAATTTTGCGGTAGGTAGAGGGGGGGCATGAATGTGTTTTAAGATGTTGATTAATGGAGCTGGAATCTGATAAGTGTAGGGTTAATCTACGAGATAATGTAGTCGTCGTGTGGCCAATATATGTATTATTGATTTGGGATATATATATATATATATATATATATATATATATATGTGTGTGTGTGTGTGTGTGTGTGTGTGTTTGTGTGTGTGTGTGTGTGTATACTAGCTAAAGTACCCGGTCCATGACCGGACTAAAAAAAATTTAACACCAGTTAGTGAGTGGGTAAGACAGAGAATAAGATGTAAATAATTCATAGAATTTAAAAAAAATGTAATCCTTAAATTTTGAGTGTTTTGAAATAAAATTCTATTTTTCAGAAACTGTTTTGTACAAAAACTTTGAATACCCAGTAATAATGAATAAAACAAACATGACTTCAGTATGTAATCGATTTAAAATATATATGAGTATCATTTGACTTTCTACGACCATATACGTAGAAGTTCAAAGCCTAAGTAAATAAAAATTATTTGAGGTGGGTGCAGGGATGTACTCACTTCAAATATCAAGCCTATATCGATGAGTGGGGTGGGAGATCTTTTTTTTAAGTTTTAGAATTGTCTTTTTTGTTACAGTTTGAAATTGTGTTGACGCTACTTCAAAGATGAATTGTGCTGACGGGAGACGGGATGGGTGGGTGTGTCAGCTTAACTGTAGTTTTTGTTTTTTGAAATGAACATTCTTATTTTCTTTTATACAGCGACGGAGTCTTCTGTCTGAGAATTTTAAAACTAAACTCGTGTAGACGTGATTAGGGAGGGTGTGTATACTGTATTTTTAAATTTTTTTGTTAATTATTGAATTATATCGCTTAATTATTGAAAATCAAAAACAAATTTTGTGTGTTTGTTAATTATAAGCATATCAAGTAGTATGCGAGATTTCAAATATGAATGACCTCTCGTTTGTGAGTTATAAGTCGACACATACATACCAAACTCCTGTTGAGTAACTTGCCGCCATCCTTGGTTCCAGTTGTAAAAGAACTTAAAGTAAACAAGTGAGTAAATCAATAAGTCCTTGTGGGATAGTGTCCTTTAGGTCCGACGTCCTAAAATGATCCAAACAGGTGTGAGCTAAGATTAGTATCGGGCAATATAAATACACCAACAGCAGCAGCAGCACTGTCAGTGATTGGACAATAGGTTGCCTTCCCTGGTCACGTGGTAGTCAACGAGTCTATAAGTAGAAGTGACTACTTGCCTCATGACTTATATACAGAAAAATGTGGTGTGATGGTTAGCAAGCTAAATTAGCAAACCATTGTTAGTGAGTTCGATTCTCACTGGGCGCCCATACTTCTGGCCTTGTGCCATATCTAAGCTAAGCTTAGTAAATAACTATATACAGAAAAATGTGGTGTGATGGTTAGCAGACTAAATTAGCAAACCATTGTTAGTGAGTTCGATTCTCACTGGGCGCCCATACTTCTGGCCTTGTGCCGCATCTAAGCTATGCTTAGTAAATAACTATATACAGAAAAATTCCAACAACTCCTTTCTTATATATATATATATATATATATATATATATATATGTGTGTGTGTGTGTGTGTGTGTGTGTGTCTTTGTGTGTGTTTCTATATCTATTTTGATGTACCTTGGATTCATTAACATATTATTTATAATCGACGCACACAAATAGATATCTTTTTTCGGTTTATATGCATGACTTTCCTGTGTAGTTTGCTACAAAAGAACATTAATAAGCCAAAAGACAACTCTCATGAAATCTCTGTATATCTTATTATAATGGAGATTGTGTGTTTTTCTGTCTGTAACCGAAACTATATTCCTACTCAAGTCACAATTCTCTATAGTTATTGACATCACATTCTCCATGATTTTATTTTTATCTAAACCTCAATTATTAATAAAATTGTTTTACATTATAAGTACTGTTAACTATGTCCACATACTGACAATATGCAATTATATTTATATATATAACAAAATAGCGGTTTACAGTGTGAACGGGAAGGCTAATTTGCATATTAATATTAAAAAATCGAATTTAATAAATATGTACTTAGTATTATTGATTTCTAACTGTTTGGCTTTATTTTAATGAATATAAGCAAAAATCTCTTCAATGAATCTTAAATGAAATCCATTAACAAGATAAAATAACTGTCATTTTATTCTTTACTTCCTCTTTTAACTAAATACTTAAATTAGAAAAAATAACAATGAAAGACGAGAGTGATGGAAGAGTAAGTTTCAGTTGTTCCATTTTTTATTATACTCCCTCTGTTTCAAATCTTTTATTATACTCCCTCTGTTTCAAATCTTTTTATCCGTATTCTTATTTAGTTTCATTAGCCTTTCTAATTTAATACAATATTTTATTACATTAAAACTTAAATACTTGCACCCGGAGGGTGCATATATTTGCTAGTAAATCTAATTGAGATTAAGAAAACTTCCAGGTAAACATTACCTTGACACTGGCTAATTGTTTCATTTGAATTGCTTTGTTCATTGTCTTATCCAGTGGGAGATGCTATCCCTTCATTTCTAAAGCATACACCCTTCTCGCTCTCATACAGATAAACACATGCACACTCTCACCCCTAACCCCTCTCTCTCTCTCTCTCTGTCTCTCTCACGCACACATACATACATTTCTTCTCTCTTTCACAGACAGATAAATGCACACTTTCTCTCACACATATACAGATAATCTCTCACTCTCTCTCTCTCTCGCGCACATACACGCATAATCTCTCACTCACAGTTATACACACATACTCTCTCACACACACATACACACACACACACACATTCTCTCTCTCTCTTCTCTTCTCTCTCTCTCTCTCTCTCTCTCTCTCTCTCTCTCTCTCTCAGTCTCTGTCTCTGACTCTCTCTCCTTTTCTCTCTCTCTATCTTTCTGTTTATCTCTTACACATACGCACACTCACACACGCACTCTCTCTCCCCCTCCCTCTCTCTCTCATAATGTTAATTTGATATTAACCAAAGATAACAAGATATACTTTTAATCCAATCCCCCCTCTCTCTTTCTCTCTCTCTCTCTCTCTCTCTCTCTCAGTCTCTGTCTCTGACTCTCTCTCCTTTTCTCTCTCTCTATCTTTCTGTTTATCTCTTACACATACGCACACTCACACACGCACTCTCTCTCCCCCCTCTCTCTCTCTCTCTCATAATGTTAATTTTGATATTAACCAAAGATAACAAGATATACTTTTAATCCAATCCCCCTCTCTCTGTCTCTCTCTATGTCTCTCTCTTACTTACTTTCTCTGACTCTCCCTCTGTCTCTCCCTCCCCCTGTTTGTCTGTCTGTCTGTCTGTCTCTCTCTCTGTTTATCTCTTACACATACGCATACGCACACGCACACACACACGCACTCTCTCTCCCTACCGCACACATACACACCATTATCTCTCCCCCCTCTCTCTCTCTCTCTTTCTTTCTTTCTGTCTCCCTCTCTCTGTTTATCTCTTACACATACGCACACGCACTCTCTCTCTCTCTCTCCCCGCACAAATACACACTCATTCTCTCTCCCCCGCCCCCTCTCTCTTTCTCTCTCTCTCTCTCTCTCTCTCTCTCTCTCTCTCTCTCTCTCTCTCTCTCTCTCTCTTCAACCTTTAATTTAATTCCTTTTCCTGTTTCAATTAATAAATCTCCTAATCTTTGCAGATTATTTGCAGTTAGTAGAGCTGCTTTCCGTTTCTTTTTGTCAAGGTTTTAAATTGTATTTAACATTTCTAAAAAAATTTAAATGCTGAGATTGATATGTTTTTATCTGTCGATACAATTTAACAGATATAATTCTTATAATGATCACAATATATATCAGGGAATATCTACGAAGGTAATTTTCATTAGAAGAAAAACGACGCGCTGCTTCAAACATCCAAAAACCAGTCAAAACGATATTTCCTTAGAATCACGATTCCCACCCAACTCAGAGCACTTGGCTGAAAAATAACTGAAAACCTTAATTGTTAAAAGCCGTTATTTATGCTGTAAGTTTGTAAAATAACACAGTATACTTTTTAAAAAGGTAATAGCGATGTAAATATGGGGATTCCACAGTCGGATTTCAGATTGTCCTAGTGTATGATCTTCTAGGTGTCAACACATATGCTAAATTTGGGCTACTGGGGCTATTTCATGATGATAACTTTGTAATAACTTGTTTAAGAGAGATGTTTTTTAATTAAAAAAGTCTCTGAATGTTAAAAAAAAAAAGAAACAAAAAAAGTTAATTTACGATATTTGTTTATTTTTCAATTTAATAAAAATAATGAAATTAACATAAGTTGTTCCTCACCCTGAACTATTAAATCACCATATAAATGGCCAGGAAGGGAATATTTGATTGAAGACACACTATTTTTTTTTCACAGGTGATGAGTTTTAAGAAATTACAAAGACACTGAGAAGGTTTTAAAAAAGAACATAGCGGAAAATATTTTGTAAGAAGAAAGAGAAAATTTTAAGAAAAAAAAAAACGAGGTATCAAAATTTCTTAAAGTGGGACTTATTTTGCAGAAAAGTAGGAATTTATGTTTCTCTCAGAATAAAAGAAAATTTATCTGAAGTTTAATGTCTATTTATAGTGTTTTATTCAGAGTCGTCTGCAGTAAAGAAATTGATAACTAAGATTTTCCTCTCTCTCGTTCTTGTTAAACTCGATTACCACGAGAAGGATATGACCCAAAGGTGGAAGTATAGGGCGTCTAGGGATCGAACTCGCTATTCAGTAACAATGGATCTAGCTCACTAACTATTACACCACGATTGGGCGCCACACCTTTCTCAAAGATATTAACGTTATGCGACATAAAACAGCTTCACCCAGGATTTGAATTAAAGACGTGGTGTCCATTTTCTGCGAAAATAACCATTACACAACAAGCGCCTCCTTGACAGAGAGTGGATTTTTATTGGTCCTGAGTTCTGTTCATAGGTAGATTAAAAGTACCGTAAAGATAACAGATTGATTCATGCCATTGTCAAGGGTAATATCCCTAAGTGAAACACAAACAGTCTTGTCCAGATTTTGAACTCAGAACACCGATTCCATTTAACGATAACCGTAGCACACCCCACGTATGTGTGTATGGCGTGGCATTTAACAACATTTATCCTAGGAGTGGAAACCCTGATTGATAGATCCTGTCCGTTAAGTGGCGAGATTTGACAAAATGAGCAGAGAATAAACGAATATTTCAATTAAAGTGTACTTCACTTTTTTTATTCTTGTTATCCAATAAGACACTGTAAAATAGAGTCGGTGTTTATTTTGTTGGTTTTAAAAGTTTCACTTTCCAAATATAATTTGCTTAAAAGTATAATTAGATTGCAGTCAGTAAAAGATGCGTCGATATTTTTTGTAAAGTTTCTCGTGAGTTAATTACGTTAAAAATGGTGAACTTACTTGCTAAACAAATGTCTGAACAGCGTGAGTGTGTGTGTGTGTTGTGTGTGTGTGTGTGTGGTGTGTGTGTTTGTGCTCTGTGTGTGTGTGTGTGTGTGTGTGTGTGTGTGTGTGTTGTGTTTGTGCCTCTGTGTGTGTGTGTGTTTGTTTGTTTGTTTGTTTGTGTCGGTTTCTTTGTAGGATCTATCTATTTATCTATCTATCTATCATAGTCGGTTTATACCTATCTATCGGAGCCTGTTCATATCTATCTATCTACCTATTTTACAAACACACACCACACATACATTCATGTATATGCATATAC
>CM042148.1:38128314-38130814 GCA_023376005.1 Doryteuthis pealeii | reverse complement strand
TTGTATTACTTTAAATGGAAAAAAATCGTTTGTGAAATTTCTAATCAATTTAAAAAAATATTTTTCAGTAAAATAAAAAAAAGCCGGTTTACATGACAACTGCTTCAACAACAGAGTCGACAAGTCAAAATATATTTCGTAGTATCTTATGTAGCTAGACTGTTTTCAACAATATATGCTTAAATACACTAAAAACTATTTTTTTCCTGAATCTGACCTGCTAAAATGGGGGTGCGTCCTATATGCCGTCAAATACGGTAATTATGTACAAAACTTTACCATCTAAGAATTTAATTAATAAAGTCTTTAAAGGTTAACATTGTGGAAAATGCTGTTGTTATAAAAAGCCAATAGGTGATAAAATATTTTTCTTTTTCATAATTCGGCTGTGCTTCAAAAACAAAAAAGAAAAAAAAAGAAAAAAGAGAAGAGAATAGAAAGAACAAAATTCTTTAGCAATTGGACAAATATCAAAATCTATTTATTATTATTATTATTATTATTATTATTATTATTATTGTTGTTGTAAAAGAATTTGAACATTTCCTACTGAAATAAGTACATTTCTTGTATAAAGTCATGAAACAAAAGGATTTAGATCAATTGAAATGGCAGTTATATATATATATATATATATATATATATATATATATACAATATATATATATATATATATATATATTTATATATATATATATATTATGGACTCTCCCGTCGATTTTCGACGCATGAGGGTTCACACACACAATGAACACCCACACAGTGATTTGTTTATAGTGGTGAAGGCTTGTGTTGGACCATCCACACTTTTTGGCACAGTCGATAGGAAAGAATTGGTGCATCAAGGGTTGCCACAAACCCAATCAACGACCGACCTCAGGAATTTTGAATTCAGAGTTATCCCTCTCCTAGACTGGTTACCTACCCAAGGCTGAAGGGCCCAGTCTGCCCTACTATTTAACCCATAGCTGGAGGGAGAATATATGGATTCATACCTTTCCCAAGGGTATTAGCGCTATGTAAAATGCCAACAGCTTCGTCTATTTTCTATTTTCCACGACTCTAACCACTAGCCCACGCGCCTCCATATATATATATTGTGGGATTGTCACCATTTCAGTTTTTACTGGAACGGTGTGCATTTGTAACACCTTCACCTGACGATTGTTGACGCATGAAACCAAAATGGTTGTGAATGTTCCTTTGTCACCAAATAAATAGATATGTAAAACCTTTATATTTATATATTATATTATATCATATTAATATAATATATATATATATATATATATATATATATATATATATATATATATATACAGGGTGTCCCAGAAGTTACACACCATCCTGGTTTTCAAAAATACACTTTTGTTAATTTCAAATCATTGTTATTGAGAATAATTATAATAAATGCTCAAATTGAGAGATAGAAAATTAATTGCGACAATCACTATCAATGAATATGTTTTTGAAATAACTAAAGATGTTGTTTTTCAAAACCTGGATAATACATGACTTCTGGGACACCCTGTAGATATGTATAATTGAAATAATCACGACAAGCAAACTCGGCGAATACCGTGTGCGACGTATGGAACACTGTACAGCTGTTTCGACCTAATTAGGTCTCATCAGATGTAGTTTAATGTCATATCTGGGACGCTAAGAACCCAAGCCCAAATGCAAAATTATTTGACCCATAGACTCTAATAGGTACTACCACTTCGGTTCAGTGTGGACTTTGGAATAATTGAAATGAAGGGGTACTCCACACTCCCAAAAGCTCCAGAATTGGAATCTTATAACTAAATGAAATTTAGCTTCATACTTAGGGCACTGTAGCATCTAGTTTAAGATGAAGATATTAGATGTATATAATTAGCTTCTAGAATATCAGTGAAAAAAATTGTACATCGATATTTTTTCTGTCTATAAGAGTGGGGCCTATCATTTCAATTGAGTTTTCTCCAAAAATTATTAGATCACAATACTAAAGTTGGTTTGTTATCAAATAAAGATTTGTTTTTAGAATTTAAAGATATGAAATTTGAAACTTGAAATTAAGCGATTCATATTTTAAATGAATTCTATCTATTAATTAGATATATAAATTGTTTCCTAAACGCATGCTATGGTAGGCAGAAATGATACTATTTATCTTAAAGAATTTCGGTTTATTTGCATTGAATCAGTTTGATTGAAACGATTCAGTAACTGAAAAAAAATATTCGTTGATTAATAAGTCAACACAGAAAATTCTATTAATATCAGATAATTCCTAGATTTTTTATAACTGTTTTTCATCAACAAAGACCTCCCATACAAAGAGAGGTAACGTGACATTTTCTGTCTTGGTAATAAAAGTTTTAGTCTGTGTAAATTACGAACGCATCTTGGTAATCTATTCAGCATGTTCTAAAACCTCCGACTCTGGCAGGATAATGAGTTCAGACATTTCGTAATAAGACTGCGAATGCAATGGATGTCTCGCGGCGGTTTA
>CM042148.1:38115814-38123314 GCA_023376005.1 Doryteuthis pealeii | reverse complement strand
AATATATATATATAATAATATATATATATATATATATATATATATATAATATTTGGAGGATATGTGCTTAATTGAAGTCATACCTAATTTTGAAAATTAATTAGTTAATAATAATAAATTTTAGGCGGGCATATATGTCAAATGTAAGGCAAAACTAATCGAGAAAATGTCAGTCCCTGTAAGTACATTTCGACCTATTAGGTCTCTTCAGCAATGTCATATAATGATACCTAATAGGTCGAAGTGTACATACAGGGACTGAAATTTTTCTCGGTTTGTTTAGCCTTAAATTTGAGCATATATGCCCGCCTAAAAATTTATTAATTATTAACTAATTGATTTTTCAAAATTAGTGTAGACTTCAAGCACATATACTCCAAAAATTGTCGGCCTAAAGGCCATATCAAAAATAAACACATTGTTTGTTTACTTACTTTCATATATATATATATATATATATATATATATATATTGAGAGAGAGGGGTAAGAGAGACAGGGACAAAGAAAGAGACAGGAAGACGGGCAGAAAGATAGATAGAAAAAGAGATAGGGTGGCACAGAGAGACACAGACCGACAGGAGAGAGAGAGAGAGAGAGAGAGAGAAGAGAGAGAGAGAGAGAGAGAGAGAGAATCCTAATCTGATCATATCTATCTATTATTCAATCTACCTATCGATCTAACGACCGATCTATTTCTCCCCATATGATAAAATTTATCTTTCTATATAGATATCCTACTCGTTTCTTATCTATATATTTCTTTATGTGTGAATGTCAGCCGATTCACATCTATCTCTAACTCACACTCTTTCTCTCTTTACATATATATATATATGTTTATCTATGTATCTGTTTATATATATCAATCTGTATATCAATCTATGTCTCTATCTGTTTGTCTGTCTGTTTGTCTGTGTAAGTGTATTCATGAATCTTTCCTTAGACTAAGTGTGCGTGTTTTTTACCAACGTGTTGGACTAGACTTTTAAAATGGACAAACATTTACGTTAGTATTTTTACAAACACATACACACACACACACACACCACACACACACACACACATCATGCACATACACACAAACCCACCACAAACAGGTACACACACACACACACACAACACAGAGAAAAACACATACACATGCACATACACATATATAGCAAAAAGCAAATACAACGAATACACACACACATACATATACATATATAATATATGTATATGTATATAATATATATATATATATTATATATATAATATATATATGTGTGTGTGTGTTGTGTGTGTGTGTGTGCGTGTATGTGTGTCTGTATGTGCGTATCCGTGGTATTGTTTTTTTTGCTGTGTTTTGTTTTGTTTGTTTTTTGAAAGTTTTCTTGATTTTTTTCAGAAGAAAATTTAACTTAACGCATCAAGTGTGAAGACATAATTAGATCGCATCACGCTTTTTTCTCCTTAATGAGATGGCAAATTCAAGTTAATAATTAAATTTCTAGTATCTGTAACTATTAACATATCCATACAACATTTGGACACCTCTTATATTAAAAAAAAACACACGCATCTTTGTTGAATTAACTTTCTTTAACTGCTTTGCCGTTAGATCCCAACCTACGTGAAATTGAAGAAATTCTATTGCTTTATTTTTTACTGTATTTATTTATTGCAATTTGAAAAAAAAATCTTTGTTTAAAATTATGCGAAAAGTCAACTAAATTTTTTTTCTATCTTCTATTTAGTACAATTCGCTCGGGCGGATCCACCATCTCGCAGATTTTCTAAAACCGATAATATATATATATATATATATATATATATATATATATATATATAAAAGTCGTATGTGTGTGTGTGTTCTTCGCGTTTGTGTGTGTCTGTGGTGTGTTCGCTTGTATGTGTGTGTGTGTGTGTGTGTTCGCTTGTGTGTGTGTGTGTGTGTGCTTTGTGGTGTGTGTGTTTTGAAGTTCTAGGTCAGCAATATTCCAGTAGGAGAGTAACATTATTCAAAATAGTTTGAGTTTTGAATTTTTGTTTAACGCCCATAATCAACCTCTGTGGCGTCATTTAATGCCAGAAAAGGCTATGATCAATCTTTAAAAGTAGTGGCCCTCTATGAATAATATATATAATATATATATTATATATATTTATATTATATATGTGTGTGTCGTTGTGTGTGTTGTGTGTGTGTGTGTGTGTGTGAGTGCTGACCCTGTAGTGCACGTTTATGATCCAGGGGTGTGGTTGAGTTGCCTGGTATGCGCTTTGTGTGTGTGTCGTGTGTGTGTGTGTGATGTGAGGTGTCTGCCTGTATGCGCGTTGTTGTGTGTGTGTGTGTGTGTGTGTGTGCCTGTGTGCACGTTAGTGTGTAGTGTTGTGTGTGGCAGAGTGTCTGCCTGTATACGCGTTTATGTGCGAGGCGTGTGTGAGTCTGCCAGTATGCGCGTTTTGTTTGTGTGTGATGTGTGTCCTGTGTGCACGTGTTTGTATGTGTGCAGTGTGTGTGTGTGTGTGTGTGTGTGAAGTTTGGTTAATTCCGTTGCCAAATTTGTTTCTAGGTCAGCTTGATATTTGTGGCAAAGAGATGACAACAATGATAAGGAAAAACATCAAGTCGATACTGTCAAACGTCGAATCTCCAGATTTTCTTTCACACTGATCTACAAGCGCATCCCTCGATTGAGAAAATCTAAGTTTTATATCTATACACCCAAAACTCTTTGCATGAGCAGACTATGGCACAGGATTGAAATTTTAACGTTGTTTTTTAAGGAGTTTTTATTCTTCTAGGCATTGGTTGCCAATATATACATATGTTATTATACCCGTAGACATAAAAACAGCAGAGCTTGTAATAGCGATCAGTTTCTTGTCTATGTGATCTTTGGACTATCTATTATATATACAGATATCTATATTTATTATATATATATTTATCTATGTATATGTCATATGTATCTTTTACAAATTTATCTTATCTATTTCCATCTCTCTCTCTCTCCTCTCTCTCTATATATATATATATAATATATATATATATATAATGTTGTGTGTGTGTGTGTGGGTGTGGGTGTGTGTGTGTATTATAGTATATATCTATTTGTATATTGTTCATATGCATCTTTTACAAATTTATCTTATCTATTCCCATCTCCCCCCTCTCTTCTCTCCTCTCTCCCTCTCTCTCTCACTCCTCTCTGCTCTCTCACTCACTCTCTTTCTCTGGCGGTTTATCTTCCTTCTCCTTTCATCTGTCTGTTTGTCAATCTGCTGTCTGTCTGTCTGTCTTGGTCTCTCTCTCTCTCTCTCTCTATCAATATATATAAATATATATATCATATATAACTATATATATAAGTACACGTATATGTATATATAAGTATAAGTAAATATATAGTATAAGTGCTATATAAGTTTATATTTAAGTTTTATATAATGTGTGTATGTATAACACGCACACACACACACACACACACACATACATATAATATATATAAGTAAAGAAATGACAAAAGACTTAGAGATTTAGTTTTATAGTTTATTTCGGGAGCTTACAAATAGTCTAAACTCTCTCGACTCATCAGGAGCGAATGATGAGTCGGGAGGTTAGACACTTTGTCTAAGCTCCCTGAAATAGACTATAATGCCTAAATCTCTAAGTCTTTGTTATTTCTGTACTTATAAAATTTGCTCTGTGACTCTTAGACTAAGAGCACCCATGAGCTCGCCAAACTGCGACTGTTTTTTTTAAATAAAACTCTTGTATCTGGACTTTTGGATTTATAATATATATATATATATAATATATATATATATATATATAGTATATATATATGGAGAATATACATATATATGCGAGAAAGGTAGACAAATGTTCTAGAAAATGTACACCATTGAAGCAAGAACCTATATCCAAGTTCCTGAAGAGAGGTCTAACAGACCGAAACGTTACAACGTCGACATCACTACCTACAATAAACATCCATTTGTCTACAAGCATGCCGTGTTTGTCTACCGTTCTCCATTATATAGTATATTCTCCATATATATATATGTGTGTGTGTCTCTGTGTGTGTGTGTGTGTGCTGTGCATGTTTATACATACACATTATATATATAAACTAAAGATTAAAACTATATATAAAACTTAATATATAACTTATATATATATAAACTAAATATAAACGATTATATACTTATTATATATTTACTTATGCTTAATATTACATATACGTATACTTATATCATATATTAGTATACGCTACATAGATAACTATACTCATAATACATAATATATATATATATGCAGTCTTTCCATATCTATAACTCCTTTTTTATTAGTGACATTCAACATTACCAGATATTTAGTTAATTAAAGCCGCTTTCATTAATTCTGTTCAAAACTTTTCTAAAATGGACTTAAAATGCTACCAAATTGTCATTATTATGTAATGGGCGACTGGGAAAATTTCTGCCCACCAAATTTAATGCTTACTAGGGCCAGAGAACGGATAACATTTTCACCTGCGAAGTGCCGCCCAAAGACAGTTGAATTAAACACCACCACATTCACACAAGCACACACACACACATTATGTGAATACCATACGCAGGACAGTCACTTGAATTACAAACATACCACGCACACACATACACACATGTGTGAATGCATACGCAAGACAGTCGCGGACTTACACATACCACACACATACAGAACATATTGAAAATACATACACAAGGATAGTCACTTGAATTACACATACACACACACAACATACACAACATGCTGTTGAAATACATACACAAGGGCAGGGACCACTTGAATTACACATACATACACACATACATACACATACACAGATGTGTGAATACATACAACGAACGACAAGTCACTGGAATTACACATATACACACACACACACACATAGACAGCATACATGAATACATGCGTAAGGGACAGTCACTTGAATTACACATACATTACACACACCACATACACACATACACACATGTGCTGAATACAAATTGGCAAGGATAGTCAACTGAATTACACATACACACACATACACACATGTGTGATGTTGTGTATGTGTTGTGTTGTATGTATGTGTAATTCAGTGACTTCCTACGCATGTATTTCATGTATGTGTCTATGTGTGTGTGTGTGGCTATATGTGTAATTCAAGTGACTGTCGGTTGTGGTATTGGTATTCACACATCTGTGTAATGTGTATGTATGTGTGTATGTATGTGTAATTTAAGTGTCTGCCCTTGTTATGTATTCACACAGTGCGTATGTGTGTGTGTGTATGTGTAATTCAAGTGACTTCCTTGTGTATGTATTCACATATGTCTGTATGTTTGTATGTGTTAGTCAAGCGAACTGTCCTTCGTATGCATTCACACATGTGTGTATGTGTGTGCGTGTTATGTTTGTAATTCAAGTTGACTGTCCTTGCGTATGATTCACATATGTGTGTGTGTTGCCTGTGTTGTAATGTGTGTTTAATTAACTGTCTTTGGGCGCACTTGCAGGTGAAAATGTTATCACGTTCTCTGCCCTAGTAAGCCATTAAATTGGTGCAGAAAATTTTCCAGTCGCCCATTTACAATAATAAGTGAATTTTGGTACATTTAGTCATTTTAGAAAAGTTTTGAAGAAATTAAGAAACGGCTCTAATTAACTAATTTATCTGGTAATGTGAATGTCCACTAGAGTTATTTAGATATGGAAAGACATGCCATATAATATATATATATGTATCTATGAGTATGTATCATGTACGTATATAAATAATGATATAAGTAGACGTATATGTATATATAAGCATAATAAAATATATATTAAGTATATATAAGTTTATATCTTAAGTTATATATATATAAGTTATATATATAAGTTTATATATATAAGTTATATTTAAGTTTATATATAATATGTGTAGTATAACATGCACACCACACACACACACAAGAACCACACACACATATTATACTATATGGGAGAATATACATATATATGGAGAAAGGTAGACAAAACACGGGCACATGTTGGTTAGTAGAACAAAAGGATGTTTGATTTAGGCATGATGTCGACGTGGTGTAACGTTGTCGGTCTGTTAGACCATTCTTCAGGACTTGATATAGTTCTTGCGCTTCAATGGTGTACATTTTCTACAACAATTTGTTCTACCTTTCCTCCGATATATATGTATATTCTCATATATATATATATATATATATATATATATATATATATATATATATATATATAATCCAAAAGTCCAGATACAAGTTTTATTTAAAAAAAAAACAGTCGCAGTTTGGGAAAGCTCAATGTTGCTCTTAGTTGCTTAGAGCACAGAGCAAATTATATAGTAAAAAATAACAAAAGACTTAAGATTAGCATTTATAGTCTATTTCAGGGAGCTTAGACAAAGTGTCTAACCCTCCCGACTCATCATTCGACATCTGATTGAGTCGAGAATAGACTATTTGTCTTAAGCCTCCCGGAAATAAACTATAAACTAAATCTCTAAGTCTTTGTTCATTTTTTACTTATATATAATATATGTATGTGGTGTGTGTTGTGTGTAGTGTGTGCGTGTTTATACATACACAGCATATATATAAAACTTAAATATAAACTTATATAGGACTTATATATATATTACTTATACTAATATACATATACGTGTACTTATATCAATATAGTTATATATAATTATATATATATATATATATATAGAGAGAGAGAGAGAGAGAGACAGACAGACAGACAGACAGACAGATTGACAAACAGGACAGATGAAAAGGAGAAAAGAAGATAAACCGCGCAGAGAAAGAGAGTATGAGTGAGAGAGAGAAGAAGAGAAAGAGATAGAGAGAGAGAGAGAGAGAGAGAGAGAGAGAGGGGGAGATGGGAATAGATAGATAAATTTGTAAAGATACATATGACATATAGCAATAGATATAATATTATAATACACACACAACACACACACACACACACACACACACACATATATATATATATATAATATATATAATATATATTATAGAGAGAGAGAGAGAGAGAGAGAGATGGAAAGTAGGATAAGATAAAATTTGTAAAAGATACATATGACATTATACAAGAGATAAATATATAGTATAATAAATATAGATTATCTGGTATAGTATAATAGATAGTCCAAAGATCACATAACAAGAAAACTGATCGATATTACAAAGCTCTGCTATGTTTTTATGTCACCGGTATTAATAACCATATGAATATATGCAAAACCAATCAGAAGAATAAAAAACTCCTTAAAAAACAACGTTAAAATTAATCCTGTGCCATTTAGGTCTGCTCTATGCAAAGGAGTTTTTGCGGTGTATTTAAGATATAAACTTAAGATTTTCCCTCAATCGAGGAGATGCGCTTGTAGACAGTGTAAAGAAACTGAGATTCGACGTTATGACAGTATTCGACTTGATGTTTTCTTATCATTTGTTGT
>CM042148.1:38103314-38113314 GCA_023376005.1 Doryteuthis pealeii | reverse complement strand
ACATTTGACATATATGCCCCCGCCTAAAATTATTAATGTATTAAAACTAATTGAATTTCAAAAATTAGGTATTGACTTCAATTAAGCACATATCTCCAAAATATATATATATATATTATATATTATATATATATATATATATATATATATATATATATATATATATAAAAGAGATAGCGAAATAAAAAAACATATATATATATATATATATATATATATATAATGATATATATCTATAGAGAGAGGGAGAGCAGACGAAGAGAGATAATTTGACACCAATTTATCGCTGCTTATAATGTTAAATATATTTCGTTGCATGTGTCGACAGATTGAATATATAAAACTCCTTCAAACTCAAGGATATCAGTTACCGGTAGATGAAACGAACACAGCTAAAAGATTGATGAGCTGAAAAATTCCATTCTAAGTTCACACTGTTCTTGCATTTTACTCCACCCAAGTAATATATATATATAATATTATATAAATATATAATATTATGTGTGTGTGTGTCTGTTTTATTTGGGCAGCATTCTTTCATTTATGCATGTTGAAGAAATAAACAAAGACAACATCTCCTGTTAACGATTTATTTGTGATTTTTTTCATTTTTTTGCCAACTTTTTTAATATTCTTGGGTGGAATTGTGGATTAGTCCACCACAGGTCATGTCCCGATACTTTCCAGCACTCGAAGTCCACCATCAGTGTGATGTGTCCCAGTTTTTTAAATATATTAATGCGATGGTGAAACTGGAAGGAGGAGAATTGATGGAAGGGTGCCATAGGCATTTTAAAATGTGTGTACTGATTTAGAAATTAATTTTTTTTTAAATATATAAATATATATATATTAAACACAACATATATATATTAAACACACACAAACACCATATTTATAATATATATGTGTGTGTGGTGTGTGGTCAAATTGGTTGGCATATTAACCACCATTTTTTTCATTCAAAAATTACTTGACGAAAAAACATATTCAAAACCAAGTGGAATTTCAAACCATTGTTGAAGTACAATATAACAATGCTTTACTCGTTATTTAAATCAAAAGGTTTCGCATTGTTCTTACAGTATATAATAAAATATATATATATTTATTAAATAGATAGCATAGATAGACACACACACACACACACACACGCACACACACACACACACACACACCACACACACACACACACACACACACATATATATATAATATATATATATGATATAGATACATACATTACAAGGTGTGTCATAAAAACTATCGAACTATCGAAAGCTGTATTACCAGATAAAAATGAAAATGAATGGAACGTTAATTTTTTCAGAATACAAGGATGTGTCATAAAGTGCGAGTTTTGAAGCTATATTTACCTAGATAAAATGAAACGAATACATGAACGTTTATTTTTTTTTAGAATACAAGGTGTGTCAAAATTTAAATTGCGACTTTGAAGCTGTATTACCAAGATAGAAATGAACAATGAATGGAAAACGTTAAATTTTTTTTTAAAAAGAAGATATGGCAAAAAGTACAAAAGAATCTCGATTACTATTTTGACACACTTCTGTATATGTTATGTGTGTATGTGTTGTGTGTTGCTGTGATTATATGTTTGAAAAAGAGAATGCATATATGTGTATACTATGTCTATAATCAGAGTCTCTCTCTCTCTATATATATATTATATTATAATGGCACCAAGTAATAACCTCCTGGAGTTCACCATAAGGCATTCTTCAGGGTTAAATCCAGTGAATTAATGAAGAATTGATTAATTACAGCCGAATTACATTGCGATTACATTGCCAAAAATACACTCGGCAATAGGCTGTAATTTATTCAATAACTTGAATTAATGCAGTGGATCTAACCCCGAAGATCCTTATGTGAAAGCCAGCAGAAGTTTATTACAGAGTACCATTATAATAATAAATTTGCCTCTACTCACGTATTGAGCAGCTTTATATTTGTTATATCGCTGTCTTATCATTGTGAAACTTGTATCAACTAAAACCAGTTGATCAATTTCACTTGTAAGTCACCTTTTTCATATTAAATCATTCTCTCTCTCTCTCTTTCCTCTCTCTCTATATATATAAATATATATATATACTATATATATAAAATATAGCGAGAGAAGAGAGATGAGAGAGAGAGAGAGAGAGATACACCAAATCATAATAGTATATATATATATATATATATATATATATAATAATATATATATAAGGGTTTTATAGTTGCTTTGAACGCATTGTACGTATGTGTTAAAATAGAAATTAGAAGGCAATGACAATGCAATGGAATAGTGATGAAAATGATGTTTATTTACCTGTTTCATATTATATTTTCGGGATAAAATTCCCATTTTCAAATTCAATGCAACATTCCCCCGTTACCGTTTTATTTAACTTAATAAACAACAAACGTTTGCGCCAGCCACCGTAGTATAAGTACTATAGAAAAAACACAAGTACACTCCAAAAACCTTTTGCAAAATGAATTTATCCCGAAAATATTTAGGAAACAGGTAAATAATACATCATTTTCATCACCTATTCCATTGCATTGTCAACTGCCTTCTAATTTTCTATTTCATATAGTATAAATTATATATATACTATATATATATATATATATAATATATATATAAGATTTTTGATGTCTTTGTTTTTTAGGAAGATTGTTGAATTAAAAGTATAATTATATTTTTTGCTTGAAGCCAATTACCAATGCCTGGTATCGCATAAAATTCGATACTTTTTATTTATAGAAAATGAACTTGTACAAATTAATCCCGGCAAAGGATCGCTCGGTGTGTAGAACATCGTACAGAACTTTATTAAGTCTCATTTGATGAATGAGACTTAATAATGTCGAAACAGTCTGTACGATGTTCTACACACCTAGCGATCCTTTGCCGGATTACACTTGCTCAAGTTCCATTTTCTAGTTTAAAAAAAGCGATCGAATTTTATGCCGCATACAATGCATTGTAATTGCCCTCAGCAAAAAATAAAATATAATATAATATAATATAATTATATATAATATAGATATATATATATATAGATATATATATTTACGTAAATTGAAGTTCAATATTAGTAACTATTTCCACTTAGAGAAAATAAAAAAATAGACTTATGGGTCAAATTTCAAATCAGACGTTCAGTACATTATTTAATGTATATCCCCTTGCAACACTTTAATAAATAAACAATAAATAATAGATAATCTTATTTCAAGTAATTATTTAATTGTATAACTGATCTGATTAAGCGAATCTAATAATACATTTTTTATTCTCTAATATTATTATTTCTCTATACTTATTTACTGTTTATATTTTCGGCGTTTTTTTATATTTTAGTATTTTTATTATTTTGTTCGTTTCGAAACTTAAAGATTTGGTTTTTAAAGCTTATGGATTTATAGAAATTAGATACTGGTAATTGTAAGGTTCATGCTTGCTTTTAGCAACCAGAATAATAAAAAAATTACTGGAATTTCATCCTTTCTTCTCGTATATTCTTCAACGTATGCGCTGGCTCCGACGATACTGGTGATATGACTAAGTGCAGGAAAATAAACTTTCTTAAACCATATGCTCATATAAGAGGGTGTCACTCAAATTCTCCTGAAATTGAGCATGAAAAAAGAATCTACAAGTAATTTAGCATCATTTCCTAAAGACAGATTTTGGGTAGTTTATATGGCAAGGAGTACGCGCACCAATTGTCACAGGCCAGCAATCTGAAATACTAATACAAACCAACCAATCCAAACCAGCCAACCAACAGGCCAAATGGATAATGTCAAGCGTAGAAGACATAGCTGAGATATATTAATCAGTGAAAAAAATGACTTGTACCTGTGTATTAAAAATAGATTCAAAAACAAAAAACAGATGTATGGCTGAACAACAGTTTCAAGCAATCATCAGGCAATATATATATATATATATATATATATATATACAATATATATTATATAATATAATATATGTGTGTGTGTGTGGTGTGTGTGTGTATTACAAACACACACACAAATGCACACAGTACACCACACACACACATATGTATATATATATATATATAATATATATATATATATATATATATATAATCTGTGTGTGTGGTGGTGATGTTGTGCATTTTCAATTGGCTTACGTTCAACCTTCCGTTAATGCCCCATATTTTTTTTAAGGCGCTTCGCATCACGCACTTAATCATCTTCGGGGGTATTATTTATTGTATTACTTTTGTTTTCTTTATCTGCGATGTTATCTTTTTGGAAAATTTCAGTTGTTATTTATACATCATATACCATATATACGGACACACAAGACACGACACACACCACATATATATTTATTTATTTACTTTATTTATTTAATATTACGCATTATATATATATGTTGTATAATATATTATATATATATATATTATATATATATATATAATATAGTATATATATATATATGGATGATATATAAGACAATTCGTGCACTGGTGACAGTTAAACTGATAGAGTTCCACGTACGACGACATAATTAATATATATAGATATATATATATATATACATATATATATGTGTGTGTGTTGTGTGTTGTGTGTGTGTGTGTGTATGTGTGTGTGTCTCTCTCTCTCTCTTCTCTCTCTCTCTCTCTTCTCTCTCTGTGAGTGTTGCCGTGACGTGTGTGTGTGTGTGTGTTGTGTTTGTTCTTGTGTGCATGTTACGTGTTAAATGAATTTAACACAAAATCAAACAGACCATATGCTAACCAGCGAGTTTCAAGCTTGTGCGTTCAGCAAGTAATAATAATAATAATAATATAATAATTAATAATATATATATATATATATATATATATATATATATACTTATATATATATATATTCCGCTCCTTAGCGATAATGTTACAAACAATGATTTTCATTTCTTTTTTACCCCTTGCAGCACCGCTTTCCCTAACGTTTCACAAATATATCTATTTTCTACCCTCATGTCTGGGAAGTTTTAAGTCTGCCTAATCTTATGAAGCATAAGTAATTATATAGACAGTCAAAGTCTTTTAATTCCAGTGGTAATGGGATAGGTTTTCCCTGTTCTTTTTCTTCTTCTTCTTTCTCTCTTTCCATGAAGAATCCTTTCTTTTATTACTTTATTTTAAAACGTTAATTAAAATTGTCATTTTCCACTTTTGGACCCAAAACGTTAACTCTCACTGCCAATTATAACTTCATATAGACAAAAATATATTTAAACCGCCGCGAGACATCCATTGCATCGCAGTTCTGTATTACGAAAATGTCTGAACTTTCATTATCCTGCCAGAGTCGAGGTTTTAGAACATGCTGCTGAATAGATTACCCAAATGCTTCGTAAGTTACCAGACTAAAAAACTTTTATTACCAAGACCAGAAAATGCACGTTACCTCTCTTGTATGGAGGTCCTTTGTTATGAAAAACAGTTATAAAAAAAAATCTAGGAATTATCTGATATATAGAATTTTGCTGTGTTGACTATTAATCAACGAATTATTTTTTTTTCAGTTACGAATCGTTCAAATCAAAACTGATTCCAATGCAAATAAACCGAAATTCTGTAAGATAAATAGTTATCATTCTCCACCATAGCATGCTTTTAGAAACCAATTATTATCTAATTTAATAGATAGAATTCATTTAAGAATATGAATCGGCTTAATTTTCAAGTTTCAAATTTCATATCTTTAAATTCTGAAAAACAATCTTTATTTGATAACAAAACCAACTTTAGTATTGCTGATCTAATAATTTTTGGAGAAAACTCAATTGAAAATGATAGCCCCACTCTTATAGACAGAAAAAATATCGGATGTACAATTTTTTTCACTGATATTCTAGAAGCAATTATTTACATCTAATATCTTTCATCTTTAAACTAGATGCTACAGTGCCCTAAGTTATGCAAGCCTAAATTTCATTTAGCTTATAGATTCCAATTCTGGCAGCTTTTGGAGTGTGGAGACCCCTTCATTTCAATTATTCCAAAGTCCACACTGAACGAAGTGGTAGTACCTATTAAGAGTCTATGGTCGTCAAATAATTTTGCATTTGGGCTTGGGTTCTTAGCGTCCCAGATATGACATTAAACTACATTCTGATGCAGACCTATTAGCGTCGAAACAGCTGTACAGTGTTCCATACGTCGCACACGTATTCGCCGAGTTTGCTTGTCTGATTATTTTCAATTATACATATCTACAGGGATGTCACCAGAAGTCAGTATTATCCAGGTTTTGAAAAACAACATCTTTAGTTATTTCAAAAACAATTCATTGATTAGTGCATTGTCGCAATTAATTTTCTAATCTCTCAATTTGAGCATTTATTATAATTATTCTCAATAACCAAGATTTGAAATTAACAAAGTGTATTTTTGAAAACCAGATGGTGTTAACTTCTGGGACACCCTCCTAGTATATATATATATATATAAATATATAAATAATATATATATATATATATATATATAATATGATATAATATAATATAATAATATTATAAAGTTTTACATATCTATTATTTGGTGACAAAGGAACAGTTCACAGACCATTGTTTGGTTTTCATCGTCAACAATCGTCCAGCGTGAAGGTGTACAAATGCAACACCGTTCCAGTAAAAACTTGAATGTGTGACAATCCCACAATATATATATATGGAGCCGTGGCTAGTGGTTTAGAGTCGTGCGAAAAGAGAAAATAGACCGAAGCTGTTAAGGCATTTTACATAGCGCTAATACCCTTGGGAAAGGTATGATCCATTATATTCTCCCTCCAGCTATGGGTTAAAATAGAGGCAGACTGGGCCCTTCAGCCTTGGGTAGCTAACCAGTCTAGGAGAGGGATAACTCTGAATTCAAAATTCGAGGTCGTCGTTTATTGGGTTTGTAGGCAAGCCCTTGAGCACCAATTCTTTCCTATCGAACTGTGCCAAAAGTAGCTTGATGCCGCCAACACAAGCCTGTCCAACCACTATAACAAATCACTGTGTGGTGTTCATTTGTGTGTTTAACCCTCATGCGTCGAAAAATCGACGGGAGAGTCCAAATATATAATATATATTTTAAATATATATTATATATATATATATATATATGTATATATATATATATATATAATATATATATATATATATGAACTGCCATTTCAATTGATCTAAAATCCTTTTGTTTCATACTTTATACAAAAAATGTACTTATTTCAGTAGGAAATGTTCAAATTCGTTTACAACAACAATAATTAAGTAATAATAATAATAATAATAATAATAATAAATAGGATTTTTGATATTTTGCCAATTGCTAAAGAATTTTTTCTTTCATTCTCTTCTCTTTTTCTTTTTTTTCTTTTTTGTTTTTGATAGCCACAGCGCCCGAATTATGAAAAAGAAAAATATTTTTATCAGCCTATTGCGCTTTTATAACAACAGCATTTTCCACATATGGTAACTTAAAGACTTTTATTAATTAAAATTCTTTAGTGTAAAGTTTTGTACATAATTACCGTATTTGACCGCATATAGACGCACCCCCATTTAGCAGGTCAATTCAGGAAAAAAATAGTTTTTAGTGTATTTAAGCATATATTGTGAAAACAAAAGTCTAGCTACTAAGATACTACGAAAATATATTTTACTTAAGTCACTCTGTTGTTGAAGCAGTTGTCATTTGCTTTAAACGGCTTTTTTTTATTTTACTGAAAAATATTTTTTTAAATTGAGTTAGAAATTCACCAAACGATTTTTTCCATTAAAGTAATACAATTCTTTGATTAACATTAGTTTCATATTGTGATTCAATTCAAATAATATTATAGTTTATTAATAAAATTGGTCATTAGTTATCACTGGAAAGATTCAAGGAACAGCTTTTATTTATTTACTGATTATTGACTGCTTCTTTAATTTATGTGATTGACGATTTGGTAATGTGATGTAAGCAAGTACAGTAGTTTCGGTTGACAGCACAAATTGCAGACTGAATCTCCATTATAAATAGGAATTATATCCTACCCAGCAGCCAAGTATTTTTAAGTTTTATGGAGCTAATTAGTTCCTTATACTATCCTCCCCTGAACAGCCGTTTTTATTTTTAGATTCTAACACCCTTTGCGTCCACCAGTTGAGTTCATCTATGTATAGCTCGGCAGCAAAGGCACCGAATCTTAGACTTATCTTTTTCACACTATGTATTTCCAATTGAAACCCTGTCAAGTCTACTTAGTGTTACTTCTAGCTTGAAAATCATCCCTATCCAATAAGGCATATGTTGAATTTCCAGTATTTAATACTCTAATCTAATCCTATTAAGATTGCCACACCATTATGTGCGCCAGAAAAAAGGTACGCGTAAGGGAATTTAGACCACCTTAATACTCTCCTAGGCTGATTAAGTGTTACATAATTCATTGATAGCTCAATGAATTATGTACGAACCTGTTTGTAATAATAATTTTGCAATCAGCGTCCGTTAAATTTCCAGAATAAGGAAGATCTAAGTGAAAGTTACCTCGACGGTACTAACGCTGTAATAACCTTTTTACTGACCCTTAAAAAACGCAACCATTAGAGACGTGGAGAAATATGTTTCAGTTTTAGATGCCAAACAAACACCTGACGAGAGAGGATGTCTCTTCAGAGTCACTTTCACCCGCGACCGAATATGAGCTGGGTTATTTGAATAAGCTTTATAAGAAAAAACAACAAGTGCTTATTGATTAATGTCTCACACACACACACACACACACACACACACACACACAACATATATATATATATAGAAGAGAGAAGATAGATATAGCATTATATATAGATATAGATATAGAATAATATGTAAAAATGGAAATTGGAAATAATCCGATAATATGAGAAGATGAATAAAGAATAGAAAAACAGAATGATATAAAAGACTTAAAATTAACAATATCACTTACACATGTGTTCGTCAGTCACTGTGTGAAAATATTCCGCACACAGAGAAGATTCGACCTTCATTCAGAGTGAAATTTTATTTTGAAAGAAAAAAATTCGTTGAGGGAAAAAACGGAAATTTTTAGAAATGGTTCGAAGAGAGAATTTTGTTAAAAAATCAACTTTTGGAACGCTGAAATAGAACGTTAGAATTTGGATATTTGATTTTTCTAGGTTATGTAGTAGAAACAATTATTGTATTGCAAAAAATTAAAGTCGTATTATTTATCCCTAACATGTTGAAAATTCCCGGAACCTAGTGTATTTATTGTTTTTGAAAAAAAAAACGCGTGAAATACATTAAAAAAGGTATTCGTTCTTTCTGTGCCGTTTATTCATTCTTTTTTATTCCTCATATATATATATATATATATATATATATATATATATATATATAAAAAGGGTTTTTAATTTGCTTGAAGCATTGTGTATTATATTGGTTTGTTGTTGGTTTTGTAAGGCTGTCACAATGCGAGTGGTTAAAGAAAAAAGAAGGTAAACTATTGATGTTTTGTGCTTAACCTGTCATTTCATTTCTCAATATTTCGCCGGACGAAAATTCCCATCATCAGAGAACGAATCTAGCAGCGCGCAAGAACAACTTCAGTTCAGTATTCTTCTTTGATGGGCAATTTCGTCCCGAAATACTTGAGAATCTAAATGACAGGTTAAGCAAAGAAAATCCTAGTTACCTTCTTTTTCTTTACACTCGCATTGTACAGGCCTTCAAAACCAACCAACAAACAAATATATATATAGTATATATATATATATATATATATATAGATAACCATGATTTGCATTAAATAAACCCAATGATTGATATGCCATAAACACTAACCAACTAAATAAAAATATATATCTATCAGTTCCAGATAAAAAGAGTGCCTAATATAAAGCTACGCAATTTTGTTTTTATTTAAATGAATTTCAATGACAGAGTTCGGTATTTATATAGTTCATCTCTCTCTGTTT
>CM042148.1:38099315-38101815 GCA_023376005.1 Doryteuthis pealeii | reverse complement strand
GCTACAAAAGGATAACAAAAACTTATCATTTAAGTCCAATCAAAACGGATGTTATTAGGAACTATATAATACCGAACTCTTCATTGTTGAAATTCATTAAATAAAAACAAAATTGCGTAGCTATATATATTAGGCACTCTTTTTATCTGGACTGATAGATATAATTTTTGTTTGGTTGGTTAGTGTTTACTGGTATATCAACCCATTGGATTTATTTAATGCCAAATCATGGTTTATATATATATATATATATATATATATATAATATATATATATATATATTATATATATTGGTTTGTTGTTTGGTTTTGAAGGCTGTCACAATGCGAGTGTAAAGAAAAAAGAAGGTAACTATGATGTTTTTTGTTAACCTGTCATTTAATTTCTCAATATTTCGGGACGAAAATTCCCATCAGAAGAAGAATACTGGAACTGAAGTTGTCTTAGCGGCTGCTAGATTCGTTCTTCTGATGATGGGATTTTTCGTCCCGAAATATTGAGAAATTAAATGACAAGTTAACAAAAAACATCATAGTTACCTTCTTTTTTTCTTTACACTCGCATTGTGACAGCCTTCAAACCAACCAACAAACCAAATAAACACAATGCTTCAAGCAAATTACAAAACCCTTATATATATATATATATAATATATATATATTATATATATATATATATATATATATATATATATATATTTGAGGAAGAATGAATAAAGAAAAGATAGAACGAATACCTTTTTAATGATTTCACCGTTTTTTGCAAAACAATAACATACACTAGGTTCCAGGGCATTTCAACATGTTAGGGATAAATAATAACACTTTATTTTTGCAATACAAAATTGTTTCTACCATAACCCCTAGAAAAATCAAAAATCAAATTCTAACGGTTCTATTTCAGCGTTCCAAAAGTGATTTTTTTTAAATTTTTCTTCGAACATTTCTAAAAAGTCTCCGTTTTTTCCCCAACGAATTTTTTCATTCAAATTAAAATTTCACTCTGATGAAGGTCGAATCTTCTATGTGCGCGGAATATTTTCGCACAGATGCACTGACCGAAACACACGTGTAAGTGCATATTGATTATTTTCATCTTTTATATATCCATTCTGTTCTTTCTTTTCTTTATTCATTCTTCCTCATATTGTCGGATG
Source organism: Doryteuthis pealeii (assembly GCA_023376005.1). Classification (NCBI taxonomy): domain Eukaryota; kingdom Metazoa; phylum Mollusca; class Cephalopoda; order Myopsida; family Loliginidae; genus Doryteuthis; species Doryteuthis pealeii. Next base: position 38,100,659 of record CM042148.1, on the reverse strand, counting down.
CATTCAATTTCCATTTTTACATATATATATATATTATTGTTGAGGAGGACGGTTTGTTGGATCCGTAAATAACAGTAAGTTATATATTATATATATATGTGTGTGTGTTGTGTGTGTGGTGTGTTGTGTGCTGTGTGTGGTGTATGAGACTTAATCACAAGACTTGTTGTTTTTTCTTATAAAAGCCTTATTTAAAGACCCAAGCCCATATTCGGCCGCGCGGTGAGAGTGACTCTGAGAGACATCCTCTCTCGTCAGTGGCTGTTTGCATCTAAACTGAAACGTATTCTCCACGTCTCTAATGGCGCGTTTTTCAAGGGGTCAAGTAAAAAGTTATTACACGTTAGTAACCCGTCGAGGTTAACCTTCCACTGGACTCCCTTATTTTGAATCTAACGACCCTGATTCAAAAATATCATTACAAACATGTTCGTACATAATTCATTGACTATCAATGAATTATGTAACACTATCAGCTAGAGAGTATCGAGTGGTCTAAATTCACTTTACCGTACCTTTTTCTGGCCACATAAATGCGTGTGCATCTTAATTAGGATTAGATAAGCCTAGGAGTATTATCACTGAAAAATAACACATCCTTTATTGGATAGGGATGATTTTCCAGCTAGAAGTAACACATAAGACAAGAACTGACAGGGTTTACAATTGGAAATACATAGTGTGAAAAGATAAGTCTAAGATCTCGGTCCTTTGCTGCCGACTATAATAGATGACTCAACTGGTGACGCAAGGGTGTTAGAATCTAAAAATAAAACGGCTGTTCAGGGGGAGATAGATAAGGAACTAATTAGCTCCATAAACTTAAATACTTGGCGCGCGGTAGGTAGGATAAATTCTAATTATAATGGAGATTCAGTCTCAATTTGTCTGTAACCAAAACTATGTCACTGCTTACATCACATTACCCAAGATCGTCAATACATAAATTAAAGAACAGTCAATATCAGTAAATAAATAAAAGCTGTTCCTTGAATCATTTCCAGTGAAATAATGACAATTTATATAAATAAACTATATATTATTTGAATGAATCAACAATATGAACTATGAAATTAATCAAAGAATTGTATTACTTTAAATGGAAAAAATCATTTGTGAAATTTGTAATCAATTTAAAAAATTATTTTTCAGTAAAATAAAAAAAGCCGTTTTCCATGACAAGCCCAAATACAAAATTATTTGACCCATAGATGGGACTCTAATAGGTAATACAACTTCGGCTCAGTGTGGACTTTGGAATAACTGAAATGAAGGGGTACTCCACACTGCCAAAAGCTCCAGAATTGGAACCTTACCACTAAATGCAATTTAGCTTCATACTTA
>CM042148.1:38066815-38086815 GCA_023376005.1 Doryteuthis pealeii | reverse complement strand
ATATATATATATATATATATACGGAGAAAGATATGTGAATAAAATCTCTCAGTTATGTAACATTTTCTAACTTAATATATTAATCATACTTGATCAAATAAAAGATGATTTTAATTTTGTCTCTCATCTTTACACAAATCGAAATCATGAATCCTGCTGACTAAATACCTGACATGATCAATTAGATATTTTAATTCATGCGGGGATGTAATGATAAGTTAGCAACATCTCTTAACTGCATATAGTATCGTTACTTTAAAACGACCCGAAAACCGAAGGGTGTAATTGACATGTGATGACCCCGAAGTCGTTTGAGAGTGTGGCTTTCATTAGATAAGAAGTTCATCTGATCGAATGAGACTAGAAAGTTAGGAAATATATCTAATTACTTTCAGTAAGTAAGAAACACCTCGACAAAAGCGAACATGAATTTCCTCCGGTTTTAGGATATCTGGCTTGAGCGGTAGGCGGGTGGTCTAAGGGTTAGAGTCAAAAATGAATTCGTTTACCCGAGTTCAAATCCTGGACGAAGCTACAGCACTATAATCATTGGGAGATATGAATCGAATTACTTACCCTCCAGCTATTGGTAAATAGTAGGATAGACTGGGCTCTTTAACCTTTTTTAGGCAACCAGTCTAGGATAAGGACAACTCTGAATTCAAACCGGTTAAACTCCGCTCGGGTTGGTCCCTACTAGAATCGGCTCAGTCCTAACTTACACGTGTTTCGGTCAGGAGTTTATCCATGTGTACATTATTCTATCTATTATTATTTTTAAATAACAAAATGAAATGAAATAATAATAGAAAAAAATTAAAATTAAAATAATCCTATTTTATCCATTCAATACTTTCTTTCCTTTATTTTCTCTTTTCAACATACCGTCTGATTCACTTCCATTTTCAATTTACACACACACACACACACACACACACATATATATATATATATATATATATATATATATATATATATATATATATATTGCCTGATCTATGTTTACCAGTGGTGATCAGTTATTGACGTTAACCACTTAACAGCGTTTGTTAACTTATATGTGCTCACTAAATGATAGTCTGGAATTTTACCTGCTGCAATCATATAGGTGCTACAGCTTGACATGACCAGCCGATTGATTGGATGGGGGGGGGCTCTTCAGCCACCCGTCTAGCCTAAGTATCAGCCACCGAGATTTCATCTTTAAGCATCATAGCTCGCCACCCCCGACCGACAGGTGGCCCTATGGGGAGGTTACTCCTCCGCGGTGTATTCTTCTGCCCCAGCTGACAAAAGACTGAAGTAAGAATAAGTTTGACATCACTTAATGAAGGGGGCGGGGGGCATCTTGGAATTGGTCAGTATTCATTTGTAAACTTCAGTCTCAATTTTTCTTGCATTTCACTTCTACATCTATAGCAATAACCTGCTTCTTCAAGAAGATTATGTTTGAATAAAAAGGTCTTTGAAAATTGCATTGTGGTATAATTCTTTGAAAAGAATTAAGAGTGTGTGTGTGTGGGGGGATAATAACACACAGTATTAAATTGACAGAGATGAAGTATTCATGGTATTCTTTATCTCATCAAGAAGAACATAGAACACCGAGAAAAAGCGAGAAAAAATGAACGACGACAATATGGCGGTCGGAAAGTGATGTAGGAGTTATTTTCGTATTTGCCTGGGGAGTTGTCTGCCCGTTTAGTGTCGCTGGTTCCCGCTAGTGGCCTGGTGTATTTAAGCGGCTGATTTGAACTTCTCTTCCTCTTTGCCTGCTGCTCGCAACGAGACCACATGGGCTAGCCACGGTCTACCCCTTTCTCGTTGGGGCTTCGGCCCTTAACACTGGCCACTAACTGCTAGTAAGTGTCTCATGCGATATATGACTATCCTTCAGTCATGTATCCGTAACTACATTTTTTATGTACATTTAGGTATCTCTTTGATACCTAAATATATTGTATTTTACCATTCATGAATGTGTCATCTCTACTCTTGTATATGTATCTATTCTTTATGTATCTCGTCAAATCCATGTGCTGTACCATATTAAATGTTTTGTCCCTCAACCTATGTCGGAGTTTGTTTTGCGTTCCAACGAGTTATGACTTTGTCATAACCTTTGAATCTTACAGCGACACAGAGAGACGACACGGTGATAAAATGAGTTGGGCGATGGGCGTATTGGTAAATAGTAGGACAGACTGGGCTCTTCAACCAGTCTAGGACAAGGACAACTCTGAATTCGAACCGGTTAAACTCCGCTTGGGTTGGTCCCTACTAGAATCGGCTCAGTCCTAATTAGTTATCAATTTCACGAATGATTTTTAATTTTCTAATGACTCGAAGTTAGTCTCAAATAAAAAGGGAAAAGTCGTCAAGAAATAAAGTAATATGAAAATGTATTCATGGTATTATTTATCTCGTCAAGAAGAACATAGAACACCGAGAAAAAGCGGGAACAAACGAACGACGACAATATGGTGGTCGGGAAGTGACACAGTGAGACGACACGGTGATAGAAGGAGTTGGGTGATGGGCAATGGGCGATGAGCGATCACATGAGTAAGACCTACATGGAAAAATTAAATTTGAGATGCGATTTCAAAGTTTTAGTTCAAGATGCCGTCACAAAAAATGCTGAATCTTCAGAAGGAAAATCTTCTAAAAATGTGTAAATGCTAGTATATATATATATATATATATATATATATATATATATATATATATATATATATAAGGGTTTTGTAATTTGCTTGAAGCATGGTGTTTATATTGGTTTGTTGGTTTATTTGAAGGCTGTCACAATGCAAGTGTAAAGAAAAAAGAAGGTAACTATGATGTTGTTTGTTAACCTGTTACTTTATTCTTAATATTTCGGGATGAAAAATCCCATCATCAGAATAATACACGAACTGAAGTGGTGCTAGCAGTTGCTCAAATTGTTCTGTCTGGGTCTTCCAAATTCTGTGTGTGGTTGTTGGGGGGTGCTTGTTTATGTGTGTGTTTGTGTGTGTAAGTGTGTCCCGAAATATTAAGAATAAAGTAACAGGTTAACAAACATCATAGTTACCTTCTTTTTTCTTTACACTTGCATTGTGACAGCCTTCAAAACCAACCAACATACCAATATATATATATATATATATATATATATATACTAGCGTTTATACATTTATATATTTATATATATTATATATATATATATATATTATATATATATATATATATATATATATATTACCCAGTAGATATAGAATAAGGCGATGTAAAATAAGACGTTTGTCAATTGAAACAAGTCAACACAAGAGCTCAGATTAAATGGTGTGGACAGCTGCCGAGGAAAATGCTCGGGGGCTATTTTTGTGTCAAATCCTTCTTTTTTTATAATGTTGTATTTTTCTTTCTCTCAATGCTGCTTTACACACACACACACACACACACACACACACAAACACACACACACAACAACACACACAAATTCATATATATATATATATATATATATATATATATGTATGTATATGCGTGCGTGTGCAATTATTGTTAAATATATGTTCATATAAGTATATACATTTTTATACCTACTCATATGAACACTTTTTTACTATCATTTTTATGTCTGTATACATTTTTATATAGAGAGTGGAAGAAATGGGGAAAAAAATCAGAGAATGAGAAAATGCGAAAAAAGAAGATTGAAAAAAAGATAGAATAAAAGATAAAAATGAAAAAAGTAAAAAGAAAGACTGAAGAAAATTAAAATAAAAAAGACAGAAAATGTAAAAAGAAGGAAATTGAAAAGAAAATTCGCTCTCGGAAAGAATTACAAAAATAAATAATGAAATATAAAATATAAAATATAATCATTAAAAAGAAAGAAGGAAAGAGAAAAGAGAAAGAGAAAGAGAAGAGAAATAATGAATATAAAATGACACAAAGAAACTGAAAGAGAAGAATATAAAATCGGAAGAATGAAAGAAAGAAAAAAGAATCAGAGGAAGGAAGAAGACAGGAAAGAAAGAAAAATACATAGTGAACGAAAGTAAGAGGAAAGAAAGAATGAATGAAAGAAAGAATGTAAGAAAAAAAATGAAATAAAGAAGTAAAGAAAGAAATAACAAAAGAAAGAAAGAATGAGAACCAGGAAATCTTATTGTAATGCAAAACATCTCAATAAGATAACCACAAAAAGAGCGAAGGAAATAAAGATAGATGAAAAGAAAGAGAAAAGATAGAAAGGAAGAACAAATGATGGAGATTGATGAAAGAAAGAAAGCAAAAAGAAATGGAAAGGGTAAAATGAAGGAAAGAAAGATCGAATGAAGGAATTAATGAAAAAGATAAGATAGAAAGTTAGAATGAAGTATGGAAAAAGAAAGGAAGAAAGAAAAAAGAGTAAAGAGAAAAGAGAATGAATGATGAGTTTTGAAGAAAGAAAGACAAAGAAAAGATAGACTTTAAGAATTGAAGGAAGAATTTAAGATTGAAGGAAGAAAAAGAAAAGAAAGAAAAGAAAGAAAGAAAGGAAGAAAGAAGGAAAGAAAAATTATACAAAAATAGAGATGAGATTAAAAAAGCAAGAATGAAGGATTGTGATTGAAGAAAGAAAGAAAGAAAGAATAAGAAAGGATAGAATGGAAAAATGAAGAATGGAGATTAAAGAAAAAAAGGTACCAAGAAAGAAAGAAAGAAAGAGAGAGAGAGAGAGAGAGAGAGAGAGAGAGAGAGAGAAAGAGAAAGAAATATAAAGAAAGAATGAAAGGTTGTGATTGAAGAAAAAAGAAAGAAAGAAGGAATGAGAGAAAGAATGAAAGAAAGAATCGGAATATGTTGAATTAAAGAATGAAGAATGGGGATTAAAGAAAAAAAGAATAAAGAAAGAAAGAAAGTGAAATATATAAAATAAAAATGAAGGGTGGTGATTGAAGAAAGATGAAAGAAAGAAAGAAAGAAAAAGAGAAAGAAAGAAAGTGAAAGATATAAAGGAAAATGAAGTACGGTGATTGAAGAAAAAAAGAAAGAAAGAAAGAAATGAAATGATAGAAGGAAAGAATGACAGATGGAGAATGAAGAAAAAAAAGAAAGAAAGAATTTTAAAAACGAAAGTAAGAACGAGATTGAAGAATAGAGAACGTAAGACTTACAAATCAACTTATCATAGAGATTAGAAAAAGTAGGAAAAAGTGATCGACAAGAAGAAAAAGAAAAAGAAAAAGAAAAGATGGCTGATGAATAGAAAAATTACTAAAACTGATTCCAAATGAAAAATCTAAAAAAAAAAAATTTTTAAAAAAGCTCACAAAACCAGAAAAAAAAGAGAAATAAATATTCAAGATTAAAACACAAAAAATAAATAAAAAATGAAATAAAAATAAAATAAAAATTTAAAAAAAAAGTAATCAAAAAATTAAAGGAGACAAAAAAGCGAAATGTCAAAAGTACCATTTTAAGACATCCTCGCGACATCTGATTTGAAGTTCATTTCAGATTTGGTGTTGCAATAAAGTTGAAGTCAGATGAAGTGGGCCGCCACCGACGAATTTGCAACGACCCCCGTTTGTCACTTGAAGAGAAAGAGGTCAAGTGCTTAAAAAAAGACGCCGGTGACTCAAGAGGACAAATGAGTGTTTACATTGAAAGAGGGATATTTTAAGCAAAGAAAATGGTGCGAACAAAAGAAAAGAGCAGAAGAAACCAATACATGAACACTCCCACTTACATTTATATCCATACATACATACATATATATATATATATATATATATATATATATATATATATATATATATAATATATATATATATATATATATATATATATATATATAAATATATATATATATATATATATATATATATATATATATATATATATATATATATATATATATATATATATATATAATACACACACACACACACACACACACACAACCTTAAGGTTTATTTCCGCTGTCGTTTATCGCAAAAGATTTATACACACACACACGCAACCACACACCTAAAAAATGTTACCTTTCGATACACACACTTACACCGTCCCATACTCACGCCTTAAAATAAAATATTTGACGTCATATTTCAAACCGTCTCCCATTTCTTCAAACCTCAAAATTTTTTAAACAGACTGAATAACAAGGACTATCACTCGCTTTTCTCGTTATTCTGTGATATAAAATTCTTATCACCTTCCATATACCAACAAATGCCCTGAAGAGGATCTAATTAATAGATCGAAACACTGCAGCGTCGGCCAATAAACTCACCACTTAACCCATTTAAACCTGTGTTTTTTCATTTTTCTTAATATACTACATACCGTCGGATTCACTTTCTTTCTTCACACGCACACACACTCACACACACACACACACACACCACACACACACACACACACATATATATATATATATATATATATATATATATATATGAGAAGAAAATATTTTAAAAATATAACAAACACAGGATGTTATGATCAGGGGAAACAATTTTATGTGTCAATACTTAAGCATTTCGGTATATTGTACCATCTTCAGGACACTGTTAAGTAATGTTTATGTGAGGGACAAAATGAAAGATGTTAAGTGTATAGTGAATGTGTAATATGATGTTATTAACCGTTAATTTTTATATGCGCGTTTGTTTACGAAAGCCAATGACGTGATCAATGCATGTGCATATAAAATTAACGATTAATAATCATATTCACACATTCACTATACACTTAACATCTTTATTTTGTCCCTCACATAAACATTACTTAACAGTGTCCTGAAGATGGTACAATATACTGAAATGCTTAAGTATTGACACATAAATTTGTTTCCCGTAATCATAACATCCTGTGTTTGTTATATTTTTAAAATATTCTTCTCATATTGTCGGATTAATTTCCTCACCGTATTTCCACATACACACACACACACACACACACACACACACACATATATATATATATATATATATATATATATACATGAAATAATATAAATTCAGCTGCACCAAAAATTTGTTTGTATATATACATGTATTTTCACAAAATACGAAGTGCATGGTCTGGCTCAAGGCCACCTGGTTTTAGTAATGCGGACAACTATTAATAATTAATACTATTACCAATTGACTATTAAGATTATTTTATTCAGTCCCTAGTCACTTTGGTAAGTAATTTGGACCATATTACCATTAGGCACCCATTTTTGATCTCGATTAAGAAAGGACATGTTTTTCATTTACACCGTCAATATCCGGTTGTTTGTTAGGGGGTTAGGGTTAGTTAGTGAAAAGAGAGTGTGTGTGTGTTGTGTGTCTATGTGAGAGAGAGAGAGAGAGAGAGAGAGAGAGAGAGAGAGAGAGAGAGAGTTTCTATCAATATAATACGAAGTAAAATCCCACCTGAACGAGAAAGTACAATAACGATTAATACTCTTTCATCAGAAAAACAATGCTTCAGCCAATTTGCCCAACCAAATGAGTCTATCACGCGCAAAATAAATGAACACCTTGTAAAAGCTCGGGAAAATCACGTGTCATAGGTTCTAACCAATACTATCTATTTATCTATCTATCTATCTTTATACTAAAGCTGAGAAAATCACTTTTTATTTACCAATGGCTTTTTTTCTGTTTAGTTTAATAACACAAAATTCATACTAAAATATACTTTACTTTCAGGTTTGAGTTATGTTTTTAAAAAATTCAATTTTGATTGGTTTTAATTAGTCGTAATTAGCAATTAAGTCAAAAACTGATCCGTCCCTCATTCACATTATGCATATTACTTTCATCCTCTGTGTGTATATCTTGAATACCTCCTCCATATATAATGTTAGTCTCTCTATGTTAGTAAGTGGGAGAACGGAGAATTATTTTGTTAGAGACATTTACAATGTTAAAATTAATTATAAGTTAGGGTTGAGCGGGTACCATGGCGTAGCTACCATGGGCCAATTGTGGACTCGCCCTTCGTAGAACCCTCCTTTGCAGTAAGCATAAAAAGGAGATTTTTTGCTTGGACGTCGGTGGAGGGGGAAGAGTTTGTAACTCGTTTCTTCTGTGTAGGGAAATTTGCCTTGTTCGGGCTAACATTTATTCTGCGGTAAAAGTGTTGTATCCCCTTCTCATTTACTTCTTTCTTACTTCTTCTGTCGTCTCTTCTAACATTTTTGAGATCTTAAGTTTTTGTAGCGTCTTTTCTAACATTTAGACTTCGTCTTGGTAATCGGTCGCACTTGGCTCATTTCTCCTTCCAATCAGTCCTGTTGCCAAGACACCCATTAATCACAAGACCGTGTTATTTTTCTTAAGCTTTTATTTCCTTAACTATACATTTAATGTAACTAAATATCTGACTAACATTGCGTGCGTATGCAGTGAGCTTCAGCTAAGGCAGAAAGACCTTATCTGCTGACGTCCAAGTGAAAACTGAGGAGCCAACCAGGTCCTACGTGACTTCACATATTTCGCGGGCTTTCTGTACTATTCCATGGAAAGTCCCGCCCGTGATATGAAAAAGGACCATCCCTTTAGAATTACAGGGGATTGACAATAATCTTATGCAACCGCATAGATTATGTAATAAAAGAGTTTGCAACTCGTTACTACTGTGTAGTGAAATCTGCCTTGTTCGGGCTAACATTTATTTTGCGGACAGTGTAGTAAAAGTTTGTGTTTTGCTCGACTGTTGAGCGTGCCAACCTTTTTTTTTAATAAGTTTCGGTTTCCAAGTTAACTCGGTTATAGTTAACAGTTATTGCGAGAATTCGCAATAACTACTCACTTTATTTGTAAGTTTCAGCGATGAAATCGTAGTTTAATAAAATTCCATGATTCATTTCGATTTAAATTAGGTCTAACGTTTCCTTTTCTTTGTTTTTTTTTTAACTCTCCGGCGGTATTTTTTAAAAAATTAATTCACTTTGCAAACTCTATTTTCCCTAATCCTAGAGAGACTGCTAAAATCTAGTCTCATTTTCATTTTAAAAACGAATTAAGATTAATTGAATCGATTAAGGTCGAATTTTTGTCAATGCATATCGCATAAATGCCTCCCTTACATCCTGCTCTAAAAAACGCTAAGGGGTGCCTGCTGAAAACCCGACCTGTGCTTCTTATGGACACCCTAGCTGATTGAAGGCGTTTTTCCCGAAAAGTTAATGCGATATGAAAGCGATGTTTTACCCCCCGCCCCTTCCCCAAGTTTTTTCACGACAGTAAATGTAAATAGTTTCTATTTGTTTATGTTTAATAATGTATTGATTGTTTTTATTTTCGAAACGTGGTCATATTTATTTGAAAATTCCTGACAGTTGTTTTGAATTGAAATGAAATAAAAATACCAAAAAAAAAAGAAAAAAATACTTTAAAGAGGTTGGGTAAAATATTTACGTTTAGTTGTCGATAAAAAGCTGTTGGTGGCTAACTTTTAACACCTTCAAACCACTAAAAAAAATTATTTGTCGATAAAACGCCTTCAAACCGCTAAAAAATATTTAAAGAGTGGGATAGGTAAAAGATTTACGTTTCGGATTTTCATCAGGCACCGCTAGCGTTTTGGGGGACAGAAGGCCAGGACGTATTTATGCGATTGCACCTTATTGTCTAAGTCGATAAAGTAGTAACATAATGAGCATGAGTGTAAAGAAAAGGTGGGGGGGCAAAATGATATTGCACATGTAATTTATTTTTAATACATTTTATCCTAGTCACTGCCAAAAATGGCAAAAAATGCGTATTTTTCAAAATATCGGTGGGGTTTACTTTCGAAACTAATTACAGTATAAATATATAAACAAACTGAAGTTGTGAATATATGAAAAAAAATTAAGGGAATTATCTTGGAGAAAATAAGTACCAAAAATCAGAAAATTAGATGTAAAACAAAAACTAAAAAAATTTTTGGAAATCTTATATGTTTTTTTATTCTTTTCGATAATTATCTAATTGGCTAATATCTTGTAAGAGAAAAAATATACATCGATTTGTTCTGTTTAAAAGGGGGGTCTAAATCTTCAATATTTTTCTACAAAAATTATTAGATAACAATAATAACTAAATGAGTTATTAGATAATATTTGTTTTTAGAATCTAAAAAATATGAAATTTGAAACTTAAAATTTGGTGTTTCATATTTTAAATGAATTTTATCTATTAATTAGGTATGATGATTATTTCTGCTATTGCAGGCAGCAATGGTAATATTTATTTTAAAGAATTATGATTCATTTCCATTGGATCATTTTGATTGAAACGATTCGGTAATTAAAAAAAAAAAGAATTCGTTCATTAATAAGTCAACACAGAAAATTTCATCAAAATCAGATAATTCCGAGATTTTTTTTCATAAACAACGACCTCCTATACAAAGATAGATCACGTGAAATTTTCTGTCGGTCATTTCTTTTTTGTAAACAAATTTGCAAGAATTTTTAGATCGTTTTTTTTATGCATGTTTAGACCAAAAGAATAAGATAATTCATTTAAAAGTTATCAATTCTTCTGTAATTGAGTGAATTTGTTTTTTTGTTTTTTTTTTATCAATTTCCAAGAAGAAACTGATATAAAGCCTATTTTTTCCTCCGGATATACATAAAAACAGCGGCCATGTTTACGATATATTTGAGCAAAATTGACCGAAAATAATAGTTTAAAATGTATAAAACAATAAATTACATGAATAATATCATTGTGCTTTTTTTATATAACTACTTTTATACGAAAATTTGATCTTAAATAATATATTGAATTAATTTTAATTCGTTTCAAAAATGAAAATAAGTGAAAAAATTGGCAGTGCCTATTTCATACTATTATTTCCGGTCAATTTTGCTCAAATATATTGCAAACTTGCTCGCTTTTTATGTATATATGGACTAAAAAATACTGTCTAGGATTTTTAAGGCTTATAAGAATTTATTTTTAGAAATCAATAGCCCAAAATAATAAATACGCTCACTACAGGATTTTAAATGAAATGTCTTTGTCTTTTTGGTCTAAACACGCAGAAAAAAAAAAGATGATCTAAAAAAAATTGTTTTCTACCTTCGGCTTTTTGTCTTTTTATTTATACTTTAATTAGTTTCGCCTTTATATAACCCCACCGATATTTTACGCCCAAAATTTAAGGGGTGGTCAAAATTAAGTGACCTGAAAAAAATCAATGTTTTGAAATAAAATAATTGAAGCATTACAAATTAATTCATTGATAAGCCAACATCGGATAATTCTCTGACTTTAGGAATTTTTTTCCAATAGGTAAAATAGGGGTAAACTTAATTTGTAAAATACAGATTTTACGTCATTTTTGGCAATATACCTAATCCATTTATTTACCGAGAGCTGAATGGGTGACACAATGTGTCATGTTTTGTCTAATATATATATATATATATATATATTATATATATATATATTATGATAATAGTACACGGTAATAACCTATTCGAGTTTCACCATCAGGATCTTCAGGGTTAAATCCACTGGATTAATCAAGACATTGATTAATTGCAGTTGATTGCACATGTGTATTTGTTTGCGATAAACACACACACACACACACACACACACACACACACATATATATTATATATATATATATATATATATATATATATATTGCACGTGTGTATTTTTGTGATAAACATATATATATATATATATAATATATATATATATATATATATATACTAGCAAATATATGCACCCTCCGGGTGCAAGTATTTAAGTTTTAATGTAATGAAATATCGTATTAAATTAGAAAGTCTAATAAGAATGCAGATAAAATGATTTGAAACAGAGTGGGGATAATAGAAAATAGAAATGAAACTCACTCTTCCATCACTGCCGTCTTTCATTGCTGAATTTTACTTATTGAACTATTAGTTAAATTAGGAAATAAAATAAAATTACACTTATTTTTTCTTGTTAATGGATTCATTAATTTAAGATTCATTGGAGAGATTTTGCTTATATTCATTAAAATAAACCAAACAGTTAGCAATCAATAATACTAAGCACATATTTAATAAAATCCCATTTTTAATATCATATGCAAATAAGCCTTTCCGTTCACAGTGCAAACCGCTATTTTTTGTATATATAAATACAATAGCATGTTATTAGTATGTTGATATGGACAATACTAATAAAAAGGTGAAGCAATTTTATTAATAATTGAGGTTTAAATATAAATAAAATCATGAAGAATGTGATGAAAATAACTATATTAATTGTGACTCGATTAGTAATATAGTTTCGGTTACAGACAGAAAAACACACAATCTCCATTATAATAAGATATATTTACGATAAACATATATATATATATATATATATATAAAGAAAGAGAGAGAGAGAGGTGGGGAGAACAGTTCACGAAGACTAAACAGACATACTCTCCCAGTAAGTATCGGATTTTAGGGACCGTTCCTTTGCTGTGATCGTCTTTATGTGGGGATGGAAAAAACGGGTACTTTTTGTGGATATAACAGAATGTTGGACTTATTGTTTGTTTGTTTTTTCCTTTTTTCTTTTTTCTTTCTTTTTTTTTAATCACAGGCAGCTGTTAGGATTGTTTTTATTGCGACAAGTCTACAAACATGGTGACTGCTATAAAGCGTATTTTGAAAACGTTCCTTTTTTTTTGGGGGGGGGGAATTTGAATCCCCAAAACAGTTCCAGTTTCTTTGGGTTCTTCTTTTCTTTCTTTTTTATTCTTCATCCCGAGATGAAGACGATCACAACAACTGACTGATTCCTAAAATCCGCCACCCGCTGGGATAGCAAGTGGCATGTATACAATTACATTGGTCGCCATTTCTATACGCAAGTTCTTTCATCCGAATCACGAACCGTCCATATTGCCTTGTCTTAAAGTCTTTTGACTTCTTCCTGGTGAACGAAATGGATAAATCTCTCTCTCTCTCCTCTCTCTCTCTCTATATATATATATATATATATAATATATATATATATTGTTGGCAACCTTCCGTCTATTTTAGACGATGGCGTAGTTTTTGTTTATTTGTTTTGTGTTTGTTGGTTTTCTGTTATGTTGTTTTTTTCTGTTATGTTGTTTTTTGTTTTGTTTTGTTTTGTTTTTTCTTTTTCACTCACTTACAGCCACGTGAGTGGCTGAACAAACCGATCCTCGAATGGTAGTCTCTGGTGCTTCACTTATATATATATATATATATATATATTATATATATATATATAATGTGCAAAATTGAGAAATTTTCATTAACGAATGATCTTTAAATGAAACTTGTGTTTAAAATTTTTTTACATTACATATTGTCGGATTTACTTCCACTTTTTCTTCATATATATATATATATATTATATATATATATATATATATATATATATATGTTGAAATGTGTGTGTTTGTGTTTGTGTTGTGTGTGGTGCGTGAATGAGTTGTTCATATGTATCTATCCATATATGTTGCTTCATATCAATCTTAGCGTGTTTATATATATATATATATATATATATATTTAATATAAATATATATATATATATATATATATATGCGTGTGCGTGCGTGTATAACGTCATTCATGAGTTCACATGGGCACGCCAGCGTGGACCATCCAGCAATGACATAGATTGACCAGCTCTGCGCGGGTACTGAATGCCGCGCAGAGGATCTCCCGGGGGCAATGAATGATAGAGAGGGTTGACGAGGGATTGTCATGGATATCCATGCTGCCTGCGTTAAATGATGATGATGATGATGAGATGTAAATTCACAAATATGTAATTTTCTGTAATAACAAACTTCTTTTGGTTATTACTCTGAGATTCTTGCATATAAGCGATCATTTCAAGTAATTATTTCGATGTAATAATCGCCATTATTTTGCATACAGTTATAATTATATACTAAGCTTAGCTTAGATATGGCAGGAGACCAGAAGTATGAGGCACCCAGAGAGAATCAAACTCAGTGCTGATGGTCTGATAATGTAGCTTGCTAACCGTTGCATTACGTGAGGTGCCTTTAGCACACAGTTACATGATTTCAAGTAACTAATGATAATACTTATTAAAAAGAAACTATAGATTTAATTTGTGTGTGTGTGTTTATGTGTGTGTGTGTGTGTGTGTGTGTGTGTGTTATGTTCAATAATGTCTGATTATCATTCCAGGTTTGAAATATGTTAAATTAAAAAAACTAAAATAGATATGAATGCATATGAAAAGAGTACTTATTTTAATTATATTTTAAAGATTTATTTAATCTATCTAAAAAATATATGATAAAAATATGCAATTTTGCTCAGAGATTTTTATGTACATTTAACAAATTTTTATATATTTAAAAATTATTACTAACAATTGTTCTTTAATTAAGAAAAATGATTTTCCCTCCTTTTTACTTCAAATAAGATGTAATCCAACATGGAGCTTTTAAAGATTCATACTTCTTGCTCCTCTCCAGACAATCTAATGCCAAAGGATTAAGTCAAGTATTAAAGAAAATAAATTAATTTTATTAGAACTAGCAAATATATGCACCCTCCGGGTGCAAGTATTTAAGTTTTAATGTAATAAGATATTGTATTAAATTAGAAAGGCTAATGAAACTAAATAAGAATACAGATAAAAGATTTGAAACAGAGGGAGTATAATAAAAGATTAAACAGAGTATAATAAAAAATGGAACAACTGAAACTTACTCTTCATCACTCTCGTCTTTTATTGTTATTTTTTCTAATTTAAGAATTTAGTTATAAGAGGAAGTAAAGAATAAAAATGACAGTTATTTATCTTGTTAATGATTTCATTTAAGATTCATTGAAGAGATTTTTGCTTATATTCATTAAATAAAACCAAAACAGTTTGAAATCAATAATACTAAGTAAATATTTATTAAATTCGATTTTTTAATATTAATATGCAAATTAGCCTTCCCGTTCACACTGTAAACCGCTATTTTGTTGTATATATAAATATAATTGCATGTTGTCAGTATGGAGACATAGTTAACAGTATTAATAATGTTAGACAATTTTATTAATAATTGAGGTTTAGATAAAAAATAAAATTATGGAGAATGTGATGTCAATAACTAAGAGAATTGTGACTTGAGTAGGAATATAGTTTCGGTTACAGACAGAAAAACACACAATCTCCATTATAATAAGATAGAAGAATCAGGTACCACAAGTATCAAAAAGTAATCAAGTTAATATTTGACCCCCAGAAGCTCTTAAAAAAATCAAAAAATCAAAAAAAATCAATAGATACAAATACGTGTTTATTTTTGCAATTATCTCATTGCTAAGGGATCATACTATTTATAAAGTATTGTAGTTAAGTCTAAAATCATATTGATAAAAACCTTTTTATAAAAAAATGTACCAAAAATAGATCATTCGTAGGATTGATTTTAATATGTAATAGTTATGTTTGCTTGAAAAATGTTGACTTCCATGCACTCACACCCTCTCCCTATCTTTCACCTACTCTTCTTTCTTATATTTCTTCTGTGTAGTATGTACTTTTTCTTCCCTTTCTTTATAATAAAAACGGAATGATCCATTATTTAGCTGAGATTATGACATTCATAAGAAATAAGAATTTGGTGGATGAGCAGCGCCAGATAACCAGGATTATCATTTTATCTGGGTGATTTTGACGGTCTCATTTTTAACCGGAGGTTGTTGCAAGATAATAATGGTCACACAAATAAGAAACACAAGTATTAATATATAGATGATTAAACCAGAGTTTCTCAAAATTTTGTATTAATTTGGTTAGGCAACCAGTCTAGGAGAAGGAAAACACTAAATCTAAGCCAGCTCTACCCTGCTTAAAAAATACCTTGTATTTACCAGTTATTTGGTATCAAGTATTCCTATCAAATACAAATGATCTATTTGACCAAGAGTTGGAACCATAACAGATACTACCACTCCGGCTTAGAGTCGACCAGGCTGTTATGACAATAAAGGGGAACCCCAATCTTCCCAGAGCTTCAGAACTAGAGTCTGCAATTTAGTTTAAAACCCATTACTTTTGGGGGTAGAGAGGAGGGCTTTTACCGCTCCACAGGGAATACAATCAGCGGTGGTTATAAAATTTTGCTATATAATTTTAGTGCGACATGCGAGATTTTCCAGAAGCTCCAAAGTGGCCCTCAAATAAATATTATTTCCTAGTGCTATTTTCAATTTGGCATAATTTAGACGACAATCCACCCATCGCACCTAATATATATTAATTTATCCCTTTGAATATATTTGTATTTTCTGTTTGTATCTATCTATCTATCTATCTATCAATCTATCTGTTCATATATATCTAAAAGAGTAATCACAAAGGTAAGGTCTCCATTACATTTATTGCTTCATATCAGCAGCTACTCAGCGTTGCCTGGGTAGAGGGGAATTTTTTAATGTTAGTCCCGCTGATCCATTATTACTGAATCGTGAGTTGAATCCTCGTGGGATGCCCCATTTAAAACCATGTTAAAAAAAAGACCTTGCATTGATCTAGCTACTCTGAAAAGAAATGTTAATGTCTACTATCTAAAATATTAAATGAAAAAGAATCCATGCTGTTATCATTTAAATTTTATTTTTTACGAATATAAATCAAATCTCTAAAAAACTTTGCTCAAAAGCCAAGCCCTGGTGATATCTAATGTGTATATATATTTACTTTGTCATTAATTGTTTTATTTTCAAAGTTTCCTCCGGTCATACAGATTCACACAACTGCCCTTTATATATGTATAGATTATTTATTGTCAATAATGTATGCCATTTAATAGTTTAATATCGCCATTTTGGTCGATGCATTTTTGTAAGAGCTATTGTAGTTGAACTTCGTTGTACAGATAATAATGAAGACGAGGACAATAGTCTGAATAACGCAGATAATAGTAATCATCAAGCGTCATCTCGCACCCTTAATTGTTTTAATTTATTTGTTTAAAAGAGAAACTACAACAAACAGTATGGTTGGTGCTGTTGTGTCTACTTAAACACACTAAACGTAAAAACATCAACCATATTTAATAGGGGTGACCCAGCTATGGCTCTGATGTTGCATACCGAATAACAGAGGTTGGGTCTTGTCAAGAGGCCGGGTTTTCTCTTCTCTTGTCCTCAACGTAATTCCACAGCTGAACATACAAAAAACAAATCCGTCCAGGAGCTTTTAAAACGATCCTCTTCTCTTTAGACGACAATAATTTCAAATGTGAGAAGTCTATCGAGATTTTAGATCGACTCAGATTTCTCTGGTTTCCTCATAAAAGAAAAGAGAAGAGAAAACAAACTAAAAAGGAAAAGTGTGAGTTTAGATTAGTTGGTAAAGAAATGACTGGAAGAAATTAAGGTTAAGATACCCATTCGGAATTTTTATACTAAAATACTCTCAAGAAACACTTGTATTATATATATATATATATATATATATAATATATATATATGTGTGTGTGTGTGTGTGTGTGTGTGTGTTGGCAACCTTCTGTCTATTTAAGACGATGGCGTAGGGTCCATTTTCTTACCTATAGCTACAGCTATATATATATATATAATATATATATATATATATAGTGTGTGTAGTGTGTGAGATGGTCCCTGTTTCAGCTTTTGCTGGAATAACGTACCAAAGGCAGTATTATTGGTAGAGTGCTCAATATAAAATCGAGCTGTTATATAATATAAATGCCCCTTTGAAATTTCAAATGCATTTGAAACATCTTCACCTGATGATTGCATGGCATGAAACCAATATGGTCGTGAATGTTCCTTTGTCACCTAATAAATAGATATGTAAAACCTTTATATATTTATTTTATTATATATATATATATATATATATATATATATATATTATATATATATATATATATTATTTATATTTTTGTTGGCAATTATAATGCGTATCTCGTATAAAATTCTATAATTATTGAAAAAAATCATGACAATCAAACTCGGCGAATAACGTGTGACGTGTGGAACACCGTACAGCTGTTTCAACCTTATTAGGTATACACTGCTGATGAGACCAAATAAGGTTGAAACAGCAATAATGGTTCTTTTAGAGATATCAACCTAATAAGGTTGAAACAGCTGTACGGTGTTCCACACGTCGCATGCGTTATTCTCCGAGTTTGCTTGTCATGATTATTTTCAATAATTATCGAATTTTATACGATATACGCATTGTAATTGCCTTCAAGCAAAAAAATATAAATAATAATGTAATTTACTTAAAAATGTTTCAAAAGCAAATTATCAAATACTATTATATATATATATATATATAAAGTTGAAACAGTCTGTACGATGTTCTACACACCGAATAATTATTTACCGAAATTCACTTGTCATTATTATTTTCTATAATTATCGAATTTTATGCGATATACGCATTGTAATTGCCTTCAAGCAAAAATATAAATAATATATATATATATATATATATCAGTGTGTGTTACAATACCAACATGTATTTACCCAACCTTTCCGCCACGGATAAGATGCTAAACAAAGTCAATTTCTTCGCAGAATACCGCATATCTGAATCCAGAATTTACCTTCTCATATCAATACCAAGCAGAAAAATCTAGTGTGTCCAATCATTTACTCATAGATGAGGTGCCAAAATGGATGAATTCATCCTCAAGAAATGAAAAGCGAGTATCCTCGTCCAAGATTTGAACCTGACCCGTCAGTTTCCTATGACAGGAGCCGTTACGACAAGTGCGCATTTGTCGTTTTTCTGTCACAACGTAGGAATTAGATGTGAACTTGCAGACTCATCAGATAATGATGCTTGAATTCAGAAGGTGCTCGTCACAGACCCTGAACCAGATATGAAACGCTAATTAAGCGAGTTAATATTTTAATTAATTGATATTTATCCCGTCGCCTGTGACCGAATGTAGCATAGTGGCCGATTTCTTAAAGATACTTTTCTCTTCCACCTTCTCGCAAATTGCTACGACATTTTCATAGCAAATGTAAAAGTTAAATATAAAAAAATATAAGTGGGAAGGAGATTATATATATATATATATATATATATATATGCGTGTGTGTGTGTGTGTGTGTGTGTGTGTGTGTGCGCGCGCACTTGTATGCGTATGTGTTAGAGTGTAGCGAAGATTTAAAATCAACAGAGCTTGTGTATGTGATTTTTAATCAAGTATAAACACACACCCTCTTTATCTATAAATATAGCAAACTCAATTAACAATAATTAGCAAAATTAAAAAACACCCTCCGGGCGATGTAAAAATAATTTTTGAAATATATTGCCTGAGGGTGTGGGATTTGAAAATTCATTGTCAGAGAGTTTGTACCCTAAGTAAATAAGATCATCAAATTCATTAAAGGAGTAAGAAATAAAACAATTTGAAATGGAGACTTAGTTCTGATAACTTGAATATATATTAAAATAAAACACACTATATATAATATATAATAAAGTAAAGTCGTCGGGGTGGCCTAAAGTCGGTATCAGCCAATCAGCGAGGGAGTCCATCCCCTTTTCACTAGCGCTAGACGAAGGAGATGTTTTTTGCATCTGAGGTGGAGCGCCACACCTACCATCAGCTCCTTACATTACCGCACAGATCCCTGTGCTACTCATACGCTGAGTTGGCGAGAGCCAGTATCGAAATAGGAACCTTGTGGTTTCTAGCCAAACGCTCTACCGACTGAGCTAACCCTACCGGGCATATATTTATTAAAACTTGACAATGAGGATCGTCTAATGTTGCATGCTGAAATCTTGAGTGTATTTATTCTATGTTATGACAATTTTGTATCATGTGACGTAAACAGTGACATAGTTTTTGTTACAGACAAATAAATAGTGAATCTTCATTATTTATAGATATATACGAACAAGTATACATATGTGTGTGTGTGTGTGCGTGTGTGTGTGTGTGTGTGTGCGCGCGCGTGTGTGCGTGTGGGTTATTGTGTAGTGTTTAGTAAAATCTTCATTTTACCTGATAACCCTATG
>CM042148.1:38054315-38061815 GCA_023376005.1 Doryteuthis pealeii | reverse complement strand
TATTCTACAGGACGCACGTGTCAAACTGATAGGAAAGTGCGAATGCAGAAAACACCAAAGTTTTTTTTCTTTTAAAGAAATATATAGAAATTAAATATATACGTGTTTATCTCTATTAATAATGGAGATTCGCTTCCGGTTTTTGTCTGTAACAAAAACTATGTCCCTGCTTACGTCACATTACCAAAATCGTCATAACATAGAATAAATACACTCAAAATTTGAACATGCAACATTAGACAGTCCTCATTGTTTTTTAAAACAAGTTTTAATAAATACATGATTGGTATTATATATCTATATATAGTTTGTTTTATTTTAATACCTATTTAAAGTTTACATTTCAAATTGTTTTATTTTTTAATCCTTTAATGAATTTGATGATTTTACTCGCTGACATTGAATTTTTTACTCCAACCTCGCAGGCAATATGTTTCAAAAATCTATTTCTTTTATTTTGCTAGTTTTCTTAATATATATCCATGTAAGTAAAGTAAACTCGTCGGGGCGGCCTAATGTTGGTATCAACCAAACAGCGAGGGAGTCTATCCCCTTTTCACTAGCGCTAGACCAAGCAGATTGTTTTTGCGCCTGAGGTGGAGCACCACACCTACCAAACAGCGAGGGAGTCTATCCCCTTTTCACTAGCGCTAGACCAAGCAGATTGTTTTTGAGTCTGAGGTGAAGCACCACACCTACCATCAGCTCCTCACCAGCACCATACAGATCGCTTTGCTACTCATACGCTGAATTGGCGAGGGTCGGTATCGAACCAGGAACCTTGTGATTCCTAGCCGAACGCTCTACCGACTGAGCAAACCGGCCCCCTGTAATGTGTTACAATTTATTGTTATTGTTACACACGTGACGACTTTTGAAAGTATCAATCGTCGATTGTGTTTCTATGAAAATGGGATTTTATCCCGCAAATATTTAGGAAACAGGTAAATAAACATCATTTTCATCACCTATTCAATTGCATTGTCAATTGTCTTCTATGAGAGAGTATTCATGATAAAACGAAAGTAATCTAGATATGTACCCCCAATTTCAGACAATTTTTTTTTTTAATTTTAAAGGCAAAACAACAAAAAACGTCGTAACTATCTTTTTTTATGAACAGTAGATTCAGTTTGTTGACCTTTTGAAAGCTGTCTCGGAAATAAATAGTTTTCTTAAGTTAGAATTCTCGTGCATTTCATGGCTTTCTGTTGAAATTTTAAGCGTACCTTCTTTGTCGACAATGTCAGTTCAACAAGTGCGCAGTAGGTTCTCCCCTGGTTGCTAACCAATTAGGATAGATAGCTTTACAGATTAGAGTAGATAGATAATGATGGACAATGAGTTACATCGATAGATAGATAGATAGATAGATACATACATACATACA
The DNA here is from genome assembly GCA_023376005.1 of Doryteuthis pealeii. NCBI lineage: Eukaryota > Metazoa > Mollusca > Cephalopoda > Myopsida > Loliginidae > Doryteuthis > Doryteuthis pealeii. The sequence goes on along the minus strand of CM042148.1, from coordinate 38,060,425 downwards.
TACATACATACGTACGAGGTATGTCAGAAAAGTTCCATGACTGGTGTCACAAAAAATTCATTTCAAATACAAACTACAAAATAAAAGTTATCCCCTTCAAAGTAATCCCCCTGGAGTCTAATGTTACTTTCCCATCCTTCTCTACCACGCTTGCATGCACTCCTGGAAAGATTCTTCCGGGATTCTCCGTAGCTCTGTGGCCATTGCCTTTTTTTATATCATGCACATCCTCAAAACGGGTTTCCTTGATGACCCCCTTGAGCTTGGAGAAGAGAAAAAATCACATGGAGCCAGGTCGGGCGAGTAGGGAGGTTGCTCCAGCACAGTGATGTTCTTCTGAGCCAGGAAATCTTGGACAGTGTGGGCAGGTGCGTTATCATGGTGAAGCACCCACGAGTTGTCCTGACACACCCCTCGCCTTTTCTCGCGCACTGACCCAAGTAAACGCCGTAGTATATCTTTGTAGACATGCTGGTTGATCATCTGGTCCTGTAGCAAGAACTTGCAGTAGACGATGCCCATCTCATTGAAGAATGCGATCAACATGGAACTTTTCTTTCATCATCATCATCATCATCATCATCATCATCATGTCATGCAAGCAGCACGAATATCCAGGACAATCTCTCACCAACCTTCCCTATCATTCATTGCTTCTAGGAGTTCTTCAGCGCAACATCCAGCATCCTCACATAGTTGGTCAATGTAAGTCCTAGCTGTGCGGCCCATATTAGCATGCCCATGTGTTGGCTTCCATAGGAGTATGTCGCTTATGAGCTCGTCCTTGTTTCTCCAGTACTGTCCTGCATGCCTAGTCCGTCTTACTCGGATGGTTTGTGAGATGGGGGGGGGCAATTGGCCATACAGCTGCCTCCTTGTGGGGTGCTGTTTCCACGACCTGTTCAAGACTGCACGCAGCATTCTTGTGCAGTCTAGCTTATTCTCAAGGCGCTTCGTTAGGGTCCAGGTGGTGCAGCCATACAGCAGTACTGATATAACCACAGCCTGGAAGAATTGTCGTTTTAACTTGTCAGTGAGATCAGATTTCCATATGACTGAAAAATTCGTTTGTGGCTAGCCATGCCTTTCCTATTCGTGTATTAATATCGCTCTCTGTGGATGAGATATTACTACCTAGGTATGTGAATTGTTCTACTATCTTAAGAGGTTTACCGTCAAGTGTGGAAATGTGTCCTTTTTTTTTTTGAAACTCATGAACTCCGTTTTATCACAGTTATTCTATCGCGTATCTGCTTCTCCCTCGGATCAGGTTTAGGGGGTTCGGCTTACGTATCTTCTCCAATTGAGTATTTATTTTCTTGCTTTCATTTCCGTGCCTTTTTTCAAAGCCCATTGTTCATTTCTACTATCAGGGAACAACACAGAGACATAATTTCGTGTACATATCTCCGTTATTTTCCTGATACATTTTAAACCGTGATATTTGTAAGCCAATTCTCAGGATATTTAAAATGGTTGGTTATTGTCTCGACAGATCTCATATACAACTCAATTTACACAGGATTATCGAAGTAGCACGTAGAGCTCTTTATCGAAAGTTGCGCGACAGTGGATAATTTTTACGGAGGTGTCTCACGTCTCCACGTTACAGAGGACAATGTCTGTTAGGTCAAAGGTCAACAGCAGTGGGTCATGAAACCTGACATGATATATTGAGACAGGTCGATCCGGGCACTGACCAAGGGCGTTGGAGCGAAATGATTATATCAGCAGAATTTTGAAGCCAGTCCACTGAATACGTTTTGAGGCCAACGGCATACTTTTCCCAATCACTATCTTTTGTTGTCGATATATATATATATATATATATATATATATATATATATATATATATGAAAATAAACTGGATTTATCGAAGCATCAAGAACAAAAATGCAAAATCTAAATAGCTTACTTCATCTAACTCAGAGCAGAAGGGACATCAAATAAGAAAGTCTTAAAATATAGCGATATATATATATATATATATATATATATATATTATATTTAAAGGCAATTACAATACGTACGAAATAGCATCCAATGTCTAATCAATTTCGAAGTATCTTCATCTTCAGATACTTCGAAATTGATTAGACATTGGACACTATTTCAAACGCATTATAATTGCCTTTAAAATATAAATAATAATAATTTTTCATAACAATGATTCAAGCAAATTATCAAATACTATTACATATATATATATATAATATATATATTATATATATATATATATATATATGTATGATTACAAATGTATATGAATATATTTTTAGTAGTGTTTTGAAATTCACTTGACCTTTTACTTTCACTTTTGACGATAATGTAAATTACACACCTTTTGAGCCCAAAGCATTTTCAAATACTTACTTTAATAAAGGATATATATATATATATATATATATATATATATATATATATATATTTGCTCCAAGTCTCTTTAGTCAGATATTAGCCCTGAAGAGCATTAAGCGAAACTTTTAGTAGGTTAGTCTGACTCATTAGATTTATCTTTATTATTTGCTCTACTTAGGTATGGAGCATTTTTTACTTATTAGCTTTAGTTTCCTGGCGATTTGTATGAATATATATATATATATATTATATATATATATATATATATATATATATATATATATATATATATATATATATATATATATATATAAAATTGTTTTTTCTTTTGGCCAAATATTGTACCAATAGATTATTTTGTTGGTACGATTATCTTGGTCTTTCTTTTTTTCCCAAAAAATTTGTTCTCCTCAGGTAATGTTTGATAGTATATTTTTACAATCAACATATTTGCTGGGCTTTTTCTCACCGTGAAGATTTACCAACAAGTTGGATATATATATATATATATATATATATATATATATATATATATATATATATAAGTATACGTGGAGAACATTTTTTAAGTAAACAAACACAGGATGTCATGAACGATGGAAACTCTTTATGTCGATACTTAAGTATATTATGTTGTGTTATGGCCGAGGTATTGATTTGCCTATGTGTGGGGATATATTAAAGAAACCAGGTCTATAATTAACATTATCTATGTTACTTATAGGACTGGCTTCGAAGATTTGTCTCAGTCTTTTGTTGTGGATATAAGCCAACATAGAAGCATTATCGAAGTCGAAATTGTGTTTAGCATTTAGTATATGTAGGAAGAGACAATTGTTAAGGTCGTCTAATTTAATGCTGCGTTTACGTTCGTAGATGCGTTTTCTTAGGTTTCTGAATATAAGTATACATATGTATATACATATAATGATATATGTATATATATATGTATATGGAATCTGTGTGATATTTAAACATGGTAGGTTTAATAACTTTTAGTACTTACATATGGTGAATTGTGAAGAGTTCCATAAATTGATTGAGTTTTAATTAATGAATTATTCAATTTGATCAGTAAAAATCAAAAACTAAATTTTGTAATTTTCCTATGTTCATAAACACATTAGATACTTTGGTGCGATTTTAATGCTCAAGGAAATATCTCATCTGAATTATAAGTTGACACCTAGTTAACTAAACGTGCGCATCACTTTTATATATATATATATATATATTATATATATATATATATATATATATATATATATGAAAGTAACAAACAATATGTTTGAGATGGCGACAGCCGACAATTGGGGGGGATATGTGCTTAATTGAAGTCATATCTAATTTGAAAATTAATTATCAACTAATTAATTTTCAAAATCGGTATGACTTCAATTAAATATATATATATATATATATATATATATATATAATATATATATTATATATATATATATATATATATATATAAGTGAATTTTGGTAGCGTTTTTTTCTTTTAAACATGTTGTGTTAAACTCTACTGACGATACTTGTCGGACGAGTTTTTGTTCGATCCTTTCTACCTGTCTAGCCCTCTTTTTAATGTCAGTGCGGAACTGCTCTAGCAATCTACCAAAGGTTTATTCACGAGCGCTTTCGGCATGTCTATCTGCCATCTTCAGGTGTGAAACTGATGGAATGTTTCGGTTGCCTTGCTTTTAGAATGAGCAGTAGCGTAGGTATTGGTAATGGGAGGTAGTAAGAATCGTCAGTAGAGTTTAACACAACACAACACACACACACACACACACATATATATATATATATATATATTATATATATATATATATATATATATATATATGCAAAGAAATTTTAAATAACGTTCATTTCATAAGTATTGATTTATTTGATTGATATAAAAAATGTGTGATATTGTTGAAGATCTGAAAGAATTCTAGTTTCTTCCTTGAATATATTCCCGATGAGGGGGGTTGTTTATGTTTAGGATCAGGGTGGGGATTATGATGAAAAAAAAATTAGGGGGGGTGTTATTTCAAAGTATACTTACACTTCTACCAATACCGTTGCTATGATTGTAATAACACTACTTTTAACTATTTCTTTAATCTCTCTATTTTCTAAGTGAACAAAATCCCATCCTAGCACTTAACAAGATAAATGTCACAATATTCTTGAACGCTACCCCAACCACATCTACATATTTACAGATGGCCCTGTTAAGTATCTGGTCGGCATCCTTAGTTCCAGATGTAATAAGTAAGTAAGCAAGCCAATAAGAATCCGGTTTTAGAGTATTCTTTGTAAGTCCGACGTTCAATGAGAATCCAAGTGTCAATGACATAAGCTCAGAATGGGGTCTATTAATACAGCAGAAGCAGCAGCAGCAGTGCCAGTGATTGGAAAATAGAAATCTACCCCAGGTCACGTGGTAGTCAACGAGTCTATATTTAGGAGTAGGCTTCTTTCACCCGCCTTATATCCAAAAACTGCAACAGGCCCTAAGGACAATGACAAATGTCAGCTATTTTAAATAAAATATTGTAAGAAAAACTCTCTCAAATGAAAGTTCCATTTCTTCAACTGAACTTGACATAACCTATGAAAATAACCACAAAAATATATCATCTTCTCAGACTCACTCTCCGTCCTACTATCATTAAGAAAAAAAATGGAAGACCCTCCCATCATTAAGCTCCTGAATAGATTAGACTTGATGTCTGACTCTAAGGAGATTATGACATGCTGGATCTCAAGTCATATAGGAGTGAGGGGGAATGAAAGAGCAGACTCCGCAGCTAAACCGGCTCTAGATTTGATCCCCGACAATTTCAAGATACCATATACTGATTTGAAACCTAAAATTAATAGATTCCTTCATGCAAAATGGCAACAACACTGGAATAACATCTACAATAAACTCTTCCGAATAAAACCCACTTTGGGAGGCTGGAGACCAACTTTAAGGAAGTCTAGAAAGGAATAAGTCATTGTGTCCCGATTACGCATTGGTCATACAAGACTAACACACTCCTATATACTCAAACAAGAACAACAACCACAATGTGGAACATGTCAAACACCTTTGACAGTTAAACACTTATTCATGGAATGCGTTTTTTTTGCTCACATCAGAAACCGTTATTTTAAAGCAAACAATATGAAAGATCTGTTTGAAAATGTCAACATGGAGGATATTCTCTTTTTTTTTTTGAGGGAAATAAAATCACACCATAGAATATAGACATGAAACAAATCAATACCATACAACATAATCCCCAATAATGCTAACACATTGTTAAAACCAATTATTAAAAAGTATAAATATAAATACACAACATATATTACTTCCTAACCGTTAGGCATGACATAACCCCAGATGGAAACAAAATTATAGCCTAGACTATAGACATGAAACAAATCAATACCATAGACCATAATCCTCAATAATGCTAACACATTTTTAAAACCATTACTAAAAAGTATAAATATAAATACATGATATGTATCACTTCCTAACCGTTAGGTATGACATAACCCCAGACGGGTTGATATACTCGTAAAATTAATAAACAAACAAACAAACAATCTATTTTCTAAATGTTTCTTTTGAATTCATTTTTATTTGTATTGTCATTTTCTTGTGCAGTTGTTATTGTCTTTTTCTTCTGAAATTGATCCAATAATATTCTATTAATTATTAATGAATGTCTGTTAAAGTTGTTTTTAAAATCATATCAGCTACTA
>CM042148.1:38041815-38049315 GCA_023376005.1 Doryteuthis pealeii | reverse complement strand
ATTTCAAGCTGTCAAAGGTTATTTCATGCAGATATAGTAGAGAATCACGCCCTCTGTATATTTATATTTACAATTTTTATGTAGTTCTTTCTAAATATTTTTTTACAGTCAGTTGTATGACAATATCTCGATCCAATACAAAAGAATTGCACACAGTTGTGTGTTTTCAAACATTCTCCTCTAATACTAATAATTGAATGATTTCAAGTAATTATTTCTATTTGATAATTGGGACCAAGTTATCTTTAAGCACCCCAGGGGCGAACTAGATTCAGAGGGACATGTTTCGCTTTGCACCGTCAACATCTGGTTGTTTGTTACCAGACAATTTTAGATGCATTTAAAAAAAATATAAAACTAACTGCTAACCCTAACCCTAACCCTAACAAACAACCGGATGTTGACGGTGCAAAGCGAAACATGTCCTTATGAATCCAGGTTGCCCCATGGGTGCTTAAAGGTAACTTGGTCATTTGTTTGCACACTGTTATATGGTTTCCAGATATATAATATAATCATTAGGAATCAATCCTAGATTCAAGTATATTACTTATTTATAAACCATACTCGAGTTTTAAATCCTGGACGAGGCTGTCTGCATTTGTTAATTCTACACTCGCTCCGGGTATACATATAGGGCTGACTGGGCTCTTTAACCTTAACTTGAATTCAGATCTTTTAAACTCCGCTAAAGAAATTAACATTTTTATCGCACCATGCTCGCGCGAGAAGTTCATATATATATATATATATATATATATAATATATATATATATATATATATATAATATAAAACTTTATATATTTTAATATATATATATATATATAAAAGTTTCTTTGTAGTACAAAATCTAATGAGGCTGCTCTCACGATGTATACGCTATTACGCAGCTCATATATATATATATATATATATATATATATATGTGTGTGTGTGTGTGTGTGTATGTATCAGCCACTGGCACGAGCAGGGTGCGACAAAAGATCAATTTCTTAAGCGGAGTTAAATAGATCTGAATTCCGAGTTTTCCTTCTCCTAGATAGGTTACCAATCTAAGGTTAAAGAGTCCAGTCTACCCTATATATATATAACATTCAAAGTGGAGAAGTTCCAACATGTAGTTTATGTGGAAGAGTATGTCGCTCCACTGCTGGGCTGGAGAGTCATCTGAGAAAACACAAGGATATAGTGTCAAATGCTACCGGCAACTAACTATGATGAAAAAAAAATGAAAACAACAGGAAATAGTCTCACTCGAACACGAGTTGATAGCCATTATTATATATATATATATATATATATATATATATATATATATATATATATGTGTGTGTGTGTGTGTGTGTGTGTGTTGAAAATAGAAATAAAAGAAAGAAAGTATTGAATGGATAAAGTAGGATATTTTTATTAATTTAATTTGCACGTGTTTTGGTCAGGAGTTTATCCATGTGTACATTGTTCTATCTATTATTATTTTTAAATAACAAAATGAAATGAAATAATAATAGTAGAAAAATGTAGAAATGTTCCGCACACAAAGAAATATCGACCTTAAATAAAATTCGTTGGAACGCGGAGAATTTTTGAAATGTTCGAAAAAATAACGTGAAGAAAGTGTTCAAACGCGGTGGGAAAAAAAGTCAGTTATAATGACTCTGACCGAAATACGTGTAAGTTGAATTAATTGAAATATCCCACTTTATCCATTTAATACTTTCTTTCCTTTATTTCTCTTTTCAACATACCGTCGGATTCACCTCCATTTTCATTATATATATATATATATATATATATATATATATATATATATATATATATACACCTTATGATCGTGCAAACAAATGACTATTATTAAATGAAAATAATTACTTGAAGCCATATAATTACACTGGTTTACAAAGAAATTGAAGCAAGCACAAAAATAGCTGTTTTAAACTAATTCGGGGGTGCTGAATTCAGATTTGAAATCCATTTTTACTCAACACCTCTAGTTTTTTTAGATATGTATACTGTACATTTTGTACACATACTGTACATAAAGGCGTATATGCATTCACGGTTAATTTCTAATATTGTGTGACTTATGTCTTCTTTTTTAGTTATTATTTTTTAGTTTATATGTAAGTGATAGCATTACATTATATATATATATAGCTATATATCAAGACGGATTTTGACAGTTAAGTGTAGCCAACACGTCTCAATCAACAGCCAGTAGTGCACTGGCCAGTAGTGCACTGGCAGTCAGCAGATCATCTAAGAAAGCACATTTCTAACTGTCTGCGGTACTATGAATTGTGTACATTGTGTCATCCAAGTATATTTATTCCGTCAATGTTCTTTATCTATCCTGTTTAATCTGTAATACCCTGCTGCAACTGTTGAAATAAGCACGTATATACTTTGTATATACTAAAATGAGACTATTTAAAAGACAGAAAACTAGAGGTGGTAGAGCAAAACTGTTTATGAATTTGAATTCAGCACACCCAAATTAGTAAAAAAAAAAAACACCTATTTACATTCTTGCCTCAGACAAAAATATTTTTTTGTAAACCACTGTTATTAGTCTTGTATAAGAATAGTTTAAACGATACAACTGTATACAGATTATTTGCATCGGATAGGAATACTTGTTATCATATAACTAAGTATTTTTTATTGAGAACAGTTTTTGAAACTATTGTTACATAATCAATGCGGTTGCATAAGATTATTGTCAATCCCCTGTAATTCTGAGGGGATGACCCCTTTCATACCATGGCCGGGTCCTTCTATGGAAAATTACAGAAGCCCGCCAAATATGTGAAGTCACGTGGGACCTTTTTCAGAGTCCCCAGTTTGCAGTTGGACGTCAAGCAGATCAGTCGGCCATTTTGTGCTCTGCCTAAGGCTGGGACTCGCGTGCGCTATGTTAGTCAGATATTTAGTTACGTGAAATGTATAGTTAAGGAAATAAAAGTTTATATAAGTAACATGTTCTTGTGGTTGATGAATCTCTTGGTAACAAGACTAAGAAATGAATCCAGGACGACCAGCCAGCAGGAACATAGCAAGAAGACCAGACTTTAGAAGATATACCAGACCAAGATGTTAGATGATAGACGATCAGAATACCAAAGCCGGCCAGAAGAATAGACGACCAGAGTAAGAAGTAAGAAAGGTATATAACGTTATATGCTGATTTGGAAAAGATCAGTATATAACATATATCTATTTAGTGCCGTGAAAGAAAAGGCACTACGTAACACTATGATTGTTTACTAACTGGAAACAATATAAAGAGTTTAATATAAATTTTTGAAACTGAATATTTTCTTTTATGTTCAGTATATATATATTCTAAGCATGACTGAGTTTTTGTGACGATGCACTGCTGCGCGTTGAATCCGAACTCATGGTCCTCACGTATTCCTTGTGGGCGTTCCCGGCACGCACGGCTCCTGTCACAATGCCTGAACTCTGTTGAGAGAGAATAGACGATCGTCGTGACCTCAACTTTCTTTGGTTTGGGGGGTCAGTAAAAACGGACGATCGCGAAAAATTGCTGGAGCGTCGTTGGCGGCGATTTAGCCTATCGACCGAAACGTTGATATTGCTACTTCCGGTACCACTTCCCCCGTGGCTCGTTTCGTTATCCTTGCCGTCAGATTGTCCGGCTGTAATTGAGTCTTCCGGGAGACGAGCTGGGCGCCGGTAGGACAAAGAGCAGTGATATTCGTAATGATCGAAGAGCTTTTTGATGTCGTTTCTCCAAGTAGGGACCGGGCGTTCTTGGGTTTTGGATTTCTTGTTGGCGCCCGACCGGGCCGAGCTTGTTGGGGTCGGGCAAAGTGGTTTCTTATCCGAGCCGTCGATTTCCCGTGCTAGATTGGTGACGCTGATCATGTATTCGGGATCGTTGCGGTAGTCTTTGGCTTTTGGCGCGATCAGCTGCGTAACGTTCCATTCGTTGGGTTTGGTAATCTGGTTAAGAACGTACGCGCTCCGTCGGGTAAGCATCTTTCGGAGTTCTTCTTTTTTCTCGACGCTTGGGGACCTGATCTTGGTTTCAGGCTCGTCGTCGGCAGAGATTCGGTTGCCTTTGAATGTCTCACTTGTTTCAAAAGGGAGAGCTGATAAGGACGTTGAAGTAGAGACCGGTAAATGCAGGGCATCTATTTTGGTAGCCCATCGGCTATGATCGATCTTCTCTTCTACTGAATTCTGATCTGAAATGATATTCAAAGACTTTCGCGATGTAGTCAAGCAATTCTTGGCGTCTGTCTTCAAGGAAACTAATGTAACAATTGTTGTGCCGTCTCCTGACGATTCCGTGATTTTGGGAGAGGCTGGTTGCGAAGAAGATATCGAACCCGTTGTTGTCGTGGTTAAGCAATCAGGGGACTTAACTCTTGTCTCTTCCACTCTTGGTGTGGTAGCAGGCGGTGTCATTTCGTTTGATGTGGGCGGAAGTCGTTCGGAATTGTCTCCTTCCGCGTCTGCTTCCTCCGAAGTCGTGTTTTTCGGGTCATGTGATCTTTGATCATGCGCCATGGTACTTCCTTCTGTTTCAGACGAAATATTCTTGCTCGAAGTGGCATCTTGGAGTATCTTCGCACAAATTGTGTGTCCGAGCTGGTACGCTTCTTGAAGTGGACTCTTACCTTCTTTGTTTACTGTGTCCAGAGATAAACCGTAGTGTGTAAAATAATTTGTCAGTACCTGCGTGATATCAGGATTGCCAGCACGGACAGCATAATGAAGCGGGGTGCAACCTACAAAAGAAAAGGAAACTATAGAATTACACATTAAACATATTGTTGCAATTGAAACTAAAACATGTTTTTCGATTCTTCCCTTAACTCAGAATCAATATTAAGGAATCGCACATACTACTTCTAGCAAAACTTATGGAATTTGCACATTAATAGATGTTCACTTGTGTTACGGACCAGGCATACAGGACACTGCTGGAGAAGCAGGGACGAGCTCATAAGCTCATCGGCATGTTAGTGTGGGCCGCCCAGCAAGGACCTACATTGACAAATGTGAGGAAGCGCGTGGTGTAATGGTTAAAGTCATGGGAAATGGACTCGTCACCCCGATGTGGTAATTGCAGTTCACTTTGCGCTAATACCCTTGGGAAAGGTATGAATCCTACTCTCCCTCCAGCTATGGGTAAATAGTAGGGTAGACTGAACTCTTTAACCATGGCTAGGTAACCAGTCTAGGAGAAGGAAAACTCTGAATTTAAACCCGTTAAACTCCGCCTAAGAAATTGACCTTGTGTCACATCCTGCTCGTGCGGAGGGGTTTGGTAAATATATATATTGACAAATGTGAGGATGCTGGTTGCTGCGCAGAAGAGCTCCCAGAGGCAATGAATAATAGGGAAGGTTGGCTAGAGATTGTCATGGATATCCGTGCTACTTGCGCAACATGATGATGATGATAATTTTATTTAGCATTAAATAAGCTCATAACAAATAAGTTTCAAAACATTTTTATTTATTAGCTGAATATACTGGCTTCATGAAATATAACTTTTAGAAAAATTACGGAAAGGAAAACAAGAATTGATGACATGGCCAGCGAACTGTCCGGATCTAAATCCAATTAAAAATGTATAGTGGATTTTTTTGTTGTTGATATTTCAGGATATCAGGATTGCCAGCACGGACAGCATAATTCACCCTCCAAAGAATATCTATTAGCTAAGAAATTACACATACAATCGCTACCAAAGAGTGCGTCCCATGATGGTTTAATTATTAGTAAGCTAGTCTCCCATATTAATTTCTTGTCATATTCACAGAGTTTCGTCCCGGCCTCCTGCCTCAAAAACCGCTAGCCAGAGGCTGCTAAAAAAAGTCCGTAGCCGAATCGGTGTCACTTCAAAAAAACAAAAAAACTTAGGGCGTTTTCCCCGAAGACCCAACACCATCCGCAACCTTAACCCTAAAATTTAAAAAATTATTTAATAGCTGAACATTCTGGCTTAAAATGATATTTCTTAAACAAACTGGACTAGATTAAGTTGATCAATTTTTTTTCAAGCCATACGCATAGAAATATGGAATAGCCCAATATTGTGAAAATCTAATTGAATTCAATGACAAAAAATAATAGAATCAATACTTAGTTTATATTATTTGGATTTTTCAGAATGTCTTTCTCATCTTTATTGTTATATAGCCAACGTTTCGGCCCATATTCCCTCCGACCTTCTTCAGGTCGAAACATTGTTCAAAATGTTACGTATATAACAAAAGAGATGATGACAACAGTCTAAAAAATACAAATTATACAGCTTATCAAGCCTCATCTAAAAAATTCGGAACAAATAATGCTTTGTCGTACTTCGAAATTCCATGACATCCTGCATTTTTATAGGAATGGGTTCGACTAATTCAAAGCAATATTCTTCATAAATTCGGTTCCAATTTTTCCCGAATGGCTGTTAATAGATCTTCATTAGTTGATGGTGCTTTATCATTAAAAACAAATTCCACCTGCTTTAAATATACGCTCCTACATTTGGGGCGCTGGTGATTGTCGTCAGTATGTAATCCGCAGGGTTCATTGGGAAGTTTCGGGTCTTCCAACATCAGACTTCCCTCGCCCTGCTGACCCTATCAGAGGTGATCAAGCTCTGGTACAACCACCAAGAATAGCCGCTAAGAGACTTTTGACAATGAAGACATTTTTTTTTTAAATATCCAACTGGATTTATATACGGATTGTTTTTATATAATTTCATATATTTATATTGATTTTATGTGCATTTCCCGAAGAAATGATCTAATCCTCTTTACTCTATGACAAGATGAAGAAATACTTCAACATCAACCAATTTTCTATCGATCGAATAAGAAAATTATCCAAGGTTTCAGCTATTAAAGAAAATGCTTTGCAGCTTATTACTTATTAGTTAATTTACTGCTACATAACTAAAAAAAATATTATTAATTAGTATTAATCCAATTGTTGTTGCCAGGGGTGGTAGGTATTTACCAAATCCGTTCGCCATTGGTTGGATACGACACAAGGGCAAAAGTATTGAGAACCTAGAGAGGATTAAACTCGTTATTAGATAATAATGGATCTGTGCGACTAGCTTACTAGCTATTACACCACGATGGGACGGCTTTTTGCAGCGTGTTGTATACAATTAAAATCGGTGTCTGAATGCAGTTTGTTAGTTATTTTAACTAAGGTGACCAGATGGACTTCAATTAAAATTTGGAATACTCATCTGGATTTTGAAAGTAACCTTATATATATATATATATATATATATATATATTATATATATATATATATATATATATATATATATATATATATATCAAGCGTGTTGGTAGATCCTTGCGGAGAGAAAAAAACCCGGCAGAAAGTTTGATTGTAAAAATATACTACCAAACATCAACCAGGAAGAAAAAAAATTTTGAAAAAAAGAAAGACAAGATATTCGTACCAACAAAAAATAATCTATTGGTACACTATTTGGCCAAAAG
>CM042148.1:38029315-38039315 GCA_023376005.1 Doryteuthis pealeii | reverse complement strand
TCTAAACCCCAACCCTAACCCTAAACCCTAAACCCTAACCTAACCCTAAACTCCAACCCGAACCCTAACCCTCACCCTCACCCTAACACTCCCCTAGTTGAGTAAAGTAATATTACAGGGTGACCCAGAAAAAAACAGATCCCAAATTATTTATTTTCCCAATAAACTAACTCTAAACCCAAACCCTAAACCCTAATCCTAACCCTACCCACCCTAGTTGAGTAACATAATATTACAGGGTGACCTAGAAAAAAAAAGAACCTACAAATTTTGTAATAAAACTGTTAATTTAGATTTTAATTTTTTAAAGTTTAAGTACAACAAGGGTTAGGGTTTGGGGTTAGGGTTAGGGTTTAGGGTTAGGGTTTAGGGTTAGGGTTGGGGTCTAGGGTTAGTTTAATGGGAAAATAAATAAATAATTTGGGTTCTGTTTTTTCTGGGTCACTCATGTTACCCAACTAGGAAATAACCCAAAGGTCTTCATCAGTATCAATAACAAATAACATGCTTTCTAACAAAAATTATGAATAAAAATTATAATAGTAATAATGATTTTAAGCAATAAGCAATAAGCACCAGTATTATAATTATAATATTAGTATTACTAGCAAATATATGCACCCTCCGGGTGCAAGTATTTAAGTTTTAATGTAATAAAATATTGTATTAAATTAGAAAGGCTAATGAAACTAAATAAGAATACAGATAAAAAGATTTGAAACAGAGGGAGTACAATAAAAGATTTGAAACAGAGGGAGTATAATAAAAAATAGAACAACTGAAACTTACTCTTCCATCACTCTCGTCTTTCATTGTTATTTTTTCTAATTTAAGTATTTAGTTATAAGAGGAAGTAAAGAATAAAATGACAGTTATTTTATCTTGTTAATGGATTTCATTTAAGATTCATTGAAGAGATTTTTTACTTATATTCATTAAAATAAAACCAAACAGTTAGAAATCAATAATACTAAGCACATATTTATTAAATTCGATTTTTTAATATTAATATGCAAATTAGCCTTCCCATTCACACTGTAAACCGCTATTTTGTTGTATATATAAATATAATTGCATGTTGTTATTATGTAGACTTAGTTAACAGTATTAATAATGTAAGACAATTTTATTAATAATTGAGGTTTAGATAAAAATAAAATCATGGAGAATGTGATGTCAATAACGAAGAGAATTGTGACTTGAGTAGGAATATAGTTTCGGTTACAGACAGAAAAAACGCACAATCTCCATTATAATAAGATAATCATAATTATAAGTATAATCATTATTGGAGAATATGTATATCTAAGTTAGAGTAGTGAAAATGTAAACGCAACTCTGCTTGGTAATTGTCAGTTTATTTTTATACCGAATTGTTAGTAATCTCTCTCTCTCTCTTCTCTCTCTCTCTCTCTCTCTCTCTCTCTCTCTCTCTCTCTCTCTCTCTCTCTTTTATATATATATATATATATATATATATATAATATATATATATACAGTTTCTCGCTTCTGGGATCTTAGACAAAGATCAAGACTTGGTCTGAAGATCATATAGGCGAGGAACTGGAAGTAATCAGGCACCGCTGACTCCATGTCCACGTTACTCATTTTAGATATAAATGCTATATCCATGAGCTTGAGCCCGGTTTTACTTATAAAGGTAGCACCCATATTACGTATCTCTCTCTCTCTCTCTCTCTCTCTCTCTCTATATATATATATATATATATATATATATAATATATATATATATATATATGTGTGTGTGTGTGTGTGTGTGTGTATTAAAGTTCGGTACAGTAAAGGAAACATTTTGGCGATATTATGGGTAATGTAGATTTTACTAGTATGTAAGTTTTTAGCTAGTATGCTGTTTTTGTGTACTTTGTAAAATAGTCTAGCTAAGCAAAACTTTAAACATTGAAATCTAGTTTGTGTTCTAAATACCAGCTGTTAATCAAAAACCGGCAGTAGCGACGGCATGTGACTATTTGCTTTCGGCTAAAGGTTATATAAGTAAAAGTTCTTTACTTATTTGGTCGTTTTGTAATAAAGAAAGAAATGACAACGGAGAATGTTTTGAAAAGTGCAGATTGTTGCAAAAATCGCATAATTGGAATTTTTGTTCTTTTTCTTTGTAAAATCTTGCCGATATTCCAAGAGGAAATGACCTTCGGAGGTCGAAATTACAAGTGGTCGCCCGCCCTGTCGGCTGGGGCGTTAGAATGCACCAACTGCACCTCTGCAAAGGGGTAAGACTCCCCCAATGGTGCCACCTGTTGGCCGTGGGCGGCGACCCGTGATGCTTAAGGATAGAGCACAGGTGGATGAGCAGTTCATGACATGCAATACTCCACTTTGGCCCTATCTTGGGCTAGACTGGCGGTCGGAGAGGCCCCCTCCGATCAATCGGCTGGTCATGTCAAACCCTAGCACCTATATGATTTTCCCAACCATATTGCCCTTCTGGCAAGCTCCAACCCCTTTTTATCATATGGGTGCTAGAAGGCGGTGACTGAGGGTTTACATGTCCTGGGAATGACGTTAAACTCTATCTGATGGTGAGGTTCCAGTTCTGGAAGTTTGGGGAATGTGGAGCACCCCTTCATCACCATTGCTCCCTGGTTCACTCTGACCCGGAGTGGTAGTACCTGTTAGGGTCCCATCTATGGGTTAAATAGAAAAACATGAGTTGATAAACAAAATTGTATTATCCATTAAGAATTGATTTATTTCAAAACTTTATCGGCATTAAATGACCCACTGAGGTTGATATGCCGTAAAACAAAACAAACAAAACCAAACCAAACATGTGGTCGGAATGTGACAGGATGAACTTCAAGTGGCGGTTGGCATAGGGTGCCTGCAACAGTATGTGTAGGTCTGCCCCTGTTGTTCTAAGTGACTGTCTATATGGTGTTCTATTATATACACTAGGTATTAACATCTCATTCCCAGAAAGCTTTATAGGAAAGGCATGAACTGCTATGGACAGATTATCAATCATATGGAAATCTGATCTAAGTTAAAGCGGCAATTCTTCTAAGCTGTGACAGTACTATTGTGCGGCTGCACCACTTGGACCCAAATGAAGCTCCTCAGAGACTCAGGTGAAAACAAACAAATTTTGTTAAAGATGAATCTGCTTATTGCAATTCTAAAAAATTTATTACATGTCATAGTTTTGTCCGAGTAAGTACTTTGAATATCATTAGATCTCATAAAAGAAAAAGGTTTCGCCCTAAAAAAGGAAAGAATCAGATGATATCCTGCAGAGACTATTATGGATACTGACTATGCAGATGATCTGGTGCTTTTTGCAAATAAACCTGCACAACCCGAATCACTGCTCCATAGCCAGGAGAAGGCAGCAAGGAACATTGACCTTTATGTGAATTCTGATAAAACTTTTATATTTTAAACAGGCTGGAAACATCTTCACATTTGATGGTAAGCCCCTAAAATCTGTAGACCACTTCACGTACCTTGGTAGTAATATCTTATCCACAGAAAGCGATATTAATGCAGGCATATAGAAGGCATGAACTGCTATAGACAGATTATCAATCATATGGAAATCTGATCTTACTGATAAGATAAAGCGAAAATTCTTCCAAGCCGTTGTTGTATTCGTGCTACTTATCATTTTATCATTGAATCCTTTCCTTCCACTAAGTACGATGGCGTAGTGTCCAAAATAAAAATATTTTTTTATCTGCGTAAGTGACTATGCATGCCAATTCTTGAGTGACAATCTTTGGTGAACTGAATGCACACAAACGATTTAAAAATGTCTGCAGGAGAGCTATGAGGATATACCATATTGATACAATCATGTGGGAGGTAGATGCAAAAAATAGAGTGGCCTGGCATGGAGAGGGGTGAGTCAGAGAGGAGAGTAGCTTCGACAGAAAAGAGAGCCAGAAAGAGAGAGAAAAGCCAGCAGCCCCAGAAAGAATCACTTACATTATATTATTTATATTATTTAATTTTTTTTTAATTTATTTTTTATTATTTAGTATCATAAATTATTATACAGAGTTCAGTCTCGTTTAATAAAAAAACAAAAAAACAACAACACTCTAATTCCTTACCTGACATATTTGATAAAATATCTTTACAAGAATATAACTATATCTATATATAAATTTATATATATATATATATATATATATATATATATATATATGTTGTATACCCTTTACTTCTTTACTTACTTCTATTCTTCTTCTGTTCTTCTTTTCTATCTTATGTCTTCTTCTAACATCTCTTCTAGCGTGTCTTCTAACATCTTGACTTCGCCTTGGCTGGTCGGTCGCACTTAACTCATTTCTTCTTCTATATCAGTCTTGTTAACAAGACATTCACCAACCACAAAACCGTGTTATTTTTCTTAAACTTTTATTTCCTTAACTAAACATTTCATGTAACTAAATATCTGAATAACATAGCGCGCGTATGCAGAGTGGGTTACAGTTAAGGCAGGATATTTTCACTGCCTGACGTCCAACTGAAAACTGAGGACTCAACCAGGTCCCACGTGACTTCACATATTTCGCGGGCTTTCTGTACTATTCCATGGAAAGTCCCGCCCGTGATATGAAAAGGGCTATCCCTTTAGAAATACAAGGGATTGACAATAATCTTATGCAACCGCATAGATTATGTAACATATATAGGAAAAGGCAACTATGTCAACTACGCGTTTATCATAAATCAGAAAATATCTCAAAACTGATCAGCTGAGTTAGTATGGCTAGACAGAGAAACAACAGTTCTTGGTAGCTGTCAATTTTCTAGTCAATGTGATCTTCGAATCAAAGATCGCAAAGCCGGGAAACTATCATTCATTCTCTGTTTACAATATTCCTAACTTAGATATACATGCTCTATCACTGATATTGAGTACTCTCTATTTATGATCATATATATTTACCTAACCCTCACACACAAGTAGGACGCAACTCAAAGACAATAAATTAAACGATATATTATATATATATATATATATATATATATATATTATATATATATATACAAACAATACTTACATTTCAAAAGCCACCACCCTAAAAATTGCATAAAATCCATCCTTATGCACTTGCATGTAGGTATACACCATAGTCACAGAAAACCTCCAACAAATCCGTCTAAAAGAATTGCAAAAAACCCTCCTCCAGAGAGGCTACCCACAACACTAATTAACAAAGGATTTGAATTAGCGGAGAAAATACCATTAGAACAATTAAGAACCCTAAAAACATAACAACGAACAACAACTAGCATATGTTCTCAACATATAACAAAAACAACCCTGAAATATTCACAAATATATTACACCAACTCGAAACAATGAAAGATTAAAAATATACTAGACCAACAAAAATAATTAAAAGCAAGAGAGAGTCAAAAAATCTAAAACATATTAACTTCATCCAAATTCAGGATACAAACTACACAGGGTGTCTCAAAATGCGGAAACAGAAGATATGGGTATGCAACATAATTATAGAAGGAACAACCTATACATTCAAACCCCCACACAACTTTCAAATAAATAGAAATCTTGACTGTACCTAAAAAAATTGTAGTTTACATTATAGAATGCCTAACTACAAAAAAATATACATTGGATGCACATCATCACTAAACAAAAGAATCTCACTACACAAAAGCAACATTAGATTAGCTACAATAGAAACTTATACGTATCGAAACATATCCACGAATGTAGCGTATGTAAAATAAAGGATAAAAACATTTTTCTGAGAACGATACATTTTGCGGACCTCTTGTTTTTTTTATTTTGACATACGCTACATTCGTGGATATGTTTCGCATACGTCTAGTTTCTTTGGGTTAGCTATCTAATGTTTGCTTTTGTGTAGTGAGATTCTTTTGTTTAGTGATGATGTGCATCAATTATATTTTTTTGTGTTAGTGCATTCTATATGTACTACATTTTTTTAGGTACAGTCAAGATTTCTATTATTTTGAAGTTGTGTGGTTTTGAATGTATAGGTTGTTCCTTCTTATTATATGTTGCATACCCATATTCTGTTCCGCATTTTGAGACACCACTGTGTAGTTTATCCTGAATTTGGATGACAGTTAATATTTGTTTTAGAATTTTTTGACTCTTCTCTTTCGCTTTTAATTAATTTTTGTTGTGTCTAGTATATTTTTTAATCTTTTCATTGTTTTGAGTTGGTGTAATATATTTGTGAATATTTCAGGGTTCGTTTTTGTTATATGTTGAGAAACATAATGCTAGTTGTTGTTCGTTTGTTATGTTTTTAGGGGTTCTTATTGTTCTAATGGTATTTTCTCCGCTATTCAATCCTTTGTTAATTAGTTGTTGTGGGTAGTCCTCTCTGGAGGAAGGGTTTTTTTGGCAAATTCTTTTAGACGGATTTGTTGGAGGTTTTAATCTGTGGACTATGGTGTATATCCTACATGCAAGTGCATAAGGGATGGATTTTAATGCAATTTTAGGGTGGTGGCTTTGAAATGGTAAGTATTGTTGTATATATATATATATATTATATATATTATATATATTATTATATAATCGTTTAATTTATTTTTCTTTGAGTTGCGTCCTACTGTGTGTGGAGGGTTAGGTAAATATTCTCGTCATAAATAGAGAGTACTCAAATAGTCAGTGATAGAGCATGGTATATCTAAGTTAGGAATATTGTAAACAGAGATGCATGATAGTTTCCGCTTTTGGGCGATTCTTTGATCTCGAAGATCACATTGCCTAGAAATTTGACAAGCTACCCCCAAGAAACTGTTGTTTCTCTGTCTAGCCATACTAACTCAGCTGATCAGTTTTGAGATATTTTTCTGATTTATGATAAACCGCGTAGTTGACATAGTGCCTTTTCTATATATGTTACATTAATCTATGCGGTTGCATAAGATTATTGTCAATACCCTTGTATTTCTAAAGGGATAGCCCTTTTCCATATCACGGGCGGGACTTTCCATGGAATAGTAGCAGGAAAGCCCGCGAAATATGTGAAGTCACGTGGACTGGTTGAGTCCTCAGTTTTTCAGTTGGACGTCAGGCAGTGGAAGAATATCCTGCCTTAATTGTAACCCACTCTGCATTACGCGCGCTTATGTTTTCTCAGATATTAGTTACTATGAATGTTTTAGTTAAGGAAACTAAGTTTAAGAACACCTAAACCGCGTCCTATATGTGGTTGGTGCACCATGCTTCACCACCTCCGCTTAACAAGACTTGATATAGAGAAGAAATGAGTTAAGTGTCGACCGACCAGCCAAGGCGAAGTCAAGATGTTAGAAAGACAGCTTAGAAGAAGAGTTAGAAGACGGACTAAGATAGAAAAGAAGAACAGAAAGAAGATAGAAGTAAGTAAAGGGAGCGTAAAGGGTATACAACATATATATATTATAATATTATATATTATATATATATAAAAATTTTTATAGGGAATAGTTATATTCTTGTAAAGATATTTTATCAAATATTCAGGTAGGAATTAGAGTGTTGTTTGTTTTTTTGTTTTTCTTATTAAACGAGACTGAACTCCTGATACATAATTTATGATCTAATAATAAAAATAAATTAAAAAAAAAATTAAGATAATATAAATAATATATGTAAAGTGATTCTTTCTGGGCTGCTGGCTTTTTCTCTCTCTTTCTGGCCTATCTTTTTCTGTCGAAGCTACTCTCACTCTCTGACTCACCCTCTCATGCCAGGCCACTCTATTTTTGCATCTCTGCACATGATTGGTATTCAATATGGTATATCCTCATAGCTCTCCTGCAGACATTTTTATCGTTGTGTGGCGATTCAGTTCACCAAAGATTGTCAACTAAAAATTGGCATGCATAGTCACTTAGGGCAGATAAATATTTTATTTGGACCACTACGCCATCGTACTTAGTGGAAGGAAGGATTCAACTGATAAACATGATAGTAGCACGAATACAACAACGGCTTGCGCGATTTTCGCATTTATCTTTCAGTAGATCAGATTTCCAATAATGGATTGATAATCTGTCTATAGGGCAGTTCAGCCTTCTATATGCCTGCATTAATATCGCTTCTGTGGATAGAGATATTATACCAAAGGTATCGTGAGTTGGTCTACCGTTAGGGGGCTTACATCAAATGTGAAGATGTTTCCAGCCTGTTTAAAATATAAAGTTTTATCAGAATTCACATAAAGGTCAAATTGTTCCTTGCTGCCTTCTCCTGGTATGGAGCAGTGATTGGGTTCGTGCAGTTATTTGCAAAAAGCACCAGATCATCTGCCATATCAGTTCATAATAGTCTCTGCAGGATATCATCTGATTCTTTCCTTTTTTAGGGCGAAACGCTTTTTCTTTTATGAGATCTTTAATGATATTCAAAGTACTTCTCGGAACAAACTATGAGCATGTAATAAATTTTTAGAATTGCAATAAGCAGATTCATCTTTAACAAATTTGTTTGTTTTCACTGAAGTCTCTGAGGAGCTTCATTTGGGTCAAGTGGTGCAGCCGCACAATAGTACTTCACAGCTTAGAAGAATTGCCGCTTTACTTAGATCAGATTTCCAATATGATTGATATCTGTCCATAGCAGTTCATTCCTTTCATAAGCTTTCTGGGAATAGATGTTAATACCTAGTGTATCATAATGCGAACACTCATATAGACAGTCATTAGAAACAACAGGGGCAGACCTCACATACTGTTGCAGGCACCCTATTGCAACCGCCACTTGAAAAGTTCATCCTGGTCACATTCCGCCACAATGTTTGGTTTGGTTTTGTTTGTTTGTTTTACGGCATATCAACCTCAGTGGTCACTTAATGCGATAAAGTTTTGAAATAATTCATCTTTAATGGATAATACAATTTTTTGTTTATCAACTCATGGTTTTTCTATTTAACCCATAGATGGGACCCTACAGGTACTAACACTCCGGGTAGAGTGAACCAGGGGAGCAATGGTGATGAGGGGTGCTCCGACATTCCCAAAACTTCCCGAACTGGCACCTCACCATCAGAATAGAGTTTAACGTCATTCCAGGTACATGTAAACCCTCAGTCACGCTTCTAGCCCATATGATCAAAAAGGGGTTGGAGCTTGCCAATAGGGCATATGGTTGGGAAAATCATATAGGTGGCTAGGGTTTGCCATGACCAGCCGACTTGATCGGAGGGGGCCTCTCCGACCGCCAGTCTAGCCCAAGATAGGGCCAAAGTGGAGTATTTGCAATGTCATGAACTGCTCCTCCACCTGTGCTCTATCCTTAAAGCTCAAGTAACGGGTTCGCCGCCCAAACGCCAACAGGTTGGCAACATTGGGGGGAGTCTTAGCCTTTGCATGAGGTGCGTTGCAATGCATTCTAACGCCCCAGCCGCAGGGCGGGCGAGCCACTTGTAATTTCGACCTCCGAAGGTTCAGTTTCTCTTGGAATAATCGCAAGATTTACAAAAAAGAACAAAAATTTCCAATTTATTGCGATTTCGTTGCCCCAACAATCTGGCACTTTTCAAAACATTCTCCGTTGTCATTTCTTTCTTTATTACAACCGACGCCAATTAAAGAACTTTTACTTATAATAACCTTTAGCCGAAAGCAAATAGTCCACATGCCAGTCGCTACTGCCGGTTTTTTGATTATACAGGCTGGTATTTAGCACACAAACTCAGATTTCAATGTTTAAAGTTTTGCTTAAGCTATGACTATTTTACAAAAGGTCACAAAAACAGCACTACTTAGCTAAAAACTTACATACCTAGTAAATCTAACATTACCTATATCGCCAAAATAGTTTCCTTTTACTGTACGACTTTTAATACACACACACACACACACACACAATATATATATATAATATATATACTTACATATATATATATATATAATATATATATAGAGAGAGAGAGAAGAGAGAGAGAGAGAGAGTACGTAATATTGGGTGCTACTTATAGTAAACCGGGCCTCAGCTGCATGGATATAGCATTTATAT
>CM042148.1:38008118-38029215 GCA_023376005.1 Doryteuthis pealeii | reverse complement strand
AATGTCTTGTTAACCAGACTGAATATAGATAGTAGAATCATGAGTAAGCTGCCAGACGATACCAGCCAAGGCGAAGTCAAGATTGTTAGAAACACGCTAGAAGAGATGTTAGAAGAAGACATAAGATAGAAAAGAAGAACAGAAGAAGAATAGAAGTAAGTAAAGAAGTAAAGGGTATACAATATTATATATATATATATATATATATATATATATATATATATATAAATTTATATATAGATATAGTTATATTCTTGTAAAGATATTTTATCAAATATGGTCAGGTAAGGAATTAGAGTGTTGTTGTTTTTTTGTTTTTTTATTAAACGAGACTGAACTCTGTATAATAATTTATGATACTAAATAATAAAAAATAAATTTTTAAAAAAATTAAATAATATAAATAATATAATGTAAGGATTCTTTCTGGGGCTGCTTGCTTTTCTCTCTCTTTCTGGCTCTCTTTTCTGTCGAAGCTACTCTCCTCTCTGACTCACCCCTCTCCATGCCAGGCCACTCTATTTTTTTGCATCTACCTCCACATATGTTGTATCAATATGTATATCCTCATAGCTCTCCTGCAGACATTTTTAAATCGTTTGTGTGCATTCAGTTCACCAAAGATTGTCACTCAAGAATTGGCATGCATAGTCACTTACGCAGATAAAAAAAATATTTTTATTTTGGACACTACCTCGTACTTAGTGGAAGGAAAGGATTCAATGATAAAATGATAAGTAGCACGAATACAACAACGGTTGGAAGAATTTTCGCTTTATCTTATCAGTAAGATCAGATTTCCATATGATTGATAATCTGTCTATAGCAGTTCATGCCTCTCTATGTCTGCATTAATATCGCTTTCTGTGGATAAGATATTACTACCAAGGTACGTAAAGTGGTCTACAGATTTTAGGGCTTACCATCAAGTGTGGAGATGTCTCAACCTGTTTAAAACATATGAACTCAGTTTATTGGAATTCACATAAAGGTCAATGTTCCTTGCTGCCTTCTTCGGGCTTTCTGTGGATAAGATATTACTACCTAGTACGAGAAGTGGTCTACAGATTTTAGGGCTTACCATCAAGTGTGGAGGTGTCTCCAACCTGTTTAAAACATATGAACTCAGTTTTATCCGAATCAATAAAGGTCAATGTTCCTTGCTGTCTTCTCCAGGCTTTCTGTGGATAAGATATTACTACCAAGGTACGTGAAGTGGTCTACAGATTTTAGGGGCTTACCATCAAATGTGAAGATGTTTTCCAGCCTAAAAACATATGAAAGTTTTATCAGAATTCACTTAAAGGTCAATGTTCCTGCTGCTCTCTTCTCCGGCTATGGAGCAGTGATTTGGGTTGTGCAGATTTATTTGCAAAAAGCACCAGATCATCTGCATAGTCAGCATCCATAATAGTCTCTGCAGGATATCATCTGATTCTTTCCATTTTTAGGGTGAAACCTTTTTCTTTTATGAGATCTAATGATATTCAAAGTACTTACTCGGACAAAACTATGACATGTAATAGTTTTTTAGAATTGCAATAAGCAGATTCATCTTTAATAAAATTTGTTTGTTTTCACCTGAGTCTCTGAGGAGCTTCATTTGGGTCCAAGTGGTGCAGCCGCACAATAGTACTGTCACAGCTTAGAAGAATTGCCGCTTTAACTTAGATCAGATTTCCAGATGATTGATAATCTGTCCATAGCAGTTCATGCCTTTCCTATGTATCCATTAACCCTAGCTTTCTGGGAATGAGATGTTAATACCTAGTGTATATAATAGAACACCATCCAGAACTGGAACCTCACCATCAGATAGAGTTTAACGTCATTCCCAGGATATGTAGACCCTCAGTCACCGCCTTCTAGCACCCATATGATAAAAAGGGGTTGGAGCTTGCCAGAAGGGCAATATGGTTGGGAAAATCATATAGGTGCTAGGGTTTGGATGACCAGCCGATTGATCGGAGGGGGCCTCTCCGACCGCCAGTCTAGCCCAAAGTAGGGCCAAAGTGGAGTATTGCATGTCATGAACTGCTCATCCACCTGTGCTCTATCCTTAAGCATCACGGGTCGCCGCCCACGGCCAACAGGTGGCCCATTGGGAGTCTTACCCCTCTGCAGAGGTGCAGTCGGTGCATTCTAACGCCCCAGCCGACAGGCGGGCGACCACTTGTAATTTCGACCTCCGAAGGTCATTTCGGCAAGATTTTACAAAGAAAAAGAACAAAATTCCAATTATGCGATTTTTTGCAACAATCTGCACTTTTCAAACATTCTCCGTTGTCTTCTTTCTTATTACAAAACGACCAAATAAGTAAAGAACTTTACTTATATAACCTTTAGCCGAAAGCAAATAGTCACATGCCGTCGCTACTGCCGGTTTTTGATTAACAGCTGGTATTTAGAACACAAACTAGATTTAATGTTAAAGTTTTGCTTAGCTAGACTATTTTTACAAAGTACACAAAAACACCATACTAGCTAAAAACTTACATACTAGTAAAATCTACATTACCCAATATCGCCAAAATGTTTCCTTACTGTACCGAACTTTAATACACACACACACACACACACACACACACACACACACACATATATATATATATATATATATATATATAGAGAGAGAAGAGAGAGAAGAGAGAGATAAAGATAGATAGTTATGATATATACGTAATATGGTGTACTTTATAAGTAACCGGGCTCAAGCTCATGGATATAGCATTTATATCTAAGATGAGGTAACGTGGGCATGGATCAGCGGTGCCTGATTACTTCCAGTTCCCCCTATGTGATCTTCAGACCAAGTCTTGATCTTGTCTAAGGATCCCAGAAGCGAGAAACTGATATATATATATATATATATATATATATATATATATATAAAGAGAGAGAGAGAGAGAGAGAGAGAGAGAGAGGAGAGAGAGAGAGAGAGAGAGAGAGAGATTACTAACAATTCGGTATAAAAAAATAAACTGACAATACCAAGCAGAGTTGCGTTTACATTTTCACTACTCTAACTTAATATACATATTCTCCAATAATGATTATCTTATTATAATGGAGATTGGTGTGTTTTTCGGTCTGTAACCGAAACTATATTACTATTCGAGTCACAATTCCCTTAGTAATTGACGTCACATTCACCATGAATTTATCCTTATTTTACCTCAATTATTAATAAAATTGTTTTACATTATTATACTGTTAACCATATCTACATACTAATAACATGTAATTGTTTATAATTATACAACAAAATAGGCGGTTGTACAGTGTGAATGGGAAGGCTAAATTGCATATTAATATTAAAAATCGAATTTAATGAATATTGTGCTTAGTATTATTGATTTCTAACTGTTTGGTTTTATTTTAATGAATATAAGTAAAAAATCTCTTCATGAATCTTAAATGAAATCCATTAACAGATAAATAACTGTCATTTTATTCTTTACTTCCTCTTTATAACTAAATATTAATTAGAAAAAATAACAATGAAAGACAGAGGATGATAAGAGTAAGTTTCAGTTGTTCTATTTTATTATACTCCCTCTGTTTCAAATCTTTTATTATACTCCCTCTGTTTCAAATCTTATCTGTATTTTATTTAGTTTCATTAGCCTTTCTAATTTTATACAATTTTTATTTACATTAAAACTTAAATACTTGCACGGAGGTGCATATATTTGCTAGTAATACTAATATTATAATTATAATATGGTGCTTATTGCTTATGCTTAAAATCATTATTATATTATAATTTTTTTTCGTAATTTTTGTTAGAAAATCATCTTATTTGTTATTGATACTGATGAAGACCTTTGGGTTATTTCTAGTTGGGTAATATGAGTGACCCAAAAAACAGAACCCAAATTATTATTTATTTCATTAAAACTAACCCTAGACCCCAACCCTAAGTCTAAACCCTAACCCTAAACCCTAAACCTAACCCCAAACCCACCTTGTTGTACTTAAACTTAAAAAAATTAAAATTTAAATTACATTTTATTACAAAATTGTGGTTCTTTTTTTTTCTAGGTCACCCTGTAATATTATGTTACTCAACTAGGTGGGTCAGGTAGGTTTAGGGTTTAGGTTTTGGGTTTAGAGTTTAGTTTATTGGGAAAATAAAATAATTTGGATCTGTTTTTTTTTGGGGGTCACTATAATATTATGTTACTCAACTAGGGAGTGTTAGGGTGAGGGTTAGGGTTAGGGTGAGGGTTGGAGTTTAGGTATAGTTAGGGTTTAGGTTAGGGTTGGGGTTTAGAGTTAGTTTAATGGAAAAATAAATAATTGGTTTTGTTTATTCTGGGACATTTGAATATCATGTTCCTCAACTAGGAAATAACCGACCTTTGTATCAGAGTGTTCTGAGTGTCCACATTCGACTAATGAGTATTGTGAATGCCGGAGGAAAACAATATGAACATTTGAGTGATTAATATGTTTATTTAGATATGTCGTTATTTTATAAATTTAAATTAATAAATATGTTTTGGAGCGCCTTTTGTTTTTAATTACTCTATACCACCCTATTACAGCCACATTTGGTATATATCTATAATATATATAATATATATAATATATATTATATATATATTTCTCGAGGAATGTGCTTAATTGAAGTCATACCTAATTTTGAAAATTGATTTTTCATAATTTCATGAATTTAAGCGGGCATATATGTTCAATGTAAGGGTAAACAAATCGAAGGAAAATTTCAGGTCACTGAATGTACATTTCGAACCTATTAGGTTCACCAGCAAGGTTGTAGACATGGGAAATGCTCAGTGTGTGACTTGAAACCTCGCTGTTAAGCTGACAGGCGAAGTCTCTAACTTTACACTAAGCTTGCCATTTCCCACATTCTTCGTTTGTTTTGAAACTTATGTATATCACTTTTTATTGACTTGCTACCCGACAGTATGAGTTAAGTAAACAAACAAATATGTTATTTTTATATGGCTTTAAGCCGACAATTTTTAGAGGATATGTGCTTAATTGAGAAATGATTAATAAATGCTTCAAGTTACTTCGTAAGAGCTGTATTATTCAATTAAGTTTACAATACATTTAAGAGTCTGTTTTAACCAATGGTTTCGGAGCCTCACTTAGGCTGATTGGTCGTCATCAGAAATGTTTCATTTTCTGATAACGACCAATCACCTAGGTGAGGCTCCGAAACCATTGGTTTAAAACGGACTCTTAAATGTATTGTAAAACTATATATAATATATATATATATATATACTATATATATATAATATAGAGGGGGAAGAACATGAATCTATGATTTATATATGATCTAGGAAGAAGGAAAACTTCAGTCTAGAGAAGGAACTCTGAATTCCAAACCTGTTGATCTCCGCTTAAGAAATTGACCATGTATCACATCTGCTCGTGCGGAGGTTTTTTGGTAAAATATATATATCAGCTAATGTAAGGGAGGTCCCCATGCTCGTAGCGATAGCGTGCTGTTCGTGTAATACTTAGTAATGCTGTTCGATCCAGTCGAGTCCTATATTCAGTTTCGTCTAATAGCTTCTTGAATAGGTATGGGCTACTCATGTATCCCCGTGTAATCGCGCAGGACGGTTCTTCTACAATGATGGTTTTGTCAATAAATACTCAACGAAAGTTGATAATCATTAAACAAAGAAACCAATCCTATAGCAAATGTTAAGGAGTATTTATGTTACATAATCTATGCTTAGAATTATTGTCAACCCCCTGTATTTTGAAGGGAATGCCCCTTTTCAAATATCGTGAAGTCACATGGGACTTGTTGGGTCCTCAGTTTCAGCTTGGATGTCAGGCAGAGAATATGTGCCATAGCTGGTACTCACCTGCACACGCGCGTGAGTTAGTTAGAGAAATATGTTAGTTAAGTAAAATAAAGGTTAAATAAATAATATGGTTTTGTGGTTGATGAAAGTCTTGGCAACAAGACTGACCTGAAGAAGAAATGAATCAAGTACGACAAACAGCAAGACAGAGACGTTAGAAGAGACGCTAGAAGAAAACGTAAGATACCAAAGATGAGCAGAAGAATAATAGAAGTAAAGAAAGGGTATACAACATTTATCTATTCAGGTTAAAGTAAATATGAATAATCATACAAGTGAGACACAGCTGAATGGCAATAGTTTAGCACAAGTCCTAGAGAGAAGTCACACTGTGACGAACCAATCTATGAGCAAGAATTTGAAAATTTAGATGATTACGAAAACCGAGGTTCGAATTGTATAAGCTATTGTAACAAGTCATTCGTGATGAACGAACAAATAATCGTAGCAATGTCTCGCTAGATTATCCTGTTAAAATTACAAGATAATAGCTCCCATCTATCTGTATACAATTACACAACTCATTCCGCTAATCTAAAAATGTAACAGTAACCCAGCAAAAGACGGCGAGACTTTTATTAGAGAATAAAGTAATTTCCTGTCCAATTTGCAACTGAATGATAAATGTTTTTACGATTATGTGCGCACAGAATGACATTTCTATCTATCTATCTATCTATCTATCTCTCTCTCTCTCTCTCTCTATATATATAATATATATATCTCTCTATATATATATATACATACACCACACACACACACACACAATACTATATATATATATATATATATTATATATATAAAGATAATTCTACTGAGTCAGACGAACCTACTATTAGTTTCGCATAAAGCTCTTCAGGCTAAAATCTGACTTTAAGTCAGATTTTAACCCTGAAGAGCTTTATGCGAAACAATAGTAGGTTCGTCTGACTCAGTAGATTATCTTTATTACTTGGCTCTACTTAGGTATCGAGCACTTTTACAATTAGCTTCTCCTAGCGGTTATATGAAATATATATATATCTTATATACATATTATACATATAATTATTTTTTTTTGGCCAAATACTATACCAATAGATTATTTTTTGTTGGTACGAATATCTTGGTCTTTCTTTTTTTTTCAAAATTTTTTTTTCTTCCTGGTTGATGTTTGGTAGTATATTTTTACAATCAAATTTCTGCCGGTTTTTTTCTCTCCGCAAGGATCTACCAACACGCTTGGTTATATATAATATATATATATATATTAATATATAATATAATATATAATATATATATATTAAGGTTACTTTCAAAATCCAGAGATGAGTATTCCAAATTTTAATTGAAGTCAATCTGGTCACCTTAGATGAAATAACTAAAAACTGCATTCAGACAGACACCGATTTAATTGTATACAACACGCTTCAAAAAGCCGTCCCATCGTGGTGTAATAGCTACTAAGCTAGTCGCACAGATCCATTTATTATCTAATAACGAGTTTAATCCTCTCTAGGTTCTCAATACTTTTGCCCTTGTGTCGTATCCAACCAATGGCGAACGGATTTGTAAATACTACCACCCCTGGCAACAACAATTGGATTAATACTAATTATAATAATTTTTTAGTTATGTATCAGTAAATTAACTAATAAGTAATAAGCTGCAAACCATTTTCTTTAATAGCTGAAACTTGGATAATTTTCTTATTCGATCGATAGAAAATTGGTTGATGTTGAAGTATTTCTTCATCTTGTCATAGAGTAAAGAGGATTAGATCATTTCTTCGGAAATGCACATAAAATCATATAAAATACATGAAATTATATAAAAACAATCCGTATATAAATCCAGTTGGATATTAAAAAAATGTCTTCATTGTCAAAAGTCTCTTAGCGGCTATTGTTGGTGGTTGTACCAGAGCTTGATCATCTCTGATAGGTTTACCAGGCGAGGGAAGTCTGATTTGGAAGACCCGAAACTTCCCAATGAACCCTGCGGATTACACACTGACAAATCACCAGGCCCCAATGTAGGAGCGTATATTTAAAGCAGGTGGAATTTGTTTTAATGATAAAGCACCATCATCTAATGAAGATCTATTAACAGCCATTCGGGGAAAATTGGAACCAAAATTTTAGAAGAATATTGCTTTGAATTAGTCGAACCCATTCCTATAAAAATTCAGGATGTCATGGAATTCGAAGTACGACAAAGCAATTATTTGTTCCGAATTTTTGAGATGAGGCTTGATAAGCTGTATAATTTGTATTTTTTAGACTGTTGTCATCATCTCTTTTGTTATATACGTAACATTTTGAACAATGTTTCGACTGAAGAAGGTCGAGGGAATATGGGCCGAAACGTTGGTATATAACAATAAAGATGAGAAAGACATTCTGAAAAATCCAAATAATATAAACTAAGTATTGATTCTATTATTTTTTGTCATTGAATTCAATTAGATTTTCACAATATTGGGCTATTCCATATCTATGCGTATGGCTTGAAAAAAAATTGATCAACTTAATCTAGTCCAGTTTGTTTAAGAATATCATTTTAAGCCAGAATGTTCAGCTATTAAATAATTTTTAAATTTTAGGGTTAAGGTTGCGGATGGTGTTTGGTCTTCGGAAAACGCCCTAAGTTTTTTTTTTTTGAAGTGACACCGATTCGGCTACGGACTTTTTTTAGCAGCCTCTGGCTAGCGGTTTTTGAGGCAGGAGGCCGGGACGAAACTCTGTGAATATGACAAGAAATTAATATGGGAGACTAGCTTACTAATAATAAACCATCATGGACGCACTCTTTTGGTAGCGATTTATGTGTAATTTCTTAGCTAATAGATATTCTTTGGAGGTGAATTATGCTGTCCGTGCTGGCAATCCTGATATCCTGAAATATCAACAACAAAAAAATCCACTATACATTTTTAATTGGATTTAGATCCGACAGTTCGCTGGCAATGTCATCATTCTTTTTCCTTTCCGTAATTTTTCTAAAAGTTATATTTTCATGAAGCCAGTATATTCAGCTAATAAATAAAAATGTTTTGAAACTTATTGTTATGAGCTTATTTAATGCTAAATAAAATTATCATCATCATCATGTTGCGCAAGTAGCACGGATATCCATGACAATCTCTAGCCAACCTTCCCTATTATTCATTGCTCTGGAGCTCTTCTGCGCAGCAACCAGCATCCTCACATTTGTCAATATATATATTTACCAAACCCCTCCGCACGAGCAGGATGTGACACAAGGTCAATTTCTTAGGCGGAGTTTAACGGGTTTAAATTCAGAGTTTTCCTTCTCCTAGACTGGTTACCTAGCCAAGGTTAAAGAGTTCAGTCTACCCTACTATTTACTCATAGCTGGAGGGAGAGTAGGATTCATACCTTTCCCAAGGGTATTAGCGCAAGTGAACTGCAATTACCACATCGGGGTGACGAGTCCAATTTCCCATGACTTTAACCATTACACCACGCGCTTCCTCACATTTGTCAATGTAGTCCTTGCTGGGCGCCCACACTAAAAGCCGATAGCTTATGAGCTCGTCCCTGCTTCTCCAGCATGTCCTGTATGCCTGGTCCGTAAACAAGTGAACATCTATTAATGTGCAAATTCCATAAGTTTTGCTAGAAGTAGTATGTGCGATTCCTTAATATTGATCTGAGTTAAGGGAAGAATCGAAAAACATGTTTTAGTTTCAATTGCAACAATATGTTTATGTGTAATTCTATAGTTTCCTTTCTTTTGTAGGTTGCACCCCGCTTCATTATGCTGCGTGCTGCAATCCTGATATCACGCAGTACTGACAAATTATTTTACACACTACGGTTTATCTCTGGACACAGTAAAACAAAGAAGGTAAGAGTCCACTTCAAGAAGCGTACCAGCTCGGACACACAATTTGTGCGAAGATACTCCAAGATGCCACTTCGAGCAAGAATATTTCGTCTGAAACAGAAGGAATACCATGGCGCATGATCAAAGATCACATGACCCGAAAAACACGACTTCAGAGGAAGCAGACGCGGAAGGAGACAATTCCGAACGACTTCCGCCCACATCAAACGAAATGACACGCCTGCTACACACAAGGTGGAGAGACAAGAGTTAAGTCCCTGATTGCTTAACCACGACAACAACGGGTTCGATATCTTCTTCGCAACCAGCATCTCCCAAAATCACGGAATCGTCAGAGACGCACAACAATTGTTACATTAGTTTCCTTGAAGACAGACGCCCAAGAATTGCTTGACTACATCGCGAAAGTTTTGAATATTATTTCAGATCAGAATTCAGTAGAAGAGAAGATCGATCATAGCCGATGGGCTACCAAAATAGATGCCCTGCATTTACCGGTCTCTACTTCAACGTCCTTATCAGCTCTCCCTTTTGAAACAAGTGAGACGTTCAAAGGCAACCGAATCTCTGCCGACGACGAGCCTGAAACCAAGATCAGGTCCCCAAGCGTTGAGAAAAAAGAAGAACTACGAAAGATGCTTACCCGACGGAGCGCGTACGTTCTTAACCAGATTACCAAACCCAACGAATGGAACGTTACGCAGCTGATCGCGCCAAAAGCCAAAGACTACCGCAACGATCCCGAATACATGATCAGCGTCACCAATCTAGCACGGGAAATCGACGGCTCGGATAAGAAACCACTTTGCCCGACCCCAACAAGCTCGGCCCGGTCGGGCGCCAACAAGAAATCCAAAACCCAAGAACGCCCGGTCCCTACTTGGAGAAACGACATCAAAAAGCTCTTCGATCATTACGAATATCACTGCTCTTTGTCCTACCGGCGCCCAGCTCGTCTCCCGGAAGACTCAATTACAGCCGGACAATCTGACGGCAAGGATAACGAAACGAGCCACGGGGGAAGTGGTACCGGAAGTAGCAATATCAACGTTTCGGTCGATAGGCTAAATCGCCGCCAACGACGCTCCAGCAATTTTTCGCGATCGTCCGTTTTTACTGACCCCCCAAACCAAAGAAAGTTGAGGTCACGACGATCGTCTATTCTCTCTCAACAGAGTTCAGGCATTGTGACAGAGGAGCCGTGCGTGCCGGGAACGCCCACAAGGAATACGTGAGGACCATGAGTTCGATTCAACGCGCAGCAGTGCATCGTCACAAAAAACTCAGTCATGCTTAGAATATATATATACTGAACATAAAAGAAAATATTCAGTTTCAAAAATTTATATTAAACTCTTTATATTGTTTCCAGTTAGTAAACAATCATAGTGATACGTAGTGCCTTTTCTTTCACGGCACTAAATAGATATATGTTATATATTGGTCTTTTCACGATACCAAATCAGCATATA
Organism: Doryteuthis pealeii; assembly: GCA_023376005.1. Lineage (NCBI taxonomy): Eukaryota > Metazoa > Mollusca > Cephalopoda > Myopsida > Loliginidae > Doryteuthis > Doryteuthis pealeii. The sequence goes on along the minus strand of CM042148.1, from coordinate 38,018,036 downwards.
ACGTTATATACCTTTCTTACTTCTTACTCTGGTCGTCTATTCTTCTGGCCGGCTTTGGTATTCTGATCGTCTATCTTCTAACATCTTGGTCTGGTATATCTTCTAAAGTCTGGTCTTCTTGCTATGTTCCTGCTGGCTGGTCGTCCTGGATTCATTTCTTAGTCTTGTTACCAAGACATTCATCAACCACAAGAACATGTTACTTATATAAACTTTTATTTCCTTAACTATACATTTCACGTAACTAAATATCTGACTAACATAGCGCACGCGAGTCCCAGCCTTAGGCAGAGCACAAAATGGCCGACTGATCTGCTTGATGTCCAACTGCAAACTGGGGACTCTGAAAAAGGTCCCACGTGACTTCACATATTTGGCGGGCTTCTGTAATTTTCCATAGAAGGACCCGGCCATGGTATGAAAGGGGTCATCCCCTCAGAATTACAGGGGATTGACAATAATCTTATGCAACCGCATTGATTATGTAACAATAGTTTCAAAAACTGTTCTCAATAAAAAATACTTAGTTATATGATAACAAGTATTCCTATCCGATGCAAATAATCTGTATACAGTTGTATCGTTTAAACTATTCTTATACAATACTAATAACATTGGTTTACAAAAAATGTGAATAGGTGTTTTTTTACTAATTTGGGTGTACTGAATTCAAATTCATAAACAGTTTTGCTCTATCACCTCTAGTTTTCTGTCTGTTAAATAGTCTCATTTTAGTATAAACAGAGTATATACGTGCTTATTTCAATAGTTGCAGCAGCGTATTACAGATAAAACAGGATAGATAAAGAACATTGACGGAATAAATATACTTGGATGACACAATGTACACAATTCATAGTACCGCAGACAGTTAGAAATGTGCTTTCTTAGATGATCTGCTGACTGCCAGTGCACTACTGACCAGTGCAGTACTAGATGTTGATTGAGACGTGTTGGCTACACTTAACTGTCAAAATGCGTCTTGATATATAGCTATATATATATATAATGTAATGCTATCACTTACATATAAACTAAAAAATAATAACTAAAAAAGAAGACATAAGTCACACAATATAAGAAATTAACCGTGAATGCATATACGCCTTTATGTACAGTATGTGTACAAAATGTACAGTATACATATCTAAAAAAAACTAGAGGTGATGAGTAAAAATGGATTTCAAATCTGAATTCAGCTGCACCCCCAAATTAGGTTAAAACAGCTATTTTTGTGCTTGTCTCAATTTCTTTGTAATTATATGGCTTCAAGTAATTATTTTCATTTAATAATAGTCATTTGTTTGCACGATCATAGGGTTATATATATATATATATATATATATATATATATATATATATATAATGAAAATGGAGGTGAATCCGACGATATGTTGAAAAGAAAATAAAGGAAAGAAAGTATTAAATGGATAAAGTAGGATATTTCAATTAATTCAACTTACACGTATTTCGGTCAGGGTCATTATAACTGTCTTTTTTCCCACCGTGTTTGAACACTTTCTTCACGTTATTTTAAAAAAAGTTATTTTTTCGAACATTTCAAAAATTCTCCGCGTTCAAACGAATTTTATTTTAAAAAAATAAGGATTTACTCTGAGTAAGGTCGATATTTCTTTGTGTGCGGAACATTTCTACATTTTTTCTACTATTATTATTTCATTTCATTTTGTTATTTAAAAATAATAATAGATAGAACAATGTACACATGGATAAACTCCTGACCAAAACACGTGCAAGTTAAATTGATTAAAATATCCTACTTTATCCATTCAATACTTTCTTTCCTTTATTTCTATTTTCAACACACACACACACACACACACACACACATATATATATATATATATATAATAATGGCTATCAACTCGTGTTTGAGTGAGACCATTTCCTGTTGTTTTCATTTTTTTTTCATCATAGTTAGTTGCCGGTAGCATTTGACACTCTATCCTTGTCTTTTCTCAGATGACTCTCCAGCCCAGCCCTGGAGAGACATACTCTTCCACATAAACTACATGTTGGAACTTCTCCACTTTGAATGTTATATATATAGGGTAGACTGGACTCTTTAACCTTAGATTGGTAACCTATCTAGGAGAAGGAAAACTCGGAATTCAGATCTATTTAACTCCGCTTAAGAAATTGACCTTTTGTCGCACCCTGCTCGTGCGAGTGGTTGATGTATAATATATATATATATATATATATATATATATATATATATATATGAAAATTAAAATTCCACATGACTTTGTTCCAGCCATCCTCTCTCCGTTTCAAAATCCGTCGCATGCGACATGACGTCATTATAAATGTCTTCTCGGTCGCATTTGAATACTCTCTGCACGTGATTTTAAAAAAAGGTCTTTTTTCGAACATTTCAAAATATCTCCGAGTTCCAACGAATTTTATTTTAAAAAATAAGGATTTACTCTGAGGAAGGTCGATATTTCTTTGTGTGTGGAACACATTTCTACATTTTTTATATTATTATTATTTCATTTCATTTTGTTATTCAAAAATGATAATAGATTGAGCCCAGTCTTCCCTATATGTATACCTGGAGCGAGGGTAGAATTAACAAATGCAAACAGCCTCGTCCAGGGTTTAAAACTCGGATTATGGTTTATACATAAGTTATATACTTGAATCTAGAATTGATTCCTCATGATTATATTATATACTGGAAACCATATAACAGTGTGCAAACAAATTAAAATTATCGGACCATGTTACCTTTAAGCACCCAAGGGGTGACCTGGATTCATAAAGACATGTTTCGCTTTGCACCGTCAATATCCGGTTGTTTGTTAGGGTTAGGGTTAGCAGTTAGTTTTATATATTTTAAAAACGCGTCTAAAAATCGTCTGGTAACAAACAACCGGATGCTGATGGTGCAAAGCGAAACATGTCCCTCTGAATCCAGTTCGCCCCTGGGGTGCTTAAAGGTAACTTGGTCCCAATTATCAAATAGAAATAATTACTTTAAATCGTTCAATTATTAGTATTAGAGGAGAATGTTTGAAAACATACAACTGTGTGCAATTCTTTTGTATTGGATCGAGATACTGTCATACAACTGACTGCAAAAAATTCTTTAGAAAGAACTAAATAACAATTGTAAATATAAACATACATAGGACGTGATTCTCTACTATATCTGCATGAAATAACCTTTGACAGCTTGAAATGCCGTTAAAATCGGTCAATCAATCACTCAACCAATTGGATCGCCGATTCCATTTCGAACATTTCTGTATAGAAATCTCAACAGATGATTTTGCCTGGTAATTTCGACATTAAAATAACTGCAGTTTCTAAAGAGATAATTTTCAAGCATTTCCGTAATATTTTTGCAAACAGCGTGGGGGAATCTCCGTGGCTCAGTGAGTAACGTGCTGAACTGTGACAAAGTAGTAAGCGAGTTCGAACTCCAGTCCCACAATTTCGTTCACTTTCGGACTAATACCTATGGAAAAGGTATGACTCTCCCAACTCCAACCATGGGTTTAAAAGTACCACTTCTATTATTCTACAAGGATGGCTTTGGCATAAAATAACCAGCGAAGGTTGAAATGTCTTTAAACAAATAAACCAATGAAAAACTTTTGCAAAGAGTACATTGTGGAATTTGTAACACATACTCTACTTTCCTTGTTGATATATGTGGAATGCTTAGGTAGGTAGCACGAACACTCTCCAATTGTTTTTCGGACATTAACGGTCTCCCACATACATCCTGATGTTTTGATTCTCTTCCCTTAGTCTTAAATTGTCTATCCGAAGAGGATTTGCGGAAAAGTATTCTAAAATATTTTTTTACGACAGTAACAGAATTTGATTAGTTTAATCAAATCGCAGAAAATGTCTTTTTAAGTTTTTGTCTTCCTAGATGAAAGTAGAACGCATCCAATCATTAATAATGAACTCAAATTAGTTATCTACGAGATGTGTCTGAAAATTAATGAGACTGTTGTCACAAACAATTCATTTAGAATTAAAACAACAAACTAAATGTTTTGTCCTCCAAAGTAGTCCCCCTCTTGAATCTAATGCACCTTCCCATCCTTCTCTGTCACGCTTCTCTGCTCTACTAGAAGGATTCCTCTGGTATATCTCTCAGCTCCGTCGTCACGGACCTCTTGATGGCCTGAACGAATTCAAAACGGGTCCTCATGATGGGTCCCTTCAGCTTGGAAAAAAGAAAAAAGTCACGATTTGTCCTGCCTCAAATATCGTCCCAAGCTGAAAGGGCCCATCATGGGGACCCGTTTTGAATGCGTTGAGCCCATCAAGAGGTCCGTAACGACGGAGCTGGGTGACATACCAGAAGAATCCTACCAGCAAAGCAGAGAAGCGTGAGAGAGAGAAGGATGAAAAAGTGCCTTTGATTCAAGAGGGAGACAACTTTGAAGGAGAAAACATTTAGTTTGTTGTTTGGATTTTAAATGAATTGTTTGTGACAGTTTCATAACTTTTTAGACACACCTCGTATAAAACTCTGGATAGTAATGATGAATATATTAGTTTTTAAAAAATAAATTTTAAAAATATGTTAGATACCTCACTATTCTTCTTTTTTTTCAAATTAATCTTAAACCAGATTACATGCAAATGTGTTTTACTAATCAGAATATAAAAAAAATAAAAGGAGACTTTGTCTTCGATATTTCGAATGAATTTTACTTATATATCAGCATTAATATCAATAGTTGCAGTTATGTTTGTTTGTTTTGTATAAATTTAGCTAACAATAAAGTGCCGTTACTAATAAATACATTCAGAGATTCGAGTTTAAATCCTAGGTGAAACTGTTGTATTTCACTGCCTGTCTGATAAGAAAACTCAGGTACTCCCATGTCCTTGTCGACGAATCTTTGACTTTCAGGGTGTTGTCACTCATATTCTGAAATTACAGTCACAATTTGGGAGCGGGATTTTTGGGCTGCCGTAACATCTTGAATTCCATTGGAACACATTTAATTCCTTTCGAATCTCCTGAAACAGTCCCACATTAACAGCCAAACACTATGAAATCTTCGTATTGGAGTATTCCGATACGCGTAAAATGCGAAGCAATACAGCATGCCGTTTTCCAATATCTCTGCAGGGAGTGAATTGGATATTGGCCTACTTTCGTCCAAAGACAGGTGCCCGACTGAATCAACCACGGTACACAAAACCTGAAAACAACAAAACTCATGCACGGAATTAATAATTCAAAAATGGCGGCAACCTACCCATTGCACACTGTATATATTCACTTAGCTAATTGCAAACATACATAGACTTTTATTATTCTAACATTAATATTAAACATAAAAAATAAAGAAGAAAAGAAAGAGTTTACAATAGAGATCCTAAACAAATAGAATTGTCAACCCATAATAATAATATATATTCATACTAAATTTATATATTATATAAGATATTATATATATATATATATATATAATACTATATATCTTTATAAAATATAAATATATATATATATATATATATATATAAATACATAATATATTTATATATATAATATATATATATATTATTATATATTACACACACAAATATATATATATTATAATATATATATAAAAGACAGAAATTTTTTGTTTTTTTAACTGATATTCTGTGAATGAATAATATAAAATGTGTGAATTACGTCGTGCTGTTATTTGCCTCACTTTCTTGAGCTCTTTGTTCTTTCTCAATCCAATAAAAATCTCCTTTGATTCAATTCTTCCATCAATAATTTCGAATAACTTAACAAAAAATGACCCTAACAGACGATCCTGTTAAATGGAAAATTTAAAATAATTAAAACGACGGCTGGAAGAGAAAAATTAAAGACAATTTTAGATTTAGTTTGAAAAAAAATCGTTATTGTTTTAGAATATGATTTGTTACCCTATTTTTCAACGTTCTCTCTCTCTCTCTCTCTCTCTCTCTCTCTCTCGCTCTCTTATCTATCCTATCTATCTATCTCTATTATCTCTATCTCTCTCTCCTCTATCATCTAATCTATCTATCTCTTTCTGTCTGTCTTCTGTCTGTCTCTATCAATATCTCATAATTTATTATATATATACTAACACACGCGCGCGCGCGCACACACACACCACACAGACACACACACACACTATAGTATATATATATTATATATATATATATATTATGGTAATAAGATATATATAATGGTAATGTTATTTAAAAATAATAATTAGATTGAATATGTACACATGGATAAAACTCCTGACCGAACACCTTAAGTAATATTGATTAAAATATCCTATTTTATCCATTCATACTTTCTTTCCTTATTTTCTTTTCAACATACCGTCGATTCACTTCCAATTTCATTTTACATATAAAGTAATATTTACCCAGCTTTTTCGTCGCAAACAGAATAGTGATAAAAAGGTCCCCAGGTATGTTTGATATCCACTGGTGATCGAAAATCCAGTTCAGTTTTAATGGATCTCCAATACTAGCTTGCTTCAAACTATCAGCACGACAGGGTACCCTTGATGAGGTGGGATGGTAAGTATTTCAAATATGTTCGATGCAATACAGTTTCGCAAATATATGTGCATCTAGTGAGGATCAGAACTCGTTGCATAGTAGTAAGGATCTGCGAGACTATCTTTGCTAAAAATTACTGCCACGATAGAACGCCCTTCTACAGCGTTGATGGTAGGTATTTTCCCAACCCGTTCGTCACGAGTTGAATGCAACAACAACGGTCGCAAATACAATCCACCCCGTGGGAATCGAACTCACTCTCAGTAATAAATGGCTTCTGAATCTAGCTTGTAAACCATCACATCACCGTGGAGCTCTCTCGGAAAAAGTGGAGTAGGTATGTGTTTTTCGACCAATTCACCACCTGTTGAATGGACACGTCCCAAGTATGGAGCATCCAGCGGATCGAATTCACTATTTAGTAGATATGGATCTGCGGAGACTAATATGTTAACCATTACAATACGCCTTGCGCCGTTGTAGTATGTCTTTGAACAGCAGCGATGATTTAAGAAGGCACGAATAATCGTTTTTGACAAGGAATGGCAAGATATTTGCTTTTCTTCAATTAATTCGTTGTGTACAATTTCCTTTCGTGTCAGAGAATTAATTATAAGAAGGAGATGAAGATTTGGTAGCTGATATGATTTTTAAAAACAACTTTAACAGACATTCATTAATAATTAATAGAATATTATTGGATCAATTTCAGAAGAAAAAGACAATAACAACTGCCACAAGAAAATGACAATACAAATAAAAATGAATTCAAAAAAACATTTAGAAAATAGATTGTTGTTTGTTTGTTTATTAATTTTACGAGTATATCAACCCCGTCTGGGGTTAATGTCATACTACAGTTAGGAAGTGATAACTATCATGTATTTATATTATACTTTATAGTAATGTTTTAAAATGTGTTCAGCATTATTGAGGATTATGTCTATGGTATTGATTGTTTCATGTCTATAGTCTAGGCTATAATTTGTTTCCATCTGGGGTTATGTCATGCCTAACGGTTAGGAAGTTAATATAGTTGTGTATTTATATTTATACTTTTTAATAATTGGTTTTAAAAATGTGTTAGCATATTGGGATTATGTTGTATGTATTGAATTTGTTTCATGTCTATATTCTATGGTGTGATTTTTTCCCTCAAAAAAAAAAAAGGAGAATTATCCTCCATGTTGACATTCTTCAAACAGATCCTTCATATTGTTTGCTTTAAAATAACGGTTTCTGATTGAAGCAAAAAACTGCCAGTTCCATGGATAAGTGCTTTAACTGTACAAAGGTGTTTGACATGTTCTACATTGTGGTTGGTTTTCTGTTTGAGTATATAGGACTTGTTAGTCTTGTAGGACCAATGCTTAAATCGGACACAATGTCTTATTCCTTTCCTAGACTTCCTTAAAGTTGGTCTCCAGCCTCCCAAAGTGGGTTTTATTCGGAAGAGTTTATTGTAGATGTTTATTCCATGTTGTTGCCATTTTGCATGAAGTAATCTATTAATTTTAGGTTTCAAATCAGTGTTATGGTATCTTGAAAAAATTGTCGGGGATCAAATCTAGAGCCGGATTAGCTGCGGGTCTGCTCTTTCATTCCCCCTCACTCCTATATGACTTGATATCCAAGCATTCATAATCTCCTAGAGTCAGACATCAAGTCTAATCTATTCAGGAGCTTAATGATGGAGGGTCTTCCATTTGTTTTTTCTTAAGATAGTTTAGGACGGAAGCGAGTCTGAGAAGATTATAATATTTTTGGTGGTATTTCATAGTTATGTCAAGTTCAGATTGAAAGAAATGAACTTTCATTTGAGAGAGAGTTTTGCTTACAAATTTTAATTTAAAATAGCTGACATTTGTCATTCCTTAGGCCTGATTGCAGGTTTTGTAGGATATAAGCGGCGTTGAAAGAAGCCTACTCTAAATATAGACTCGTTGCTACCATCACAGACCTGGGGTAGACTTTCTATTTTCAATCACTGGCACTGCCTGCTGCTGCTTCTGCTGACTTAATAGACCCCATTTCTGAACGCTATGTCATTGACACTTGGATTCTCATTGAACGTCCACGGACTTACAAAGAATACTCTAAAACCGGATCTTATTGCTTGACTTACCTTACTTATTCATCTGGAACTAAGAGGCCCCACCAGAACTAACAGGGTCCATCTGTAAATATAGTGATTGGTTGGGGTAGCATTCTAGAATATATGTGACATTTATCTTGTAAGGGCTAGGATGGTTTTTGTCTCACTTAGAGAAATAGAGAGAGAAGAACATAGTTAAAATTGTTATTATAATCATAGCAACGTATTGGATTAGAAGTCGCATAAGTATACTTGAAATAACACCCCCCCAATTTTTTTTCATCATAAATCCCCACCTGATCCTAACATAAACAACCCCCCTCATCGGGAAATATATTCAAGGAGAAACTAAATTCTTTCAGGATCTTCAACAAAATATCACACATCTTTTTATCCAATCAAAAAATCATACTTATGAACATGAACGCTTATTTAAAAATGTTCTTATTCATATAATAATATATATATTATATATATATATATATATATATATATGTGTAGTGTGTGTGTGTAGGTGTGTGGTGTTGTGTTAAAAACATTACTGACGATTCATTACTACCTCCCATTACAATACTACGCTACTGCCATTCTAAAAGCAAGCAACCGAAACATCTCCCTCAGTTTCACACCTTGAAGATGGCAGATAGACATGCGAAAGCGCTCGTGAATAAACTTTTGGTATGATTGCAAGCAGCAGTTCCGCCACTGACATTAAAAAGATGAGGCTAGGGACGTAGAAAGACTTCGACAAAAATCTCGTCCGACAAGTATCTCACGTAGAGTTCTAACACAACATGTTAAAAGAAAAAAACGCTACCAAAATTACTATAATATATATATTATATATATATATATTATATATATATATAATATATATATATGATATTTAATTGAATCATACCGATTTGAAAATTAATAGTGATAATTAATTTTCAAATTAGATTGACTTCAATTAAGCACGATATCCCCCCCAAATTGTCGGCATTCCCATCTCAAACATATTTGTATTGTACTTTCATAATATATATATATATAATATATATACTATATATAATATATATAAAAGTGTGCGCACGTTTAAGTTAAACTAAGTGTCAACTTTCATAATTCAATGAGATACTTTCCTTGAGCTTAAATCCACAAAGTATCTAATGTTATGACAATAGGAAAAATTACAAAATTTAGTTTTTGATTTTTACTGATAAAAATTGATAATTCATTAATTAAAACGCAATCAATTTATGGACTACTCACAATTCACCATATGTAAATTCTCTCTCTTG
>CM042148.1:38003540-38008018 GCA_023376005.1 Doryteuthis pealeii | reverse complement strand
ACCAGCAGAAAGCCTGGACGAAGACAGCAGGAACATGACCTTTATGTGATTCGGATAAAACTGAGTTCATATGTTTTTAAACAGGTTGGAGACACCTCCACACTTGATGGTAAGCCCTAAAATCTGTAGACCACTTCTCGTACCTAGGTAGTAATATCTTATCCACAGAAAGCCCGAAGAAGGCAGCAAGGAACATTGACCTTTATGTGAATTCCAATAAAACTGAGTTCATATGTTTTAAACAGGTTGGAGACATCTCCACACTTGATGGTAAGCCCCTAAAATCTGTAGACCACTTTACGTACCTTGGTAGTAATATCTTATCCACAGAAAGCGATATTAATGCAGACATAGAGAAGGCATGAACTGCTATAGACAGATTATCAATCATATGGAAATCTGATCTTACTGATAAGATAAAGCGAAAATTCTTCCAAGCCGTTGTTGTATTCGTGCTACTTATCATTTTATCATTGAATCCTTTCCTTCCACTAAGTACGATGGCGTAGTGTCCAAAATAAAAATATTTTTTTATCTGCGTAAGTGACTATGCATGCCAATTCTTGAGTGACAATCTTTGGTGAACTGAATGCACACAAACGATTTAAAAATGTCTGCAGGAGAGCTATGAGGATATACCATATTGATAAAATCATGGGAGGTAGATTGCAAAAAATAGAGTGGCCTGGCATGGAGAGGGGTGAGTCAGAGAGGAAGAGTAGCTTCGACAGAAAGAGAGCCAGAAAGAGAGAGAAAAGCAGCAGCCCCAGAAAGAATCACTTACATTATATTATTTATATTATTTAATTTTTTTAAAATTTATTTTTTATTATTTAGTATCATAAATTATTATACAGAGTTCAGTCTCGTTTAATAAAAAAACAAAAAAACAACAACTCTAATTCCTTACCTGACATATTTGATAAAAATCTTTACAAGAATATAACTATATCTATATATAAATTTATATATATATATATATATATATATATATATATATATATATTATATTGTATACCCTTTACTTCTTTACTTACTTCTATTCTTCTTCTGTTCTTCTTTTCTATCTTATGTCTTCTTCTAACATCTCTTCTAGCGTGTCTTCTAACATCTTGACTTCGCCTTGGCTGGTCGGTCGCACTTAACTCATTTCTACTTCTATATCAGTCTTGTTAACAAGACATTCACCAACCACAAAACCGTGTTATTTTTCTTAAACTTTTATTTCCTTAACTAAACATTTCATGTAACTAAAAATCTGACTAACAGAGCACGCGTATGCAGAGTGAGTTACAGTTAAGGCAGGACATCTTCACTGCCTGACGTCCAACTGAAAACTGAGGACTCAACCAGGTCCCACGTGACTTCACGTATTTCGCGGGCTTTCTGTACTATTCCATGGAAAGTCCCGCCCGTGATATGAAAAGGGCTATCCCTTTAGAAATACAAGGGATTGAGAATAATCTTATGCAACCGCATAGATTATGTAACATATATAGGAAAAGGCAACTATGTCAACTACGCGTTTATCATAAATCAGAAAATATCTCAAAACTGATCAGCTGAGTTAGTATGGCTAGACAGAGAAACAACAGTTCTTGGTAGCTGTCAATTTCTAGTCAATGTGATCTTCGAATCAAAGATCGCAAAGCCGGGAAACTATCATTCATTCTCTGTTTACAATATTCCTAACTTAGATATACATGCTCTATCACTGATATTGAGTACTCTTTATTTATGATCATATATATTTACCTAACCCTCACACACAAGTAGGACGCAACTCAAAGACAATAAATTAAACGATATATATAATTATATATATAATATATATATATATATATATATTAGCTTGTTTTTTTTACGCGTAAACATTTTACATAGATACAGACACGCCCCATATATATATATATATATATGAAGATAGGAGATTTGGAATAAATCCGACAGTATGAGGTAAGGAAAAAGGAAAAGTGGACAAAAAATAATAACTCAAACAAGTAGAGGTTGAAGAGCTATATTTCGTTCAGCTTTAAGCGGGAACTTCACCAGTCTATTTATTCATCAGTCTGTTTATTAAAAAAAGATTGAGTTATTATTTTTCATCCACTTTTCCTTTTTCCTTACCTCCTACTGTCGATTTACTCCGACTCTCTAATCTTCATATATATATATATATATATATAATATATATATTATATAATATATATATATATAATGGGGCGTGTCTGTATCTATGTAAAATGTTTACGCGTCAAAAAAAAAAACAAGCTAAGTGCTTTTATATAACAGGGTAGACATCCTCCCATGAAAATAAAACAATTAAAAAAAATTCTTATCCATTGAATTAATTCTAATATTTTCGTATTAATTATATTCCAGACAAGAAATTTTGCCCCTTCAATCTCAGACTGAGAGCAAACCGTATAAAAAAAGAATATATATATATATATATATATATATATATATATATATATATAAGATTTATTCCTGCGGATAATAAGAAAAGAATATGATAGCATTTTCCTTTCTTTTTTTATTATTTTTTCACATTTTTAAAAAAAACCTGCACTTGAATGAGTATTTTTGCCCTGAGCCAATGTTTTTGTATTTATTGTATTTTGCCTAATAATGTAATTGTCGAAGAACGATAATTACAAACTTTCATCAAGATCCAACTCTCGATAGTATTTGATAATTAATGAAGAATTATCTGAGTAAAACTTTCTAAAAAAAAATATAATAATAATTTTAAAACAATAAAAAAAAACTAAAAAAAAACAAAACAAACTTCAGCCTCAAGACGAAGAATTTGATAAAAAGTTAGCGGATTGGAATAATGACTAATTAAAGATTGTATTCGTAGCCTTTGTTTTTCTTTTATATATAAAAATGGATTAAAATATTCTTATAACTAGACAGAGATAAGCAGCTTAGATTTTTGAAATGAGATTTATAAATAATAATTTTCAGGTTCGGTAAGATCTTCTCATCCGTGGAATTATGAACTGCGGTATCGTTTATCTGCGAGTAGATATAGATATATATGTGGTAAGGATAAAGGAAAAGTGGACAAAAAGGAATAACTCAAAACAAATAGATGTGGAGAGATATATTTCATTCAGCGTTAAGTGGTACTTCTTCAGTCAATTTTAACGCAGAACGAAATATATCTCTTCATATCTATTTGTTTTGAGTTATTCCTTTTTGTCCATTTTTCCTTTATCCTTAACATATTCTGTCGGATTTACTCCAACCCTCATATCTTCATAGATATATATATATATTTACCAACCCCTCCGCACAAGCAGGTATGACACAAGGTCAATTTCTTAAGCGGAGTTTACCAGGTTTGACTTCAGAGATTTCCTTCTCCTAGAACGGTTGCCTAACCAAGCATAAAGAGCCTAGTCTGCCCTACTGTTTACCCATAGCTGGAGGGAGAGTAGAATTCATACATTTTCCAAGGGTATTAACGCTAAGTGAAAATGCAGTTACCGCGTCCAGGATTTGAACTCGTAGCGACGAGCCCATTTCCTATGACTTTAATTATTACACCACACGCTTCCATGGGAATACTTGAAACCATATAAATAATGTAGGGTAGATTTTCAGAAGACTGTGACAATAGAGAGCCTAGTGATGCTTGATTGTTTTTTGAGGATAGGGGTTATGGCATATCGACCCTATAGTTAGCATCTTTCCGTCTATTAAAAACAATTGCGTAGAGTCCACTTTTTTTTAATCTACAGCTACGTGAGTGGCAACAGACCAATTTTTGAATGCCAGTCTCTGGTACAGTGATTGCAAACAAAAAAGTTGATGCTTCTGGAGATGTTGGAGATGCTGTTGTCTCTCCTTCCTTTTAACTCTCTTTTCTGCGGCGGCTTCTTTCATCTTTTTTCACTCCTTTTCGTTCCTTGTTTGACGAGGAGGCGCCAGCGACCCTATTCGGGTCATTTAATGCTAAACCAAGTCATTTTGGTAAATTATTTTTTTTACTTCAAGTGTATCTGTTTTTGGAAACCAAATTATTTTTAAACAGATTCTTTTTAATCAAAATTTTTAACTAGATGTTTTTACCAATTTCTAATCATTTTTTAAAACTAAATCTTATGTAACTAAAAGTTTTAAAAAGTTTTAGTTGGAAACGAATGTTGATTAAAAAACGTTTCTGTTTAAAGAAATCATTAAAAACTGTTAAAATGTATGTACATTTTAGCCTATGAGGCCTCATCAGCAGAGTTATAGACAGGGCAGTGCTTTGTGCGTGATTCGAACCCTACCTGCCAGGTTGGGGCCTATCTGCATGCGTGCGTATCCGTGCTCAGTGACCTACTGTGTCCCAGTGTTGCTTTTCAATCGCATTTTGAAAGCACTAATTGTGATTTCCTTCAGTGTTTGTCTTTATGTTTATGATTAAAGTATGACTAGATTACTAATTATCTTATTCACTAGCCAATGATTACTTCGCCAGC
>CM042148.1:37991040-37998540 GCA_023376005.1 Doryteuthis pealeii | reverse complement strand
TTTCTCTTCCGTTGCACAATATACAACAATATTGTATTAATTGACTTGTCTTTTTCCCTAACGGATATTCTGTGTTAGGTTACCCACTTTTTGGATAAGCTCATGCATCAAAAGATTACGGGTGTTAGTTAGAAATTAACTCACTGCAAATTATTATATACTTAATATCTTATATATATCTATATTTGACTGAATTTGGGAAACTGTGTATTATTTTTGTCAACACGCTATATATTATCGAAGTGGAAAAACATTAAAATGGCTGTTTGAGCAGAATTTGCGAACATCAAGACAACAAGCGGTAACAGAATAAAAATATTGATTTCAAATCGACTCAATATTCATTTTTGCAATACTTTCAGTTCTAGAGATTTTTCACCTTAAATAATGTAGGTCTTGATGCTCTAATGCTTCACACCAAAATAATAACATCCTGTTGTTTGCCAGAGAAGAAACTATATATATATATATATATATATATATATATATATATATATAATATATATGCTGTACATAGAAGGAAAGTGGTCAAGAAATGATCAACTCAAAACAAGTCACAGGGTGGTACGTTTCGTCTGTATGCACAGACTTTCTCAGCCGATCTGAGACTTTATTAAAGCAAAGCATACGTTTAAATACATGTGGTGGTGGTGGTGCCGGGGAGGTCAAGGGGTTGAGTGTGTGGTGATGTGAGCTAAGGAGGAGCGGGGAGTTTTGGGTAGGATCAGTTGAGATGAAGGGGTAGAGGGTGTTTGTTTGAAGTGCTGGGGCGGTGGCAGTGGTTGATGGGTCAATTGGTGTTGGTGTATATTGATTTATGTGAGTAAAGGATCCTAAACCCATCCACCCTTCCTTCATATATATATATATATATATATATATATGTGTGTATGTGTGTGTGTGTGTGTGTGAGTATAAACTTTGTTCTTGTGAACGTTGTTTTTGTTTGTTTTTGTTTTTTTGTTTTTTTGAAGCAACAAGAACAAAAACAAGAAAAACAGAACAAAAATCAGAATTTTAATATTCAATTGCTGTTCTGTTCCTGGTCTGATCAATTCCGATATTTCGGGTTAACGTTCACCCTTTTTCAAGATATATGATATGAGACGGTCTGGAGAAAATATTGAAATGATGTATATGCGAGCAAAAAATAAATAAATGAAGTGAACGGATTTGGCGTTTTTTAGCCGTTATTTTTCTTATATATATACATACATATATATATATATATATATATATATATATTAGAGAGAGAGAGAGAGAGAGAGAGAGAGAGAGAGAGAAAGAGGGAGAGAGAGAGACAGACAGACAGACAGAGAGCGAGTGGGTGAGAGTATTTTATATACATGCTTTTGCAAAGGAGAGAGAGGGGAGAAAAAAGCTGTACCACCTACAAAGTATTTACCCGACATTAAAGTGCATAGTTTTGGTGTCAAAGCTACTTTACCATTAATCCAGAGCACCCCAGCAAAACCTTACGATATCAAAAGAGGTTTCTTTAACACATCATATTCTTTAAATAACAGAAAAAATGTGGCTTCGTTATGTAATCCTTCGCTGACTTCATTACTATCCATACAATGGAAAGGAGTCCAACATATCTAACTACCTACATAGCCACACACACACACACATACATACACACACAAACAGATATATATATATATATAATATATAATATATATATATATATATAATTTTTTTAACTAAAAATGCCATAGCAAGACAACAACTACTCCAGTTCCAGTGCTCTTCTGAAGAAGAGATTTTATCTCGAAATATTAATATTAAAAATAAATCACAGGTTAACAAACAACACCATTGTTACCTTATTTTTTTTCTTTGCACCTGCATTGTGATAGCCTTCAAAACCAACCTCCACACCAATATATACACAATGCTTCAAGCAAATTATGAAACCCTTTTATATATATATATATATATATATATATATATATATATATAATAAGATTTTGGATGTTTGTTTTTAGAAGCATTGTTGAATAAAGTATATATTATTATTTATATTTTTTGAAGGCAATTACAATGCGTATATTGTATAAAATGCGATAATTATAGAAATTAATCATGACAAGCGAATTCAGCAAACAATGTGCGATGTGATAATATATATAATATATATATATATATATATATATATATATATATTGACCTGAAGTCAACGGCGCATGGTAGCTTACAATTTCTCACCAATGGGATTTTCAACCAAGATATACATGCTCTACCAATGATATTGATATTTACTTATATATAAAACAAACTATTATTATTATTATTATTATTATTATTATTATTATTATTATTATTATTATTATGTGTGTGTGTGTGCAGTTGTGTACGTATGTCAATATGTGTGCATGATGTACTGACCCATATATAACAGCGTTTTTAGCAACTGCCTTCTGAAAGCACTCCCTGTGATTCCATGTATATATATATATATATATATATATATATATATATATATATATATATATATATATATATATATAGATATCTAAAATTGGTAGTAAGGGATGATTCTACATGGGATCTTCAAAATCACACTATATAATTATTACATGTTTTAGTAGGTGCAAATACAGGGATTTCTATAAATCCCTAGAGAGCTCAATGTATAATAATCTATAATTTCGACTAAATACTGAGCAATATTTACCTTTAAAAGGAGGGAAAAACTCAATAAACCGTCATTCTGTAATAATTTTTTCCCTCCTTTCAAAGGTATATATATATATATATATATATATATATATATATATATATATATATATATATATACTAGCAAATATATGCACCCTCCGGGTGCAAGTATTTAAGTTTTAATGTAATGAAATATCGCATTAAATTAGAAAGGCTAATGAAACTAAATAAGAATGCAGATAAAAAGATTTGAAACAGAGGGGGATATAATCGAAAAATAGAACAACTGAAACTTACTCTTCTATCACTCTATTATTATAATAGTATTTAGTATTATAATAGTATTTAGTTAAAAGAGGAAGTAAAGAATAAAATGACAGTTATTTTTTTCTTGTTAATGGATTTCATTTAAGATTAATTGAAGAGATTTTTGCTTATATTCATTAAAATAAAACCAAACAGTTAGAAACCAATAATACTAAGCATATATTTATTAAAATTACATTTTTAATATCAATATGCAAATTAGCCTTCCCGTTCACACTGTAAACCGCTATTTTGTTGTATATATAAATACAATTGCATGTTATTAGTATGTAGATATGGTTAACAGTATAAATAATGAAAAACAATTTTATTGATAATTGAGGTTAAAATAAGGATAAATTCATGGTGAATGTGACGTCAATTACTAAGGGTATTTGTGACTTGAGTAGTGATTTAGTTTCGGTTACAGTCAGAAAAACACACAATCTCCATTATAATAAGATATATATATTATATATATATATATATATATATATATATATATATATACGTGTGTGCGTGTACGTATGTGTCTGGCGTGCGGGGGTGCATTTGCATATGCATATATATACTTACATATATATAATACTTTTATAGTTTTACTCAATTAGGTCTTAGTCGCATCTTCTTTCTTTTATTCAGGCATATTGTTAAACATTCTGTTATTTTTAACTAAGAGAAGACTAAACCGTTGTTGAGAAAACTATGAAAATTAATATAGATACATAAGTGTGTGTACGCGTTTCTTTATATATATAGATAAGGACAATTGGCTGACTTATATATATATATATATATATATATATATATATATATATATATATATATATAAATAATAAAATTTGAAGGCAATACAATGCGTAAAAAATAAAGACAAAAAGATGTTTTATATGTCTAATCGATTTCAAAGCAAAGCTTTATCATCAGAGTTCAATTTCTGAAATTGAACTCTGATGATAAAGCTTTGCTTTGAAATCGATTAGACATATAAAACATCTTTTTGTCTTTATTTTTTACGCATTGTATTGCTTCGAATTTCATTATTTTATAACATACTTAACAATGCTTCAAGCAAATTACCAATTACTTTTATATATATATATTATATGTGTGTGTGTGTGTGTGTGTGTGTGTGTGTGTTATTTCCTAGTTGAGCAACATGATATAAGCAGATAATTCCCCTATATGCGCGTACCTATGGTTTAAGATACGTGTTATGCGTGTGTGTGTGTACCACGTGCTGGTAAAATGGAGAAAAAAAACTCAAAATAAGAGTAGCTAACACATCTTTTCTTTTAATATACCTGTTTAATTTTGTAATCATTGGAATACAATCCTCGTATTATATACCGTTGAGTTCCTTTGTCTGTAAAGGGTTAGGTGAACAAATTCCTGGTTGGGTCAACGTATCACTGAATTGCTACTTTGATATCTCCGGGTTCTATGAGCCGCTGAGAAAAGTATCCTTCTTCGAGCGAAGCTGTCGGTAAAAAAGGAAGAGTAGATATAAACTAAGAGATTGCACAACCCTTGACTGTAAATTTGGAACCCAGGGGTCAGGTAACCAGAATCCCTTTCATGATGGTGTTGCGATTGTCTTCATTTGTGGGATTAGGTTGATAGAGAAAAAGGGTTATCTTCCCTTGCCGCCAGAGTTTTGCCACTAGATGGCATTACTTACCTGGCTATTTAAAATCAGCCCGGGCAGCTCTCTGTCTTTTCCATCTGGCATCTACCAAGATGCACTAAACAAGTTGTGTCTCTGTACATTAAGGCTTGGGGGCCTTGGACCCCAACTATACAGTAAGTGACTCTTCTACTCTGCATTTTAGTAACCTCAAGATTAACTCTACAAGAACTCTTTCTTCCTTCGTCAGGACGTTCATCCTAACTGTTTTTGTATCTGTACTTTATGTTACATGTGCTCAGACAATAAAGTCTGTATTTTGTTATTGTTATGACTCAGATATCTGAGTGACCCATAAAAAACAGAACCCAAATTATTTATATATTTTCCCATTAATCTAACCCTAAAACCCCAACTCCAACTCCAACCCTAACCCTAAACCCCAACCCTTAACCCTTGTTGGACTTACACTTTAAAAAATACAAATTAAAATTAACAGTTTTATTACAAAATGTGTGGGTTCTGTTTTTCTGTGTCTCCCTGTAATATTATGTGACTCAACTTGGGGGGTTAGGGTTAGGGTTAGGGTTAGGTTTAGGTTTAGGTTAGGGTTTAGGGTTAGGTTTAGGTTTAGGGTTAGGTTAGGGTTTAGGGTTAGGTTTAGGGTTAGGTTTAGAGGGTTGGGGTTAGGGTTAGTTTAATGAAAATAGATAAATAATTAGGATTCTGTTTTTCTGGGTCGCCCTGTAATAACCATGTTACTCAACTAAGAAAAATAACCTATATATATTATATATATATATATATATATATATATATATATACATGCTGATAGGCTTTTGAAGAAAACCGGAAAAGTGTTATATAAATATTTTTTCTTAAAAATGATTAAAATTATCTATGTATATAATTTATTTATAGTTTTAGTCACCTACCTGTTAGATTTTCTTTTTCTTTTTATGCTCGTCGTTTCCAAAAAGAGAATAACTTATTGTTCTCAGTTTTGTTACTGACGCCAGCATATTTTCCATTGCCGGTTTTAGCTCAGTTGGGTAGAGAATCCGCCCTAGGAACCACAAGGTTCCATATTAGACACGGCCCTTGTCAACTCAGTGCATGAGTTTTACATCTTCGATCTTTGTAATAAAGTGGGGAGCTGATAATAGGGTCCACCTCAGACACAGTGAGCTTCGGTCGCTGGACCTGCTAGAGGTTAAATTGATAGCGTCGATCCCAGGGGGCTATCCCCCCCCCCCAGGCAATACCTGCCACTTTGATTTAAAGGGGCAGGGCTGAGTTTATTGCCCAGCGCCAGAGGTTAAATTAATAGCGTCGATCTCAGGGGGCTATACCCCAGGCAATACCTGCCCCCTTGATTCAAAGGTGCAGGGCTGGGTTTATTACCCAGCGCCTGAGGCGCCCCCTTGACGAGATCGACGCAATTTTTTCCACCTGCCACCCACGAGTCTCGGCTTGTGTGTGGTCCCACGTTAATAGGGCTTTGGCCTAACCCATACAAGTGGGGTATGAGGTAAATATACTCCACCTCAGACACAAAAATAGTCCCACTGTATGTTCTCCCAAATGCAAATTTTTAGAATTTCAACTTCTAAGATCTTTCCATGAATTATTTTTTATCAAATTCCTTTACAACTTTCTAAATCAGTTTGAAAATATAATTATAATTACTACAAGTTTGTGAACGGATTAAAAATCAAGCGGAAACAATATTGAATATACATGTTCATTAAAGTAAAAGGAGCTCACTCTACTTTGAAGTCACTTTGAAGATTTTGCTAACATTATCAAACACTTGGAACTATATACTTATACTTCGACCAAGTCTATAATACAACATTTTCTTGGATATATTTTTTTGTCATTGTTATATATAATATGCCTCATAATAATATTTTGTTTTTAAAATGTATTTCTATATTCAAAGGAATAGACATCAGTTAAATGCCATTAAAAAATATGCATTGTATCATAATAATGATGGAGCACTGAAATTAATAATAGGTTTTCATTATATATAATCAGTCTAAAAATTGGTTCTGTTTTTCTAATTAAGGGGATAGATTTCCTCACTCATATCACCGACTTAACTGATGTACTAAAGTGTTGTGTCTTTTTTTCTAAATACGAAGATGTTGATAACCTCACTTCTCTAATGTTCGTCAGATTGTTAATTTGTTGGTTGGTATTTAACGGCATATAAACTCTTGTGGATTATTTAATGCCAAATCTTTTTTTTTCTTTTTGTTTTTGTTTTTTGTAAATATAATTTGCTTAACTACATGTGGATTAATGAATTGAATAATTTTCAGTAAATCTATGTGTATTAAAAATATACTGATTGTTGACCTCCAGCCACCGCCTTCTAGTACCCAACTCTACTTCTCTTTAAAATTGACGTTAACTCCTTATAGTGGAGACGTTACCTGAATACAAATAGATGGCATTCAAACAGATGTATTCGTTACTTATGTTTATTTTCGTATGTATGAGTTTAGATTTTTTTTGTGTGAATGGAACCCCCCCCCCACCTGGTGAAGTATTATAAATGAACTGTATGAATTTTATTTAGCATTCCCAAAAGAATTTGACAAAGAAGTATTAATTTTTCCTTAAACCAGTTATTCAAAAATATATACTATGTTATTTACCACGTGAACTATGATGGAAATAAAATGAGAAAGATATGGTATATAATTTTGCTTTTGCGCAGGGTTTCCTTGAGACCAGTTCACATACCTAGGTAGCAATATCTCATCTAAATATAATTCCGTTAGTAATTTACGTTATATTCTCAATTATCATTAAATAATAATTATGTAATCATAAACCGAAGTAACGGTGCCTCTATCAAAGTCTAGCTGAGTTAGATCTGACTCATAACA
>CM042148.1:37966040-37986040 GCA_023376005.1 Doryteuthis pealeii | reverse complement strand
AATTAAAGACATTCGATAAGAGACAACGCTTAAAATTCAATAACATCTGCTTAGCACTGCAACCTTTTACACAGTCGAGTTATTGTTACATAATCTATGCGGTTGCATAAGATTATTGTCGGTCCCCTGTAATTCTGAGGGGATGACCCTTTTCATACCATGGCCGGGTCCTTCAATGGAAAATTACAGAAGCCCGCCAAAATACGTGAAGTCACGTGGGACCTGTTTGGTCCCCAGTTTGCAGTTAGGCGCCAGGCAGAGCAGTCGGCCATTTTATGCCCTGCCTAAACTGGAACTCCCGCGCGCTATGTTAGTCAGATATTTAGTTACATGAAATGTATAGTTAAGGAAATAAAAGCTTATATAAGTAATATGTTCTTGTGGTTTATGAATGTCTTGGTAACAAGACTAAGAAATGAATCCAGGACGACCAGCCAGCAGGAACATAGCAAAAGAAAGTCCAGATCTTAGAAGATTCCAGACCAAGTCAAGATGATAGAAAAAATACCAAAGACGATCAGAATACTAAAGACGGCCAAGAAATAGAATTAAAGAAAGGGTATACAACATTATGGTTAACGAGCGTGCAAAACAGATCATCTTCTACAGTGGGTGTTATCCTTCTTAGATGCTGCAGACTTCTATTCATATGCCACATTAAAATATATATATATATATATATATATATATATATATATATATATATAAAGACAAATCTAATGAGTCAGACGAACCTACTAAAAGTTTTGCTTAATGCTGTCAGATCTTAGCCCTGAAGAGCATTAAGCGAAACTTTTAGTAGGTTCGTCTGACTCATTAGATTTATCTTTATTATTTGCTCTACTTTGGTATTGAGCACTTTTTACTTATTAGCTTTAGTCTCCTGGCGGGTTTGTATGTGTATATATATATATATATCTTATATATACATATGCATATAAATTGTTTTTTCTTTTGGCCAAAATATTGTATTAATAGATTATTTTTTGTTGGTACGATTATCTTGGTCTTTTCTTTTTTACAAACATTTTTTTCTTCCCGGTTGATGCTTGGTTGTATATTTTTACAATCAAACTATTTGCTGGGTTTTTTCTCACCGCGAGGATTTATCAATAAGTTTGGTATATTATATATACTAGCAAATATATGCACCCTCCGGGTGCAAGTATTTAAGTTTTAATGTAATAAAATATTGTATTAAATTAGAAAGGCTAATGAAACTAAATAAGAATACAGATAAAAAGATTTGAAACAGAGGGAGTATAATAAAAGATTTGAAACAGAGGGAGTATAATAAAAAATGGAACAATTGAAACTTACTCTTCCATCAATCTCGTCTTTCATTGTTATTTTTTCTAATTTAAGTATTTAGTTATAAGAGGAAGTAAAGAATAAAATGACAGTTATTTTATCTTGTTAATGGATTTCATTTAAGATTCATTGAAGAGATTTTTGCTTATATTCATTAAAATAAAACCAAATAGTTAGAAATCAATAATACCAAGCACATATTTATTATATTCGATTTTGTAATGTTAATATGCAAATTAGCCTTCCCGTTCACACTGTAAACCGCTATTTTGTTGTATATAAAAATATAATTGCATGTTGTCAGTATGGAGACATAGTTAACAGTATTAATAATGTTAGACAATTTTATTAATAATTGAGGTTTAGATAAAAATAAAACCATGGAGAATGTGGTGTCAATAACTAAGAGAATTGTGACTTGAGTAGGAATATAGTTTCGGTTACAGACAGAAAAACACACAATCTCCATTATAATAAGATTATATATATATATATATATATATATATATATATATATATATATATATAGTACAAGAAACTTATAGAGTACCAAAAAAGTAAAGGAATCATATGTATGTTGATAGATCATACAAGTTGTGGGATGGTAAAATAAAACAATATTTTATTACGAAAATAAAATATGAAATATGGGGGAGGGGGTATGAAAATACGAAGGCCTTTTCGTCGGTGATTATACTTTTTCAAGTATAATCACCGGTGACAGTTAAAAGTCAGATTGTATAAGATAAATATTTTTGGAGCGAAGGGGGTGAGCCAGAGGAGGACGAAAAAAAAAGGGGAGATATGTATATAAACCCCTCAAGTCACAACAGGATTGGAAATGTCTCCCAACAAGTAAAGGGGCTGTTTGGTTTTTGCCTGCACAAGGTGGGACGAAGGAATGAGATGTAAACAGCTTCAAGAATGTTTAGGTGCTGGATCTTCTGCNGTTTAGACTTCAGCTCTGGCAAACGGAGAAACACTCGTCATATATATTATATATATATATTATATATATATTGCCTTCTGGGCGGCAGGTTTGGGCGGGCGGCGGCGCCTACGAAACTAGAGAGATGGGCTGAATATTCTTCTTTTTTTTCGAGTTAAAATGCGAAGTTGTAAAATTGCTGACCAATTGTCTCACATTTAAATTATAAAATAACATTCACAATTTTTATTAGCTTCGCATTTTTAAGCGCGAAAAAAAAAGATGAAAAATTCAGTCCATACATATATATGTGTGTGTGTGGTCGTGAGTGTGTGTGTATGTGTGGTGTGCGGTGTGTGTGCGTGTGTGATATATAGATATTGTCAAACAGACATCATGTTTCCACGTATCAATAGTAAAACGGTATAGTCAGATACCTACTCGAGGTTTCATCATCTCGGGTCATTCAGGGTTTCTGCGCATGAATTTATATTTGTTTGTTTACTTCGGCGGTTTGTTTTTTTTGTTAATTGATTAAATTTGATTAATTATCATAGATAACCGTGATGATCCGAGCAAAAAACGTTAAACACGCGCGTAGGCTAAATAACTATACCATATTACTAAATCTGGCTCAACAAACCTATTTGAGCACTTTCTATTCTTATAACCCGATTTATTCGATTAATTTATTTCACACGACACATACACTTTGGTTTAAGACAACCGGTTAAGAGAAGGAAAAACTCTGAATTCAAACCTGTTAACTGCGCTTTAAAAATTATGATCTTGTCACATCCTGCTCTTGTGGAGGGGTTTGGTAAAATTTTTAATTTTCATAATATATATATTTATGTCCCCATAAAAGAAATTCTTCCTAAATGCATGGAGAGGAGATACTCAAATCCACCCTGAGAATAAATTCAACGCAATTATTTGCAATGATTATCCAATATTTCACAGAGTGAAAAAATGATTTTTCGACAGAGTTAATCAACACCACCTACCAACACCACTTCAGCAATTATTTGCCAATTTGATATCCAATATTTCCAACAGTGAAAAAAGCAATTATTTGCAATGATATCCAATATTTTAACAGTGAAAAAATGATTTTTCGACAGAGTAACAACACCATCCACCTTCTATATATGTGGGATTAAAAACTTAAAAGACTCTACCATAAATTAAAATCGATTTTTTGAAGTCATATACACCCTTTGCCAACGCGAATTAATTCTATAAATAAAAATAAAAAATAAAACGGTTTTTTAAAAAAAACACCCTAATATTTTTTTAACAATAAAGGGAGGCAACTCGTGGCATTACTTCAAAAAACTTCAAATTAAAAAAAATAATAACAGCGTTCGGAAAAATTAACGGACGTTATTTACAAATCCTAAATGTGACTTGAGTACAAGAACCACACAAACACCATTGGATCTTGCTCCTCACCGACATGAATGCTCTTAGCATGAAACCGCGGTCGTTGAATAATGAACAATTGATCTATGAAAAACAACTTGTAAAATAAATACAATATTTAGCTCTTACAAACTGTTTGATTGAGCACTGTATTTTCTTTGTTTCATCGCAAAAGAAATTTTGTTTTTACTATACCTATAATATAATCTATATATATATATACTATATATATATAATATAGTGTTGATAGTATTTAGAAAAATTTTGGAAACAAAGTTTAGTTTTTGAAAAAAAGGATACTATATATATATCAAATCAAACAATAATTAGAGACTGAGAAGATATTATGGCATCATTAAAATTAAATAAAATATACTATATATACCTAAAAGTTCGCTTAATGCTATTCAAGGGCTAAGATTCTTAGCCCTGAAGAGCATTAAGCGAAACTTTTAGATAGGTTCATCTGACTCATTAGATTTCATCATTATTATTTGCCCTCTACTATATTGAGCAACCTTTTTAACTATTAGCTCTTAGTCTCCTGGCGGGTTTGTATGTATATATTATATATCTCATATCAAAAACGAAATAGAAGCAGGCAATATAATTTGTTAAACCACCATTCAATTAAAGTTTAAGCCATTAACCTTTTAGGAAAAATATTTTTCCAGATTTTTAAACTACCACTTTCCACCTCAAAGTAAACTCCATAAAATATTCAACAAGAACACTGTCAAATATCCTAAGCTGTATGCCAAACGTTGAAAAAACACATAAATAAATCCAACATGAAAAAATTAAACCAAAACCAAAAATAATGAAAACACTCTCCATGCAACTGTAGACCACAACCAAATACACAATAATCAAGACAGCAATAATGATATAATAGAACAATAATAATACCAAACCAACATGCCCACTCCAACCTTAAATGCCGCAGCAAAAACCTAGTATACAAGCTACAATCACAGACAAAAATAACAGAAAAATTGCATATCTGGGTTCCACGGAAAAATCCTTTCAAAATTCTGATGATTCAATCACACATCCAGTTTTAACAACATTAAGATAAGAACAGTACAACCCTTTCTAGATATGTATGGGACTCAAAAAAAACACAAAACAGATCCAATAATCAAATGGGAAATAAAAAAAGATCTAGACCTTACAGCCCGGAGATATAAATTTGCATCTTTGCACTGAGGAGAAACTATCAATCGCATGTTACCATAACCCACCAGAATTGCTCAACAACCGATCTGAAATATTTTTGCCAAGTGTTCTCACCGCCGCAAATGGGAATTATAAACATTTCGTCTTCTATATTTCTTCTTTGCAGCGTTGTACTCACCACGTCTCACACTATTCCCTATTTAAACCTAGCAATATTTTTCAACCCAGACCACAACCTACATAATACACAACTTATGTACCCCTAAACCTATATAACAACTAACATATACCATCAATCAAATTAATAATTAATAATACCGCTATTTCAAAACAGTAGTTATTAATGGTTAATGGTGTGATATTATAGTTTGTTATTAATTACTAATTTTAAATACGGATTATTAATTATTAATTTTGATGAATGGTATATGTTATTGTTAATCATAGGTTTAGGGGTACATAGTTGTGTATAGTAGGTTGTGGGTCTGGGTTGAAAAATTGCTAGTTTAAATAGGGATAGTTGAGACGTGGTGGAGTACAACGCTGCAAAGAAGAAATATAGAAGACGAAATGTTTATAATTCCCATTTGCGGCGGTTGAGAACACTTTTGGCAAATATTTCAGATCGGTTGTTGAGCAATTCTTGGTGGTATGGTAACATGCGATTGATAGTTTCTCCTCAGTGCAAAGATGGCAAAATTATTCTCCCGGGCTGTAAGGTCTAGATCTTTTTATTATTTCCCTTTGATTATTGGATCTGTTTTGTGTTTATTTTTGAAGTCCCAACCATATCTAGAAAGGGTTGTACTGTTCTTATACTTAATGTTGTTAAAACTGGATGTGTGATTGTAATATCGATTTTTGAAAGGATTTCGTGGAACCCAGATATGCAATTTTTCTGTTATTTTTGTCTGTGATTGTGCTTTTGTATACTAGGTTTTTGCTGCGGCATTTAAGGTGAGTGGGCATGTTGGTTGTATTATTATTGTTACTATTACTATCATTATTTGCTGTCATTGATATTGGTATTGTTGTGTCTACAGTTGCATGGAAGAGTTGTTGTCATTATTTTGGTTTTGGTTAATTTTTTCATGTTGGATTTATTTATGTGTTTTTTCAACTATTGGCATACAGCTATTAAGATAATTTGACAGTGTTCTTGTTGAATATTTTATGGAGTTTACTTTGAGGTGGAAAAGGGTAGTTTTAAAACTTTGAAAAATATTTTTTCCTAGGTTAATGCTTAAACTTAAATGAATGGTGGTGTAAACCAAAATTATATTCCTGCTTCTATTTCTTTTTTTATTGAAGATATATATATATACATACAAACCGCCAGGAGACTAAACTATAATAAAAAAGTTGCTCAATACCTTAAGTAGAGCAAATAATAAAGATAAATCTAATGAGTCAGATGAAACCTTACTAAAGTTTCGCTTATGCTCTTCAGGGCTAAGATTTAGCCCTGAAGAGCATTAAGCGAAACTTTTATATATATTATATTTTTTATTTAATTTTATGATGGCATAATATCTTTCTCATCTCTTATTGTTTGATTTGATATATTATATATATCCTTTTTTTTCAAAACTAAACTTTGTTTCAAAATTTTCTAAATACTATCAACACTATAATATATTATATATATACTATATATATATATAATATATATAGGTATATGTAAAAACAAAATTTCTTTTGCGATGAAACAAAGAAAATACAGTGCTCAATCACAGTTTTGTAAGAGCTAATATTTATTTATTTTACAATGTTTTCATAGATCAATGTTCATTATCAACGACCGCGGTTTCATGCTAAAGCAAATCATCAGGTTGAGGAGCAAGATCCAATGGTAGTTTGTTGTGTTCTTTACTCAAAGTCACATTTAGGATTGTAAATAACGTCGGTTTAATTTTTCCGAACGCTGTTATTATTTTTTTTAAATTTGATTTTTTGAAGTAATGCCAACGAAGTTGCCTCCCTTTATTCGTTAAAAAAATATATAGGGTGTTTTTTTTAAAAAACCGTTTTATTTTTATTTTTATTTATAAATTAATTCCGTTTGGCAAAGGGTGTATAATGACTTCAAAAAATCATTTTAATATATATGGTAGAGTCTTTTAAGTTTTCTATCCACATAATATAAGGGTGATGGTGTGTTACTCTGTCGAAAAATCATTTTTTCACTGTTGAAATATGGATATCATTGCAATAATTGCTTTTTCACTGTTGAAATATTGGATATCATGCAAATAATTGCTGAATGGTGTTGTAGGATGGTGTTGTAACTCTGTCGAAAAATCATTTTTCACTCTTGAATATTGGATATCATTGCAAATAATTGCTGAATTTATTCTCAGGGTGGATGTTGAGTATCTCCTCCTCAGCATTTAGGAAGAATTTTCTTTTATGGAACATAAATATATATATAAATTGAAATAAAAATATTTTACCAACCCTCCACAAGAGCAGGATGTGACAAAAGATCATATTTTTTAAAGCGCAGTTCAACAGGTTTTTGAATCAGAGTTTTCCTTTCTCTTAGACCGGTTGTCTAACCAAGTGTATGTGTCGTTGAAATAATTAATCGAATAAATCGGGTTATAAAGAATAGAATAGTGCTCAATAGGTTTGTTGAGCAGATTTAGTAATATGGTATAGTTTTTAGCCTACGCGTGTTTTACGTTGCTCGGATCTCACGGTATCTATGATAAATTAATCAAATTAATCAATTAACAAAAAAAAAACAAACCCGAAGTAAACAAAAATATTAATTCATCGCAGAAACCCTGATGACCCGAGCAAGATGAAACTCGAGTAGGGTATCTGACTATACGTTTTACTATATGATACGTTGGAAACATGATGTCTGTTTGACAATATCTATATATCACACACGCACACACACACGCACACACACATACACACACACTCACACACACACACACACAATATATATGTATGGACTGAATTTTTATCTTTTTTTTTCGCGCTTAAAAATGCGAAAGCTATAAAAATTGTGAAATTGTTACAAATTTTTCAATTTAAATGTAACAATTTCACAATTTTACAACTTCGCATTTTTAAGCTCGAAAAAAAAGAAGATATTCAGCCCATCTTCTCTAGTTTCGTACCAGAAGAGCAATATATATATATATATATATATATATAATGACGAGTGTTTCTCCGTCTTGCACAGAGCTGGTCTAACCAGCACCTAAACAATTCTTGAAGCTGTTTACATCTCATTCCTTCGTCCCACCTTGTGCAGGCAAAAACCCAAACAGCCCCTTTACTTGTTGGGAAGACATTTCCAATCCTGTTGTGACTTGAGGGGTTTATATACATATCTCCCCTTTTTTTTTCGTCCTCCTCTGGCTCACCCCCCATTCGCTTCCAAAAATATTTATCTTTATACAATCTGACTTTTAACTGTCACCGGTGATTATACTTGAAAAAGTATAATCACCGACGAAAAGGCCTTGTATTTCATACCCCCCCCATATTTCATATTTTATTTTCGTAATAAAATATTTTTTTTTTTACCATCCCACAACTTGTATGATCTATCAACATACATTGATTCCTTTACTTTTTGGTACTCTATAAGTTTCTCTTTACTATATATATATATATATATATATATATATATATATATATATATATATATATCTTATTATAATGGAGATTGTTGTTTTCTGTCTGTAACCGAAACTATATTCCTACTCAAGTCACAATTCTCTTAGTTATTGACACCACATTCTCCATTGTTTTATTTTTATCTAAACCTCAATTATTAATAAAATTGTCTAACATTATTAATACTGTTAACTATGTCTCCATACTGACAACATTGCAATTATATTTTTATATACAACAAAATAGCGGTTTACAGTGTGAACGGGAAGGCTAATTTGCATATTAACATTACAAAATCGAATATAATAAATATGTGCTTGGTATTATTGATTCTAACTATTTGGTTTATTTTAATGAATATAAGCAAAAATCTCTTCAATGAATCTTAAATGAAATCCATTAACAAGATAAAATAACTGTCATTTTATTCTTTACTTCCTCTTATAACTAAATACTTAATATTAGAAAAATAACAATGAAAGACGAGATTGATGGAAAGATAAGTTTCAATTGTTCCATTTTTTATTATACTCCTCTGTTTCAAATCTTTTATTATACTCCCTCTGTTTCAAATCTTTTTATCTGTATTCTTATTTAGTTCATTAGCCTTTCTTATTTAATACAATATTTTATTACATTAAAACTTAAATACTTGCACCCGGAGGGTGCATATTATTGCTAGTATATATAATATACCAAACTTATTGATAAATCCTCGCGTGAGAAAAACCCAGCAAATAGTTTGATTGTAAAAATATACAACCAAGCATCAACCGGGAGAAAAAAAATGTTTGTAAAAAAGAAAAGACCAAGATAATCGTACCACAAAAATAATCTATTAATACAATATTTTGGCCAAAAGAAAAAACCAATTTATATGCATATGTATATATAAGATATATATATATATATACACATACAAAACCCGCCAGGAGACTAAAGCTAATAAGTAAAAAGTGCTCAATACCAAAGTAGAGCAAATAATAAAGATAAATCTAATGAGTCAGACGGAACCTACTTAAAGTTTCGCTTAATGCTCTTCAGGGCTAAGATCTGACAGCATTAAGCACAAACTTTTAGTAGGTTCGTCTGACTCATTAGATTTTGTCTTTATATATTATAATATATATATAATATATATATATTATATATATATTTAATGTGGCATATGAATAGAAGTCTGCAGCATCTAAGAAGGATAACACCCACTGTAGAAGATGATCTGTTTTGCACGCTCGTTACCATAATGTTGTATACCCTTTCTTTAATTCTATTTCTTGGCCGTCTTTAGTATTCTGATCGTCTTTGGTATTTTTTCTATCATCTTGACTTTGGTCTGGAATCTTCTAAGATCTGGACTTTCTTTTGCTATGTTCCTGCGGCTGGTCGTCCTGGATTCATTTCTTAGTCTGTTACCAAGACATTCATAAAACCAAAAACATATTACTTATATAAGCTTTTATTTCCTTAACTATACATTTCATGTAACTAAATATCTGACTAACATAGCGCGCGGGAGTTCCAGTGTTAGCAGGGCATTAAAATGGCCGACTGCTCTGCCTGGCGCCTAACTGCAAACTGGGGACCAAACAGGTCCCACGTGACTTCACGTATTTTGGCGGGCTTCTGTAATTTTCCATTGAAGGACCGGCCATGGTATGAAAAGGGTCATCCCCTCAGATTACAGGGACCGACAATAATCTTATGCAACCGCATAGATTATGTAACAATAACTCGACTGTGTAAAAGGTTGCAGTGCTAAGCAGATGTTATTGAATTTTAAGCGTTGTCTTCTTATCGAATGTCTTTAATTTTCTCTTGCCGTCATTTTTGAAAATGCAACCAAAATCGGGCCAGGTGGTGCTAACGTTCCCCTTCACAAAGTCAGACCATCGAATCGACGACAAAAGTAGCAAAAAACAAAATATATTGTCTACTTCGTTGGATAATCGGATTAGGCGGCTCCAAATTGGGCAAAATTGTCACTAAGGACTCTTGGCAAATAATACGAGATTTTCAAAGATTACATTAGACGGGAGAGTACAAATATAAAAATATACACATGGAGGACACACACACACACCACACCAAGACGAACATTCACACCAAAACACACTAAGACAACGCACACATATATATGTATATATGTGTGTGTTTGTGTTTTGTGTTTGTATACAATACCGTTCATAAGTATGTTTAACACTAAAAATTTTGGATAAAAAGTTAATTTAATGTAAACAAAAGGTACAACATTTTGTATCTACAGAAATCTCTTACATTTAAAAATTGAACATCATTACCGATTATTTGTTATCAAAGAATGCGAAAGGGACTTAAACTGTTTTAATACACACATCTGTATGTATGTATGTATGTAAAGGCCGCCATAGAGTGCTCCATCCTTTTTTTAGGAGAGAGAGAGAGAGAGAAGAGAGAGGAGAGAGAGAGAGAGAGGTGTTGTGTGTGTGTGTGTAGAGAGAGTGTTGTCGTTGGTGTGGTTTTGTGTTTGTGTGTGTAGTTATGCAAATTTTGTTGGTTATAAAGATGTTGAAATTTTATGTTAGTTAAATAATTCTAATACCGTTATCTCAACAGATTTGAAATTATTATTATAACCAACAAATTTGCATAGCTATACACACACACACCACACACACACACACACACACACACACACACACACCACACGCACGCACACACACACACACTCTCTCTCTTTTCTCTTCTCTCTCACTTCTCTCTCTCTTTTCCTATAAAAAGAATGGAGCACTCTATGGTGGCCTTTGCATACATATAGATGTGTGCATTAAAACAGTTAAATTCCCTTCGCATTCTCTGGGTGAAAATGGCCGAATTGTTAAGTTGTCCGACTGCTGCTGAAACGATCGGAGTTCTATCTCAGCTGTAGGTAGCTCACAAAATGTCTAACCACACTGAAGAGACATGATAAGTCGAATCACGTGTCTGTGGATGACTATATATGCTCCCAATTCCCTGGGGTTGAGCACTTGGGGGGATTTCGTTGATGACCGTCAACTAAAGCCTAAAACGCTCTCCTATATAAAGGGTGGAGCACTCTATAGCGGCCTTTACATGCATAGAGATGTGAGTATTAAAACAGTTAAAAACCCTTTGCATTCTGTGGGGTAAAAAAGGCCGAATGGTCAAGCTGTCCGACTGCTACTGAAACGATCTGAGTTCTATCTCGGCTGTAGGTATATATATATATTATATATATATATATATATATATAATATATATACATATATATAAAGCATTATCATTAGCTCCATCAAGTAGTGACTTACCATTTACAATCAGTTGGATTGTGGCTTGGATTGATGTCCACCGTGTCGTTGCTTTTGAAAAACTTTTTTCTTAAATCCTGTTGGATCTGTAATTTTATACTCAGATAGCTCGTATAGTCAATGTACACCTGAAGAAGGCCGAAGTGTTACAACCGCCGAAATGTTATGTTTTTATATATCATGATAGAGGTGTGTGTTAACAGTCCGAAAAATCAAAATAACAAAAAAAATCCTGTTTATCCGGTTATGCTCGGATACACAAGGTTACACCTGAAGAAGGCCGGGGGGGGTACAACGGTCGGAAGGTTATGTTTTTAATATCACGATAAAGATGAGGTTAACAGTCCGAACAATCAAAATGACAAATAAAATGATGTTTATCCTGCGGAATAACATTATAATCTTTCAATATTTATTGTCACTTCACTGTGTTTGCAAGGCAGCAACGACTCTTGAGAAAAAGAAAAAAAAAACCCTTTTTCAATTCATGGAAAATAAAAATTTAAAAAAATGCATTAAATGAAAAAAAAAGGAAGAAATAGACGATAATAATTGCAAACGTTGTAAATGATAACGAAATCTATGAATAAATACAAGTTGCATTTGATTGTATGAAAAGATTTTAGCATTTTTGGCGCAACTCTTTTGGAATAGCATTATGAGAAAAAAAAAAATGGATGTTGTTTTCTGCTCTTTCATCATTCTGTCAGCAAATCCTTTGTCAATTATCTTGTTTCAGTGGCTTTGCATATAATTCCATAACATCTAACAGGCAGATCGGCGAATTAATTTTGACGTTAATAAAGAATATTAGCTAGAAATGATTCAAGACACTTCATTAAAATCAAAATCCAATGAGGCAATGATATTTTTTTTATCAATGTCAACTCCAGTTTGTAGAAAGAAAAAGTTTGCTTGAAATTACCAACATATATATATATATATATATATATATATATTATATATATATATGTTGTGTGTGTGTGTGTGTGTGTGTGTGTGTGGTGTGTATGTTGTGTGTGTGTGTGTGTATGTATGTATATGTGTAGGATGTGACAATATATATGTGTGTGTATAGGATATGACAATATTTATATATAGGTATGTATGTATATATGTGTGTGTGTTTTGTAGGATGTGACAATATATATATATATTATTATATATATATATATATATTTGTGTGTGTGTGTGTGTGTGTGTGTGTGTGTGTGCATAGGAATAAATATATATATATATATATATATGTATATATATGTGTGTGTGTGTGGGTGGGTGTAGGATGTGACAATATATATGTGTGTGTATAGGATATCAATATATAAATATATACGTATGTATGTATAAATATGTGTTGGGGGGTGCAATATATGTATATGTGTGTGTCTATAGGATATGACAATATATATATATACGTATGTATGAATATATATGGTGTGTGTGTTAGGAGTGACAATATATATATATATATGTTGTGTGTGTGTGTGCATAGGATATGAATATATTATATATATATAATATATGTATATGTATATGTGTGTGTGTGGTGTATGTGTAGGATGTGACAATAGATATATGCGTGTGTATAGGATATGACAATATATATATATACGTATATGTGTATATATATATGTGGGAGTGTGCAATATATGGTGTGTGTGTATAGAATATGACAATATATATATAAATATACGTATGTATGTATATATTTGTGTGTTGTGTGTGTGTAGGATGTGACAAATATATATGTGTGTGTGTGTGCATAGGATATGAATATATATATATGTATATGTATAT
This sequence comes from Doryteuthis pealeii, assembly GCA_023376005.1. Classification (NCBI taxonomy): domain Eukaryota; kingdom Metazoa; phylum Mollusca; class Cephalopoda; order Myopsida; family Loliginidae; genus Doryteuthis; species Doryteuthis pealeii. The sequence goes on along the minus strand of CM042148.1, from coordinate 37,972,453 downwards.
ATATATATGTGTGTGTGTATGTGTAGGATGTGACAATAGATATATTGTGTGTGTGTATAGGATATGACAATCTATATATATAGTATGTATTTATATAATATATGTGTAGGGGGGATGTGGCAATATATATATATATATATACGTATGTATGTATATATATTGTGTGTGTGTCTGTAGGATGTGACAATATATATATGGTGTGTTTGTGTATAGGATATGAATATATGAATTATATATAATGATGTATGTATATGTTGTGTGTGTGTTGTGCGTGTGTGTGTAGGATGTGACATTATATGTGTGTTGTAATAGGATATGACCAATGTATATATATATACAATATATATGTATGTATATATATGTGTGTGTGTGTGTGTTGGATGACATATATATGTGAGTGTGTGTATAGGAAATGACTATATATATATATATACATATAATATAATATATATATATATGGTGTGTGTGTGTGTGTGTGTGTGGTGTGTGTGTGTATGTATGTATATATATGAGAATGTCTGAATTGAAAAGAAAGCACATCACATAAAATTGAAAAGTAATTTTAAATAATTTAGTATTATACATTACAAAAATTCTCGAAATTATGTGTATTAAGATGTATATGTAATATCTATTTATTTATCTAGGAAACCACCAATATTGTATTGTGCCTGATTATACCACTAAACTGTATGTAATGTGAGGCTACTGTTCTGGAGAGCTAGGGAATGTGAAGTACACTTTCATTGCCATTACTCCTATGTCCCACTCTGCCACGAAATAGTATGCATTTAGGCAACCTCTGCCCACGAGCAGGACGTGACACAAACTCAATTTTTAAGCGGAGTTTTTTAACGATTTGAATTCAGAATTTTTCTTTCTCATAGACTGGTTGCTAAACGCAACGTTAAAGAGCCCAGTGTGTCCTACTATCTATCCATAGCTGGAAGAAGAATAACTGGATTCAAAGTTTCCCAATGGTTTTTAGCGCAATGAGAAATACCTCGTTTAAGATTTGAACTCGTGTTCGTCGTGTTAATTCCCTACGGCGATAACAATTACACCATGGGCTCCTGACCCAGTGTAGTAGTACCTGCTAGTGTCCTATCTATGGGTTCAAATATGACTGCTTGAACGTTTGGTACTAGAAAAACATGCTCGCTTCGGGTGCACGTATTTCAATTCTAATGCTAAAAAATAAAGTCGTCGGGGCGGCCTAAAATCGGTATATCAGCCAGTCAGACGAGGGGAGTCTATCCCCTTTTCATAGCGCTAGACCAAGGAAATTGTTATGGCGTCTGAGGTGGAACACCACATCTCCAATCAGCTTACCGCACAGATTCCTGTGCTACTCATACGTTGAGTTTGGCCGAGGAACGCGGTATCGAACTAGGAACCTTGTGGTTTCTATCCGAACGCTCTACCGACTGAGCAAACCCGGCCCCTATGTATTAAGCTAGATGATACTGAATAGAACGCATGTAAAAATTACGCTTATTTTTATTATTCAAACTTATTTTTATACAAAATTATCATAAGAAAGCTTTTTTCTACTTTTGAGAATGAAACAATAAAATTGGAATTCCAAAAAGCCCAATAATTATACTTAAACCCGGATTTATTAAAAACCATAAGCAAATTAACCACACCATATACGATGTAAACCTTTATTGCTTAGTGATATATAAAACACACCGCAGGATTATAAACGCTTTAATGATTATGGGATGTTATGAGTCAGATCTAACTCAGCTAGGACTTTGATAGAGGGCACCGTTACTTCGTTTATGATTACATAATTATTATTTAATGATAATGAGAATATAACGTAAATTACTAACGGAATTATATTGATTGAGATATTGCTACCTAGGTATGTGAACTGGTCTCAAGGAAGCCTGGCGCAAAAAGCAAAATTATAACCATATCTTTCTCATTTTATTTCCATCATAGTTCACGTGGTAAATAACATAGTATATATTTTGAAATAACTTGGTTAAGGAAAAATTAATACTTCTTTGTCAAATTCTTTTTGGAATGCTAAATAAAATTCATACAGCTTCATTTATAAATACTTCACCAGGTGGGGGGGGGGATCCATTCAACACAAAAAAATCTAAACTCATACATACGAAAATAAACATAAGTAACGAATACATCTGTTTGAATGCCATCTATTTTGATTCAAGGTAACGTCTCCACTATAAGGAGTTAACGTCAATTTTAAAGAGAAGTAGAGTGGGGTACTAAGAAGGCTCGGTGCTGGAGGTCAACAATCAGTATATTTTTAATACACATAGATTTACTGAAAATTATTCAATTCATTAATCCACATGTAGTTAAGCAAATTATATTTACAAAAAACAAAAACAAAAAGAAAAAAAAAGATTTGGCATTAAATAATCACAAGAGTTTCACTTATGCCGTTAAATACCCAACAACAAATTACACAATCTGACGAACATCTAGAGAAGTGAGGTTTATCAACATCTTCGTATTTAGAAAAAAGACACAACACTTAGTACATCAGTTAAGTCGGTGATATCGAGTGAGGAAATCTATCCCCTTAATTAGAAAAACAGAACCAATTTTTTAGACTGATATTATAATAAAAACCTATTATTAATTTCAGTGCTCCATCATTATTATGATACAATGCATTATTTTTTAATGGCATTTAACTGATGTCTATTCCTTTGAATATAGAAATACATTTTAAAAACAAAATATTATTATGAGGCATATTATATAATAACAATGACAAAAAAATATATCCAAGAAAATGTTGTATATATAGCTTTGGTCCGAAGTATAAGTATATAGTTCCAAGTGTTTGGATAATGTTAGCAAAATCTTCAAAGTGACTTCAAAGTAGAGTGAGCTCCTTTTTACTTTAATGAACATGTATATTCAATATTGTTTCCGCTTTGATTTTTTAATCCGTTCACAAAAACTTGTACGTAATCGTATAATTAATATTTCAAACTGATTTAGAAAGTTTGTAAAGAAATTTGAATATAAAAATAATTCATGGAAACGAATCTTAGAAGCTTGAAATTCTAAAATTTGCATTTGGTGAGAACATTTACAGTGGGGACTATTATTTTGTGTCTGAGGTGGAAGTATATTTTACCTCTACCCCACTTGTATGGCGTTAGGCCAAAGCCTATTAACGTGGCGACCACACACAGGCCGAGACTTCGTGCGGTGGCAGGTGGAAAAAATTGCGTCCGATTCTCGTTCAAGGGGCGCCTCGGCGCTGGGTAAAAACCCAGCCCCTGCACCTTTGAATCAACGGGGCAGGTAATTGCCTGGGGTATAGCCCCCGAGATCGACGCTATTAAAATTTAACCTCTCGGGCGCTGGGCAATAAACTCAGCCCTTGCCCCTTTTTAAATCAAAGTGGGCAGGTATTGCCTGGGGGGGGGATAGCCCCTGGATCGACGCTACTCAATTTAACCTCTAGCAGGTCCAGCGACCGAAGCTCACTGTGTCTGATGACCCTATTATCAGCCTCCCCACTTTATTTAACAAAGATCGAAGATGTAAACTCCAGCACTGAGTTGACAAGGGCCGTGTCCTAAATATGGAACTTGTGGTTTCCTAGGGCGGATTCTCTACCAACTGAGCTTAAACAGGCAAATGGAAAATATGCTGCGTCAGTAACAAACTGAGAACAATAAGTTATTTCTCTTTTTGAAACGGACGAGCATAAAAAGAAATAAAAAAAATCTAACAGAGGTGACTTAAAACTATAAATAAATTATATTACATAGATATATTAATCATTTTTAAAAGAAAAAATATTCTATATAACACTTTTCCGGTTTTCTTCAAAAGCCTATCAGCATGTATATATATAATATATATATATATATATATTATATATATAGGTTATTTCTTAGTTGAGTAAACATGGCTATACAGGCGACCCAGAAAAAAACAGAATCCTAATTATTTATCTATTTTCCCATTAACAAGAATACCCTAAACCCCAACCCCTAACCTTAAACCTAACCCTAAACCCCAACCCTAAACTCCTAAACCTAACTCTAAACCCTAACCCTAACTCTAAACCTAACCCTCAAACCCTAACCCTAACTTCTAAACCTACCTAAACCCTAATCCCTAACCCTAACCCTAACCCCCAAGTGAGTCACATAATATCTACAGGGAGACACAGAAAGAAAAACAGAAACCCACACATTTTGTAATAAAACTGTTAATTTAATTTGTATTTTTTAAAGTGTAAGTCCAACAAGGGTTAAGGGTTTGGGGTGGCGTTAGGGTTGGAGTTGGAGTTGGGGTTTTAGGTTAATTAATGGGAAAATATATAAATAATTGCGGTTCTGCTTTTTATGGGTTACACTCAGATATCTGAGTCAACCAATAACAAAAATACAGACTTTATGTCTGAGCACATGTAACAATAAAAGTACAGATACAAAAACAGTTTAGGATGAACGTCCTGACGAAGGAAGGAAAGAGTTCTTGTAGAGTTTAATTTTGAGGTTACTAAAAATGCAGAGTAGAAGAGGTCACACTGTATAGTTTGGGTCCAAGGCCCCCAAGCCTTAATGTTACAGAGACACAACTTGTTTAGTGCATCTTTGGTAGATGCCAGATTGGAAAAGACAGAGAGCTGCCCGGGCTGTTTTAAATAGCCAGGTAGTAATGCCATCTAAGTGGCAAACTCTGGCGGCAAGGGAGATAACCCTTTTTCTCTATCAACCTAATCCCACAAAATGAAGACAATCGCAAACACCATCATTGAAAGGATTCTGGTTACCTGGACCCGCTGGTCAAATTTAAGTCAAGGGTTCTGTGCAATCTCTTAGTTTATATCTACTCTCCTCCTTTTTACCGACAGCTCGCTCGAAGAAGGATACTTTCTCAGCCGGCTCATAGAACCCGAGATTATCAAAGTAGCAATTCAGTTGATACGTTGACCCAACCAGAATTTGTTCACCTAACCCTTTACAGACAAAGGAACTCAACGGTACTATTAATACGAGGAATGTATTCCAATGATTACAAAATTAAACAGGTATATTTAAAAAGAAAAGATGTGTTAGCTACTTCTTATTTTGAGTTTTTTTTCATCCATTTTACCAGCACCGTGGGTACACCACACACACGCATAACACGTATTTTCTTAAACCCATAGGTAACGCGCATATAGGGGATTATCTTGCTTAATATCAATGTTGCCTCACTAGGGAAATAACACACACAACACCCACACACACACACACACACACACATATAATATTATATATAAAAGTATTGGTAATTTCGCTTGAAGCATTGTTAGTATGTTTAAAAATAATGAAATTCGAACGGCAATACAATGCGTAAAAAATAAAGACAAAAAGATGTTTTATATGTCTAATCGATTTCAAAGCAAAGCTTATCATCAGCAGTTCAATTTCAGAAATGAACTTCATGATAAAGCTTTGCTTTTGAAATCGATATAGACATATAAAAACATCTTTTTGTCTTTATTTTTTTACGCATTGTAGTGCCTTCAAAATTTTATTATTTTATACTATATAATAATTAATATATAGTATAATATATATATATATATTATAAGTCAGCCAAATTGTCCTTACTATATATATAAAGAAACGCGCTACACACACTTAATGTATCTATATTAATTTCATAGTTTTCTCAACAACGGTTTAGTCTTCTCTTAGTTAAAAATAACAGAATGTTTAACAATATGCCTGAATAAAAGAAAGCAGATGCGACTAAGACCTAATTGAGCTAAAACTATAAAAGTATATATGTATGTAAGTATATATATGCATAGCAAATGCACCCCGCACGCCAGACACATACAGTTACACGCACACACGTTTATATATATATATATATATATATATTATATATATATATATATATATATATCTTATATAATGGAGATTGTGTGTTTCTGACTGTACCGGAAAACTAAATCACTTACTCAAAGTCACAAAATACCCTTAGTAATTGACGTCAATTCACCAATGAATTATTAATCCTATTTTAACCTCAATTATCAATAAATTGTTTCATTATTTTACTGTTACCATATCTACATTATAATAACATGCAATTGTATTTATATATACAACAAAATACGGTTTACAGTGTGAACGGGAAGGCTAATTTTGCATATTGATATTAAACAATGTAATTTAATAAATATATGCTTAGTATTATTGGTTTCTAAACTTTTTCGGTTTTATTTTAATGAATAAAGCAAAATCTCTTCAATTAATCTTAAAATGAAATCATTAACAAGAAAAAAATAACTTCATTTTATTCTTTACTTCCCTCTTATTAACTAAATACTATTTATAATAACTAAATACTATTCTATAATAATAGAGTGGATAGAAGAAAGTAAGTTTTCAGTGTTCTAT
>CM042148.1:37946040-37956040 GCA_023376005.1 Doryteuthis pealeii | reverse complement strand
TTGAGGGGCAAGCGGAAGTCGGGTGTTGACCAGAAGTCGGGTGTTGACCGGAAGTCACGTGGTGACGTGGGGAAGGAAGAAAGGCTTCGTCCTCTTTGCCGGCGTCCGTCGTGGGGCACAGACCTGATGAGACCCCAGGAATCTAGTAGTGTTCTCTCTCTCTCGTTCTCTCTGCCTCCCTTCCTCCCTGGTAGAAGCCACTAGACGAGCACGTTAATAAAGTCTGGGAGTTGTGACGACATGTTTCTCGGGTTATGATTTTTTATCGGAGTTTTAGTACCAAGAAAGAAAAAAGGGACTACGGTGCATGTATCGTTTTAGTACCGTGAGTATTACAACGTAACACTGTGTGTAACAAATGGACACAGAAAAAAAAATTGAGGAACTTTTTTGTAATGTGCATATTGTAATATTGAAATGATTCTTTTGAAATTTATAATATATCATACTTCTGTTGCTGTTACATAATCTATGCATAGATTATTGTCAATCCCCTGTATTTCTGAACGGATGGTCCATTTTCTTATCACGGGCGGGACTTTCCATGGAATATTACAGAAAGCCCGCGAAATACGTGAAGTCACGTGGGACCGAGTTAACCCTCAGTTCCATCTTGGACGTCAGGCAGAAAGCATGTCTGCCTTAGCTGACCTCAAGTTTAAGCAATAAAAGTTTAAAGAAATAATATGGTGTTGTTGCTTGATGAATGTCTTGGCAAAAAGACTGACCAAGAAGTAGGAATGGATCAAAGACGAACAGCCAACAAGAATCTAGAAATAAAATTCAACATGGAGAGAAAGAATAGAAACGACTAGAAATCACCAAATACCCAAAGAAGTAAGTAATGCAAAATGCATATGCATCTCTCTGTCTACCTGTCTGTCTCTCTCCTCTCTCTAGTAAAAGAACAGTTGTGTATATACCCAACATGGGCATATTTATATGAGTATGTAACATTGCTTCTGAGCAATCACTGGAACTCTGTAACCAAGCATATATATATATATATATATATATATATATATATATATATATATGTGTGTGTGTGTGTGTGTGTGTGTGTGTGTGTGTGTGTGTGTATGTGTGCGCGGCGCGCGTGTGTGTCTATAATGGATCTTTAGCCAATAAAAAAATATAAAAATAATTATAACAAACTTTTTACGGACTTTTAATTTTAACTTTTATGCTCATTTTTACTCACTCAGATGCCCAATCCCATAATAAAAGACGTTTGTAACAACCTCCTTCAGTCAGAACTATCCTGAAGAACCTTCAGGTGAAACATAGGTAGATAGTGTCTGACTCATGTAGGTCCTTAACATATATATTATATATATATATATATATATATATATATATATATATATGTGTGTGTGTGTGTGTGTGTGTGTGTGTGTGTGTGTTTTCAGACAGAAATATCTCCCACATTTTAAACTATCACCTGTGTGGCGCAAGGAAACGTAGGCAAGTGGCAATGGTAGCCCCCTCTGGCTAATGGCTTTCCTTCTTTTTCAGATTTAACCAAATATGACTAGCTTCAATCATGGCCGAAGTCGGTGCACACCGTACACTTGCTCTTGGAACACTTTTTAAGACTGGATTATCTGTAATTGTCGTACAGAGCAATTACTCATTTCATGTTAGGTCAGAATGATACTGTTGCAATTTTCAACAGGAGTATGGATTTTCTATCCAGAATAGTACCATCCCGGCAAACCATGAAATGAGTATGTAAAGCTATCTGAGTATAAATTACAGATTCAACAGGATTTAAGAAAAACACTTTTCAAAAGCAAACACACGGTGGACATCAGTCCAAGCCATAATCAAAACTGATTGTAAATGGCAACTCACTAGATTGATGGAGCCAATAATAAAACTTTATATATATATATATATATATATATATTGTGTGGGGGGGGGGGGGTATTATATATATATATATATATTATAATATAATATATATATAAACACGGTATAAATATATTATTATGTATATTACTAAGTATAAAGTAAAGTCGTCGGGGAGGACTAAAGTCGGTATCAGCCAGCAGACAACGAGGGAGTCTATCCCCTTTTCACTAGCGCTAGACCTATGGGATTTTTTACCTCTCTGGTGGAACGCCACACCTACTATCAGCTCCGCACATTACCGCACAGATCCCTGTGCTACTCATACGCTGAGTTAGTGAGGGCCGGGATCGAACCTGAAAACTTGTTTCCTAATCGGACGCTCTAAAGACTGACCTAAACCGGTCCTGATATATATATATATATATATATATATATATATATATATATATATATATATATACAACCGAGATAGACCTCCGATCCTTTCAGCAGCAGTCGGACAGATTAACCATTCGACCATTTTCAGCTACGGAATGCGAGGGGGATTTTAACTGTTTTGATAAACACATCTGTATGTATGTAAAGGCCGCCATAGAGTGCTCCATCCCTTTTTATAGGAGAGCGTTGCGTTTACGCTTTAGATGGCAGTCATCAACGAAATCCTCCCCCCACCCAAGTGCTCAACCCCGGGGTGATGGGGAGCATATATAGTCTTCCACAGACACGTGTTTCGACTTATCAAGTCTCTTCAGTGTGGCTAGACATTTTGTGAGCTACCTACAGCTGAGATAGAACTCCGATCGTTTCAGCAGCAGTCGGACAAATTAACCATTCGGCCATTTTCGCCCCACAGAATGCGAAGGGATTTTGACTGTTTTAATACACACATCTGTATGTATGTAAAGGTCACCATAGAGTGCTCCATACCTTTTTATAGGAGAGAGAGAAGCCAGAGAGAGAGAGAGAGAGAGAGAGAGAGAGAGAGAGAGAGAGAGAGTGTGTGTGTGTGTGTGTGTGTGTGTGTGTGTGTGTAGTTATGCAAATTTTGTTGGTTTTAGAGATGTTGAAATTCTATGTTAGTTAAATAATTTTAATAGTGTTGACATAACAGTATTAGAATTATTTAACTAACATAGAATTTCAACATCTTTATAACCAACAAAAATTTGCATAACTACACACACACCACACACACACACACACGCACATACTCTCTCTCTCTCTCTCTCTCTCTCTCTCTCTCTCTCTCTCTCTCTCTCTCTCTCCCTCTCCTCTCTCTCTCTCCTAAAAAAGGGATGGAGCACTCTATGACAGCCTTTACATACATACAGATGTGTGTATTAAAACAGTTTAAATCCCTTTCGCATTCTGTGATAACAAATAATCGGTAATGATGTTCATTTCTAATGTAAGAGGTTTCTGTAGATACAAAATTCCGGTACCTTTTGTTTACATTAAATTAACTTTTTATCCAAAATTTTTAGTGTTAAACATACTTATGAACGGTATTGTATACAAACACAAAACACAAACACACACATATATACATATATATGTGTGTGTGTCTTAGTGTGTTTTGTGTGTGAATGTTCGTCTTGGTGTGTATGTGTGTGTGTGTCCTCGCATGTGTATATTTTTATATTTGTACTCTCCCGTCTATGTAATCTTTGAAATCTCGTATTATTTGCCAAGAGTCCTTAGTGACAATTTGCCCAATTTGGAGGCCGCCTAATCCGATTATCCAACGAAGTAGACAATATATTTTGTTTTTGCTACTTTTGTCGTCGATTCGATGGTCTGACTTTGTGAAGGGGGAACGTTAGCACCACCTGGCCCGATTTTGGTTGCATTTTCAAAATGACGGCAAGAGAAAATTAAAGACATTCGATAAGAGACAACGCTTAAAATTCAATAACATCTGCTTAGCACTGCAACCTTTGACACAGTCGAGTTATTGTTACATAATCTATGCGGTTGCATAAGATTATTGTCGGTCCCCTGTAATTCTGAGGGGATGACCCTTTTCATACCATGGCCGGGTCCTTCAATGGAAAATTACAGAAGCCCGCCAAAATACGTGAAGTCACGTGGGACCTGTTCGGTCCCCAGTTTTTCAGTTAGACGTCAGGCAGAGAAGTCGACCATTATAGGTCCTGCCTAAAACTGGAACTCACGCGCGCTATGTTAGTCAGATATTTAGTTACATGAAATGTATAGTTAAGGAAATAAAAGTTTGTATAATTAATATGTTCTTGTGGTTGATGAATGTATTGGTAACAAGACTAAGAAATGAATCCAGGACGACCAGCCAGCAGGAACATAGTAACAGAAAACCAGACCCGAAGTCCCCAAGAGAAGTCCAGACCTTAGAAGATTCCAGACCAAGTCAAGATGACAGAAGAAATATCAAAGACGATCAGAATACTAAGACGGCCAAGAAATAGAATTAAAGATATACAACATTATGGTTAACGAGCGTGCAAAACAGATCATCTTCTACAGTGGGTTTTATCCTTCTTGGATGCTGCAGACTTCTATTCATATGCCAGATTAAAAAATATCTATACATCTATATCTATATCTATATATATATATATATATATATATATATATATATATATATATAAAGATAAATCTAATGAGTCAGACGAACCTACTAAAAGTTGCACTTTAATGCTCTTCAGGTCTTAGATCTGACTCTCGATCTTAGCCCTGAAGAGTATTAAGCGAAATATTTTAATAGGTTCGTCTGACTCATTAGATTTATCTTTATTATTTGCTCTACTTAGGTATTGAGAACTTTTTACTTATTAGCTTTAGTCTCCTGGCGGGTTTGTATGAATATATATATATCTTATATATATATGCATATAAATTGTTTTTTCTTTTGGCCAAAATATTGTACTAATAGATTATTTTTTGTTGGTACGATTATCTTGGTCTTTTCTTTTTTTTTAAAATTTTTCTTCCGGGTTGATGTTTGGTAGTATATTTTTTACAATAAACATTTGCTGGGTTTTTTTTTCTCACCACGAGGATTTACCAACTAGTTTGGTATATAATATATATATATAATATATATATATATATATATATATATATATATATATATATTGTTTAGAAAAAGAACTAAAAATCAAATCAAACAATAATAAGACTGAGAAAAATATTATGCATCATAAAAATGAAATCACCATGAAATTGACGAATGTGTGTGTCCAATGAAATATCCAGCCAATGAACAAGAACATGTGCATCCTGTGACATCAGAAATTCAATTTGATGAATGAGCAAATATCCACTCTCCTTGCAAACGCCTGTCTCTGTTACGGAAAGAGGGTGTTTTGACCTAATTGCAAATTAATAATCATTTTTCTGAAACCACTGGCATTAAATATTGATGAAAGCGTCGATCAAAAGGCTGGCTTATAATCAATTTGAATTATCTCGTGCTGCTCGTAGACATGATGATAATGATGAATAATAAAAGACGCCCCTGTATCCCCTACAGATGGGCAAGATCCCCGCTCCCTTCCACAAGAAGGATGTCCTGGGTATGACACTCCAGTTCTGACGATTGCCATTACTTTCAGGTCCACTCTGACCCGAAGTGGTAGTACCTGCTATCTTTCCATCTATGGTTCAAATTTTATTTTTATCTGTGCATGTCTCTGAACTGCATCGTCCATTGTCCTATGTGTTTGGTTTGGTTTGTTTTGTTTACGGCATATCAACCTCGGTGGGTCATTTAATGCCGATAAAGTTTTGAAATAAATCAATTCTTAATGGATAATACAGTTTTTTATAAATAGATTTTTCTATTTAACCCATAGATGTGACCCTAAAAGGTACTACCACTCCGTGTCAGAGTGGACCAGGGAGCAATGGTGATGAATGGGGTGCTCCACATTCTCCAAACCTCCAGAACTGGAACCTAACCATCAGATAGAGTTTAACGTCATTCCCAGGACATGTAGACCCGCAGCCACCGCCTTCTAGCACCCATATGATAAAAAGGGGTTGAGGCTTGCCATAAGGGCAATAGGATTGGGAAAATCATATAGTTGCTAGGGCTTTACGTGACCAGTCAATTGATTGGAGGGGGCCTCTCCGACCGCCCGTCTAGCCCAAGATAGGGCCAAAGTGGAGTATTGCATGTAATGAACTGCTCATCCTCCTGGGCTCTATCCTTAAGCATCACGAGTCGCCACCCATGGCCAACAGGTGGCCCCATTAGGGGAGTGTCACCCCTCTGCAGAGGTGCAGTCGGTGCATTCTAACGCCCCAGCCGACAGTATATCAATGCACATTGGTCAAGATGTTCCCTAGCACTCAAATTCTTTTCTAGTCTCCAAACAACAAGGAATTGTCAGCCAGCCCAATATCAGCACAGCAAGCGTATTCGAACCTCTCCACGTAGCACAGAAGTGAGATCCAAGTATTATTTCTATATCAACCTCTGCCAGCGAAAATGTATGTCCCCTTTTAACTAGCGTTAGACCATTGTTTCCCATTTTACCGATAGATAGATAGATAGATAGATAGAGAAATGTGTTCATTTGATTCAAAGATAGATAGATAGACAGATAGATATAATTTGTTTAAAATTATTTGTATTAAATAGGAATTATTGTGGACCACTATAAATAAATTATCGGTCATATGGAAATCCAATCTCACAGACAAGTTAAAGAGACAGTTCTTCTAGGCCGTTGTCGTATCAGTGCTGCTGTATGGCTGCACCACCTGGATCCTAACGAAGCGACTAGAGAATAAACTAGACGGGAGCTGCACAAGACGTGGAAACAGCACCCCACGAGAAAGCAGCTGTACGGCCACCTGCCACATATCACCCAAACCATCCGAGTAAGACGGACAAGTCACGCGGGACACTGCTTGAGAAGCAAGGACGAACTCATAAGCGACGTCCTCCTGTGGAATCCAACACATGGGCACGCCAGTGTGGGCCGACCAGCAAAGACGTACATTGATCGGCTCTGTGCGGATACAGGATGCTGCATAGAGGACCTCCCGAGAATGATGAATGATAGGGACGGATTGAGAGAGACTGTCATGGATATCCGCGCTGACAGCGCGACATGATGATGATGATGATGATAATGATGATAATGATGATGATGAAATAGGAATACTTGATACTGTATAACTGTGTGTAAATTATTTGTATTAAGAATAGTTAATTGATTTGGTTTGGTTTGTTTTGTTTTACGGCATATCAACTATAAATCAATTCTTAATGGACAATACACTTTTTTTATAAATACATTTTTCTATTTAACCCATAGATGGGACCCTAACAGGTACTACCACTCCGGGTCAGAGTGGACAAGGGAGCGATGGTGATGAATGGGGTGCTCCGCATTCCCCAAACCTCCAAAACTGGAACCTCACCATCAGATAGAGTTTAACGTCATTCCCAGGACATGTAGACCCGCAGCCACCGCCTTCTAGCACCCATATGATGAAAAGGGGTTGGGGCTTGCCATAAGGGCAATAGGGTTGGGAAAAATCATATAGGTGCTAGGGCTTGGCGTGACCATAGTTAATTGAAGCTATATTTGTTTACTAAGGATTATTATTGATAGTTACCATACAAACGTGGGAATACAAATGCCTATAATTGAATAGAAATGATTACTTGAAATCATATAATTAGTGTTAGATAGGAATACTTTATATGTAAGTGTGTGCAAAACCTTAAACTACTAAACAAAAATTGTAAATGTAAACGTATAATGAACGCAATTTCTTAACCTCTAGGCACGCATTAACTCTAGACGGGTGGACGTGCCGTTAAAATCAATCTATCACTAATAAGAAAAAAAAAACGTACTGAGGAACAGTAGTCAGGAATCTTGTCTCGGAAAGACTCCTACCCTTCAGATTTCCAAGGGGCTTGATTATAATCGAATTTTTCGGTACTTAGGCTGACAGGCGTGGAAAGACTAGAGTTGTTCTCCTCGGATTAAGATCGAACAGGATTATCATAAACTTTTCAATCAATGGTCGACTTATACACGAGCGTACATGGTGTTTGAGGATAAGCTTCGCGTGTCAAATATTTGATATTGATTGGTATTTTATCATTTCAAGCATTCCATAGCCGAAGGGAGGCTCACATTATACTCGATGGTAATCCTCCCGCAGCATTATTCCGCTTTTCCTATTAGACGGATGCTAATACCATCAAATTTTAATAAATATTGTACAGCATTATTCTAACACGTTCACCGGTTGTTTATCATCTTCATCAAGCCCTGTCATCTGGGACAGTAGAAAGAGCCGACTATACCCCTACACAGTGTTAAGACCACGCCCCTCCAATGGGGCCACCTCTTGGCTGTGTTGCTTAAGGACGGAATCCTAGTAGCAGACAGTGTCCAACTTGTCTTTTTTGTTTTACTTGTATAATTAGTGTGATATTAGGTTAATAGCCGTATAGCAGCTTTTTTGTGAGATGATGCTTCCCAAACTGTTCAAGACATCACGCAGCATCTTTTTGTAGTTCCTGTCTGGCCTTTTCTTCAAGCGTTTCGTCCAAGTGGTGCAGCGATACAGTAGCACTAATTTGGCTACGGTGTCTTCTCGTAACAGTAACTTCACTCTCTCTCACCTCGTTCTTCGTGACTAGATTGCTGCCGCCCTGGCAAATAAATGAGATCCTTTTATATCGTCGGTGTAATTTGCATAGGCCACGCTCACGCCACGAACGAGACATAACGAGATCACACCTTACAAATTCGCTCGTCAACGGTGACCATGCTTCTTCAGCTAAATTCAGGCAGAACCTGACAAGCTAAGCAGATGCGTTTCGCCGGAGGTAAGTAAGCTTGTTCATTACAGCTACAACATGGAGGAATTCTTGTTTTATCTTCCATATGATCGACATATATATATTTACTAAGCCTCCACACTAGCTGGATGTGACACAAGGTCAACTCTGAATTCAAACCTGTGTTCAACAGGTTTGAATTCAGAGTTTCCTTCTCCAAGATCGGTCGCCTAACCAAGGTTAAAGAGCCCAGTCTGTCCTACTATTTACCCATAGCTGGAGGGAGAGTAGGATTCCTACCTTTCCCAAGGGTATTAACCCTAAGTGAAATGCAATTATCACGTCCGGGATTTGAACTCGAGGCGACGAGTCCATTCCCCATGACTTTAACCATTACACCACGCGCTTCCTACTGTTGCGATTTTATAAGACATTTCTGTTTTATTCATTCTTGTTGAGTATTTAAATCTTTTTTTTAATTCTTTTTTAAACTCATTTTTAACTATTTAACCAAAAGTGGGAACCTAACTGCTACTAACACACTGATTCTGAGTGGATATGTGTGTAATGACAATAAAAGTGTACTACACATTTCCCAAAGATCCAGAATTTGTGCCTCCCCATAGTTTAACGTTAGACCCAGGGCAATAAGACCCTCAACCATCGCTTTCTAGCACATATATTATAAAAAGGAATGGTGGTTTGCTCTAAGCGCAATACGACCAGGGGAATCATATGGATGCTAGGGCATTAGGGTGTAGGGATTATCTTCCCGTTGAGTTGTCTGCCCGTTTAGTTTGCTGGTGCCCGCTAGGGGGCTATAGTATTTAAGCGTTGGGTTCAAACCCTTCTGCCTCTTTTCCTGTTCCAGTAATTACGAGACACATGGGGTAGATTTTGGTCTACTCCTTCTCGTTGGGGCTCCGGCCCCTTACATTACTGTAAGTTATTTACAGCATGGACTATCCCTAGTCTCATGTCTGTACGTTTTTATATCTTGTTATATCCATGTGCTGTCCATATTAAATGTTTTGTCTGTTAACCTTCGTCGGAGTTTTGTATATCAAGTATATAACTTTGAACCATTCTTACAAGGGTATCATACAGCCCCAACCTACTGGGCTAAACGGACCATATGACCTTATAAGGCTAAATTTCTTTTTATAATTACATAGAATTTCTATTACAAGTATTTATTTACATAGTATTTTGTTTAACAATATAGTATTTACTTTTGTTTATCAAAAGGTTATATGCTTTTTTCTAATCACATAGTATTTTTTTTATAATTACATAGTATTTACTTTGTATAAAATATAGTATTTATTTTGAGTATATTATTTACGTTGTCTT
>CM042148.1:37908540-37941040 GCA_023376005.1 Doryteuthis pealeii | reverse complement strand
TCCGTTCATCGGAAATGTATTGTTATCAGTGCAGTTTGTTATTTGAAAACGCGTTGGCCGTTGAGTTGATTACGCGATTGCAGATGTTACGTAACAACACGGGAATGGTGATTCTGCGCGCGTATCATTCGTGTTGATGGTTTGGTTTGTGTTGTTTTACGGCATATCAACCTCAGTGGGTCATTTAATGCCGATAAAGTTTTGAAATAAATCAATTCTTAATGGACAATACAATTTTTTTATAAATACATTTTTCTATTCAACCCATAGATGGGACCCTAACAGGTACTACCACTCCGGGTCAGAGTGGACCAGGGAGCAATGGGGATGAAGGGGTGCTCAACATTCCCCAAACTCCAAAACTGGAACCTCACCATCAGATAGAGTTTAACGTCATCCCCAGGACATGTAGACCCCCAGCCACCGCCTTCTAGCACCCATATGATAAAAAGGGGTTGGGGCTTGCCATAGGGGCAATAGGGTTCGGAAAATCATATAGGTGCTAGGGCTTGACGTGACCAGCCGATTGATCGGAGGGGGCCTCTCCGACCGCCCGTCTAGCCCAAGATAGGGCCAAAGTGGAGTATTGCAAGTCATTGACTGCTCATCCACCTGGGCTCTATCCTTAAGCATCACAGGTCGCCCCCACGGTCAACAGGTGGCCCCATCGGGGGAGTCTTACCCCTCTGCAGAGGTGCAGTCGGTGCATTCTAACGCCCACCGACAGGGCGGCATTCGTGTTGAAGACTTTTAATTTTCGACCGGATCCACCTAGATGCATTTTGCACCGTCGTTTGAAGACGATGTGAGGCGATTGATAATATCATAATATGATCTTTCACAGAAATATAAAACAAAATTTGCCATTTTATACGAGACCATATGATTATTATAACATTTAGAACAACGTTACATAGTACTTACGTACATATTACTTTTTTACTTTATATATAAGAAAAACAAAAAACAGAAAATTTACAATATTAATTACAAAAATAAAAATTCTTTTTCTATAAATCTGTTGAAAACTAAACGTCAACAGGCTAATACTCATCCCGTTTTGAATAAGAGAATTCGTCCAGTGTCAAATCTTGTCTTTATATCTTCCTTTTTAAAAAAAACTGTTACATTAAGATACACATATCCTGATGACCGAGAAAAATGCAGCAAAAGGGCTAACATTCGAAATTATTGTATAACTTTTTTTCTTTTTTGCAATGTCAAGGTTTTTGTTTTGAACTCATATGACTTTCGTTTCCGCTCTTAACAACACGGATTATAAACAAACTCTGATGACGATTTTAATAAAATCGAAATATTATATTTATAATTACATAGTATTTTTATAAGTAGATGATATTAAATAGTATTTGGACCATATGACCTTTAGGCACCCCTTCCGCGATCTCGATTCGCAGGGACACTTTTCTCATTTACACCGTCAAAATCCGGTTGTGTGTTAGGGGTTAGGGTTAGGGGTTAAGGTTAGGGTTTAGGGGTTAGGGTTAGGGGTTAGTTTTATAATTTAAAAAGACTCTAAAATCTTCTGTTAACAATTAACTGGATTTTGACGGTGTAAATGGAAAAAATGTCATATGGTCCTAGTATTTTACTAACAAAGTATTTTTACAATTCCATAGTGTGTACTTTGTTTAGCCACGAGATTTGATATACGCAACTTCAATTTTCTTTATTTTATTACAAGGTTATATTTATCATAATTACCTAGTATTTTTATAATTACGTATTTATTCTTGCTTAAATACGTTTTTTGGATAATTACATATCATTTACTTTATGTGTGATAATATTTGCGGTAGGAAAATTCAATTTACTTTTGTTTATCAAAAAGGTAATATGCTTTTTTCTAATCACATAGTATTTTTATAATTACATAGTATTTACTTTGTGTAGCGACGGTATTTGATTCACTTTTTTTAGTTTCTTATAAGGTTATATATATTTTTTTTAATTACATCGTATTTTTACTATTACATAGTATTTACTTATTTATTTTATAATTACATATTTACTTTGTGTAGTGAAACTATTTGAGGCAAATCCAGTATTTTTTGTTTAAGTTATGTGTTATAGGGTTATAATTTTTTATAATTACATAGTATTTTAATATTACATAGTATTTTTATAATTTCAAAGTATTTACTTGTGTAGCATTTTTTATACTTATATAATTTCTACTTTGTGCAGTGAAGGTATTTGAAGTAGGTAAATTCCATTCTCTTTTGTTTATTGTAAGGTTATATTTTTCTATACTTTCATAGTATTCTTATAATTACCCAGTATTTTCTATGAAAACATAATATTGTTTATAATAACATAATATCAATTTGGTGTAGAGAAGATATTCGACGTAGGCAAATTCACTTTTCTTTTGTTTATTATAAGGTTAAATTTTTTTATAATTACATAGAATTTCTATTACATAGTATTTACTTCCATAGTATTTTGTATAACAATATAGTATTTACTTTGAGTATAGTATTTACTTTGTCTTTGAGGTAGACAAAAATGCACACAGAAGAAGAGATGGGAAGATATTTTCTGAGAATGGACACTGAATAACAAAGTGCTGTTCATGACCGAGATAAATGGCGGACGATTTTCAGAGTCATCTGAGGTGACTTACAACACCACCTGGTCGTTACAAGACTATTATTATTATTATTATTATTATTATTATTCATAGCGAGTTTTTCACACGAGTGTTAGCTGGTAGTCTTTCACAGGTGATTGAGTGACAACAAGTCTCCTTAGGTGTACTTGACGCTTTGGGTGTTCTAACCGATCATAACAATGTTGTTGTCTTGATGTCTCAATTCTTTCTATGATTTTCAATTCCTTCAGTCTTTTTATCTAAACCCTCGGGGATTTTTCCAAAGGTACCAATTACACTTAGTACCACTATCACCACCCGTACTCCGCAGTTTTTTTTCTGTTATCTGGAAAGATCCAAGTATTTGACTATCTTTTCGTTTTCTTTCATTTTTCAATCTATGAGCTGCCGGAAATGGAAAATCCCCGAGTTAACAAGTTTCCTTTCGTTGTTTATTAATACTAGGTTGGTTCTTCCAAGAAGGTCCGATTGTTTCTCAAAGTAAAATGTAATTCTATGCGTCTCATTCTCAGTTTGTGCTCATACTATTATTATATATTTAGCAACCCCTCCACACGAGCAGGATGTGACACAAGGTCAAGCGGAGTTCAACAAATTTGAATTTAGAGCTTTCCTCCTCCTAGTCAGGTAGTCTAACCAAGGTTTAAGCGACCAGTTTATTTATCCATAGCGGGAGGGAGAGTAGGCTTCATACCGTTCTCAATGGTATTAGCACCAAGTGTAATGCAATTACCACATACAGGATTTGAACTCAGGGCGACGAGTTTATTTCCCATGACTTTAACCATTACACCACGCGCTTCCATAAAATACTATTTGATTATATTGTCAAAATGTAGTTTTTTGCGGAATTGTCAGTAGATCACGTTTCTCACCATCATCTTGAAATCTCGTTTAATGCATTTGCTTAATATATACTTGATCATTTCATCTCTGTCTCCACACACTCGGCACTTGTTGTTTCTGTTGTGTCTTATCTATTTTCGCTTTGATATAATGTGTTCTTATTGCATTGCCTTGGGTTGGAAATATAAGTGATTCGGTTTCTCGCTTGGGGTTTCCTTTTCTTAATAATTCCCAGGTATTCTCATGCGCCATCTTTCCAATTTGACACGATTATTATTAGACTTCATGATAATTTTCACACCTGGTGGTTCACTGGAGGTTCATAATTCTAAATCTCACTACGCAGATTTCTACACAGGAAGTATCCTGTATGGTAAACTGAAGCCGTTGCTGAGGCTCCTTGTTTTGCAGCTCTGGGAAGTGTGGAGTCACCCCTATGTTGTCATTTACTCGATGGCCCACTTTTACCCAGGACGCTGGTTGAATGTTTTGTTTTACGGCATATCAAACATTTTCGGCCCATCTAACTCCGAATCAAGACGTTTTGATAATCAAACGACTCAGATTGCATACAGTACCTGCTATAGCTTAAATGGTTATGCATCTAAGTATTAAACAGGGACATGACTGCTTAACTTGGGTGATATAGCGCGATTACCTGGAATGATAGTGGCTCTGATAAATATCTCACTATAATGTGCCGATTTTAGTGTTTTACGATCAAAAACATGGATACCTACCCCCCCCATATATATATATATATATATATATATATATATATATATATATATATATATATGAGAGCAAGTAAACAATGTGTTTATTTTGATATGGATTTTAGCCGACAGTTTTTGGAGGATATGTGCTTAATTGAAGTCATATCTAATTTTTAAAATTAATTAGTTAACAATTAATCAATTTAGGCGGGCATATATGTTCAAATGTAATGCTAAACAAATCGATTTGTTTAGCCTTACATTTGAACATATATGCCCTCCTAAATTGATTAATTGTTACCTAATTAATTTTCAAAATTAGGTATGACTTCAATTAAGCACATATCCTCCAAATATATATATATATATATATATATATATATATATATATATATATATATATATATATATATAGTGTGTGAAATAAAAAGAATAAAACATTTTTCTGAGAACGATACATTTTGCGGACCTTCTTCTTCTTTTTTATAATATATATATATATATATATATATATATATATATATATATATATATATCTTCTTGATGAACTTTATGTGCAGAGAACTTGCTCTACATTTAAAAGAACTTATGTACAAAATATGGGGCATGTTCCCTATCATATATACCCTGATATAAGAAACATGTCAAGACGGCTTGAACGTAGATACAGAAAGATCATCACGAAGAAATATTCCGTGCTTTTGAAAAAAACTGCTTAAATAATATATATATATACACACACCCACACACACATACATATATATTTGTCTGTGTGTTTGCGTTAATGTGTGTGCGTAAAAACGAGACATAGCGAGCGAGGGAGAGAGAGAGAGAGAGAGAGAGAGAGAGAGCATGAGAGAGAGTAGAGGGTATAGAATAGGAATAATGTATCTATATCAGAGTAACTCATTCTAACTTTTATGAAAGGTGAAATCATCCTGTCCACTGCTTTCTTATTTAACCAACTTTCCCTGTATATGTTATCTTTTCTTTTGATCTTGTCTATTGGAAAATGTCAATGACTTGTACAAACCATGGAAATTATACAGTCGAGTTGCATTGCATTATATATATATATTCCCTCTAAACGTCCAGTTCTTTCTGCTTTTCTCGTCAGACGAAAATATTTTCACCTTTTGATGACATCTGATCGTACGGCTTAATACGTAACCTTCAACTTTCCGACTGACAACAAGCAAATGACTTATTCGCAAAGTAGCGTCTGCTATCTTTGAAACCCTTTTCAATTGCGTGTTTGGCTCTGTTCTGAGGCTACTTACTTACGGTTCAAATATCAGTGTTGCCATTCAAAATACTGGGTCAGTGGGACTCGTTTATTTGCCCTTATACAACTAGGAAAACGAAGCGTACAGAGACGATACAAGTCGCTTTAAAATTCGCTATAAGAGGCGCCAAGAATAATTGTGTCTATATCAAGGTGAAAAGAAAGTCAAGATGTTTGTTTTATTCGGACTTAAAAGTTCTTGTTTTATTATATAAAGTCAAGATGAATATATTCATTAATGTCCCTGTCTTTCCTCTTTTGTTTTTACGAATATCTAATATCAGTTTTAACAATATCCGGATTCGAGTAATCGGTCCATATTAGCTTAGGCACCCCTTTTCGATTTTGTGTCATCAGGCCATTTTTTTTCATTTACACCGTCAATATTGTAAAGTGTTTAAGTGCCATCCTTGGCCAGTTGAAATAGGCTTAAAGAAAGTCCTATGTTATGTAATCCTTTGGTGACCATTTGGTAATCGTAGAAGTTCTATCCTGCGTGTTGGTAAAGGTCCAGTGATTTATTCCTATGTCCGTCGTCAAGAATGTCAGCGTAATTATGACCAGTAGGGTTGGGGTTAAGTATTGTATCAACCTCAGAGTACTGCCAGTGATTGGCCAAGGAATAGATCTGGCTTAGTCTATAAGTAGGAGCGGGATTGGCACACACCTTATATATAAAAAATTCAACAAATATCAGGTTGTTTGTTAGGGGTTTGGGTTAGGGTTAGGGTTACAACCCCTAACCCTAACCCCTAACCCTAACCCCTAACAAACAACCGGATATTGACGGTATAAATGAAAAAAATGACCTAATGACACGAAATTGAATAGGGGTGCCTTAATTTAATATGATCCGAGTAATCTATAAAAAAGAATATATATATTTAGCAAACCACTCCAACACAAACGGTATGTGACCCAAGTTTAATTTTAATACTGCTATATACCCCTTATATATATTTACCAACCCCTCCGCATGAACAGGATGCGACACAAGGTCAATTTATTAAGCGGAGTTTAACAGCTTTGAATTCAGAGTTTTCCTTCTCCTAGACTGGTTACCTAGCCATGGTTAAAGAGTCCAGTCTGCCCTGCTATTTACCCATAGCTGGAGGGAGAATTGGATTCATACCTTTCCCAAGGGTATTAGCGCCATGTGAAATTCCAACAGCTTCGTCCAGGAATTGAACACGCGTTGACGAGTCCATTTCCTACGACTCTAACCATTAGACCACGCGCCTCCATAATATATACCCCTTATAAACGATCGGGTATATAATCGGGATGGGCAGTTAGATAGATTAGAGATGATAGGAGATGATATTTCTTACTTTTTAACTCTTCTGGTCCTTCGTCTAACTCGGCGGTCGCCATATTCTTCCCTCTAGTAGGCTTATTTTAAGGGTTGGTCTTCTTCTTTCTACAAGACTGGACATTGCTTGTTTTAACATTTAATTAACAACAAGGCTTGGTGTTCTTAATAATAAATTTTATTACCTCAGCCCATGATTCCACCGCGGTTGAGTTGCAAACCCTAAGAGACATCCTCTCTCTTAGGAAGCAGCTCACACTCGACTAAGTAAAATGTATTTCCATGGCGCCCAATCACGCGCCTTCAAGAGGTCATGTTTATTAACCGTCACCGGGTAATTTTTCATGGACCGCATCATTTTAAGTCCACGGACCCTATTCAAAATTCTAACTATAGGTACGTTCATAATTTATGGCTGCTCATGAATTAGGTAACAGTACTAATGGTTTGTTGCGTGGCCTCTGTTTAAATCTATCTTAAATTCTTCTAATTTCCCTCGGTTTCTTGATTAGTTGGTTGCATTTTACGGCATGTAAAACCTTGGGTTATTTTATGCCGAATTCACTTATGTTTTATTCCTTCTCGTTAAGTATCAATTTTCTTTTAAACTCATTTATTCTTAAAATTTTCTAAATTCATTTTTGATCTATTAAACCTATAGATGTAACCCTATCATATACTACCACTCCAGAACAGAGTGTACAATGGCAGTGAAGGAGAATTCTACAGTCCTCACATTTCCAGAAGTGGGACCTCATCCCTAGATGACTTTTGACATCATACCCAGGTCACAAAGACCCGCATCCATGATAAAAATGTCTGGTGGTTTGCCATAAGGACTATTCCAGGACGATTATATACGTGATAGGCTTTGATGTGATCAGCCGATTGATCAGAAGGTGCCTCTCCGACCGCCCGTCTTGTCAGCGTAAGGGCCAAAGTGGGGTGCTGCATGTCACCAGTATTCCGTCCTTAAGCATCCTGAGTTGCCAACAGGTGGCATTTGTGTGTGTTTTGTGGTCTTACCTCTCCGTAGAGGTGCAGTCGGTGTTTTCTACAGCCCCAACCGACAGGGCGGAACTTCTATCGGATGTTTGCTCCTTTGTATCGGGTTGGACATTGTCTTAAATTTTGGCGGTAATCTTTTTCTCTTCGTTCGATCTTTGTAATTTTTTTTAAATCAAGAAAACAGAGAATTTTCTCGTATACACACTTGTGTTAGCCCAATTCTCGGAAATTAACTACACCGCATACGCGCAGGGAATTATCGCAGAGGTGAAATACACGTACGCACAACAGAGCTGCCTGGCTCAACTCCGACTAAAACTAATCCTTCTGTCCAAGCTTCGTTTGATCACGTGATTCACTAAGCCAATGAGAGTTCCATTTCCCACGAAGAAGAACAAGAAGACCCAATGAAAAATGTCGCTGAGAGAAAAATGCCGAACGGCTGAGAAGGACTTAATAAGCATTATATAACTGTTTGAATTTTTTTAGATTAGGCTTGATAATTTGTATCATTATGATTATTTGGACTATTTCAGTCATCTTTACTGCTATCTGTACAATGTTTCGGCCGATGTGCCCTCCGGCTTTCTTCGGGTATTTCTTGACGGACTCAGGAGCCTTCTCGAATTTTTTAGATGAGGCTTGATAATTTGTATCATTATGATTATTTGGACTATTTCACTCATCTTTACTGTTATCTGTACTTGTGTACCCCGATGTGCCCTCCGGCTTTCTTCGGGTATTTCTTGACGGACTCAGGAGCCTTCTCGAATTTTTTAGATGAGGTTTGATAATTTGTATCATTATGATTTGGACTATTTCACTCATCTTTACTGTTATCTGTACAATGTTTTAGCCGATGTGCCCTCCGGCTTTCTTCGGGTATTTCTTGTCGGACTCGGGAACCTCGTCATAATCGGGAGCCATCACTTTGTATGGCGTTATGGTAATTAAAAAAATATTTTTTTAAGGCTTCTGCGTTTAATTGCAACATTGTTACAATATTTCTTTTTGATCATTAACTGTCTGTAAAATCAGCAATGTCTAATTATTTATATCGGCTTCATTTGAATTTCCCTGTAGAATATTTTTAAAGTGCGAATTGCATCTAGCTATTTATTGATCATCTCATTCTCGAGATCTAAGTGACTAATTGAGCGAAAACGTCTACCCAGTAAAAAATCTAATAAAAATTCAAAGAAAATTAAAGTGACGGCTGCCCAGTTAAAAAGTAATAAAATTTTGCAGGAAATTTGCACATTACAAGGGAAAAAAATAATCGAAGCGGTGATAAGTTTTAAATGAATTCAATTATTATTTTTTAAAAAGGAAAAAAAGTTTTTAAAAAGCAGTTTGTTAGAAAAAATCACCTACTAAAATGACTCATATCAGTTATTTTTTATAATTATAAAAACAAACAAAAAAACAATATATCCTTAACGGCAGTTTTGTAAAGTCCCCGTGTCGTACTGACTAATGTGCAGGACTGCAACATCGTATTAAGCGAGTTAGAACTTTAGGAGTGCTATTACGCTCAATGTTGTACTAATACTCTTCACAAATGTATAGACTGTTGGAGAATTTTGTATTATAAGGTGTCCCAGAGTCCACAACTTAAACTTATTGTTTAAATCCACTAGTTGACAGGTTCTTTTCTTATTAACACTCGATCTGGGGTTAAATTGAACTTAATAGACCTAAATTCCACTATTTCATGTCACCCCACCGAAAGAAAAAAAACAGGTAATTAACCGAATTTAATGAAATTTTCAGTGTTAATATATGCCGAACAGCTGAGAAGGACTTAATAAGCACTATATAACTAATAAAAGAATAAAACTTATGATGCACCAGTTATTTTATTTTAAAACTTTTATATTTTTTCAGATCAGTTAATTTGAACTACATATCTTTGAGGCGTAATACAGATTCTCAAAGAAAATTTTTTACATCTTTTCAGGTCAGTTAATTTGAACTACGTATCTTTGAGGTGTTATACAGATTCTCAAAGAAACCTTTTACATCTTTTCAGGTCTGTTAATTTTAACTACGTATCTTTGAGAATCAAATCGGGACATTGACCAACCAGTTGTGAGTTTACAAAGTTTATTCTTTGTATTGGACTTATATTGCTTAGCCTTTTAGCCAGTTGTTTTGAAAGGAAGAATATTGAGTCACTATACTCTGCGTGACCACGTGGATTAAAGCCAGCCAATCAACACGCTCGAATACGTGGTTAGTTAACTATTTAATTGCTGCTCTTGAAAGCTGTTCATTTGCACTTATTCAACACGGATGAACGAACGAACAACCAAGAACTCTGCTTAACAAAAAGATTCTTCACCAAGGAAAATACGAAAGGATTCTACCTATCACTAAGGAACACAAGGATTCTGCCTAACACTAAGGAACACAAGGGATCTCCTCTGTAAAGTACACTCGCATGCAGCCTTAAAATGGCCATAAAAATCGTAACATAGACAACTTTATCTCCAGTTAGTGGTGGCGAGATACGACATAGACTGTATGTATTAATATATTCTGGATCATTCTTAAAATGAACAAGGCCTTACACCCGAGATACGACATAGATTCTATGTATTGAGAAAAAAATATTCTGGACCACTCTTAAAATGAACAAGGCCTTACATGAGAGATACGACATAGACTCTATGTATTAAGAAAAAATGTTCTGGATCATTCTTAAAATGAACAAGGCCTTACAGCCAAGATATGACATGTGTTAAGAAAAAAAGTACAAAAAAGAGGACAAGTTATCATTGGGGATTTCGTATATGCAACAATGCACGGTCTTCATGAATATATATATAAAAGAGCCAATAAAAAAAAACTAATTACAGCAGCCAGTAATAGCAATATCAACAGAAATAACTTAAGGGCAAACAGGAAAACATCAAAATCAAGAAAACAAAATTAGGAAGAAAATTAACTATATCGATGCTTCAAGCAACGAACTAAGGGAATTGCACACGAGATGACATAGACAAATGTAAGAGGGGAAAATCTCAAGAGAGAAACTGAATCCCCTTTGATAGCAGCACAAAATAATGACATAAGAAAAAAATACGTCAATGTGGAAATTGATATTACCCAGAAGAACAGCAAGTGTAGGTTATGTGGTGACAGTGATGTAATGATTTATCACACCATAAGCAAATACAACAAACGAGCACAAAAGAAGACAAGACTAATTACGATTGAGTAAAAAGGTGATCCACTGGGAATTGTGCAAACGATTAAAATTTGACCATGATAACAACTGGGATATGCGCAAATCAGAGGTTCTCTTTGAAAATAAGACACACAATTTTCTGGGATTGTAAGATCCAATCCGGTCCAGAAGACCAGACCGGGTTAAATCCTAATTAACGACCTAAATTCCACCAGTGTATGTCACACCGCCGAAATAAAAAAAATACCAAAAATCAAGGAATTAAACAAATTTAATGAAATTTTCAGTGTTGATATATTAAACCCTAACACCTATATGGTTGGGCCAACCCTATTGCTCTTATGGAAAACTCTCAACCCTTTTTATCAAATATATCCCCGTCACTCTCAGTTAGCTTTCTTTAATCTTATTCTATGGTTTGCTGGAACGTCAAAATCCACTAGTTGATAGGTTCTTTTCTTATTAACACTTGATCTGGGGTTAAATCGAGCTTAATGGACCTAAATTCCACTATTTCATGTCACCCTACCGAAAGAAAACAAAAATCAGGGAATTAACCGAATTTAATGAAATTTTCAGTGTTGATATATTAATGAATAAAAGATATAATGCACCAGTTATTCTATCTAAAAACTTTTACTTTTTTTCAGCTCAGTTAATTTGAACTACGTATCTTTGAGGCGTAATACAGATTCTCAAAGAAACCTTTTACATCTTTTTCAGGTTAGTTAATTTGAACTACGTATCTTTGAGGCGTAATACGGATTCTCAAAGAAACCTTTAACATTTTTTCAGATCAGTTAATTTGAACTACGTATCTTTGAGGCGTAATACAGATTCTCAAAGAAAAAATGTACATCTTTTCAGGTCAGTCAATTTGAACTACGTATCTTTGAGGCGTAATTCAGATTCTCAAAGAAACCTTTTACATCTTTTCAGGTCAGTTAATTGGAACTACGTATCTTTGAGACGTAATACAGATTCTCAAAGAAACCTTTTACATCTTTTCAGGTCAGTTAATTTGACCTACGTATCTTTGAGAATCAAATCGGGACATTGACCAACTAGTTGTGAGTTTACAAAGTTTGTTCGTTGTATTGGACTTATATTGCTTAGCCTTTTAGCCAGTTGTTTTGAAAGGAAGAATATCGAGTCACTTAAAGTAAATTCCGTTTTGCGCTTCGGTCTTTATCATCTATTTTCTCGTCTAATCTCCCGCTGTTTTCTTAACAGACACAATTACTTATATACAGAACCATTCTGGGATTCCTATTCACATGTCTGCGATTTCTTTTTGCAATTCTTGTTAATTCTACATATTGTCATGCAGATGTTTCTTTTATTTTGTTTTATCTATTTATTTTTGTCTTTTTATTTGTCAGACTGTCTTATTTTTATATTAATATATTTGTTATTATCGTTTTTTTTTGTTAGGTTTCTTTTACAAATATTCCTTTTTTCTATTCGTTTCTTTCATTTTTTTTCTCTTTTAATTCAAAATTCTTTCTTTGAATATAATTTATTATTTTCCTCCGTCTACATTACCATTTTCGTTTGTTGAATTTTGTTTTTAATTTCTCTCGTATTTTTCTTTCTTTCTTTTTCTTTCTTTCTTTTTTCTTTCTTTTTCTTTCTTTCTGTCTTTCTTTCTTTCTTTCTTTTCTTTCTGTCTTTTTTCTTTCTTTCTTTTTCTTCTTTCTTTCTTTCTTCTTTCTTCTTTTTCTTTCTTTCTTCTTTTTTCTTTCTTCTTTCTTTCTGTCTTCTTTCATTCTTTCTTTCGTTCTTCTTCTTTCTGTCTTTTTTCTTTCTTTCTGTTTCTTTTCTTCTTTCTTTCATTCTTTTTTCTTTCTTTCATTCTTTTTTCTTCATTCATTCTTTCTGTCTTCTTTCTTCTCTTTCTGTCTTTTTCTTTCTTTCTGTCTTCTTTCTTTCTTTCTTTCTTTCTTTTTTCTTTCTTTCATTCTTTTTCTTTCTTCTTTCTTCTGTCTTCTTTCATTCTTTCTGTTCGTCTTTCATTCTTTCTGTCTTTCTTTCTTTCTTTCTGTCTCTTTCTTTCTGTCTTTTTTCTTTCTTTCTGTCTTTTTCTTCTTTCTTTCTTTCATTCTTTTTTCTTTCTTTCTTTCTTTTTTCTTTCTTTCTTTCTTTCTGTCTTCTTTCTTTCTTTCTGTCTTTTTCTTTCTTCTTTTTCTTTTTCTTCTTTTTCTTTCTGTCTTTTCTTTCTTTCTTTCTTCTGTCTTTCATTCTGTCTTCTTTCTTCTTTTTTCTTTCTTTCTTTTTCTTTTTTTCTTTCTTTCTTTCTTTCTGTCTTTCATTCTGTCTTCTTTCTTTCTTTCTTTCTTCTTTCTTTCTGTCTTCTTACTTTCTTTCTGTCTTTTTTCTTTCTTTATGTCTTCTTTCTTTCTTTCTTTCTTTCCTTTTTAGTTCCATTATCATTTTCTTTCGTTGGATTTTTTTCTGATAATATTTTTCGTAGGTTTTTGTATCTCTCATTTTTATTTCTTTATTCTTTCTTTCTTTCTTTCAATTACCATTTCTTTATTTAAACATATTTTCTCAATTCATCTTTCTTTCTTTTTTGTTCGATTATATTCCTTTTTCTTCATCTTTCTCTGTTCTACTCTCTCTCTCTCTCTCTCTCTCTCTCTCTCTCTCTCTCTCTCTCTCTCTCTCTCTCTGTTACCATTTATTCCTTTGAATATATTTCATAAAATTTCTCAAAGACCTTCTTTTTTCTTAACTTCTTTCTTTCTTTCTTTCTTTCTTTCTTTATTTCTTTCTTTCCTTACTTATTTCTTTCTTTCTTTCTTTCCTTATTTCTTTCTTTCTTTCTGTCTATTTCCATTTCTTCTTTTACTATAGTTTATCTTTAATTCCTACCTCCTTTCTCTCTTCTCTTTATATTTCACATTTATCTTTTATTGTTCTTTCTTTCTTTCTTTCTTTCTTTCTTTCTTTCAGTCTGCTTGTCCGTCTATCTGTCTGGGTATATATGTCTTCTTTATATATTTTATATTTCCATATTTTTTCTCATCCGTTTTCTTTTTCCATTTCATTCTTTGTATATATTTTCTATTTTCTCATTTTTTTTACTTTCTTTTATTATTGATCGACTATCTGCTTGACCCCATCCGGAGACTCCATTGGAGACTCGGCGACGATTACTCTGGTCGTCTTGTATATAAAAAAATCCACTATAAAAACTAAAATATTTGTTGCTTCATAGTTCATTTGACTGTTGTTACTGACAGTTTCAGGCGGTAAAAAATAGAATCACCAGACAGAATATTGTGATCGAATTTTCTTTTTAAATAAAGGTTTTAAAGCGTAAATTTTATTTATAATAAATAATATTTACTCCCAATGCCTCTCGTCTCATGGATGTATTTTTTATTTAATTTTAAAGGCATTAAACTGCCAGTCATGGGGAAACAAAGAAACTCGGATATGACAATTACTTTATCTATATATATATATATATATATATATATATATATATATATATATATGTGTGTGTGTGTGTGTGTGTGTGTGTGTGTGTGTGTGTGTTAAAAGAAAGGAAATGAATCCGACGGTATGAGTATAGTAAAAAGAATATGAAAACACGACAAAATGCTGTTAAAGTGAAAACTTTTTATAACATTTCCAAAGCTGATATTGAACAATATTTCGATTTAATAAAAATCATCTTCAGAGCTTGTTTATACTCCGTGTTGTTAAGAGCGGAGACAAAAGTCATATGAGTTCAAAACAAAAACCTTGGTGTTGCAAAAAATATCAATATCAATATCAGCTTTGAATATGTTATAAAATGTTTTCACTTTAACAGCATTTTGTGGTATTTTCATATTCTTTTTACTATACTCCTATATATATATATATATATATATATATATATATATATATATATATATATATATATTATCTTAGGTAACAAATTTCTGACCTACATGAGATTCATGTCGGTCTGGTTTTCGACTAGTTGGTTTATATCGTTTATAGACGCTCTCCCGCACACACACAACACATACACACACGCACACACACACACACACACACACACACACATATATATATATATATATATATATATATATATATATATATATATAACGTTTACACAGTGGACATTTTTTTTAGAAACACATAAGCGAGGACCACCATGGTATCATCGTTGTAGAACATCATAAAACCTTCGTCAGGGCCCAGGGCAAGATAAGACAGCCTCTAAAAAGGAGGAATAAAGCCATCAACAAAAGCCCGCGTGGGGTAGTGTTAGGTGTATGGGACCCTGTATATTAATGGGATCGTGCTAGACTTTGTAAACTGAATCGAAACGATGCCTTCCGATAGGATACTTGAACAAAATACCCTCGTCACTTTCATGATAGAGGACCTACTAACATGGAAAATAAAGATGGCGCGGGGCTCAGTGTGGAGGAAAACTCACAGGCCCAGAACTGAATGGGGCCAATTAGATAACACTTGCTGTGCTTCTGTAATATTTCTTAAGTAGTTGAGTTTTTACCAAAAAACAGATTGAAAAAAAATCTGATTTTTTCAAGCACATTTTATAAATTCTCAAAATAGTCCTAAGCCAGACTAACCGACTCCAAGCCCTGATTCGAAAATCCCAAATTTCACGAACATAGCCCCTGAACCCTTAGGGATAGCAATTGACAACCTAGAATTATAGGGATAACATTTGACCCATAGAATTAGTGAAGAAAAGAACGAGAGAGTTAGAGAGAAGAAAAAAGGTTATTTATCTAAAAACAGAGATCTTCAGACACTAGCAGCTAGGCCATCATTGACAGCCCATCTAAAAGTTAACAGACCAAGAACTTTACGACGATAGCTAAGCTTAATCCTCTAAGGAATTATGCGACAGACAAATAAGTCTTTTAAATAATATAAAAACATTTACATTCAAAAATTAATAACCACGCAATATATTTTTGCTCATTAACAAAAATGATATACACGAGGGAGATTCAAAAAATACCCGCATTTTTGTTTTATGCAAGTCAAGCTCATCGTGGATTATTCGATAGGCAGAATCATGTCTAATCTGTAGATAACAAGCTACCTTATCGATGATAACTCAACGGTTCGCCTTTACCATACCTCGAGCTTGCTGAATCCTCTCATCTGTGGTGGAAGTTGACGGTCTTCCTTGCTCTTTCTTTTTGCATCACGCTTATCTGGGCAATTTTAAACTTCACTATCCACTCATACACCTATCTACGTGGTATTTCACTGTCCCTGTATTGTGCTAAAAGCCTCCGACGAACTTCAGCCAATCAAATTTACCAATCTCCTTACAATTGACAATCGAAAGCTATGAGCTTGTAATTTACTTATTTTTTGTTAATATTTACTGATTTACACTTTCTCGAAATTCGTAAACTGTTAACCATATTTACATATATAAAGGACAGTTGGGGTGTATACATGTTTGCCCGGATGAAACGACGAAAATAAAACAGTTAATAACAAAGTATATATATATATATATATATATATCTTATTATAATGGAGATTGTGTGTTTTTCTGTCTGTAACCGAAACTATATTCCTACTCATGTCACAATTCTCTTAGTTATTGACATCACATTCTCTATGATTTTTTTTTTTTAACCTCAATTATTAATAAAATTGTCTTACATTATTAATACTGTTAACTATGTCTACATACTGACAATATGCAATTATATTTATATATACAACAAAATAGCGGTTTACAGTGTGAACGGGAAGCCTAATTTGCATATTGATATTAAAAAATCAAATTTAATAAATATGTGCTTAGTATTATTGATTTCTAACTGTTTGATTTTATTTCAATGAATATAAGCAAAAGTCT
Source organism: Doryteuthis pealeii (assembly GCA_023376005.1). Taxonomy (NCBI): domain Eukaryota; kingdom Metazoa; phylum Mollusca; class Cephalopoda; order Myopsida; family Loliginidae; genus Doryteuthis; species Doryteuthis pealeii. Next base: position 37,924,182 of record CM042148.1, on the reverse strand, counting down.
CTTCAATGAATCTTAAATGAAATCCATTAACAGGATAAAATAACTGTCATTTTATTCTTCACTTCCTCTTATAACTAAATACTTAAATTAGAAAAAATAACAATGAAAGACGAGAGTGATGGAAGAGTAAGTTTCAGTTTTTCCATTTTTTATTATACTCCCTCTGTTTCAAATCTTTTATTATACTCCCTCTGTTTCAAATCTTTTTATCTGTATTCTTATTTAGTTTCATTAGCCTTTCTAATTTAATACAATATTTTATTACATTAAAACTTGAATACTTGCACCCGGAGGGTGCATATATTTGCTAGTATATATAACATCATTTGTTTTTTCAAAAATATTAGATTTCATATATGTAATATATATATATATATATATATATATATATATATATATATATTATATATATTAAATATCACCGGCTCTTGCTTTTTGTGCAAGATTTATGAAGATTTGGTTTATATTTGAAGAATTTTAGAATATAAATATAAATAGCATTGAAATTCTACTCAAAAGTGTTCAGTATCTGTAAATCTCAAAAGTAAACAAATCAATACACCAGGGTGTTCCACTCATCTACCTAGTTGACGCTGGGTAGCAACTTCTAGACAGTATATAAAAGAAAATGTATAAAATAAAAATATAAGATCATAAACGTAAATTCAGTGGAAGAAATGATCATTTTGTTCTTATCAATCATTATCATAATCTCGTCATGCTGACAGCACATATTCCCATGACTCTCTCTTGTCACCCGTTCCTATCATTCATCGATCCTGGCAGGTGTCGCATCCAGTATCTGTACTGAGCCGATCAATGTAAGTTTTTGTTGGTGTGTCTACGTGTAGATATCAACAGGAGAACGTCGCTTATGAGTTCGATCTTGTTTCTTCAGCAGTCTAGCATTTATTGTTCGTTTTACTTGGATGAATATTGTGATAGGAGGTAAGTAGCTGTATAGCAGCTTTCTTGTGGGGTGCTCGTTAGCCACTTCACCATGGAGAACACTCATTGAAGAGAGAAAGTACATAACGTAGTTTGCTACATTTATAAATACACCAGACAAAACGTGACCCGTTGGGTCACCAATTAACCTCTGGGTAGATAATTAGAATTAAGGAAAAGTGAGATTACAAAGCGAATTATTTTTTTTTAATAAATAAATAAATACGGTTGGAGAATGAACAAAAAACATTAAAAATCATTTTGAAAGATTTCTAAGAAAGGGAAAATTTGACCAAATCTAAAAAGAAGCCAAGATGTTGAAGCTACTTGATCGCTGCTTATGAAATCTGACATACAAATACGTTTAGCACAATCTCTCTCACTCTCTATCTACTCTCAATGAGAGACTAACATATATAACGAAGAGATAATCAAGATATTAATAGAGAGGGAGAAAGTGATAGGCAGAAGGTGAGTGAGAGACAGGTCAGTGTTTTACAATCCTAGAACAGGATTAATCAGAAACAAGTGTCATGTTTTTCCAAACATAAACAATCTAGAACTAAGGAATAGTTTACTATAATTTTCGATTAATCAGAAACAAGTGTCATGTTATTTCCAAACATAATACAATCCTAGAACTAGGAATAGTTTACTATAATTTTCGTGTTATCAAACTAAACAGTAACAAAGCCTTTAGGACGGATTGATTCGCCCAGCTTTAGTATGATAATAGGTACTGCTCAAGATATGCGATATAAAATGTAGATCTAACTTAGGAAAACTTAGACACAGAGCCAACGGCGCTTGTTAAATGTCTTTTTCTCGGTATATATATATATATATATATATATATATATATATATATATATATATATATATATATATATACGTCTCCGAAAGTAATTATAACAACTCTCTATTGGTTAAAAAAATAAATGTCTAAAGCTTCTTGATATTTTTGAGGCTTCCAACACAAACTGTTTGTGCTTCAGGCAAATTAAGAACCGGTCTGTATGGACATTTTTTCTCTTAGTGTTATCTTTAAAGAAAGACAAGTAACAATTCTATAAGTCTGGGGGTAGTTTTTTGTTTAAGTATTTAATTACCTATTCATTTATATTCTAAAGTTTTCTGAACTTCTAAGACGTACTACTTCGAATACCAAATTTCCGCTTTTTCCAGAAAACGCTTGCAGCAGTAGACGACTTTTAACAGTTTCCAGGATTTTATTTAAAAAAAAAAAAAAACGCTATGATACTGCAGGTTATTCATTAATGCCAAGAGGAGGAGGTGCTGTCTTAAGGAGCGACCTCCTGTACCTAAGCTATGTGATAATTCATTTTTGGCCTCATATAACATAGAATGCAAACAGAATAGGATCGCTTCTATTTGTTCTCTAAATTCCAGATTGTTTTATCACACACACAGAATAAGAGTCATGTTCTTGTGATTACCTGAAGATGCCGTATTAATGCGGTTGAAATAAATTATTGTAATGAAGCAAGTTAGAGTTTTTCTTTTACTATTATATATATATATATATATATATATATATATATATATATATATATATAGTTATCTTTTGTTATTATTGGAAAATGATTATAAAGTGCTCAATTACTTCTGTAAGAACTGTATTTATTTATTTATTTATTAGTCACCAATATATATATAATATATATATATATATATTATATATATATATATATTATATTATATGAAAAATAGATGGAAATTAATCCGACAGTATGAAATTTAAGTTTTTTAAAAATGCATGTTTCTGTTTTAAAAATAAAATAAATTTTATTTTAATTTTAAAAAATCAGAAGCATTATATTTTATAAAAAACTTCAGCGGTTGAACTCAGCGTTTCGTTTCTGTAAACAGTCTTTTTAACGGATATCTTCTCTTCCCATCTTATGTCGTGATGAAGGACTAACTTATCGATTTGTTTCGAAACAGTACTGTCAGCAATTACATAACAAACATCATATGTTTTTTCATAATGTTAAATTTCATATATATATATATATATTATATATATATATATATATATATATAATCTGCATTCACATTTAGTTTCATTATTCTTTCTAATTTGATATAGTATTTTATTACATTAAAACTTAAATACATATATTTGCTAGTATATGTCAGCATATATATATATATATTCCTATTTATATATTATACTTACTAGCAAATATATGCACCCTCCGGGTGCAAGTATTTAAGTTTTACTCTAATAAAATATTAGATTAAATCAGAAAGGCTAATGAAACTAATTAAGAATTCAGATAAAAAGATTTGAAACGGAGGGGGTATAATCGGAAAATAGAACAACTGAAACTTACTCTTTCATCACTTCCGTTTTTCAATGCTAAATTTTCCTAATTTAACTATTTAGTTAAAATAGGAAGTAAAGAATAAAATTACAGTTATTTCTTCTTGTTAATGAATTTCTTTTAGGATTTATTGAAGAGATTTTTACTCATATTTATTAAGATAAAACCAAACAATTAGAAATCAATAATACCAAGCACATTTTTATTAAAATCAGTTTTTTTAATATCAATATGCAAATTAGCTTTACGTTTACTCTGAAAACTGGTATTTTGTTATATATATAAATACAATTGCATGTTATTAGCATTTAGGTAAGGCCAACAGTATTAATAATGTCAAACAGTTTTATTATTAATTGAGGTTTAAATAGAAATAGAATCATGGAGAATGTGACGTAAATAACTAAGGGAATTGTGACTTGAGTAGTAATATAGTTTCGGTTACAGACAGAAAAACACACAATCTCTATTATAATAAGATATATTCTTACTTACATATACTAGGAAATATATGGATTTAAATTTTAATGTAATAAAATACATTAAATTAGAAAGACTAATTAAACTAAATGCAGATCATAAGACTCGAACCAGAAGATCGAAAAATAGAACAATTGAAACTTACTCTCCATTCACTCCCGTCTTTCATTGCTAAATTTTCTTGATTTAACTATTTAGTTAAAATAAGAATTAAAGAATAAAATAACAGTTATTTCTTTTGTCAATTAATTTCCTTTAAGATTTCTCCTCAATAATTTTGCTCATGTTCATTAAGATAAAACCAAACAATTAGAAATCAATAATACTAAGCACAAATTTTTAATATCAATATGCAAATTACCCTTCTCGTTCACACTTTACTATTAACCGCTATTTTGTTGTATATATAAATACAATTGCATGTTATTAGTATGTAGATAAAGCCAACAGTATTAATTATGTAAGACCATTTCATTAATAATTACCTCAATTATTAATGAAATTGTCTTACATTATCAATACTGTTGGCTTTATCTACAAGAGACTAGTTTTAAATAAAAATAAAATCATCGAGAATGTGACGTTAATAACTAAGGGAATTAGGACTTGAGTAGTGATATACTTTCGGTTACGGACAAACATACAATCCCATAATAATAGGATAACGTACCACCATAATTGCCGAGATCTATAAGACGAGGTAAGACCATAGCAGAAAGTAAAAAGAGACTATTTAACTTTATGAACTGGTCTACTAATACTAGTTATATATATTTACCAACCCCTTCGCACGAGCAGGATGCGGCACAAGGTCAATTTCTAAAGCGGAGTTTAACAAGTTTGAATTCCTTCTCCTAGACTGTTGCCTAACCAGGGTTAAAGAGCCCTGTCTATCCTAATATTTGCTCATAGTTGGAGGGAGATTAGTTGAATGCATACGTTTCCCAAGGGTATTTACGCTATGTGAAATACAAACAGCCCCGTTCAGGATTTGAACTCGGGTTGACTAAGACTAATAATTATTTAGTTCCCCCTTTCAGTAGCGCTAGACTAAGGAGATTATTTGGACCATATGACATTTAGGCACCCCTTTTTAATATCAATTAAGAAAGGACATGTTTTTCATTTACACCGTCAATATCCAGTTGTTTGTTAGGGGTTAGGGTTTGGGTTAGGGTTAGGCTTAGGCTTAGGCTTTGTTATTAATTGTTTTATTTTCGTAGTTTCACCCGGGCAAACATTATAATTTTTAAAAAAATCTAAAAATCGTCTGTTAAAACAACCGGATATTGACGGTGTAAATTAAAAACATGTCCTTTCTTAATCGAGATCAAAAAGAGGTACCTAAAGTTTATATGGTCCGATTATTTTAGCGTTTGCCACACCTACCATCAGCTCCTCACTTTAGCGCACATGTCCCTGTGCTACTCATTTGCTGAGTTGGCGAGGGCTGGTATCGAACCAGGAACCTTGTGATTCCTAGCCGAACACTCTACCGACTGAGCTAAACCAGCCCTAGAGAAGACTAAAGACCATTCAATCAATGTTTGTTTTCTTCTTTTTGTCGCAAAGGTCATCCGGTACATCGTCTTCCTCGTAGTTGCGACACACAATGTTCACTGACTGTAATAGATAAGCAAAGCAAAGTGGCTTCAAGTGAGATACGAGATATTACAAGATGAGAAATTCACGCACTGGAGTCCCCTGAGAAGGTCCGAATCCAAAGATCTTATCATTGTGAAGGTCCGTCGTATTTAATCGACGAAAGTCCATGAAAACGATTCTATTCAACCCATATCTCTTACACCATCTTCAATTCACGGTCTTTCAAGTCCGCTTCCATTGTAAGATAGGGTCGTTTTAAAACAAGACAGTCAATAAAACAATTGATGGAGTCAATGTTAGAGAAAGCAATCACCTGAATACGCTCCAACGACACGGATGAAATAATTCTAATTTTCATCATCATTATCATCAAGGTGTGCCTGCAGCACGGATTCCCTTAATACCACATCTCTCTCTCTCTCTCTCTCTCTCTCTCTCTCTCTCTCTCTCTCTCTCTCTCTCTCTCTCTCTCTCTCTGTCCTGGGTATGGCGTTAAACTGCATCTAATGGTGAAGTTCCAATATTGGAGCTCTGGGGAGCGTGGAGTACCTCTTTACCGCCATTACTCTCTGTTTATCTATCTTTCTCTATGTATGTCTGCGCCTCTCTTCTCTCTTCTCTCTTCTCTCTCTCTCTCTCTCTCTCTCCCTCTCCTCTGACTCTCTCTCTCCTCTCCCTCTCCCTCTGTCTCTCTCTCTCTCTGTCCTGGGTATGCGTTAAACTGCATCTAATGGTGAAGTTCCAGTTTTGGAGATCTGGGGACCGTGGAGTACTCCTTTATCTCCATTACTCCCAGGTCAACTTTGACCTAGAGTGGTAGTACCTGTTAGGGTCCTATCTATGGGCTAAATAAAAAAAATGAGTTTTATAAATGTTTTTAAAAAATTGAATTAAAATAAATAAATACCCATCATGAACGAATAAAACCAAATGTCCTCGGCATAAAATAAACCGAAAAGGGTTGACATGCCGTAAAATCCAACCAACCAACCAACCAACTATCCATCTTTATTGGTTATTTCTCTTGGCCAGTCCTTTAGACGGCATCCAGTACTCACATAGATGTGATGAATGTCTGTCTGTCTCTCTCTCACTCTCTTTCGCCATCCAACTCTATTGGTCATTTCTCTTGGCGGTATCAAGTGTCCGTATAGATCTCAAGGATTTAAGTTTGTGCTGGACGGCCATCATCCACCCTCAAGTCTCCTAATGTATACAAGTACCGAACAAGTATCTGCGTGGCTCTTAGGTATCCCTGGGCCAATATATAAGAATTTATGAAACTATTCTTAAAATACACAGAGCGAATCTGAAAGGAGTCGGCCTACTGACATACCAGGTGTACCGGTGGAACATATATAATGTTGCGAAACCCGAAATCTGTAAGAATACTGGTGTAACATCACCAATTGACCTCATTTGATGCATCTCGGTAATGTTTTACAAGACTATGTTATATATATATTATATATATATATATATATATATATATATATATATCACTTAGAATAGCGAGGACATGAAATCAATGCTATTTGGTTATTGACATTTTCTCGCCTATATAATTTTCAAAGAAGTGCGCTAGATTTATAAACTAAAGTAAACACAATATAAAAAGATAGGAACAGTTATTCAAATAATAGTGGCCGAAACCTACATACCTTCCTACTAGTCATCAAGATGCTGTTTCACCGTAACACGGCTCTTTTAAGCGGCTAGATATTGCAGGCTGGGATCGAAACTCGAACGATTTTTCGTCAGTTAGAATATCTACCAAATGGTCATCAACACAAACCACTTTAAGTATGGTAATTTTATTGATATAAGTATATACATGCATAAAGACTGCTAGGAGAACTCTATCCGTTTTAAGGAGAGATTTGCAACACACACATTTGGATATACATACTCTATCAACGATATTGAGCACTATTTACTTATAAATCTACCACAATATATTATCAATATATATATATATATATATATATATATATATATATATATATATATATATATTAGGTATAGAAATAGAAAAACAATATTAAATCATTTTTAAATTAAAAGGAAGGAAATTGTAAAAGACACTTTATAAACACTGGTCTTCATCAGAGCACATCTTTTTGTTGAATGAAAAAAGGAAAATTTAAGCATTTGACACGAGAGGTTCAAATAACGCTCACATTCTGGCACGGAATCTCTTTTAAAAAATTGTATAAAAAACGGTTAAATGTCTTTTACAATTGTCTTCACTTTAATTTTAAAATGATTTCAATTAAATTACACATTATAAACTCCACAGGTTGAAACAGATATCTGTTAGCACGATATTTAATTTTATTTTTCTGTCTCTATAACCTCATACGGTCGGAGGTATTCCATTTTATATATATTATATATATATATATATATATATATATATATATATATATATATATAGATAGATAGATATATTATGCTCCCAAAATCCGGTTGAGCTTTCAAGGGGCTACTTAAATTAGCTTTCATCGCAAGCGTAAAGCAATGATCGTCTGTTTACCGACTGGATCTCTCTGGTGATCGTAATAAAATATATATAATATAATATAAAATATATAAACAAATGTATGTATTAAATAGTTTAAACACCGCTACTTAAAACGGCAGCTGTCAAATGGCCGTGAGGTTAACGGATCGGGCTGATGAAAAGTCAGTCAGATTTCGTTCCTGGTCAGAGGTAGTTGTTGTGTCTAGCCACAATGAAGAGATGTGAAGCTTCGAAACACGGTGTCTGTTGATGACTTTATATGTATATGTATATATCATCATCATCATGTCACGCAAGTAGCACGGATCTCCATGACAATCTCTCGCCAACTTTCCCTATCATTCATTGCCGCTGGAAGTTCTTCTGCGCAGCATCCAGCATCCTCACATAGTTGGTCAACGTAGGTCCTGGCTGGGCGTTACACATTAGCATGCTCATGTGTTGGCTTCCACAGGAGTATGTCGTTTATGTGCTCGTCCTTGTTTCTCCAGCAGTGTCCTGCATGCCTAGTCCCTCTTATTCGGATGGTTTGGGAGATGGGGAGCAAGTGGCCATACATCTGCCTCCTTGTGGGGTGCTGTTTCCACGACCTGTTCAATACTACACGCAGCATTCTTGTGCAGTCTAGCTTATTCTCAAGGCGCTTCGTTAGGGTCCAGGTGGTGCAGTCATACAGCAATAAGGATATAACTACAGCCTGGAAGGATTGTCGCTTTAGCTTGTCAACGAGATCGGATTTCCATATATATATATATATATATATATATATAAGTTAAGAGTAAGGAAATGAATCCGACGGTATAAGTATAGATAAAAGGATATGAAAACACACAATGCTGTTAAAATGAAAACATTTTATATCATATTCATAGCTAATATTGAACAATATTTCGATTTATAAAAATCATCTTCAGAGCTTGTTTTTATTCCGGACTCATCGAGAGAGAAGCTGAAAATAATTTGATTTCAAAACGAAAACATTGATGTTCCAAAAAGCGTACAAGTCATGCAATCGTTTCGTCATTAGTACATCCGCTACGCGTTTCTCGGTCAGCGACATAATGTATATCTTAGTGTAACATCCTTTTATCTCTACTTATAATATATATATATATATATATATATATATATGTGTGTGTGTGTGTGTGTGTGTGTGTGTGTGTGCCTCACATTCAAAGTAGAAAAATAACTGATCGAAGAGGCTTATCGTTTACTTTGCTTCTTTCTTTTGTTTTACAATAACTTGGTCTTGTTTGTTGAGGAACGTATCATCTACGTAAGTAATCTTGATTTTGATTTATCCATTCACTAGTAACAGTAAAGGATTTTCTGTGTCTGCACTTATTTGCCTCGCCTACAACAGAAACCAATAGATAAAGCATTTTTCCAACTGATTTCACTTCATGAGGCAAATGCTAATAAGATACAAGTACTCACTTATCAATATATCAAAGATAGATAAATTCTGATGCTCATAGTTTTCTATTGATTTTATATACACGAACATATACCTATATACATGAAATGATTCAATAAAAAAGGTGAATTTTGCTTAAGGAGGTAGCAAGAGAAAAGCATTGTTTATACTTGCTTTTTTTGCAAAGAAATCAATAGTTATAGGTCCTTTCATACCAAGGGACGGTTTAGCTCAGTCGGCAGAGCGTCCGAATAGAAACCACAAGGTTCCTAGTTCGATAGCGGTCCTCGCCAACTCAGCGTATGAGTAGCACATGGTTGGTGTGGCGCTCTACCTCAGATGTCAAAAATAATCTCCTTCGTCTAGCGCTAGTGAAAAGGGGATAGACTCACTTGCTGTTTGGCAGATACCGACTTTAGGCCACTTTAATCACATATCCCAAAGATTGTCAGCATGACCTTCTTTACTGACAATTGTGTCTGGAACGTTTTCTTTTACCGGAGAGTCTGTATGTTTCCACTCCACGCACGGTTTTTTTCAACTCAGACTAATTTGTAAAGAGTTTTTGACTAAAATACTTCTTCGTACACATTACACGTTCGGTAATCCTTAACGTTTTCTTCGTAAATTCCAACCATAAAATAAACTGAACCCTCATTTTATGTCCGTGTTTTTGCAATAAATGTTTTATTTTTCTTGCACCCATTATTTTACAATACTAAATATATTTTCTTTATTCTTTAACAAATAAAGAAAATATATTTAGTATTGTAAAATAACGGGTGCAAGAAAAATAAAAAAAAATTATTTCAAAAACACGGACATAAAATGAGGGTTCAATTTATGGTAGGAATTTACGAGAAAATAGTTAAGGATTACCACACATTATTTAGTAAATTTCGCTTGATTTGTGTTTCTCTGCCATCAAAGATTCGATGAGAGACCTCAATTCAAGACTGGAGTTTAGTAAAATGTAAAGTCGTCGGGACGGCCTAATGTCAGTATCAGCCAATCAGCAAGGGAGTCTATCCCCTTTTTACTAGTGCTAGACCAAGGAGATTATTTTAGCGTCTAGGGTTGAGCACCACACCTTCCACCAGCTGCTCACTTTACCGTACAGATCCCTGTGCTACTCATACGTTGAGTTGGCGAGGGCCGGTATCGAATCTAGGAATCTTGTGATTCCTAGCCGAACGCTCTACCGACTGAGCTAAACTGTCCCTCTCAAAACAAATATTTTTGCAAATTTAAAATATTGCTTGCTCGAAAATATTTATCGAAAAAAATTTGAAAAAAATCATGACCTTCTTTAATGGGAGCTGCAGTCGGAACATTTTGTTTACCGGAGAGTCAGTGGTGTGTTTCCACTACATGGACTGTATTTACGACACATTTTAGCCCATTTGTAAAATATATTGACTAACATATCCTTCTCTGTTCACATCCCACATGCTGCTGTAATATTTCTCATGGTTTGCGCATAAAAACTGACGAACTTTTTTCAATTCTGACGAGTGGAATACTTGCTCACTGAGAATCGTATTCCTGGAAGTCTGAGTAAAGTGTTTTCATTATATTTATATATATATATTATATATATATATATATATATCTTATTATAATGGAGATTTGTGTGTTTTTTTCTGTCTGTAACCGAAACTATATTCCTACTCAAGTCAAATTCTCTTAGTTATTGACATCAAATTCTCCATGATTTTATTCTTATCTAAACCTCAATTTTTTAATAAATTGTCTTACACATTATTAATACTGTTAACTATGTCTACATACTGACAACATGCAATTATATTTATATATACAACAAAAATAGCGGTTTACAGTGTGTACGGGAAGGCTAAATTTGCATATTAATATTTCAAAAATCGAATTTAATAAATATGTGCTTAGTATTATTGATTTCTAACTGTTTGGTTTTATTTTTAATGAATATAAGCAAAAATCTCTTCAATGAATCTTAAATGAAATCCATTAACAAGATAAAATAACTGTCATTTTATTCCTTACTTCCTCTTATAACTAAATACTTAAATTAGAAAAAATAACAATGAAAGGACAAGAGTGATGGAAAGAGTAAGTTTCAGTTGTTCCATTTTATTATACTCCCTCTGTTCCAATTCTTTTATTATACTCCCTCTGTTTCAAATCTTTTTATCTGTATTCTTATTTAGTTTCATTAGCCTTTCTAATTTAATATAATATTTTATTATATTAAAACTTAAATACTTGCACCCGGAGGGTGCATATATTTGCTAGTATATATAAGGTAGCGAAGACATAATATCAACGGCGCTTGGTTTCTCGCCTATAAGATTTTCAAACTAAGTTGAATTGAAACTCACATAAGACTAACCGGTGGGTAATTCCATGTCAAATCATCCAGAAAAAAGTAAAATTATCACCCACCTCATTCAATTTTTCTGATTTTTTTCCAGGTGGGGGACTATGTTAACATTAAACAATACCCCAAAGTTTATGCTTCCACTTCCAAAAAACTCCGATAAAACAGAGTACATATGTTTCAAAAGGAAAGGAGACATAACCACACTCAACGGTAAGCCCCTTAAGCCAGTAGAACAATTCACATACCTAGGTGGTAATATCCTATCCACAGAAAGCGATGTAAATACACGAATAGGAAAAGTGTGGTCGGCACAAAAAATTAATCAGTAATATGGAAATCGATCTCACTGACAAGCTAAAGCGACAATTCTTCCAAGCGGTGGTTGTATCAGTGTGCTGTACGGATGCACCACATGGACCCTAACGAGGCGCTTGAGAATAAGCTGGATGGGAGCTGCACAAGAATGCTGCGTGCAGTCCTGAAAAAATCGTGGGAAGCAGCACCCCACGACGAAACAGCTATATGGCCACTTGCCCCCCATCTCACAACCATTCGAGTGAGACGGACAAGACATGGCGGGCACTGCTGGAGAAGAAGGATGAGCTCATAAGTGGACGTTCTCCTGTGGAAGCCAACACACGGATGCTAGTGGGCGCCCAGCAAGGACCTACATTGACCAACTAAAGCAAAGACGAAGGTTGCTGCACAGAGGACCTCCCTGGGAATGAATGATAGGAAAGGTTGGCGAGAGATTGTCATGGATATCCGTGCTAATAGCGCGACATGATGATGATGATGTTGAATTTTAGCTCTCCAAATTTGGTGGGGTTGGCGAAAAATGGTGGACTCTTTGTCATATATTTTTGTCTGTAAAATTAGTTCTAGAGCTTCCCTACTACTAAAAGTTGGTTTATAAAAAGATTTTAGCGCATGAAATCCAAAATATATTATATATATATATATATATATATATAATATATATATATATATATATATGAATAAGGGTTATATGTGTTTTTAAATAATGAGGAATATTATAAAAAAAAGACGGAATAAATTTATAACTGAACTAAGGTATATGTTTATTCATATATATATATATATATATATATATATAATATATATATACATATATTTTGAGGATATGTGTTTAATTGAAGTCATACCTAATTTTGAATATTAATTAGTTAATAATTAATGAATTTTCATTGACATTTTCTCGATTTGTTTAGCCTTACATTTGAACATATATGCCCGGCTAAATTCATTAATTATTTACTAATTAATTTTCAAAATTAGGTATGACTTCAATTAAGCACATATCCTCCAAACATTGTCGATTTAAAGCCATATAAAAATAAACACATTTGTTTGTTTACTTAAGCTCTATATATATATATATTATATATATATATATATATATATATATATATATATATATATATATATGACCAGTCTAATGACATATTTTTGCCTGCAGGTTATGGAACAAGTGTCATTGAACTTACATATTTACATTTTTGTGCAGTTATTTCTTAAAAGATTTTTGTGTCTTTTTTTTGTGCGCCTTTGGGAAAATTGATATTGACTAATCAGTGCAAATGATCTTTGTAAAACAGTGACGTCTAGTCTATGTTGATCAATGTTCTTAACTGAACGCTCCTCCATGAACACTGCCTTGTGTCATAATTTTCTCAAACTCTTTCAATCACCTTTTTTTAACTCTCTCTCTCTCTCTCTCTCTCTCTCTCTCTCGTCTCTCTCTCTCTCTCTCTCTCTCTCTCTCTCTCTCTCTCTCTCTAGTGAATGTTTGATCTACGTCCGCAAAAGGAAGCTCCACTAGAAATACTAGCTTGTGTTAGACTTGTCATTTTATACAAAACTCTTTCTTTCAAACAACCCCCCTCTCTCTCTCTCTCTCTCTCTCCTCTCTCTCTCTCTGTGTCTCTCTCTCTCTCTGTCTCTCTTCTCTCTCTGTCTCTCTATCCCTTTAGTGAATGTTGATCTACGTTCGTAAAAGGAAGCTCCACTAGAATACTACTTGTGTCAGACTGTCTGTTTTATATACAAAACTCTTTCATTCAACCCCCTCCTCTCTCTCTCTCTCTCTCTCTCTCTCTCCTCTCTCTCTTCTCTCTCTCTCTCCTGTCTCTCTCTCTCTCCAAGTTGTTTTTTTTTTCTTTTGCACACAGTAAACTAAAATGACTAAAACCCTGTACAGACGTTTGTCAAAATTGTGACGAGTATTGAATGCTGATCTATTTCCGTAAAAGGAAACGCCCAAAAATACTGCTTGTGTCAGACTTTACATTTTACGCCAAAATCTTTTTCTCAACAACTCTCTCTCTCTCTCTCTCTCTCTCTCTCTCTCCCTTTAGTGAATGTTGATCTACGTTCGTAAAAGGAAGCTCCACTAGAAATACTACCTTGTGTCAGACTTGTCTTTTAATACAAAACTCTTTTTTCAACAACCCCTCTCTCTCTCTCTCTCTCTCCTCTCTCTCTCCTCTCTCTCTCTCCTCTCTCTCTCTTCTCTCTCCTCTCTCTCTCTCTCGCTCTCTTTCCTTTAGTGAATTTTTGATCTACGTTCGTAAAAGGAAGCTCCACAACAAATACTCTTGTGTCAGACTTGTCTTTTTATACAAAACTCTTTCATTCAACCCCCCCCTCTCTCTCTCTCTTCTTCTCGTCTCTCTCTCTCTCTCTCCCTCTCTCTCTCTCTCTCTTATCCGGCTTTAGTATGTTGATCTACGTTCGTAAACGGAAGCTCCACTAGAAATACTACCTTGTCTTTTTATAAAAACTCTTTCTTTCAACCAACCATTCTCTCTCTCTCTCTCTCTCTCTCTCTCTCTCTCTCTCACGTCTCTCCTCTCTTCTCTTTTCTCTTCTCTCTCTCTTAGTTGTTTTTTTCTCTTTTGCACACAGGTAACTAAATTGACTAAAACCCCTGTCAAATTGTGATGTGTATTGAATGTTAATCTATTTTCGTAAAAGGATAACTGCGCCAAAAAATACTGCCTTGTATCAGACTAACTTTTTACACCAAATCTTTTTCAACAACACTCTCCTCTCCCCTCTTCCCCCCCGCCCTCTCCCTCCCCCTCTCTCTCTCTTCCTCTCCTCTCCCTCTCTCTCTCTCTCTCCTCTTCTCTCTCCATCTCTCTTCTCCTCTCTCCATCCGTGTTTTTAATATCTGTCTGAGAAACAATCATTTAACTCACTTTGTTGTCTAAAAATCGTTTTGGCACCAATGTCTGCAATGTCTTAACAAATTTATGTCTTCTTCGCCGACCTTAATAAAAATACCTTGTATAAACGAGATCACTTTAGATTAGGCACTAATAAAGTACCAAATCGATGGATAGATTCCCATCATAAAAGCACGTTTACATACAAATGAACACACGCACACAGAAACCACAAAAGCTTGCATACACAGACACATACACACACGAACGTAAGACATCACACACACACACACACACACACACACACAAGAAATATATATATATATTATATTTGTTCATCGTATATAATATATGTATGTATTTATGTATATATATATAATATATATTATATATATATATTAAATATTATTGTCATATACATATATATTTTTTCATCTTAAATAAATGTGTATATATATATATAATATTATATATATATATGTATATATATATATTTTTCATTACCAGTATAATATTTTTCATCTTGAGAATAAGTGTGTATACACAACACACACACACACAAACATATATATTATATATTATATATATATATATATATATGTATTTCATATACATATATATTTTTCATCTTAAATATTGTAAATTATTAATATAATAGTGTGTGTGTGTGTGTGTGTGTGTGTATTATTTCATATACATATATATTTTTTCAATCTAATATATGTGTGTATATAATATATGTATATATATAGTAATGTATATATATA
>CM042148.1:37892476-37902476 GCA_023376005.1 Doryteuthis pealeii | reverse complement strand
ATAATAAATATATATATATATTATATATATATATATATCGTCGTCGTCGGGGAGGCCTAATATCGGTATGAGCCATACAGCGAGGGAGTCTATCCCCTTTTCACCAGCGCTAGACCAAGGAGATTGTTTTAGCATCTGAGCGCCACACAGCCATTCAGCTCCTTATAGGAGCTTCTAATATATATATATATATATATATATATATATATCAAGGGAAGTAAAACGTTTATGAGCTGAAGGAATTAATGCATATGAGAGTATTCTTGCAGAAGAATCTTGTGTTGAAAATAAATGTTCGTTGTATAAATATTTTTTCTTTCTATTATTAAGCGATATTTATTATATACCTCCAGTTAAGCTTTGTTCCGTATTTTGTGTGTACCAAATCCGAGCCATAATAATAAGATCGAGACAAATTAGAGGGGAATACACCAAGAAATGCGCACTGCAATATAATATATATATATATATATATATATATATATATATATATATATATATAACTGAATACATATTTGCTGTGATTTTTCCAGGCCGCTTTATCTTCAGAATCAATGATTTATCTAAAAACTCATTATATATATATATATATATATATATATATATATATATATATATATATATATGTGTGTGTGTTGTGTGTGTGTGTGTGTGTGTGTGTGTGTGTGTGTGGTAATGTTGTGTCGGAAAATGCCTGCAGTAATTTCCGAGATTTGAAACTAATTTTCATTCTGATATTCAATTTTTAATTTTTAATTTCAGTATTGCGAATTTTGGTAGATAATCGCTGAGGTATACAGCGTGCTTTGACATTGATGTAACTGGGGGTGATTTCCATTAATTCAGACGCGTGTAATCGATTTCCCCCTCCCCTCACCCGTTTCTGTACCATCAGCCACAACATCACATGAGTGTCTGTAAATTCCTTTGTAAAATTTCATATGCTATGGTTCACCCAATTATTTGATTGAACATCTACGAACGCGTGAAAATAAGAATTTAATTTTTTATCCTAACAAGTGATGTAGAGAAAACAAAATCTCTTCTTTTAACCTTCAATCGTGTCTAAGTTAAAATGTTATTACTCTTGTTGCTTTATCTTCCGACAGTTATCATCTTGTAACATCCCCTAGTAAAGAAAATGAGACCGTCCAAATCGTCCAAGATTATTATTGGATCCTTTCCGTCTACTAAGGACGATGGCGTAGTGTCAAAAAAATTATCTGCGCAAGTGACTTTGTGTTGGAATTTTTGTGGGTATACTTATTCACTAAGCTTAGCTTAGATATGGCACAAGGCCAGATTATGGAGCGCCCAGTGAGAATCGAACTCACTAACAATGGTCTGCGAATCTAACTTGCTAACCATTACACCACATGAGGTGCCCAATTTTTGTGGATATAGTTATTTACTAAGCTTTGCTTAGATATAGCACAAGGCCAGAAGTGTGGGGCGCCCAGTGAGAATCGAACTCACTAACAATGGTCTGCTAATCTAGCTTGCTAACCATTACACCAAATGAGGTGCCCAATTTTTGTGGATATAAGGCGTGTGCCAGACGGCTACTTCTATTTATAGACTCGCCGACTACCATGTGACCAGCCTTGTTGTCCAATCACTGGCAGTGCTCTGCTGCTGTTGTTGTATTTATACTGGCTAATTCTAATCTTAGCTCACTGCTACTTGGATCTTCTTGGACGACGGAACGTAGTATTATATCGCGGGACTTATTCACTTACCAAAGGATACTATACCACAGGACTTATTGACTTCCCAAAAGGATATTATGTCACAGAACTTATTCACTTACCAAAGGATTCTATAACTCAGGACTTACTTACTTATTTACTTTAAGTTCTTTGCAACTGGCCAAGGATGGCGGCCAGATACTTGACACATGCAGGCCAATTCTTGAGTGACAGTCTTTGGTGCACTGAATGCATACAAACTGTGATGCTTTCTGGGAGTGCTTGCTTTTCGCTCTCTTTCTGGCTCTCTTTTCTGTCGATACTACTCTCCTCTTTGCCTCACCCCTCTCCCTGCTTTGCTTAACGTTGAGGCGCCCGGCCGCTCTAATATTTGCATCTACCTCCCATGTGTTTGTGTCAATATGGAATATCCTCCAATCGTCCAAGATAAAATGCAAAAATATAATTCCTAATTATCTGTTTCACATATACACTACACATAAAAAAATAAAAGAAAGAAAGAAAAAAGAAAGAAAGAAAGAAAGAAGGAGAAATATAGAGATAGGGGGTGGATGCCTGGAAACAATAACGCTAATCTGTTTCAATCGAACATAATGAAAAGATGAAAAGAAGGAAAGTAAAAGAAGAGTGAGAAAGAGTTAAATCAAGATTATTATACTTTTTACATATTGAACTATTTGCAATAGCTATGAAGTAAACAAATCAAATGTTGTAATAATTAGATTATCATACTGTGGTATATCTACAGGTTCCGCAAGTATCTATATAAATTGTGACGGAGGGTGATGATTGAATTTTTTTTTACAAGAAAAAAGTAATCCCGAAGAAATACAAGGAATAATATATATATATATATATATATATATATATATATATATATATATATATTGTAGAGCATCATTGCTCTACAAAGACACTAAAGCAATGGTACACTCACCTGATGACGACACAGATTTCTTTGTCATCGCCGCTGGAGTCCAACAAGGAGATACAATAGCACCATATATATTTATAATATGCTTAGACTATGCACTTCGAACATCATTAGATGCCATAAAAGAAGAAGGTTTTACACTAAAAAAGATAAAAAGCAGGCGATATCCCGTACAGTCACAGATGCAGACTACGCTGATGACCTCGCACTTCTTGCAGATACACCGGCACAGGCTGAGTCACTATTACATAGCCTGGAGGAGGCAGCAAAGAATATTGGCCTCTATGTGAACTCCGATAAGACTGTGTTCATGAGTTTCGAAAAGAAAGGAGACATCTCCACACTCGACGGTAAGCCTCTTAAGCCAGTAGAACAATTCACATATCTAGGTAGTAATATCTCATCCACAGAGAGCGTTGTTAATACACGAATAGAAAAGGCATGGCCACAAACAGATTATCAGTCATATGAAGGTCCGATCTCACTGACAATTTAAAGAGACAATTCTTCCAGGTCGTGGTTATATCTGTACTGCTGTATGGCTGCACCACTTGGACCCTAACGAGGCGCCTTGAGAATTAGCTGGATCGGAGCTGCACAAGAATGCTGCGTGTAGTCTTGAAAAACTCGTGGAAACAACACCCCACAAGGAAGCAGCTGTATGGCCACCTGCCCACCATCTCAAAAACCATCCGACTGATACGGACTAGGCATGCAGGACACTGCTGGAGAAGCAAGGATGAGCTCATAAGCGACGTTCTCCTTTGGAAGCCAGCACATGGAAATGCTAGTGTGGGTCGCCCACCAAGGACCTATATTGACCAACTATTCGAGGATGCTGGTTGCTGCGCAGAAGACCTCCCAGATTGTCATGGATATCTGTGCTGCTTGTGCGACATGATGATGATGAGCATGATGATGATATATATATATATATATATATATATATATATATATTAGAAAAAATGAAATGATTATTAATACGCACCCACATCTCGCTGAGTGACATGTTAGAAAAAAATATACTAACAGTGAAAAAATGCTCCGAAAAAAATGCATGCTGAGCATGGCACAAATTTTTACCTGATGGTGAGACGCAAGTGTTGAAGATCAAGGAAGAATGGAGTGCCCTATATTGTACTTATCTGCAGGTCCACTATAACCAGGAAATCATTATATATATATATATATGTGTGTGGTGTGTGTGTGCGCGCGTGCACGCGCACATGTGTGTGTGTGTGTGTGTGTGTGTGTGTGTGTGTGTGTGTGTGTGTGCATGTAAGTGTTAGGTAGCGAAAATATAAATTTTTGTAAGGAAGACAAGGTTACTGACACTTAGCAACATATCTGTTTCCAGCCTATGCGATTTTCAAACATGGTTACTCTAACTTATGTCCTATCAGTGATATTGGGCAGTATAGATATAACATATATGTAATTATAGATATAACATATATGTTAAGTATAGATATAACAACCTATATAATCAATATCAATTATATATATTTATATATACGTGTGTGTGTGTGTGCGTAAAAATTTACTTATTTATATATATAAACTAAGAGTAATTAAGGTCTCACTTTATCTCTTGTTAGCATTTCATCGGTCGGTTAAAACATCTATTTTTAAAATATTCAAATAATAAAACGTTCTTAAGAAAAAAACTCCATATTCCATAGCAACTCCGCATAAAATAGCGTAGATGGGTTCATATGCCATTAAACTCTATCAATCAATCTATCTCAAATTTTCAGTGATGTTAATTTACTTGATAAGATAAATAGGGATAATTGTAAAAACTATATATATATATATATATATATATATATATATATATATATATATATATATCTTCATAACATCAAATATTACCTGGTTATGTTGGTGTGTTTGTTTATCAAGTCATATAGAAATACTACAATTATATATATATATATATATATATATATATATATATATATAATAATAATATATATATATATATATATATAATATATACTACCATTTCATCTAATATATATATTATATGTTGTGTGTGTATGAGTATAATTGTTTACATAGATGTGTGTCTTTATACATATACATGTGTGTCTGTGCTTTTATATACATATAAGTGTGTATGTGTGTTTTGCTTGTGTAAATATATGCGTGCGTGTGTGTTCTCGTGCATATATATATATATATATATATATATATATATATATAATATATGTATGTATTTTTGCGTATGTTTGTACCTGTGTATGTGTCCGTGTGTGTTAACTTTGTTAATATAATGCATTGTTTTATTTCAAGTGCGCTGTGCCTCATCGTAAACGCCATCACAAATTGAAAAGGAAATTATGATTTTTCGTAAATCAAAAAAAAAAAAGAAAAGAATAAAGAATACAAATTAAAAAATTAAAAATTAAGAGGAAAAAAAAACAGGAATAAGACAAATGAAAATGCAAACTTCATTTAAGTTCAAAGCCTCTAATTTATTAACATCATAGTCATCGTGCTGTTATGTCAATTCTCTGGCGATGGCCATTGTCGATATTCGTCGCCATTGTACTTGTTGACACTTAATAATTCATCATTGCTTACTCTCTTTTCTCTTTCTCTTTCTATAAATTTATTTTATTTTTTTTGTTTTGTTTTTTTTTTTTTGTTGTTGTGAGTCCATTTTTCTTTTTTTTTTGTTCGTCAGTCTTCTTCCACTTCAGTATTCTGTTTGTTCTCCGTGGTTTATTCTCTCTCTCTCTCTCTCTCTCTCTCTCTCTTCTCTCTCTCTCTCTCTCTCTCTCGCTTTATCTATCTATATATCTATCTATATATCTATCTTACACTCCATTTCATAAATTTCCCATTTCTCTATTCTATAAATTTATCTTGATTTTTTGTCTATTTTTCTCTTTTGATTTCTCAATCTTTATTCACTTCTGACTTCTATTAGTTCTCCTTGATTTACTCTTTCTCTCTCTGTTCTCACTATCTAACTATCTTTGTATGTTTGTCAGTTTCTCTGTCTCTCTGTCTCAGTCTGTCTGTCTGTCTGTCTCTATCTCTCTCAATCTCTCTTTCTCTCTCTCTATATATATATACTTTATATATATACTTTATATATATATACTTTATATATATTTATATATATATACTATATATATATACTTTATATATATAACTTATATATATATATATATATTATATATATATATATATATATATATATATATATATATGATATAATTTAATGAAGAATGAATGTGAAAAGTATTAGCATATAAAGGTGCTCAATTGTAAAATAGTAGAGCAGAATTAAAATCATAAATAAAATATTATGGTGAAAATACCATATTTCATTTATGATTATATATATATATATTATATATATATATATATATATATATATATATATCTTATTATATGGAGATTGTGTGTTTTTCTGTCTGTAACCGAAACTATATTACTACTCAAGTCACAATTCTCTTAGTTATTGACATCACATTCTCCATGATTTTATTTTTATCTAAACCTCAATTATTAATAAAATTGTCTTACATTATTAATACTGTTAACTATGTTTACATACTGACAACATGCAATTGTATTTATATATACAACAAAACAGAATAATGAAAATACAAATTCATAGCTGGGAAAGTAAGTGAGACTGAAAATTATATGTACTAGCAAATATATGCACCCTCCTGGTGCAAGTATTATAGTTTTAATGTAATAAAATATTATATTAAATTAGAAAGTCTAACGGAACTAAATAAGAATACAGATAAAAAAGATTTGAAACAGAGGAGTATAATAAAAGATTTGAAACAGAGGGAGTATAATAAAAAAATGAACAACTGAAACTTACTGTTCCATCACTCTCGTCTTTCATTGTTATTTTTTTATTTAAGTATTTAGTTATAAGAGGAAGTAAAGAATAAAATGACAGTTATTTTTTCTGCTTTAATGGATTCATTTAAGATTCATTGAAGAGATTTTTGCTTATATTCATTAAAATAAAAACCAAACAATTAGAAATCAATAATACTAAGCACATATTTATTAAAATCACATTTTTAATATCAATATGCAAATTAGCCTTCCCATTCACACTGTACACCACTATTTTGTTGTATATATAAATACAATTGCATGTTATTAATATGTAGATATGGACAACACTAATAAAAAGGTGAAGCAATTTTATTAATAATTGAGGTTTCAATATAAATAAAATCATGGAGAATGTGATGTAAATAACGAAGGGAATTGTGACTTGAGTAGTAATATAGTTTCGGTTACAGACAGAAAAACACACAATCTCCATTATAATAAGATATATATATATATATATATATATAAATATTGCAATCTTTCCTTTGACGTCTCTATCTCTTAGTGTATTTTAAGTATTTGTGTTTTTATAGTGTTATTTTTATTCCTATTCAACCAAGAACTGTTTATATCTGCTTTTCTCTCAACCTGTTCATTTATGTCTCAGACTGTTCAAATGTTTCCATTTTCATATCTTCATTTGTCTACATCTACGTACGAGCTATCAATCAATTTATTCCAACCTGTCAGTTTATGTATCTCTCATATATTCAAGCGTCTCTCTATATATAGTTGTTTATCTATCTATATGAATGTAAATAAAAGTGTGTGTATATTTTTTTGTTATATTCACCTTGTCTCTGTGTAGATATGTGGAATTAATTGCTTGTCTATCTGTCTACATCAATTGATAACTGTAGGCTGTTTGTTTTGTTTTACGACATATCAACTCTTTTGGGGTCATTTAAATGCCGAAATTTTTTTCCCCAATCATTTTTGATAACCAAAGGATTCAGGTTGATTGTAGTCCCTTCTGTTTCTAAATTGATCACCTAATTAAGAATTGAACAGGCGTATCGCTGCTAACTTTGGTATCTAGCGGAACCTGTGCTTTCAGTGTGAATTGACCGTAATAGGTCATAAACTGTTATGTCTTCATATTTATAGTGCTTACACACACATCTATCTATCTATCATCTATCTATCTATCTCTCTGTCTCTATCTCTGTCTGTCTGTCTGTCTGTCTGTCTCTCCTCTACATATATAATATTTATATTATATATATATATATATATATATATATTACTATAGTGTGTGTGTGTGTGGGTGTGTGTGTGAGGGTGTTTGGGCAGCATTTTTCATGTGTGCATGTTGAATTAAACAAAAGTCACATCTCCTGTTTAAAATTTTATTGATGATCTTTTCAAAGGTTTTCTGACAACTTTTTAATATTTTGGGTGGAATTCGTGGATTAGTCCACCAAAGTTCATGTCCCGAGTACTTCGTCACTTCGAAAAAAACGTGCCAATATCAGGGATGATGTGTTCCAAGTTTTTCAAATTTATTAATGGATGTGGCAGGCTGAAGGAGGGGAATTAATGGAGAAAAGTGCTATAGGCCATTTTAAAAATGTGTGTACTGCATTGGAAATTAATTTTGTTTAAGGATGGTTGTATTGTTTTATGTATAAAGCTTCTATATTTGGAGTTTTTTTCTTTGTCAGAATGGTGTGTATTTTCGTTTAAGATATTTCGGCTAATTAGAGTGGGGGCATGAATGTAATTTTAGTGGTTGTGAAATGGAGCTATTATCTATGTTAAAATGTTGAAGTTGAAAAGATCACAAATAAAATTGTTAAATAGGAGATGAATCTTTTTGTTTAATTCATCATGCATAATATATATATATATATATATATAATATATATATATATATTATCCTCAAAATGTATAGATTATTTGGCGTGTCAACTTTTACGTCATTTTATGAATAAAACTTTTGGTTTTATTCATCCTTGTTGGGTGTTCAACTATTTAAACTTATTTTCTTAAACACTTTTTGAAAACACATTTTGATCCATTTATCCTGCCAGGTAATGGCAAAGAACGGTCCTCCACACTCCCCAGAGCTCTAAAATGTGAACCATATCACTATGCAGCTTGTCACACCTAGGCCAATTTAAGGATACTCATCCACGCCTTTCTAGCACATAATATGATAAAAATGGTTGGGCGTTTTGATAAACAGCAATACGCTCGGTACAATAATATAGCGTGTTTTAAGCTTGACATGTGTTACAATCTTTTGGGCATTCCTTTTTAGGCCTTATGCCAGAGCGCTTGTCCAATGGAATAGGATCCTTGGTAAATTCCTTGGTAATGCATCCTTTGGTTCCTCTGGTAAAGAGTCCTCACTTCCTTCGTCAATGGTCGTAAGTTTCTCCTCAATGATTGCAAGTGAACTGTGGCAAACACCAGTGTTTAAGCAGTGAATCAGCCACGCATTATGGTTGTTGATTGGCCGGAGGAGTAAACCACGTGACCTTGGGTACTCTATAAATTCAGGGTGGGAATTGGAGCACACCTTATATAAAAAAACCGCGCATGGTGTAATGGTTAAAGTCATAGGAAATGGACTCGTAGCCCCGAGTTCAAATCTTGGACGGGGTAATTGCATTTCACTTAGCGCTAATACCCTTGGGAAAGGTATGAATCCTACTCTCTCACCAGCTATGGGTAAATAGTAGGGGCGACTGGGCTCTTTAACCTTGGTTAGGCAACCGGTCTAGGAGAAGAAAAGCTCTGAATTCAAACCTGTTGAACTCCGCTTAAGAAATTGACTTTTGTCGCATCCTACTCGAGCGGAGGGTTGTAAAATATCTAATTCTTAAAAAAAACTCCAAACCAAACCAAAAAGGGCTTTTCCCGACCCACCGTCTCGCTACCAGGACACTAAGAACCCGAGCCACAACATTTTAGCACTAATAAAGATAAATTGGGAAGATGCAATAAAGGCAATCGCGGGTTGGGATAATCATTATAGATGCTTAGGAATTGACGCGACCAGCCGATTGATCGTTTGAATCCTCGTCTAGAGTAAGTACGGGCCAAAGCGGAAGTGTTGCATGTCATGGGACTGCTCAGCCCAACCAACGATCACGTCAATCCTGTTGCCGCTACTATTGGTTTAAGAGGGCGTATTTACCCATTACTGCGAAGGAGAAAATTTAGATGCATATTATTCAAACAAAATGTATTAACTCTGTGGTGAAATGCAAACAATCTCGTGGCAGGATTTGAACTCGGATCGCCGGTGCCATTTTGAGGATAAACAAAAACGCCACGCTCGCCTTCACAATCGTTCATCTAGATCCTATTAGGAATAATCTTCTGTTTTAAGATAAACACTGTTTTACTCTGTCGCCGGTTTACGGTCTTTCGCGATCCGGACAACGCCGGTTCGTATTGTTTCTGCGTTACGAATTTAAAACAATCTGAATTTTTGCTGCTGACCCTGATTCTTGAATCTCTCTCT
>CM042148.1:37875609-37892376 GCA_023376005.1 Doryteuthis pealeii | reverse complement strand
CGGGAATAAAAATTTATACTAAGGTTGCTTTTAATATGGTTTGAGAAATATCATAATGTTAGAAATCGGTAATTATGAACTTTTGGTTTAGTAAATTAGGGTGTCCCAGAAAAACAGAACCCACAAATTTTGTAATAAAACTGTTAATTTTACTAGGGGTTAGGGTTAGGGTTTAGGTTAGGGTTGGGGGTTTAGGGTTAGGGTTAGGGGGTGTAGGGTTTCGGATTAGTTTAATGGGAAAATAAATAATTGGGTAGTTTAATGGGAAAATAAAAAATTGGGTTCTGTTTTCCAACCCTACCTAGCCCTAACAACCCTAATCCTAAACCCTAACCCTAACCCTAACCTTAACCCCCCCCCTAGTTAAAATTTTATTACAAAATTTGTATGTGGGGGGGGGATCTGGGACACCCTAATTTACTAAACAAAAGTTCATAATTACCTAGAAATATAGCACCAAGTAATTTTTTATTAAACCAGATTTGTTTAAATCAACATGCAAATTAACCACACTGTATAACATGTAAACCATTATTCTTAATGATATATAACACACTTTGTAGGATGTTAAACGCATTAATAACATATACTGTTTTGAGACTTTTAGAGAGAAATGTTCATAAATTAGATCTAATAAGTTAAATAACTTAGGGAATTGCGACGTAAGTGGTGATGTAGTTTCAGTTACAGGGAAATAAAAGCGCAATTTCCCATTACAATATACTAGTAAAATAAAAGAACTCCCCGGCGATGTTAAAATAATTTTTTGAAAAGATATGCTTGAGACGTGAAGTTAAAAATTAAAAGTCGGAGAGTTTGAACCATAAATCATGAATCATCAAATTTTATTAAAGGAGTTAAATAAAAAACAATTTGAAATCGAAACTAATTCTATTAACTTTGAATATCTATCAAAATAAAACAAACTATATATAAATATGTGATACTGGGATGTATCAATTAAACTTGTTTTAAAAAAACAATAGGACTGTCTAATTTTGCATGCTCAAATTTTGAGTGTATTTATTCTGTTTGACGATTTCGGGTATAGTGACGTAAGCAGGGACGTAGTTTTTGTTACAGACAAACACCGGAAGCGAATCTCCATTATTTATACTAGCAAATATATGCACCCTCCGGGTGCAAGTATTTAAGTTTTAATATAATAAATATCATATTAAATTAGAAAGGCTAATGAAACTGAATAAGAATGCAGATAAAAAGATTTGGAACAGAGGGGGTATGATTGAAAAATAGAACAGCTTTGAAACAACTCTTCCATCATTTTCGTTACTCCCGTCTTTCATTGGTAAATTTTCCTAATTTAACTATTTAGTTAAATTAGGAATAAAGAATAAAATGACAGTTATTTTTTCTGGTTAATGGATTTCATTTAAGATTCATTGAAGAGATTTTTGCTTATATTCATTAAAATAAAACCAAACAATTAGAAATCAATAATACTAAGCACATATTTAATAAAATCACATTTTAATATCAATATGCAAATTAGCCTTCCCATTAACACTGTACACCACTATTTTTTTGTATATATAAATACAATTGCATGTTATTTGTATGTAGATATGGACAACACTAATAAAAAGGTGAAGCAATTTTATTAATAATTGAGGTTTAAATATAAATAAAATCTGGATAATGTGATGTAAATAACGAAGGGAATTGTGACTTGAGTAGTAATATAGTTTCGGTTACAGAAAGAAAAACACACAACTCCATTATAATAAGATATATATATATATATAAATATTGCAATCTTTCCTTTGACGTCTCTATCTCGTAGTGTATTTTTAAGTATTTGTATTTTTATAGTGTTATTTTTATTCCTATTCAACAAGAACTGTTTATATTCTGCTTTTTCCTCTCAACCTGTTCATTTGTGTCTCAGACTGTTCAAATGTTCCATTTTCATATCTTTCATTGTCTACATCTACGTACGAGCTATCAATCAATTTATTCCAACCTGTCAGTTTATGTATCTCTCATATATTCAAGCGTCTCTCTATATATAGTTGTTTATCTATCTATATGAATGTAAATAAAGTGGTGGTATATTTTTTTGTTATATTCACCTGTCTCTGTGGTAGATATGTGGAAATTAATTGCTTGTCTATCTGTCTACATCAATTGATAACTGTAGGCTGTTTGTTTTGTTTTACGGCATATCAACCTTTTGGGGTCATTTAATACCGAATAAATTCATTTTTTGATAACCAAACGATTCAGGTTGAGTGTAGTCTCTTCTGTTTCTAAATTGATCACCTAATTAAGAATTGAACAGGCGTATCGCTGCTTAACTTTGGTGATCTAGCGGGAACCTGTGCTTTCACCGTGAATTGACCCGTAACAGGTCATAACTGTATAGTCTGCATATTTATAGTGCTTACACACACACACACACACACACACACACACACACACACACCACACACACACACACATCTATCTATCTATCTGTCTATCTATCTACTATATCTACTATCTATCTCTCTCTCTCTCTCTCTCTTAATATATATATATATATATATATATATATATATATATATATATAATATAAGATTTTGGATGTTTGTTTATTTAGAAACGTTGCTGAATAAAGTATATATTAAATTTTTACTTGAAGGCACTTACAACGCATGTATCGCATAAAATTCGATACTTTTTCTTATAGAAAATGAAACTTGACAAGTGTAATCCCAGCAAAGGATGGCTGATGTGTAGAATACCGTACAGACTGTTTCGACCAGCCGATTGATCGAAGGGGGGGTTAAATCCTCGTCTAGAGTAAGTACGAACCAAAGCAGAGTGTCATTGACTGCTCAGCTACCGAGATACGTCAATCCTGGTTGCCATACCATGGTTAAGAGCTATTTGGCCATTGCTAGAAGGAAAAATTAGATGCATATATTTTCCAAAATGTATTAGTTCTGTGTGAAATGCAAACAATCTGTGCAGGATTTGAACTCGATCGCCGTGTCCATTTTGAGGATAACAATAACGCCACGCTCGCCTTCACAATCGTTCATCTAGATCCTATTAGAATAATTTATGGTTTTTAAAGTACACTGTTTTACTCTTGGGTTTACGGTCTTTCGGACCGGACAACGCCGGTTCGTATTGTTTGCTGGTTACGAATTTAAAACAATCTGAATTTTCTGCTGCTGCCTGATCTTGACGCTTGACATTTGAAACGGTCGGACGGAAGTTATTGAAAAATGTCGTACAGTGAACACATCACTAAAGAGAATTGTTTTTGATCTTTATTCAATGGAGACTGAACTAGTGGCAAGTGAAGTGTTACCTTGAATGTTTATCATTAAAATACATGAAGATTAAGAGCTATGCCAAAATGTCAAAGATCCTTCAAGGAATGAGTGGGAAATATCGTTGGAATCAACCAGAGGGAGCATCAGGTTGATTATGAATTGGAAAATAAGAAACACACAAATAATATGTTCATACTCAGGGAATTGAATAAATTGTTTTTTATAGACAAAAAAAAAGAAGATTATTTTTCTAATAATAAAAAAAACTGTAATGAGATTTTATTAAATAAATGCATTCACATCGAATTTGTTCTTCTGTATAAAACTGTAGGGGTTACGTGGTTGTTTGGTGAGTGTTTAGTTTGAGGAGTTGAAGAAGATCCGAGTTTTGATCCCCTAATTAAATGTATAAGACTACGGAAATGAAGTTTCCGTAGAAAACAAAGAAGACAGAATTGATAAAAGAAACAAACTTTATATGCATTATTTACAATTGGTATATTCAATTGTTCTTTCAGAGGTGTTGCAGACTGTTGTGTCTGTACTAGTTGTGTGTGACAAGTGTGGACATGTATTGTTTATATTTGTGCGATTGGTTGTCAACATGTAGCCAGTTTTGTCTGTGATTGAAACTTGTGATGAAATTTGTTTGTTGTTGAAGAGAGAGGGAAGAGAGAGAGAGAGAGAGAGAGAGAGAGAGAGAGAGAGAGAGAGATACAGAAGACAGACAGACAGACAGAGAAAGAGAGAGAGAGAGAGAGAGAGAAGTGAAAATTGGAAACGAAAATACGAGACCAACCTGATATATCATTTGTGTCTTCGGCAGCGACTTCTCCCCATTGTGTCGATGTTGGGGGAGAAACTTTCGCTCCTACTGTCGAGTTAAGAGCATCAAGCTCCAACTCTGTCGAGTCGGGAAAGAGCGTAAGCTCCACTGTAGTTTTTCAGCTCTATGGCCTTTTTATAATTTTTATTATCTGCAAAAATCAGCTGATCTTTGTGATTCCATTGAAATATCGGCAGTTTTCTATTGACGTAGATATTGCAATCGGCAATGTTCAAATATCAGCTGATTTCTGTTACTTGTGGCATTCCAGTGACCGTTCAGTTTTCTATTGATATAATATCATCATTGAATTTCAACTATTATTCTCTCGTTTGTTAAACAATCTTTGTCCTTAGATTATCTACATGTAAACAATTATCTATTGTTTCTAAAATATTTCCCAAACTAATATTATTTCGATTATCATTTGTTTATCTAATTCTAAACTTATGACATACAATTGTAAAACTAGTTATTTAAGAAAAATTAATTATTTTAATTTGGTCAATTCCACATGCCGTAAAAATTTTGGGGCCAATCCCTATAAACTCACTGACGATATGTTTTTGTATGTAATTTTTTCATTTTATGTTATAGTTTTTATTTGTTGTATTTGTATTATTTGGATTTTTCAGACTATTATTCTCATCATTATAGTTATT
This sequence comes from Doryteuthis pealeii, assembly GCA_023376005.1. Taxonomy (NCBI): domain Eukaryota; kingdom Metazoa; phylum Mollusca; class Cephalopoda; order Myopsida; family Loliginidae; genus Doryteuthis; species Doryteuthis pealeii. The sequence continues at coordinate 37,887,601 of CM042148.1, read as the reverse complement.
GCACACCGTTTCGGTTGATATGCCCACCGGTCTTCTTCGGGTATTTCTTGACAGACTTGGGAAACTTTCCGACCTCGGGAACCTTCCCTTCGAACTCGGGAACCTTCATGTAATCGGGAGTCTTCACGGAACTTCGAACCGAACCCTTTTTTAATCCACGGGGATAGGCTGCTCTCATTCCGCTAACCATGGCTGAGTACAAGTGTTAAGCTATGTTAATCATTCTATGTTACTGTCGTTTGACCAGGATTGAAATTGCAGCCCATAGATAACTGTCACTTAGAACGGTGTTTACACAACGCCTATATCCACATCGCCCATGTGTTCAATTGTTTTTTTCCCAATAATCCGAATAATCTAAGGTAATTATGAACTTTTGTTTAGTAAATTAGGGTGATTTAATAATCAAATAATACAATAATACAAATAATCCAAATTATCAAGCCGTATCTAAAAATTCAGAAAATTGTTTTTTTTTTTTGTTTTTTTCACCTGTGCTATTTTTGAATATATATATTATATATATATATTGTGATATATATATCTTGTTTGATTATTATATTTTTAATATTATATTATATAACACATATTATATAAACCATATATTATATATTAATATATATATTATTATGTAAGGAAATATATAGCAATATATTATTAAGTAAGGAAATAGTAATATATATTACACATATATATATAATATATTTATATATATATTATATATATATATATATATATATATATATATATATATATATATATATATATATATATATATATATATAATCTTGAATATATATATTATTTTGAATATATAATTTTTGAAATACAATTGTTATTTTCTTGTTTTTTTTTTTTTTTTTTTGTTTTTTTTTTTCACCTGTGCTATTTTTGCCGTTTTTTATTGTTTTTTTTTTTCGTTCATTGTCAATAACCACAAAGCAATGCTTTTTTTAATTAAATTGCTATTACGACCTGATTATGTGCAACGGATACCAGAGCAATCACCAACACAAAACCCGCTGGAATTTCTTGTGATAGGGTCAAATAACTACCGGGAATGAAGGGTCACCACTGCATAAACTTGAGCGGTAAGGAGGGGGCGGACCTCCAAAATGCAAGACAGAGGGCACTAAGATATGGCAGGCGAGCTAAGAAGCCTCGCAAAGGAAATGATAAAGTGGTTTTAAATGAGAAAAGACTGAATGCTTCTGTAGGATGTTCCAAAATTATAGCTACAGAATGTGATACATACATATATACATAAATACACATGAATATTGAGAATATTAAGAATATATCTCTTCATAGGAAATGGAAACGGCGAACCGATTTCAAATCATGGACGGGTTTGTTAGCATTAAACATATCGCTAATAACCTTAGTGAAAATAAGAATCCATTTATTCTCACGCAGGCTAGAGATAAATAGTAGAATAAACTGGGATCTTCAACCTTTGTATGGCAACCGGTGTAGGAGAAGAAAAACTCTTAATTCATAAATATATATATATATATATATATATATATATATATATAAGTTAAAAGAAAGGAAATGAATCCGACAATATGAGTAAAAAGGTGGAATGAAACATCACACACAATGCTGTTAAAGAAGAAACAATTTTAATATAATCATAGCTGAACTGATCAATTTCGATTTTACAAAACATCATCAAGCTCATGCACTCCCGTAGTTTTTGGGTCGGAGAGGAAACAACTAACGGGAGTGAATGAGCTCTGATGATGATTTTTGGAAACGAAATATTGATCATATCAGCTACGAATATATTATAATTGTTTTCTTCTTTGCATTGTGTGATGTTTTCATTCCACCTTTTATCATATATATATATATATATATATATATATATATATATATATATATATATATATATAGTGGTACCTTGACTGGTGAGTACCCCATGATGCAAGTTTTCCAAGTTTCAAGCTGTCCTTCGGTTGACTTTTGTTGTGTTCTGCAATTCGAGTACAAGCGAGCTTCAGATATGCTTATGCTGATAGGTTCACTAAATAATTCAAGTTTCTAATATTATTACGCCAACGAAAAAAAATAAAAATATAGATATTAAAACATATTAAGTAATAAAATCATTACATGCTGTTTTATATGTTTTTATATAAATCTGGCAATGTTTATAATTAAAAAATAAATAAAAAAATAGTGTGGTTAGAGAGGGGGCTGAAACATATTAATGGGATTTCAGTTCAGCTTAATTGATGTGAAAATTGCATTTGATATACGAGGAAATTAGTTACAAGTGAAACGAATTAAGTCAAGGTACCATTGTATATATTTATTATCATTATTTCATTTCATTTTGTTATTTAACAATAATAATAGATAGAATAATGTACACATGTATAAACTCCTGACCAAAACACGTGTAAGTTAAATTAATTAAAAATCCTATTTTATCCATTCAATACTTTCTTTCCTTCTTTCTCTTTTCAAAATTTCAACTTAATGGGGAAAATTGATTTGATATACGAGGAAATTAGTTTCAAGTGGAACGAATTAAGTCAAGCTACCATTGTATATATTTTTTTTTAAAACTGATATGGAGGGCAGAGTTATGTCATCCGAATTAATTTGACGAATCCCATTCTTCCTTATTCTTTTTATTTATTAAGAATATATATCGTGAAGTAATCATTTAGTCCGTGTTTTTTGCAATAAATGTTTATTTTTCTTGCACCCGTTATTTTACAATACTGAATATATTTTATTTATTTATTTTAATATTCCTTCAATGTGTATATTCTAAAAGTTTTATTTTGTGAGAATGTTTAGTTTTAAAGTGGGGTCGTTTTACAATTTAGGCATAAATTGATCCTCCTTTTATGACCGTAATTTTGTTTTTTCGTCGACGATGATTAAAATCTGACGTTTTTATTTTAGAGTACTAAAGCCCAAAAAAAAAAGAAAAAAGAAAAGAAATAACAACAACAAAAGGTAATAACGGGTGCAAGAAAAATAAAACAATTGCAAAAACATGGACATAAAATGAGGGTTCATAAATATTTATAATATATAACATCAACGACCAAATATAACCGTGATGACGAGAAAGCGTTCCGTGCCATCAGCAAAGCTGTGAGGGTCGTCAGTAATTGTTTGTGTAAGGTCTCACGCTTGAAATATTTTCCACGGTCGGCCGTCAACTCGAGCAATTGTGACATAAAATGTCACCATTCACAATAGATATGAAAAGACAGCCTTGTATACTCCCCTCGCTCCCTAAACGAAGGTAAGATTTTCATCATCTTTGCGTAATCCACTATCCTCCCTTTTGGGAGATTTTTTTTAGCGAAGTTTCCAGTGATCTAGATTAGGAGTTATTTCCACAGGCACTATTTCAGAGTTCCTAAGACTAATCCACCCAAGCCGCTGGCAATAACAGCGCTGATTTTGCTTAGCCGCGTTTTTGTTGCTTCCTGACACTACTCTCAAAATCTATAAATGCAACCAACAGATTGATCGGTCGACTCTCTTGCTCCCTTACGAATCCAGACAATTTTTGTTTTTTCGTAATAATCTTCGATTTTTATTGTATCGGTAAAAGATCTATTTAGACCAATTAAAGATACTAGCTGAAAACCCGCTCCACGTGCGGAATTCTAAGCCAGAAACAGTGGTTTGGGTGGTTGGATTTTACGGCATGTCAACACATGGGTTTTTTATGCCGAAGACGCATTTTTATTTATTTATTCTTGTTTGATAATCAATTTATTAATTCATTATTTTAAACACACATTTCATCCATTCAACCCATCGAAGAATAAGTACTACCATTCCTAGTCAGAGTGGACCTGGGAGTAATGGCAATGAAGGGATACTCTAGACTCCCAAGAGCTCCAGAATTGGAACCTTACCACTAGATCTAGTTTAACATTTACTTGATCGATTTTAACAGCATACCAACACGTCTGGGGTTATTTTATTCATAGATTTTAAGGAGTCGTGTTAATTGTACGTACATATTTACATTTCTGTGTAGTTGTTTCTTTAAAATGTTCTTTTTCCATGAGATTATATCGAAGAACGGTCGCAAATCTTTGGGAAAAAAAAGATTGGATGAATTTGAAATCAGATTACGAATCAAAACCATCCAAATGTAGAATTACGAATCAAAACCATCCAAATGTACAATTACGAATCAAAACCATCCAAACAACAGCACTAAGAATTGACTAGAATACTCAGAAAAGTCCTAGAGACCTGAGGAGACTTGCTATCACTCAACCCCCTGGAAAACACTAATTAACGCTGGTGTGAAAAACTTTCAAAGGTTAATGTTAGAAATAAAACGAGTGAAATAATTATTATGAAAATGTTTCATCTCAGAGTTCCAATATCTTCCCCAATTCAAATCAATTCTGAATTACTTATTCCCAGGAAGTCAATTCAAGTTGTAAACCATGTGTAACTCAATCTTTCATGACACAGAAAGTATAGAGCGCCAAGTGAGGATCAAACTCATTGAAATATCTCGAAGACCTGCCCAATTATTACAAGATGGGTTATGTTGTCGTAGATATAAAAGCCGAAATATATTTTTAATTTCATACTGTTTTGCTCAAGAATAGCAATAATGAATGAAGACAATACTTGCTTTTTGATATTTGCCAATCGAAGAGACAAAAAATCTAAAATAGAAGACAAAGAAAAAAGAAAAAAAAAAAAAAAAAAAGTGTTTCCGAATTGAAGAGAAAGAAGAAATGTTTGCGGATCGGAGAGAGAAAAAAAGAAATGATTACGAATCGAAGAATAAGAGAAATGTTTGCGAATTGAGGAGAAAAATGAATTTTTTATGAATCGAACATTATTGTATTTATTAGGTATTAATTAATTATTTATTGATTGATTAAGCTAGATTAATTGGACCGTATAAAAACAGACATATTACAAATTCATTCCATTATTAAAGCACTATATATTTATTTACCAACTCCTCCGCACGAGCAGGATGTGACACAAAGGTCAATTTCTTAAGCGGAGTTTAACAGGTTGGAATTCAGAGTTTTCCTTCTCCTAGACCGGTTGCCTAACCAAGGTTAAAGAGCCCAGTCTGCCCCTACTATTTACCCATAGCTGGAGGGAGAGTAGGATTCATAACCGTTCCCAAGAGTATTAGCGCTAAGTGAAATGTAATTACCACGTCCAGGATTTGAACTCGGGGCGACGAGTCCATTTCCTATGACTTTAACCATTACACCACGCGCTCCTACTAAAAATTAAAGTACTATATAAACTATATTTAAGGAACATATTATTAATTTTCCCCAATAAAAGCAAATAAATCAGTGAATATATCAATAAATGAAAGGGAGAAAACCCTTTTATAAACCTACAATAGTTCTACTCACATTCCACATCCAAAATTATTTTGCGATGTTTGCGAATTAGTGAGAAAAAAATGTTTACGGATCGAAGAGAAAGGGGAAATGTTTACAAACTGGAGATAAAGGAGAAATTCTTGAAAATCGAAGAGATGCGAGAAATGTTTGAAAAGTATGGAGAAGTGTTTAAGAATTAAAAAGTAAGGAGAAGTGTTTGCTATTCGAAGACGAAGAGAAGTATTTGCAAATCGGAAAGAAAATTGAAGTGTTTGCGAATCGAAAAGAAACGGTAAGTTTTTGGAAATCGAAGAGAAAGGGATATTTTGCGAATCAAATAGAAAAACAAACATATTTACAAATTGAAGAAAAGGGGGATTATTTTACAAATTGAAAGTAAAAACGAAATGTTAACTAGTCGAAAAGAAATGAGTAATTCGAATACGAGAAATAATGATTTCTAGACTGATTAAAACCTAACACCATTTATATATATATATATATATATATATATATATATATATATATATATATATATATATTTGTTAATGTATGAGTAGTAGCTTACCGGTGGGCATGAGTACGATCGTTGGAAGCGCACAGTATCCAGAGGTTAAGATTGAGAAAAAACAAATACAAAGTGCTCAATACAATGTAGAGCAAAAATTTATTTTAACAATGGAAAGGAGTAACCTACTCGAGTTTCATCGATTGATTCTTCAGGGTTACAATAGTTAAATTAATCGAGTTTTCGATTAATCTTAGATCGTATGATACATGCCCGTTGGAATGGGATTCCAACGGGGTGTATTATACCATCTAAGATTAATCAAAAACTCGATTAATTTGACTAATGTAACCCTGAAGAATCAATCGATGAAACTCGAGTAGGTTACTCCTTTCCATTGTTAATATATATATATATATATATATATATATATATATATATATATAAGTAAAGAAATAACAAAAGACTTAGATATTTAGCGTTATAGCCTATTTCAGGGAGCTTAGACAAAGTGTCTAACTCTCCCGACTCATCAGATGCGAATGATGAATTCTAAGTCTTTTGTTTTATCTTTACTTATATATTTGCTCTGTGACTCTAACATTAAGAGCACACATTGAGCTCTCAAACTGCGACAGGTTTTTTTAAATAAAACTCTTGTGTCGTAAGGAAGATTTCTTCTCTGGACTTTTGATTATATATATATATATATATATATATATAATATATATATATATAATGTGTGGTGTGGTGTGTGTGTGTGTGTGTGTGTGTGTGTGTGAAGTAAACAAACAAACAATGTGTTTGATATGGCTTTTAGCCGACAATTTCTTGGAGAATATGTGCTTAATTGAAGTCATACCTAATTTTTGAAAATTAATTAATTGATAATTAATGAATTAGGTGGGCATACTCGTTCAAATGTAAGGCTAAACAAATCGAGACAAAGTCAATCTCTGGGGTGAAATGTACATACAGAGGTATGACTTCAATTAATCACATATTCTCCCAAATATTTTTAAATTTTTAAATTTTAATATATTTTTCACTTTTATTTTCACTTTAATTTTTTATTTTACACTTTTATTTTTATTTCAATACATCTTTGCTTACCGTTACTTTCATTCTTACTTTTATCTCTTTATATTATTTTTTATATAATTAACTATATTTTACTACCCAAAACTTCTATTATCGTAACATATGCAACCGGTTTTTTTTTGTTTTTTTTTTGGTTTTTTAAATACTCTCAAACCAAACTAAACTAGTTATTAAATAATTTTAAATTTTCACCTTTTAACTATTAATACGATCCATAACATATCTTTTATTAAATAATAATTGAAAAAATAATTCCCATAAATTAATCCAAATTTTTAATTCAATAATCAAAAACCGTTCCTGATCTACGAAAATATAAACAAGCGTTCATCTACTAAAGTTAAGTCCCATTCCAACGGGCATGTTTATAACACCTAAGATTAATCGTAAACTCGGTTAATTTAAAGTAACCCTGAAGAATCAATCGATGAAACTCGAGTAGGTTACTCCTTTCCATTCTTAAAATAAAATATATATATATATATATATATATATAATATATATATATATATATATAGTCTTTCTAAAAACGTTAGTTAAGCTTTGTGAGGATTCCAAAGAAAATTGCTTTTTCAGATTCCTGGGAATTTCGGCCAGTGGCAACTGTTTCGATTTTGGCGCCCTCATGCGGAACTGTGATTCATTGGCGTTGCATTGTGGGTGACGCTGAGAAAGGGGGACACGACTTGCCGAGGGCGGAGCACATATCATTTTTATTAACGCTTCATTCAGTTGGTGTTGAGAGCAAGATTTTGAAATCAACACCTCTTCAATCTTTTGATTCCGAGTTTAGAATCTTTTGTCGATAGACACATTGATAACGGGGTGCAGGGTGCGAGTTGGGGGGTAGTAGATGAGAATAGATTCAGAATGACAGGAAAACTGTCAGAATACGACGCCGTGAAGATAGTGAGAGAGTTTGAACAAAAAAAAACTAAGAAGAAAAAAATATATACATGTGTGTCTAAGCGTCTGTATGTACCACGTACACATACAAAAGCATCAACATATATATATATATATATATATATATATATATATGTGTGTGTTGTGTGTATATATATATAAGATGTAAGATTATATACAATGTTTTAGATAAAATTGACTGCGGAAGTAAGTAAATCTCAACTTAGAGATATGATATAAACAGTAATGAAAGAAAAGCATGGTACATTAAAATTAATTCTCTATTATACGTGTATATATGTATATCTATCTATCTATCTATCTATCACTCTCTTTCTATATATATACATACACACACACACACATGTATATATATATATATATAAGTAAAAAAGTAAAGTCGTCGGGGCGGCCTAAAGTCGGTATCAGTCAGTCAGCGAGGGAGTCTATCCCCTTTTCAATAGCGCTAGACCAAGGAGATTGTTTTTAGCATCTGAGGTGGAGCGCCACACCTTCCATCAGCTCCTTACTTTACCGCAGAGATCCCTGTGTTACTCATACGCTGAGTTGGTGGGACATATATATATATATATGTATATAAGAATAAATAAAAAAGTATATATTAGTTTGTGTATATACGGGTATCATAACAAGGTAACAAAAATGATAACAATATCCTTGGTACCACCAATTTTCCCTGTGAAATTTACCCACCTTTACCTTCCAATTATCAATTCTAAAATGAAATGTGGTGCTGATATTGACGTTTGTATATTGTCAGAATTTTGCAGGCAATATGATTTATACATAGGAAATATATTGTTTGTATATTATTTTAAATGTATCCAACCACCAACATAATCCTGATAATTTCTATCGAACTCTGACAGTTACTTTACTCCATATGGTGCTTATTGAATGGCTGTAAAAGTGCCAAATCTTAACTGATGTTCTAACTTCGCTTGTGAGCAAAAACAAAACTCCATTTTTGGAACAAATAATATTCAATATATGTAGAATAATAATTTAAAGGAAAAAAAAATTATATGTAGTGCCACATTGTGATTTTTTCACTTATTGATCTTGCATTGAAAAAATCAGAAATCACTAATAACGTGAAAAGGGTTAACTTTATGCCTATTTTGATAACATTTTTGAATTTCACAGGCCTAAAACTTTCTATAAACCAATTTTTAGGAGTAGGGGAGCTATAGAACAGATTTTATAGACAAAAATAGATTACAAAATGTCGCCATTTTTCTCGCCCCCCCCTCAAATTTTTCGTATTTAAAATCGATGTAACTCGGCGAATATTTCGAATTGGAAGCTCAATTTTGGGGGATTGTCTAATTTTAACCTCGTCTACATATGTACAAAATTTCAGAAAAATTGAAGGAGGTGGGTGTCAATTTTATTTTTTTCCTGATGATTTGACATGAAATTGCCCATATATATACACACACACACACACACACACACACACACACACACACACACACAACATATATATATATATATATATATATATATATATATATATATTTGAAAATTCAAAATAAAATATCATTCAAAATAAAATTTCACTCTGATGAAGGTCGAATCTTCTCTGTGTGCGGAATATTTTCACACAGATGAACTGACCGAAACACATGTGTAAGTGATATTGATTAAATTCATCGTTTATCATCCATTCTATTCTTTCTTTTCTTTATTCATTCTTCCTCATATTGTCAGATTCATTTCCAATTTTCATTTTTACACACACACACACACACACACACACACTATATATATATATATATATATATATATATATATATATACTCAACACTCAATTCCCTTTATGTCATGTCGTGAAGCTACTATTATTCACATGGTGCGAGTCGATGTTTCTAATTTTGAGAGGCACGAAAACCTGGAGTTTTTTAACATGTCAAAAACTGCAAGAAAGTATAACGCAGTCACTAAGTACTTTTGTATAAAAAGTAAACATCGGTAAAGAAAAAAAAGACATGTGCTCTGAGACGTACTACCATCATTGCGTTTTACAATTTAAAAAGACAAAAATTTACATCAGTCTATAAAGAAACAATGACGGGAGTGATTATTAGAAGGTAGCATGACCAAGATAAAGACACACTACATGATCCTGACACTAAGCTGGATATTTTCTATGGGTGTGGGGGTGGAGGAGTCAGTGCGTTTAAATTTTGCTTTAAAGCATTTTTATAGATTATTTACGCGTTAAACTCACACACACATCCTCGGCATTATATATATATATATATATATATATATATATATATATATATATATATGAAGTACAAGGTGATTCTAAGCTGGTCCTAATTCTCTACCAGTAGTGAGTTCAGGTATGAGAGCTCAATGTTTAATTATTGTAAACAGAGCAAAGTTATTGTGAATAAAAGGCTTTAAATACCATTATCATAACCACGATACCCATGGTATCTAAAGCCTTTTATTCACAAATATATATATATATATATATATATATATATATATATATATATATATATATTAAAGAAAGGAAATGAATCCGACAATATGAGTATGAAAAGGTGGAATGAAAACATCACACAATGCTGTTAAAGAAGAAAACAATTTATAATATAATCATAGCTGATACTGATCAATATTTCGATTTTACAAAAATCATCATCAGAGCTCATTCACTCCCGTAGTTGTTTGGGTCGGAAAGAAATGTCAAATCAGTTTATAAAACAAAAAACCTTAATACTGCCCTAATATATGTTTTGTAAACTGATTTGACATTCCTCTCCGACCCAAACAACTACGGGAGTGAATGAGCTCTGATGATGATTTTTTGTAAAATCGAAATATTGATCAGTATCAGCTATGATTATATTATAAATTGTTTTCTTCTTTAACAGCATTGTGTGATGTTTTCATTCCACCTTTTCATACTCATATTGTCGGATTCATTTCCTTTCTTTTAACTTATATATATATATATATATATATATATATATATGTATGTATATATATATATATATATATATATATATATATATATATATATTATATATATATTTGTGAATAAAAGGCTTAAATACCATGGGTATTGTTGATATGATAATGGTATTTAAAGCCTTTTATTCACAAATAACTTTGCTCTGTTTACAATAATTAAAACATTGAGCTCTCATACCGGAACCTGAACTCTACAACAAACTACTGGTAGAGAATTAGGACCAGCTTAGAATCACCTTGTACTAAGAAACTTGGTACCGCACCAAAGTATATAATATATATATATATATATATTATATATATATATATATATACATACATACATATATATAAGTCATCCACACTGTTTCAACGTTTCACGTCTCTTCAGTGTGTCTAGACACGGCAACTACCTCTGACCAGGAGCGAAATCCGACTGACTTTTCATCAGCCCGATCAGTTAACTTCTCAGCTGCTATTTAAGGAGCGGTTTTTAAACTATTTAATACATACATTTTCTTTATATATTTTTTACGATCACAAGAGAGATCCAGTATGTAAACAGACGATCATTGCTTTATGCTGGCGGTGAAAGCTAATTAGAGAGAGATAGACAGACAGACAGACTGACAGACAGACAGAGACAGAGATAGACAGACAGACAGACAGGCAGACGGACAGACAGACACACAGAGCTTTATTTTGCAACAAAGGTCAAATCAATAATTTAGTGAAATAATAAAAAGAATAATAACATACACAAAACAGCATTGATAATGGTTCAGAAGAGAACGGAAAAATACTTAGTTTACGAATGAAAACTCTTTTGGACAATTCATTAATTCCTTTTAGGATGATAATGCTTTAAAAAATGTTAGAAAAAAATTGACAGAAAATGTTTTTAAAAACTCCAAAACAAACCGAATTCCGTAATTCTTTTTACCAAATGTGTTTAAATGAAAGATGTTGCCCATCTTTCCATTTCGGTATCGGAAATAGAGTATCCATAATTTTTAATTTTAGTTTTATACGTGATTTACTATGACAGCATTGATCGCTCTTGCAGTCTTTCATTGGATATACAGGGTGACACACACATACATACACGCATATATATATATATATA
>CM042148.1:37865609-37870609 GCA_023376005.1 Doryteuthis pealeii | reverse complement strand
TAAATAGTATGGCAGACTGTGCTCTTTATCATTGGTTAGGCAACCGGTCTAGGAGAAGGAATACTCTGAATTCAAACCTGTTAAACTCCGCTTAAGAAATTGACCTTGTGTCATATCCAGCTGTGTGGAGAGTTGCTAAATATATATATCGTTGCCAAAAAAACAAATATAAACATATATCAGATGTAAATTAAAAAAAATTTTAGCTGGTCAGCTGGTTGTTTGTTTAATGCCATATTTGTCAAATGTAATGTCAAATTTTTTTTTTTTTTTTTTTTTGTAATTATGATTTGTGAGTATACTGTGATAGATAATTGGTCGCCTCCACTGGTGTATGCTTTTATATATGATTTGTACCGATGCTGTAATAGATATTATAAAAAAGTAATAATTTCACCTTTAGTTTGCTAAATTCCTAGCATAAAATTGTGCGTGAGCATTATCTGAAATGAACTTAATTGTTTAAGAACACATTTTATGATATTTTTTGTGTTAAAGCATGCAGTTGTATTGTTTTCGAAAAGTTTCTAAGATTTGTTTATTTCGCACGGAGACTTTCAAAATAGCTAAATAAATTTTTTTATTTATTTATTTATTTATTTGTACATATGATTTGTAAGGATTCAGTCACCGCATTCTAGAATGGGCCGGAATCTGCAGGAGAATAAAACTCCCCAACACAAAAACAGCATGCTCCCAAGGTTCTACCATTTAGTAAACACGCATAAGATTAGCTCAACATCACAAATTAGACTAGAAGGACCATAATATAACAACAGTATATAAAGGAACATTTGAGACGTGTTTTCTCCTTGGTCTGCGGATCATACATGCGAGAAATTCACAGTTTCCAAGCGCCGTTAACTACATTCCCACGGTATCCTAGCTTAAATATATATGCTCAATCACGGATTTCGATCACTCTTTATTCATAGACGTAACAAAATATATTATCAAGTTATATATATATATATATATATATATAAATGTTGTGTATTTTGGCAGCAAGTTATTTTTCAGGCAAGTGCTATTGAATAACACTTAATCAAAAAAACACCAGAAAAATCCACCTCCCCTGATATTAAGAAAATTCTAACCGAAAGCACCAAAATTATCTACAAAAATAATAAGAAGAAACGCCTACAGATCCTAGAAGCCATATGCATAAAAAAAAAAAACCTAACATCAATAAAATAGCATTTAAATTCGGATATAACATATTTAAATATCTTTAATAACTAACACACTTAACCTACACCCCCTTCTTAAAAAAATAATAAACTCTCCAAATTTAATAAAAACATAGATAAAAGAACTTTTAAAAATTTAACTAAAACTAACTTATATACCCCATGATGACGAATGGCGAAACAGTCGAAAGCGCTCGGTTAACAGTATGGAAATATTCTATATCAATTGGACCAAACACCAAAAGAATCGCCAGACGACAGGAAAAAATACAGATCCAAAAAAATGAAGAAAGCGCACTCCGTGTTATTCTATAACACTTGCCTGAAAAATATATATATATATATATATATATATATATATATATATATATACACGTATATTGTGTGTGTGTGTGTGTGTCTGTGTGCCCCTGTGTCTGTATGTATGCGTGTTTGTGTATCTATAGAGAGAGACGGACAGACAGAAACACAGACCGAGACAGAGAGAGTTTGCTTTATTTATTATTAAAGAGTGCTCAATATCATTGATAAAGCACGTATATACGATTTTCAAAGCAAGTGGTTTGAAAGACAAATTGGTGAGAAACTTTCAGTTACCAAGAGCTTTTGACTTTATGCCTTCGCTACTCTCTCTCTCTCTCTCTCTCTCTCTCTCTCTCTCTCTCTCTCTCTCTCTCTCTCTCTCTCTCGCCCGAGATGATGAAGGAGAAACCTGAAAGGATATCCACCCGGCCAGCAGAATAGAGAAGATGATAGAGGAGAAGATAGAAGACCATAACAGAAAGTTATTATATATAAACCAAATTAAGCTGCGATGAGCCTGTTCAATACTTAGATAGGTGAGAATTGCAGCTGGAAATGTAAGAAACCGAATATTAAGAGGACTAGCAAATATATGCACCCTCCGGGTGCAAGTATTTAAGTTTTGATATAATAAAATATCATATTAAATTAGAAAGTCTAATGAAACTGACTAAGAATGCAGATAAAAAGATCTGCAACAGAGGGGGTATAATCGAAAAACAGAACAACTTTGAAACTAACAATTCCATCATTTTTCATTACTCCCCTGTTTCATTGGTAAATTTTCCTAATTTAACTATTTAGTTAAAATAGGAAGTAAAGGATAATATTACAGTTATTTCTTCTTGTAAATAAATTTCTTTTAAGATTTATCCACGAGATTTTTGTTTATATTTCTTAAGATAAAACCAAACAATTTGAAATCAATAATACCAAGCACATATTTATTAAAATAAAATTTTAAATATCAATATGCAAATTATCCTTCTCGTTCAAACTGTAAACGACTATTTTGTTATATATATAAATACAATTGCATGTTATTAGTACGTAGATAGGGTCAACAGTATTAATAATGTAAAACAATTTTATTAATAACTGAAGGTTTAAAAGAATGAAATCATGGAGAATTTGACGTAAATAATTAAGGGAATTGTGACTTGAGTAGTAATATAGTTTCGGTTACAGACAGAAAAACACACAATCTCCATTATAATAAGAGATTTGATTTGGCATTAAATGACCTGAAAAGAGTTGATAAGTCGTAAAACAAAACAAACAAACTAACGTTTTTAATTTTTTCTATTTCGTTATCATGTATTATAAAAGGAGTGTACCGTAACAGTTATTCCATAAAATGAATAATAAATGAATATTTATAGTCCAAGTAAATAGTGTATAACTATGTGTGTATGTAAATACATTTGTGTTTAATTATCACCGGATAGATGTAAGTATTAAGCATATATACTTACTGATATTTTGGCACTTTCAATTTTATACGAGTTTTTTTTGTTCATTTTCGTCTTTCTTTGACAACATAATTATTTTTTTTTTTCTTTTCGGATTTTTAAGCTTCAGAATTTCCCAGGCTCATCTTGACAAAAAAATATTTAATTTCTTTTTGTTTTTTTGTTTTTATTGTTTTGCTTCATTTTGTTTGTATTTTTTGTTGTTGTTTTTTTTTTTTTTGGTTTATTTCTTCTTTTTCTTTGTTTTTTCGCTTATTTTTAGCTCAATGCAATTTACAGTAAAAAAAAAAAAAATTTACAAAGTAGAGAAAGTGATGTCAATGTCATTAAAATGTCTCGACTCTTTTTCACTTCAATTTTTTATTCTCTTTCTCAAATCCGTCGAATATTTCAGTTTTGTATATGTGAACGTGTGAGATTCATATTTCACACTTAGCGAGTTTTTCACGGCAATTTTAAATGGGGTTGGTCTGAGTGATTACAAATTTCTCCCGGTCTTCAGGACATTTAAATCTCTATATTAATACGCTAGTACCTACCTATACGCGTCATGCTATGCCATCAACGCACATAAATAATGGACCATTCCGTTTTGATTTATAGAATAAGAATGCGTTCAAATGTTATATCCTGTCATAAGCTCGGGAAAATAATGGACCATATTGTTGCAAAAGTGAGGAAAAAAAGGAATAAGAAGAACGTACTACACATTAGAGGGAAAAAGAGAAAAACAAAGTGAGAGATAGGAAGCGATATCACTTATCATCTGTTTCAATGAAAATAGAAACAAAAGCAGAAAAGTTTTAAAAATAAGGGAAAATAAGAGTAAAGAGGAAAAGAAAGAATTTCGCCAGAGATTCTTATTTTTACATATTGAGCAATTATGCAATATCTCTTAAGTTAACATATCAAGCGTTGTAATAGTCAAATTATTATATCCACGGTTCCTACTGGTAGTATATTATTACTTTCTGATATGGTCTTCTATCTTCTTCTCTATTCTGCTGGCCGGTTGATATCCTTTCAGGTTTCTCCTTCATCATCTCGGGTCATCTCGGGTGTTGTCTAGCCCCGTTCCCATCTTAGTTGTACTTATGAAATCAGGAACGCTGAGATTCAATTATTTTTTGTATATATATATTTTCATTTTACTTCCACGTGTGTGGAAGAATTTCGCATAGACGCCATTGCGTATCCGAACTCAATAGGTTCCATCACCGATGTCAAACCTTTCCCATAGATTGACCTGTCACGTGGTCCGATCAAGCAATCAGAGAGCACGGTGGTCACAGCTCAACCCGGGATCAAAGCCTGCCTGTCATACTATATGTCTCTTTATTCGCTACTGTGTGCTTTTCCAGTAACCATTAATCTTAAATTCCACACTACACTGCAAAATGTATAGGGTACGCCTATCCACTATATAACAACTCTATGGAGGCGCGAGGTCTAATGGTTACAGTCGTAGGAAATGGACTCGTCGACTTGAGTTCAATTTCTGGACGAAGCTGTTATCAATTAACATTGCGCTAATACCCTTGGGAAAGGTATGAATCCAATTCTCCCACCAGCTATGGGTAAATAGGAGAATAGACTGGGATCTTTAACCATGGCTAGGTAACCAGTCTAGGAAAAGGAAAACTCTTTAAAAAATGACATTGTTTCGCATCCCGCTCGTGCGGAGGGGTTGGTAAATATATATAACAACTCTTAGGAGTATTCTAGTCGGTCTTAACAATGCTGATGTCTGTAACTATAACTTTTATTTCTAATTTTCCCAGGTTTCCCCCTGAAGTTTTGGGAACCGTTCAAAGCGCACCAATTACCAATGATACCACCGACACACCTTCTTATTCCACAGTTTTTAAGCTCTCTAGTAAGGTTTTGGTGTGTCTATCATTTCCCTTTCGTTTTTGCTGTTATACCTGCAATTTGGAAGTTTGACCACAGCTCACCAAGATAGTTTGTGTCATATATATAGATTTAAAATTGATCTCGTTCAGAGAGAAAGGTGATTTACAATCCCCTACGTAAA
>CM042148.1:37845609-37863109 GCA_023376005.1 Doryteuthis pealeii | reverse complement strand
ATATATATATATATACTAAGTACTAATTAGTTGCAAATGAGTGAGTGAAAAAATCTCTCGCCCCCTCTCTCTCTCTCTCTCACTCTCTCTATCTCCCTCCCTCTCTTTCATCGCCTCATTTCTCAAGATCTAAACACCTTGGTTGAGTTTATACTTCTCTCTCTCTCTCTCTCTCTCTCTCTTTCTTTCTCTCTTTCTTTCTGTCTCTCTGCCTCCCTCCCTCTCTTTCATCGCCTCATCTCTCTCGATCTAAACACCTTGGTTGAGTTTATACTTCTCTCTCTTTCTCTCTCTCTCCTTCTCCCTTTCTCCCCCTATCTCTCTCTCTTCCTCCCCTCCCTCCCCCTCTCTCTCTCTCTCTCTCTCTCTCTCTCTCTCTTCTGCGTGTGCCTGTAGGTGTGTGTGTACAAGTACTAATAACTTGCAAATGAGTGAAAACATTATGTAATCCAAAGATCCACTCCACCCAAAATTCAGTCATATTCACCGGTATATTTTGCCAATCATCTTCCATTATTTCATAGACCGCACATAATAGCACAAAGTAGAATAAAATCGAACATGAGAAAATCATTTGCTGAATGGTATTCCTTTTTCTTTTTCTTTTTCTTTTTCTTTTTCTTTTTCTTTTTGTTCTTGAACCATTTTCCATTTCCGTCTTCAGTTTTATTCAAATCCGGTCTCTTTTCCTGACTGAGGAATCAAATTGACATTAAGTGTTCATCAGACTTCAGTGTCTTAATCTTCTCGTCGAGTTGTGTCAGACCCAAGCTGAATTTATTTTCTTTATTCATTTTTAGAGTTTTTGAATTAGTTATTATCTTGCTTGGGTGTTTGTGACATTTAAGCAAATTTCAACGGTGGAAAAAAAAAAGAAATAGTATGTGACTTGAAGTCTAAAAATGTTACATTGCCGTAGAAATTTAAAAAAATTTATAATTCTGAATTTACAGTGCTTTTGACCTTTCACTGACCTTATAACTGTCCTCACGTGGGTCATTATGGTTCGTTGAAGCGGCTTGGAATTCCAGCTTAGGTTTTCAAGTAGGCAGACGTGTCTCAAAGTGGCTATTTCTTCTAGGTGTTATGGTACTCTTAGGGCTAAATAAAATGCTATTTCTCGGAATTTATGAAATGAGGTTTGATAATTTGTATTGTTTTTATTATTCGAACTATTGTCCTCATATTTATTGCTATACACACAACGTTTCGACCGATCTGGCGTCGGCCTTCTTCAGGTGTTTCTTGTCGAACTCGGGAACCTTCTTGGTCTCAGGTACATTCTATCTATCAGAATGTCCGAGAAAGTTCCCGAGTTCGAGAAGAATCACATGAAAGAGGCCGGAGGGCACATTGACCGAAACGTTGTGTAGAGAACAATAAAGATGAGGACAATAGTCCGAATTATCCAAATAATGTAAATAAAAGACGTTTGAAAAATACCTAAATCTTTGTGTTCGTTAATAAAATCAACAACGAAAACAGATGAATACCTAGGGAGTAGGCCAGAAGAAATGGAGAACCAGCCCAGATACCCAAACAGAGAATAGACGACCCAATTCAGATAATAGTAGAAGATAAATACAATTTGACAAAATGTTCAAAAGAAGTAAGGGCCTATATAATAAAAAGAAGCGCGTGGTGTAATGGTTAAAGGCATGGGAAATGGACTTGTCACCCGAGTTCAAATCCTGGACGTGGTAATTGCATTTCACTTTGCGCTAATACCCTTGGGAAAGGTATGAATCCTACTCTCCCTCCAGCTATGGATAAATAGTAGGGCAGACTGCGCTATTTAACCTTGGTAGGCAACCGGTCTAGGAGAAGGAAAACTCTGAATTCAAACCTGTTGAACTCCGCTTAAAAATTGACCTTGTGTCACATCCTGCCCGTGCGGAGGGGTTGGTAAATATATATATAATAAAAAGAAGTCCAACTGGACGTAATTTTTATTCATTTTTTCTCCTTACTTCTGTTTATGGTATTTTTGTTTGTTTATTTGTTTGTTCTTTTTTTTTTTTTGTAGTTGTTTTGTTACACAAGGAGCGAAGAAATAAATGTTACTCTTTTAAATATCTTAAGCACAGAATTTAAGTTCGATTTTTCTTCCTGTAATAACGTTTAAATTGAGGTAAAAAAAGAAGGATGATACTTTTATCAAAACCTGAAAGACGAATGTGTATAGAACTTAAAAATAACGGACTAAATTTACATTACAACTTTAATTATCCCAAAAACACCTTTTTTTTCTAAAATCTAAAACGATGCGTAATCTTAAGTCTAAAAAGAGAACGTTACTTTTTTAAAGCCTAAAAACAAGTGTCTGATTAGCAGTCTAAAATGGTCTTAATGAACCTTACTTTGTTAATGTGTTACGCTCAAGGGTTGATTGTAATTTAAAGAGTTTAAAGTATATTGCTCACAAGGACTAAGGCCATTAAAGTCTGTCTACCATTTTCTTTGCTTACTCTTTAAAATCTAGGGATTTGGAACTTCATCTACCGTCTTCATTTTATTCTTGTAAAACGCAGTGCGTAATTTCCAGTTCACACCCGAGATTAGAAAAACAGCACTATATATTGTGAAATAGGGTAGTTTGATTTTTCACTTTTTTTTAAATATCAAATTTTATCTTAAATGGGGAAAGTTGTGTATTGATATAAGGAATACTGATATCAAAAACTAGATCTCTCTTACTTGCACCATTGGTTGAGGAAATAGAATCAAAGATTGTTTGCTAAAATGCAACAAAAATCCTCAACATTTAGCCTAGAAATTGGTTAGAAAATTTAGCAATTTCAATATCTAAAAATATAAAAGCTTGTCATTTTATACAAACCGAATAAAATATTATAACTAGAATTCAAATTGAAAATATGTCTCCCATCACAACTGACACCTCCGATATGCTGCTTAACCGGCAATAGTGATAACATTTAAAGTGAAATCTATTTCTTCAAAGGAAGGCAAAGTTTTGAAAAAATATTTTGTGACGTAATTCTTTATGTTGATTTGTAACTCTCACAACATTGGAGACATTACAGTTCCAAAATTGACCTAACCCAGTGTGAAATGTCGTCGGCAAATAAATTTTGAAAAGTCATTAAAACGTATCCGTGAAAATCTGAGTCGAGAATTTTAACCTGTGTTAGTATTATTTGGATTATTCGGACTATTGTCCTCTTCATTGTTATCTGTACAACATTTTGGCCGATATGCCCTCCGGCCTTCTTTAGGTATTTCTTGTCGAACTCGGGAACTTTCTCGGATTCGGGAACCTTCTTTTCAGACTCGGGAACCTTCTTTTCAAAATCGGGAACTTTCTTGTCGTAATAGGGAGCCATCATGGAACTTTGAATCTGTCTTACTTTTATATTTTCTACACATTTTATGTTTTATTATATCGGTAATCCACCAAAGAACCACAAGGTCCCGGTTTGATACTGGTCCTAGCTAATTCAGCACATGAGTAGCACATGACGATATGTGTGGCGCTCACGTCAGATGCAAAACTGGTCTAGCGCTAGCAAATAGGGGATATACTTCATCGCTGTGCAGCTGATATCAATAATAGGACACTCCGCTGACTTTACTTTTGCTATAGATAGATATATTGTTCTTACTTACCTTATATAGAGACGTCGGTTTCTATCAAGTGAGGTAAAATATACAATACTCCAAGAGACCGTCCTTCAAGCAGTAACTGCCTCCTCCCTAAAAGAGGCAGCGTTTTGTTGTCCAGTACCTGAGGCATCTCTCAAAGTACCATACATTTTTTTGCACTGGCCATCGTGTTGCAGTTTTTTGTGTAAATAAACTTATAAATTAAGCAAGGTCACGTGGTTTAAATCTCAGCCAATCAACAGCCCCAAAACGTGGTTAGTTAACTATTTAATCGCTGATATTGAGAGCCGTTCATTATTGACACGTATTTGACATTGACGAATGAACCTGCAGCTGAGGGACTTTGCTGAACGCAAGGATTTTACCCAACACAAGGAACAACCAAAAAAATCATACCTAACACTAATGGACACCAAGGAACAACCAAAGGAATTTACCCAACACTGAGAGACACCAAAGACAACCGAACGTTTCTTCAATAAGGATCGCACTCTGCTTAACACAAGGGATCCAAGCTGGAGAGTGCTCTTGCTTGAAGCCTAGGGATGGCCACAAAAATCGTAACACATCGTATGAGCTTCGGTATTTGCGTGGCTCCTCACGTTAAAAAGGCTTTAACTTAATCTGGCTTGGTGGGAGAGTCAAGAAAATATGTACTTACCGAAACGGTCCTTGACGTTTGCGCTGGATTGTAACGCCCGGAGTAGAACTCGAACCAATTTGAAGCCTTTCATAGATGCAAGCGTAATGCATCACACTTAATCCGTACTTGTCACGTAAGTCAAGAGAACACCCCTTTTCGATTAGGGTCCTTGCCAAACTGACACCACAAGTTTCTGGTATCACATATGCGCACAACATGATCGGGGTCCGGCCATTGTCATCCCGTTCGTCTAGGTCGACAGAGAGGTACTCGACAACAAGAGGTACTTGGCGAAAGAGACCTCGTTTTATAACTTGTGTCAGGTGTTGGTACAAATGAAGAGCTCTCATCTGCGGAAAAAATAAAAATAAATAAAAATTACTTGTGGGACCCGTGGAAGTAAACAAATTATTTGTATTAGATAGGAATTCTTGATATCATAAAACCCAGAAGACGTTAGAATTCATGGGGTAAATAGATCTGTTATGAAATTATTCATATTTGATATGAGCGGAGGCCTAAAGAAGATTACACAAAATCAGAGTATTCTAAATTCAACGATTCTCTCAATAATAATGTTACACCTTTGAATGAGAGGATGAATGAGACCTACCCTGTAAAATTCTGTTGACTGTTCTTTGAGCCATTTCTTTACTACAGATTTCAATTCCTCGTCACCGGAATAATATTTGCCTCTCAAACCCTCTTTCAAGGAGCTGAAGAGATGCAAATATTTTCCAGTGACGAGGAAGTGAAATCTGTAGTGAAGAAGTGGCTCAAAGAACAGTCAACAGAATTTTACGGGGCAGTCTCATTCGAAGGTAGAACATTGTTATGAGAGAAACGGTGACTATGTGGAGAAGTAGGATTGTGTTTCGAAGAGGACCAGCTTTATTTTGATTTACGATACATGTTCCTATGTTGGTAATTATACCTGTCCTAAACAAAATGGCATTACACTTTGACTCACCCTCGTATTTTCATAGTAAACGGGAAGCCAAACAGACTTCTTTTTATTGCATTAGTCAATTCTAAAATTAACGGAAAAATCTTGAGTATATTTCTTGTTTCAGAAGAGATCTGGATCTTCACTTGTTAAGTCACATTCAGCATTGTCAAGTATTTGTTGGTGTGAGTAGTATTATATCAATCAATCACGAATATCGATGTATTATAATAGTTTCCCATATTAGTTCCTCGATACTGTGTGACCTTGACCTTGGACCAAATCTAAACAGCGCTTAAATTCTTAGGAACAGCATATATTGTAAGTGATCTAATTATATAGACCAAACTAAAGCTTAGTCAATTCTATAAGATTTTGATATGCTTAGTGAATAATTGTCTATTTACATCAAATGTCAACAGGTGATTCGTGCTCGACCCCAGATCATAGACAGGATTTTACATGCTGATTTTGTAGGCAAGCAGACATTTTACACTTAAATTCTGAGGACTGGCTTTACTAGCAATCATTTCATAGAATTAGGGTCAATTCGTTGTTTTTTTAAATGAGTAATAACAGACACACAATAGTTATAAAAGCAAAATATATTCTTATTTTTGCATACGTACATTTTTATTGATACAGACATGTATTTAATCATATATATATATATGTGTGTGTGTGTGTATGTGTGTGTGTGTGTGTGTGATATCACATAACCCCCATATAAATACATATATATACACACACATATATATAATTTCACAGCATCCTTTCACACACACACACACACACACACACACACACACACATATATATATATATATATATATATATATATACATGAGTAGGTTTTACATATATAGATGTTATTGTTACTATTGCAATGTTTGATTTATCAGCTGCCCGTCTACAAAATTGAACAAATTTGATTAAAATTTCATCCCAACTTTCAAATTTCTAAAAAAAAATTTTTTTTTAAATAGCAAAGAACAAAAAAAAAGTTAAAAAGAAACCGCATTCCATCCTTAAGCACTGATTAATTCAATGATAGAATTTTCTTCACACTAAATATAATATTTCGAGTAAATTATATTGCCAATTACTGTTCACGTATTTTTCCATGTTCTTTTTTTTTTTGGTTTTCGGTGCCTGTCCTAGAAGAATCTTTAATCATATTGTTAGAAACATATCTTTCGAGAACGCATGAAAAAGCCTGTCTTATAACGGAAAGAAAAAGGCGGGAACAAAAAGTTCATGATTCTATGTAAAAAGGAAATAGATTTGCTACGTTTGTGTATGTCCACATCTGTGTTTACCTGCTGTTCCTAAATGGCCACCCATCTATATAATAATTTCATTGTTGCTTAACTTTTTATTTACTAATTTTTGCATGAACTGGCTTACAAGACTAACTTGCTTTGATTACCTGCCGTTCCTATATAGTCCCTGATCTATATATTGAATCGGCTCATCGTTGCTTAACTTTTATTTACTAAGCTTTGCTTAACTTGGCTCACTTTGCCTACCTATATCTGCTGTTCCTAAATGGTCACCCATCTATATACTGAATAAGTTCATTGCTGCTTAACTTTTTATTTACTAAGCTTTGCTTAAATTGGTTCACAGACCTAAGTTGCTTACAATATCTGCCGTTCCAAAATGGTCACCCATCTATATCAGAATAGACTGTTCGTTGCTTAACTTGATAAATCGGAATCAAAATATAGTAAAATTAATTTTTAGACTAGATTCGTGTGCTACTTAGATTTTTCGAACTGTTGTCCTCATCTTTATTATTATGTTCACTATTTCATGAGGAACAATGCTTTTACTAGTGTGACAACACTTAAACAGACAGCAATTAACTGAAATAAAAAAATTACATATTTACAAGATTTAATTCAATAGATATAGAAGAATATGATTATTCTTATGTTGATTAAGTGATTCAGTTAAAGTTTAAAAAAACTGATCTGCGAGACTAGCTTGCTAACAATTGCACCAAGATAGGACGCCCAAGTACTGGTAAATAGTAGAGTAGACTTCGGCAATTGGTTTCGGTGAAGGAAAAGTCTGGATTCAAATAAGCTGTTAAAAATTGACGTTTTGTCGCAAATAAACTTTGTGTTTATAACGGGGATTGGATAAATACATTCTTAGCAGCACCCATCTCCTCTCCAAGTGATAACTGATTGGTTGTAATGAAATAAATGGTGCCAGCATCAAGGAACGAACCCTGATTTGACTTATTATTGAATGAACGCAGATCTGACACACCCTTACAGATGCGTTGTGACGTATCCTCAGTGTACGTTCCCAGATTCATCACAGGTATTTTCATATCATTCTGTCTTACCCAGGTAACCTGGCTGAGATTGGTCACTTCCCAGTAGCTATTGTACACGTTCCGACCCTCTTTTCCTCGTGGGTTTACCACGGACTCCGTGATGTTTCTAATGTAGACCACTTTTAGCTGCTCCAATTTTTATTAAAACCCTGCAGAGTGTACACTGCAAATCGACGAAATCCCACACCTTGCTGACAAATTAAAGCGAAAATTCTTCCAAGCCGTAGTATTCTCAGTGTTACTGTACGGCTGCACTACCTGGACTCTAACGAAGCGCCTAGAGAATAAGCTAGACGGGACTTGCACGGAAATGCTGCGTGCAATATTAAACAAGACGTGGAAACAACACCCACGAGAAAACAGCTTTATGGCCACCTGACGCATATCAAACAAACCATCCGTGTAGGCGAACAAGACACGCTTGGGCACTGCTGGAGAAGCAAGGATGAACTCATAAGTGATGTTGGAAGCCATCACATGGGGACACCAGAGTAGGTCGTCCAGCAAAGACGTACATAGATCAACTCTGCGCGGATACTGGATGTTGCGCAGAGGACCCTCCGGTGGCAATGAATGATAGGTAAGGATAGGGAGAGAATGTCATGGATGTCCGTGTTGCCAGCACGATGATGATGATGATGATGATGATGATGATGAGCTTACATCAAACCTTTAAACTTTAGTAAGAGTGGACCTGGAAGTACTAGCAATGGAAGCGTAACTACAAACCCTACATGTCTCCGGAACAGGATCCTCACTACCGGATTTAGTTTAGTGTAATACTCCGGATACATTTTTGGGGTGGGATCTTACCATTTTGAAGAGGATGATGTCTGGGTTGTTTAAACCACATTGACAGTGTAATTTGGTATAGTATTTACCTACGAATAAATACACTTCTAACAATGTTTCTGATCTAAAGAAAAAAAAAGTACTCCACGTTACTCCTAACACCTGACAAACTAATTCCCCAGATTGCAATCGCCATGATTATTTTTTTGTGTGCGGCGGAGTGGAAGGAAAAAAAACGTTCGTGCAACACAAAAGAAGAAGTGAAGGCAAAGATAACGGCAGCATTTACCCTTTATACAAGAAGGAAACCGTTGGAAATGATTGCAGGAGATTCCGAAGTTGTCTGAAAGGCAGTGGTTGAGGCCAATGGCAATTACTTTGAACAAATTTAATCTACAGTATTTCACGATATGTTCATGTAATTTTGTTAAATATATCTGATGGGGTGAAATGTCTGTTTTATGGTAATTATGAACTTTGGTTTAGTAAATTAGGGTGCCCAGAAAAAACACAAATTTTGTAATAAAACTGTTAATTTTATCTAGGGGGTTTAGGGTTAGGGTTATATATAAATATATTTTTGGGAGAATATGTGCTTAATTGAAGTCGTATCTAATTTTTAAAGTTAATTAATTGATAATTAATTAATTAGAAGTAGGTTTCTATTCCTCTTATAGGGGTTATGATGCTCGCCTGTCAGCTTGACAGTCGGATTTCGAATCACACACAAGGCGGTCTTCCTATCTATAGCTCTGCTGATGAGGCCTAATAGGCCGAAATTTACATACAGAGATTGATTTTTATTGATTTGTTTAGCCTTACATTTAAATAGGTATGCCCCGCCTAATTAAGTAATTATTAATCAATTAACTCTCAAAATTATGTACGACTTCAATTAAGCACATATTTCTCCCAAAAATTGTCGGCTAAAAAAGCCATATCATAAACACATCGCTTGTGTATTTACTTCTCATATATATATATATATATATATATATATATATATATATATATATATAAATATAATATTGTTACGGTTGTACTTATCTATGGATGACATTGTATTTCTGGAATATCCTCAGTTTTTAAAACGTAAATAAAAATCGGAGAAAAATGTCTTAAGTTTTGGATAACGTGATTTTTGTCTTTAAAATTCAACAAAATTTTCATGATAAACTTTCTACAATAAAGCTAAAAAAAAACAAAGCTTGAAATAATTCAATACAGAAAAGTACAGAACACTGTGAATAGCGAAGATAAAATTAGACGTTATAATTACCCGATGATTATGACAGTAAATAATTAAATAAAGAATGAATAATAAGTAATTCGTAATAATTGTTACGCTAAGTGAAAGAAACAAAACCAATATATATTATTTTAGCAAAACTTAATACATACAATGTAATAATCTTATACTATATTTGTAGGGTTAGCTCAGTCGGTAGAGTTTTCGGCTAGAAACCATGAGGTTCCTAGTTCGATACCGGCCCTCGCCAACTCAGCGTATGAGTAGCACAGTGATCTGTGCGGTAAAGTAAGGAGCTGATGGTAGGTGTGGCGCTCTGGATCAGACGCTAAAAATAATCTCCTTGGTCTAGCGCTAGGGAAAAGGGGATAGACTCCCTCGCTGATTGGCTGATACTGACTATAGTCCCCCCCCCGATGACTTTACTTTACCTTTACTTATATTTGTAGTGTCTCTGTCTGTCTATGTATCTGTCTGTTTGTTGATTGATTTGTGGGTTGGATTTTACGGCATATAAACCCTTGCGGGGTTATTTTATGCCGAAGATGTTTTTAGATTTTTATTCTTGTTGGGTATTCAATTTTCTTTAACTCAATTTTTTAGACACCTTTTTAGAATTCATTTTGTTTTATTTAATCCATAGATAGGACACTATCTGGTACTAAGACTCCACGTCTAATTGAACACGGAAGAAATGACGATGAAGGGGTATTCCACATTCCCCAGAGATCCAGAATTGTGAACTTCACCATCAGATAGAATTTAATGTGATACCCAGGACATTTAGACCCTCAGCCACCGCCTTCTAGCACATATATATGATAAAAAGGGTTGGAGCTCGCAACAATGGCAAGAGGGTTGGGACAATCATAACTATGCTAATGACTGGACCTGACCAGCCGCTTGATCGGAAGTGTCTCTTCACTGTTCATTTAGCGGAAATAAGGACCAAAGTGGAGTGTTGGATGTCATGGATTTTTCAACCACCAGGGTTCGATCAATAAGCATCACGGGTTGCTAACAATGGACAAAATGTGGCCCCATTGGGTGATCTAACCCCTGTGCAGAGGTGCAGTCGGAGTATTCAATTTTATCATTCTTGTTGGGTATTCAATCCTTTTCTAAAAGCCATTTTAAAACACATTTTAAAACTCTATTTTGATTGATTTAACCAATAGAGGGAACCAAGATCCAACAAACTTTTCTATGATAGAATTTTCGAAGATTCAAGTAGTTGTATTATATTTATCCCTGGATTAATTCAGGAAAACTAGGGATCAAATTACCGACTGTGGTATGTAAAAATTGCTAAAAAAGATTAGGAAAAATAACCTCAATAAATTTGCAACTGAATTAAATGTTTTTGAGTACAAGTTCACACCGATATTTTTTCAATCATCCTAACATAATGGAACTATGAGATGCTAATTAGAATACTTCACAGCATCCTGAATAAAAGCATCAATATAATAATGGACAGCAGTTAACTATAGAATGCTAATAAAAATACTTTACTCCTTCGTAAATAGATACAAGGTAAAAAAAATTTAAAAAAACACAAAGAAAACACGAAGAACATTTTGTACTGCCATTGGGGTAATTTGGTAGGCAAAGAGTTAATACTCTTAGGAAAGGTATGCATCCAATCAGCTTTAGAGCTATGGGTAAAACAGTAGGACAGACTGTATTATTCAACCTTGGTATGATATCCTGTCTTTGAGAAGGAAATCACTGAATTCAAACATATCAACCATATTTAAACTTAAAAAATCACCTTGTGAGCATCCTATTTGTGACGAGAGCATTGAGTAAATAGATATATTTCTTATGAGGTTCCGGGTAAATTTTTTCGATATTTACATTTTCATAGCAGTCAAACTCTCTTGCCTATATAGAAACGATAGAGATTTTAAAAGTCGCGAATATATACGAACTATAATATGATCAATAAGCTCGTATTTAATTTGAATAAAAAAGAGAGAGAGAGGGAAGTCGATGGTAGCAAAACCAGGAACTACTTAAAATATTTGGTGTAACGATTCCAGGTATTCAAGACAGGAAATTCAGGAATCGGTAAATCAGAGATGCTTGATCGTCCGGATAAAGAAGCTGTCATAGTTTTCGCTAAGCCGGATTTGAAATTGCTTTCAACTGATTGGTCAGCTTGATTGATGATTGAGGAAAGAAATTCCCGCTTTTTAAAAAATTTTGTTTCTCACTTTTCAATGAGTCGTTTTAAGATATTTTCTAACGATTTTAAAAATTATCATCACCAGCATCAGCACTGATAACATAAACGCATTTTCTTCATTTTTGAATTTATTCTTTATTTCTTTTAAATATTGCTAGTCTTTAACTGAGTTCAGTCCATTTCCACACTGGATGGTAAGCATCTAAAATTAGCAGACCAGTTCACATACATAGGTAGTAATATCTCATCTGCTGAAAGCGATGTCAATATACGCATATGAAAAGCATGGGTCGCTATGGAAAATTATAGATCGTATTGAAATCTAGCCTCTCTGATAACATAAAGTGAAAATGTATCCTAACCGTAGAGGAAGAGGACTTACTACTATATACCTAGGCAGTAATATCTCATCTACTGAAAGCGATGTCAATATACGCATAGAAAAGCATGGGTCGCTATGGAAAATTATAGATCGTATTGAAATCTGGTCTCTCTGATAACACAAAGTGAAAATTTATCCAAACCGTAGGGGAAGAGGAGTTCTACTACATACCTAGGCAGTAATATCTCATCTACTGAAAGCGATGTCAATATACACATAGGGAAAACATGGGCAGCTATAGAAAATTATAGATCATATTGAAATCTGGTCTCTCTGATAACATAAAGTGAAAATTATCCAAACCGTAGGGGAAGAGGAGTTACTACTACATACCTGGGCAGTAATATCTCATCTACTGAAAGCGATGTCAATATACACATAGGGAAAACATGGGCAGCTATAGAAAAAATTATAGATCGTATTGAAATCTAGTCTCTCTGATAACATAAAGTGAAAATTTATCCAAACCGTAGAGGAAAAGGAGTTACTACTACATACCTGGGCAGTAATATCTCATCTACTGAAAGCGATGTCAATATACGCATAGGAAAAGTATGGGCCGCTATAGAAAAAATATAGATCGTATTGAAATCTAGTCTCTCTGATAACATGAAGTGAAAATTTATCCAAACCGTAGGGGAAGATGAGTTACTGCTACATACCTAGGCAGTAATATCTCATCTACTGAAAGTGATGTCAATATACACATAGGGAAAACATGGGCAGCTATAGAAAAATTATAGATCGTATTGAAATCTAGTCTCTCTGATAAAATAAAGTGAAAATTTATCCAAACCGTAGGGGAAGAGGAGTTACTACTACTACTCCCCCCTCTGTCAATAAAACGTCTTCTTCTTTCTTCCTCAATTGTAAATATGTCACCAAGGGTCCTATAACTGACTTTTATTGAAAATCAATTAGGCAGTCCTGTTCCTGAATATCAGCTCAACATATCTGTAATGTTTCATATTGATCAAATCATGGTGTAAACGCTAACAGCTTATACACAGACAGGGAGAAATTGCCATTTATGTAATTAATGAAATTGATGTTATTTTTATTGATGTTATAAAATTTTGAATTTGTAGTTCATATAATACGTTAAAAGTCACTGAGAAACCTTCTAACGTAGGTGAATATCTACATAATTATATCCGAACAATGAGGCACATATAACAACAAATACAGACTTATTTGTCTGAGCACAAAACCGAGATACAAACAGTTAGGACAAAAGTATTTTAGAAGTAGGAAAGGGTTTTTATACAATAGAAAAGTCACTTACTGTGAAAAAGCATATTATTTATGCACGAGCAGGACCTGTGGATATACTACTGTATGATAATTCAATTATTACAACGTTTGGTATGTTTACTTAAGAGCCATGGCGAAATAGTTAAATATAATATTATAATATATATAATAATAAAATATATAATTATCTTGATTTAACGCCCTCTCACAATTTTTTTTCTTTTTGTCCTTCTTTTTATCGTTTCATTATGTTCGATTTAAACAGTTTAGCGTTATCACTTCCGTGCGATCACCCCCTATATATATCTTTATCCTACTATCTTTCTTTTTATTCTTTCTTATCATATTTTTTACGTGTTATGTTATTTTTCTTCCATTCACTTATTTATAATAAAAACGGAATGATCAATTAGCTGAGGTGACGTTACTCGTACGAAATGAAAAGTCGGCGGTTAAGCAACACCAGATAATCTGGACTTATATATTTGCATTTCATTTTGGACAGTCTTATTTTTAACCAGAGGGTGTTGCAGGATGATAACGGACGGAAGATTAAGAAACCAGCGTATTAATATTTGTGAATATTTCTTTAATATTCAGTTATAATTAGAAACGTTAATCTCTAACTACTCATAGTATCCGCCCTGTCGGATGCGGCGTTAGAATGCACCGACTGCACCTCTGCAGAGGGGTAAGACTCTCCCAATGGGGCCGCCTGTTGGCCATGGGTGGCGACCCGTGATGCTTAAGGATAGAGCACAGGTGGATGAGCAGTTCATGACGTGCAATACTCCACTTTGGCCCTATCTTGGGCTAGACGGGCGGTCGGAGAGGCCCCCTCCGGTCAATCGGCTGGTCACGTCAAGCCCTAGTACCTATATTATTTTCCCAACTCTGTTACCCTTATGGCAAGCCCCAACCCCTTTTTATCATATGGGTGCTAGAAGGCGGTGGCTGCGGGTCTACATGTCCTGGGAATGACATTAAACTCTATCTGATGGTGAGGTTCCAGTTTTGGAGGTTTGGGGAATATGGAGCACCCCTTCATCACCATTGCTCCCTGGTCCACTCTGACCCGAAGTGGTAGTACCTGTTAGGGTCCCATCTATGGGTTAAATAGAAAAATGTATTTATAAAAAAATTGTATTATCCATTAAGAATTGATTTATTTCAAAACTTTATCGGCATTAAATAACCCACTGAGGTTGATATGCCGTAAAACGAAAACAAACCAAACAAATTCTCATAGTATCGCCCATAAATAATTACACTCCAAAGAATCCACCTTTCTTTCCTATGTGATATGTGTCAAACGCTATTAGTTATTATTCCAGCGATTGAGTTCTGCGAGAAGCTGAAAATCCCAACGTGATATTGGCACAGCACAGAAATTCTTCAAATGTTCAGACGCCGTTTGTGGTAATCGTTTCCCCAGACACCAATCTACAAATCTCCAAGTCTAATAAGATTAAAAAATAGTTATTTTTATTTAATCAATGAATAAAATAATCGTTTTACCCTGTTTATTTTATCAGCTTCAAACGGATAAATGCTTCCAATTTCAACGAGTTTAGCAATATGAAACCTACAAACATTTGCTATCAGATAACCTTCAAATGAAAATGCTTCTATTAGGTACTAGTAGTAGTACCCGACGCTCGAAATGTACAGGTAATGGATAGAATTTTTGAACGATATTGCGATGTATAATATCATCTATTAAAACGAACATCTTCATCATTTTTATTATTGTCATTTATTTATTTACCAACCCCTCCGCACGAGCAGGATACGACACAAGGTCAATTTCTTAAGCGGAGTTCAACAGGTTTGAATTCAGAGTTTTCCATCTCCTAGACCAGTTGCCTAACCAAGGTTAAAGAGCCCAGTCTGCCCTACTATTTACCCATAGCTGGAGGGAGAGTAGGATTCATACCTTTCCCAAGGGTATTAGTGCTGAGTGTCATTTATTTCTTTATTTACAGAATTAGACACTTTGCCATCAAAAATATGAATAGGGAGTTTTACAAAGTAGGTTCACCCTTGCGTGAGAAGTTGTTTCAAATGTAACACTATTGTGTTATGGTTGATTGGCGACCTATTAATTAAGTACTATTAATTAAACTACCCTAATTATTAATTATGGTGGTTTGTTAAAATTAAAAGTAAAAATAAGAAAACAATAATAATAATAATAATTGTTATATTAAAAATATAAATTCATCTAAGCAAAGAATTTTCACCTAGACAAAGAGATTCCTTAAATTATGGAATTTGATACATTTTTAATTTTAAATTTCACAAAATGAAATAATAAATTTAATAAATGAGATTCCAGTTTTTAAAAAGTTCGGCAACAATTTCAAAAACTTAGATGAATAAAACAATGGTTGGCCTTGACTCCAAATGGAAAGATACAAGCTAGAACATAGTATTATACAAATGAGTATTTTGTCTGAATCTGTTTATTTGTTTAACGGCATGTCAACTCTTTATGGATTATTTAATGCCAAAATTTGATTAATTTGTAAATGTTTGCTTGCAATCATAAGTATTTCTTCACACGATCAAGAGGGGACATAAGACCAATTTTTAAGAGTAATTTAATAGGTTTGAATTCACAGTTTTCTTTCTAGACCGGTTGCTATACCGAGTTTAAATATCCCAGTTTACACTCTATTTACCCATAGCTGGAGGGAGAATAGTCCGAAGCATACTTTTCACATGGTTATTAGCGATATATGAACGGATTAGAACTCGGGTCACCCTTTCCATTTCCTACGACAATAACCATTACACACTAGTGTCTCAATTTTTAGTAGTAGATAATACAATTGAAATATGTTTTTCCAACTAAGAGTAATAAAAAGTAGATGTGTTCACTCACGGTTTTAGTTTTATGATTGAGCTAGATGATTTAATCCAGTCGGTAGATATGGAAAATGCTAATATCTTTTTTTATCTAAGTTAATAGAAAGTTAATGTGTTTACTAACGATTTTAATTTTCAGTTATATGCTTTTGAACCGTCGTAATAACATTTATCTAAGCGACAAATGTTTTTTTCACCTGACAACGATATAAAGTAAATGTGTTTTACTAACGATTTTGATTAATGGATTCAGCTATATTCTTTTACACCGTCCTGGGATGGGAACATGAGTAAGTAATAACATTTATTTAAGAGACAAATGTCTTTTTTACGTAACAACGATAGAAAGTAAATGTGTTTACTCACGATTTTAATGAGTGGTTTAAATCATGGTTATTGTGTGGGGAAACTTTTTTCTAGACTGGGATTGATGTAGATGTAAGACGTGTTATTTTCACAAGACAGAGTTAAGAGTTGACCAGTTAAAAGTTTTTTGTGTTTTTTTTTTTAAGTGAAAGACTGTTAATTCCAACCTGCTTGGTTGAATTAGTCACCCAATTCAGCTCTGAACAAGCTCATCGCTGCTTAAATTCGGTGAACTAGCGGAACCAGTGCTTGCAACTTGACTTGACCGTAATCATATTTATGGTTTCATGTATTCCTCTATAATATTAATAATTATATGGTGTTAAATAATTACTTCAATAATAGTATATTATTTTCACATAGTCATACGGTTTTAAGTAATTATATAACACTCTTACGTTTTTTTTAAATAAGAACAAAAGAATTGTATTGTATAAAAACATAATAAAATATAATGTAATGAATTATATGCTGTAATAAGTTTGAAGGTTGTTTTTCTATAAATAATAATTTTTGGCGTGTTTTAGTCTTCTTATTAACATAATTCTATCTGAATCTCGTTCATACATCAAATTTTAGCTCACTAAGCAAAAACTTTACCGAAGCTCTTAACTCGGAAAATTCATAAGTTGGAGCACTTGAAATTCAAGGTGACATAGAATATATATATATATATATTATATATATATATATATATATATATATATATATATATATATAGATCTCTCAGAGGATATAAATATTTTTAAGAATTTACTAAATAAAAACGAAACTCTTCTCTAAACAACCAAGTTTTTTATATTTTTAATTTCTTTAATGCTTCACACTAATG
>CM042148.1:37813109-37840609 GCA_023376005.1 Doryteuthis pealeii | reverse complement strand
GTCAATATCCGGTTGTTTTAACAAATTTTTAGATTTAAAAAAATGATAAAACTAAAAACCCTAACCCCTAACCTTAACCCCTAACCCTAATAATAAACAAACGAAATGAAAAACATGTCCTTTCTTAATCGAGATCAAAAAGGGGTGCCTTAAGGTAATTGGTCCCATTTTTCTAAGATCAAATTTATTATACAAGCTTTACTTGAAATGTGTAGAACCGTATTATAGCTGGGACGAGTAGAGTCCAAAAGCTTTTGCATAAGTGTTTTATTATGCAAAAGTTCTTGTGGAGTATCTTAAAAACTAGAGTAAACACAATAAATGGTATGTTTGAATTCAGCATAAAATGGTGATCATATGTCACTTGATAAGCCTTTGACCTTTGGAAAAAAATTTGGAACCATATGACCTTTAGGCACCCCTTCCACGATCTCGACTCACAAGGACACTTTTCTCATTTACACCGTCAAAATCCGGTTGTTTGTTAGGGGTTAGGCTCAGGGGTTAGGATTAGGGTTAGGGTTAGGCTTACGAGTTAGGGGTTACGGGTTTTTTTTATAATTCTAAAAATCGTCTGTTAACAATTAACCGGATTTTGATGGTGAATGAAAAAAATCGGAATCGAAAGGTGCCTAAAATATAAATTTTAAAAACTCATCCTAATCACAGATCGCTATGGCGCTCGTTGTGTAACCTTTAAGGTTAGAGTTCAAATTTTGTGACGGGAAACACATCTGAAATGTTACGTTTCAGCTGAGGACATGGCCACATACCACTGGGTGTTCGTCGTGTGCTTGGGAAAAACTGCGGTTTCGTTGCCCAAATGCTTGGAGTTCGTCGTGTGAAAGAGAGAAAGAAAATTTGAACAAGACATTTACATTATTGTTGCGCACATGCGCCAAATACCATTGGGAATATGCGTCCTATTCAAAACGTCACCAACGACGCTTATTTTATATCGCATTGTCCATGAATTTATTTATATGTATTTATTTATATGCAACTTATAAATAATAGAAAAGTTGCAGAAACACACAACCAAAATAATAACTAATAAAAGACAACAGATCAGAAACACGTGTCGCATATGTAAGATAAAAAGAATAAACAAATTTTTTTTCTGAAAACATAATACATTTTGCGGACCTTCTTTTATATATATATACCAAATATATACAATTAAAACAGGATTTACTATGAGAACATGAAGATTGATTTATATATTGATCTTTCAAATTTGATTTCAATAAATATTTGCTTGGTATTATTGATTTTATTTTAATAAGTAAGCAAAAATCCTGTTGATAAATCTTAAAAGAAATCCATTAACAAAAGGAAATAAATCTAATTCCATTCTTTAATGTAGATCTAGTTAGATAGTAAAATTAGGAAAAACTTAACAATTAAAGTCGGTAGTGATTGGAAGAGCTAACCTCCAAGCTGTTCTATTCTTCGATTATAACCCCTCTTTTTCAAATCTTTTTATATACGTTCTTATTTAATGTCGTTAGTCTCTCTTTTTGCTATAGCGCCCTTACTTCATTCACTACCTTATCTTGTACTTATCGGCTACTTGGCTGGATCGGGTCGTCTCTTATCTGTGTGGGTCGTGGCTAATTCTCTAGTTTTTTGGTCAGTTCCTTTGGGAACTGTAATCTGGGTTCGCTTTTCTTTTGAGTAACAGACACAAAGATTTGGGCGTTTTCAGATGTCTTTTATTCAGCCCAAGTTAACCATAAACACCAGAAGAAATAGCCATCGTGGAGACATGTGTGAAACAATGGCCAGAAAAAAAAAACGGGGAAAATAGAATGTGGTTATTCAGCATATATATATGGGTGAGTGTTTCTTTAAGGAGACAAAGAACCAGTCAGTAAAGTTAAGAGAATTAAACGGCCTTTGTCTTGTTGTTATTCTCTCTCTCTCTCTCTCTCTCTCTCTCTCTCTCTCTCTCTCTCTCTCTCTCTCTCTCTCTCCTCTTCGTTGTTGATTGTTTTCACTTTGGCGGGATCCTCGGCCCCCGGGGCAGTTCGAAGGACACAACAAGTGAAGGTCCATAGCAGACGACATGACGGCCAGATAAGCAGAGATGCGCAGAAATGTGCAGTGAAATGCAGCAGAGGGCGCAACGGGTCTGTCAATAGGGTTGTTACAATCTTATGGGTCATCTTGTAGCCTTTAAGCAAGAGCGATTGTCCAGTGGAATTGGATCTTTGGTAATCCTCTGATAAAGAATCCTTTGGTTCTTCTGGTAAAGAGTCCTTAGTATTATTAGTCCCTGCTCAATGAATGCTAGTAGAATTATGGCCAGTATCAGTGTTTAAGTAGTGTATCAGCCACGCAGTATGGCTAGAGATTGGCGAAGGAATAAACCATATGACCACGGCTAGTCTATAAATTCAGGTGGAGAATTTGAGCACACCTTACATCTAAAATATTCCAACAAGGGTTACACACGTCTTCCTCCCAGAAAAAAATAAACTAGAACTATCTAAATTCCAAGTTAACCTCTTCCCTCCACCGAACTGAACAGAGGAAAATCCTTACGTCAGTGAAAGGACAATATCCTGTGAATTCAAAATTATCGTTATTTTTTCATTTCTACTCTACCGTACTGTAATATCATTATATTTTTATTACGTTAAAAACGTAAAAACACCATTAGATGGCGCATATTATTACTAGTAATTTTGATACCAAATGATAAATGTTTTGATTGTGTTTCTCTAAAAATGATAATGTTCCTCTAGAAATAATAAAGAATCCTTGTAACGTTCATTAGAAGAAAATTACATTTTTTATGAAAATATTTTATAGGGTTAACCGAAAGAGAAAGGGGCGTCACAGTTTTTTTTTATTTGTTTTCTTATGAATATATGATACTTTGTCGTGACCAAATCATATTTGCGATAAATCCTAATAGGGCAATATAAAGCCGCTGTAACAATGATGAAGAACATTTATCTCATTATTTTCGTTAACGACTTCTTGCAGGATTCTTAAATGTTAACACCCTGCTTGAATCTAGGTGCGTGGTGTAATGGTTTGAGCGATAGGAAATGGACTCGTCGACCCGAGTTCAAATCCTGGATGAACCTACAGTTTACAATACCCTTGGTAAAGGTATGAATTCAACTACTCTTCATTAAGTTATGGGTAAATATTAGGACAGACTGGACTCTTTAACCTTGGTTAGACAACCAGTCTAGGAGAAAGAAAACTCTGAATTCAAAACTCTTAAACTCCGCTTGGGATGGTCAGTACTAGAATAGGCTCAGTCCTAATTAGTGATCAATATCACTAATGATTTTTTTAAAATTGACTCCTTGCAAGTTTTTCACACCAGTGTTAGTGTACGGCATTTAACTGGAAGCTGAGTCACAGCAAGTCACCTTTGGTTTTCAGGGCTCTTTTGAGTATTCTAGCCGATTTTAATGCTGTTATTTGGATGGTCTCGCTCATTTCATCTGATTTCCAATTATTTTCCATGGGGACCGTTTCAAGGGTACCAATTACAAGTTCTCCAACCTTTTTCATGTTTTTCAATTTTCTAGCCAGCCCTAATTATTATTATTATTATTATTATTATTATTATTATTATTATTAGCAAGAAAATAAGACCTCTGGGCGTAAGTATTTAAATATATGCTGTCCAAAATCCTGCATTTTAAAGTAATAGATTTTTCAAAGTGCACAAGGATTTTATGAACAAACTGTATATTAAATTAGAAAGATTAACAAATTAAATAAGAACGCATATATAAAGATTATGCTTAATTTAATTATATCTTAATTGTTTTCTGTATAGAATATTTCATAAGATTGATTTGAATACTTTGAAGAAGATAACAATCATATTAGAAATCAATAACACCAAGTAATTATTTATTAAAACCAGTTTTGTCAAAACCAGTATGCAAATTTACCAAACCATAGATTATTTAAAATTTATTTCTTAGTGATATATAAGACACATTGCAGGATTTTAGATGCACTAATAACATGGGCTATTTTAAGGTAAATTTATCTCAGATTTTCATAGAGACATCGTTAATAAATAAGGTTTATTATTTCAATGTTATCACTAATGAGTATTAATGACGGAGCTAAGGGAAGACAAATATATGTTAAGCGGAAGTGAAGATTATTGAGAACGAGAGAGGCGGACTATCTGGCAAACTGAGTGTGTGGATTTAGAGGATTCTTTATCGACACTTAAATAGGGTAATGGATGGTCAGCGTATATACGGCCCTATGGAGTTCGGATTAGTCTGCGTGGTATACTTAAGGTACCGCAGACGAGGTACATCAGATGAGCGTTCGCAGTGTCGGAGTTATAGGTATCTGAAATTGGCAGTTGACGCTATGGAAACATTCGTGACATTATGTAGCTTAGCAACGGCTCCTGTCAGCACTGAGAATCGCACGCCACGAAGCTTAACAGCTGAGGTAGATTCAGCGCACTACGTCGATTGACTCGCATGAGAGAGCGAGAATGTGACACGACTGGTGTGAGTGGGTTTTCAATGGTCATAATTTGCAAATTCACTCGCAATTGCCGTAATAATCAATATTTTGTTCAATGTAATTGGGTATAGTTGTGCGAGGTTGTGAAATCAGAAGTTGGAGCTCTTAAGTTACATGACGAGAGCTATTATGTGTATGTATCCTGGTGCAGATTAGTATCGATGGCAATGACTGCTATACGTGCAGCAACGATGCATGGGCTCGTCATGTATATGATCAAGCAATCCACCACTGAGAGTACGACTACTGATGGAGCTAGACTTTATAGTGGATAGGGAACAGTATGGAGGAGACCATCGTTGCGCGCGCATACTTAGTCGGGCGTACCATGCCCCAGAGTGATGCTAGAATGTAAATCAGCATTACACATGGTTATTATCAGGGGGATAATAGCAGAAGACCGAAAGAGCAGGCCATCGAGTAATGATAACATGGCCTATACAGTGCGCAATAGGGAGGTAAGTCGTATTCGGTGTCTGAATAGTTCGGTCACGGTGAAACTGTCGGAGTATGACGCTGATCACTCGGCAGAGCTGGAGGCATATTTCAGAGAGGTCAGTAAACTTGGACGAGCGTAATACGGAAGTTAAGTACTCCATTCAGAAGAGAGAGTTGACGTAGTGATCCACTAAACAAATCCAATTCCAACCAAGGGCTTTTTTCGAAGATTAAACCGGCTTAAACACTTGCTATACGAGTCATTATGCACGAGACATTCTAGTACTATCGTTTGAAGCGCGAGATATGTCAGATACTAAGAGAGCGACCTTGATTAATTGAGGCAGACTGGTCATGCTGCTACGTGTTGCCTGTATAGTGTGCCATGGCGACAGAGCTACGCCAGGGAGAAGGTTGGTGATTCACAGCGGTAGGTAGATCAGTGGATAGTGCGTGTGGGCATATGATCTATTAGCGTGAGGAGAGAATTAATAAAATACCACCGCCGCCCTTATTGGCGGGTCAGGAAGAAATTACACCGATTGCACCACACGAGAGTCCCTATCCCCTTTTAAACTAGCGCTAGACTACAGGAGATTTGTTTTTATGTCTGAGATAGAGTGGTCACCCTATCCAGAGCTTTACGGTGACTAGTATACACCTGGAGACAGACTGACACGCTATTGCGAGCCACGTGATATCAGAGCTAGGCTAGAGGCATGGGCTATCAGGAGGGCGT
The DNA here is from genome assembly GCA_023376005.1 of Doryteuthis pealeii. Lineage (NCBI taxonomy): Eukaryota > Metazoa > Mollusca > Cephalopoda > Myopsida > Loliginidae > Doryteuthis > Doryteuthis pealeii. The sequence goes on along the minus strand of CM042148.1, from coordinate 37,834,905 downwards.
CCAATCTTGTGCGTAGCTGTGACAGAAGGTGCGGCAACCACTAGGATATGTGTTTACAGTTATATGGACAGAAGCTAACCAGACCAGTTGCGAACGCTTGAAATGCTTAAGGTTGGAAACTTGACGGCTGAGAGTCTTGACAATGGAAACCTCCACTTTGGGCCTTACCTAGGCTAGACTGATGGTCTATAAAGTCCCGTCCAATCTATCGGCAAAGCCCTATCATTTGATGCTGTCGGTCCAGATATGCCCACCTACTTAGGTTTATCTTATGGCAGCAACAAACTGTTTTGTATCTTATATCTGCTAAAAGACATTTGGTTGAGCGACTTAGTGTCTGTTTTTGTGGAACGTTAAACTACTTCTAATGGTGAAATTCAATTTTTGGAACTAGGGGAGAGTGGGTAACCCCTTCATCGCCATTCTAATATCCACGAGGAGAGTGATCATCTAATGTGCTGGCAAATAAGGTTAAATAGGCATCCCTATACGCTAGAAATAGGTGCATCGTTAGGCACTGACTGAGGCAGCGTAATCTGACATTGGTGCATGAGGGTGAGATCGAATTATGAAGCCACGCTGAATTGATCGCGTATAAGTATAGGGAGGGTCTAGACTTGACTAAGTCATAATAGGAGGGTCCACGACAGTAGGTTAGCGGAGGATGTTCACGGTCAGGCCCTAATTACGAGAGTAACATCTGTACCGCACGTGATCAGCGCTTAGGTTGGCGACCTTATCCCAGCAGAGAGAGATCAACGATGGCACACACTCGGGTGGCACGGTCGGTGAGCGATCCACCGAGATATCGCCCATACCAAGATATGGAGAAGTACCAGATCTCAATTCAGATGGGCGTGGCGAGGAAGACTGATACATACCACGCTCAGTCTAGCTATCACGTCCTTTTTAATATAAGTAAAAGCAAAAAAAAGGCAATTAATGCAAACACAATTTTTTTAGTCCATGCCCACTTGAAAATATCCGTTGTTAAAAATAGAAAGGTTTCGTAGAGGAGGATGCTGATAATCGCAGTAGTAGATAAGGACTGGAGGAGGCACGCAGGGCAATCAGAGTATGAGGTTGATCGTCTCTACATTACTGCACGGTACTCTATATGAACGTTCTCGGAATGAATGGAATGCAGTCATTCGCAGGCCGAATCTAAAAGAAATCCGACCAAATAGATCATATTAAAAAATTACACAGTACGCTCAAACCATACTTATGGAGCTATCCTCAGCGCCTCGGATCATGACTGACAGTGGTGTGGAGAGAGGAAAGCGGAGTTAGGCCAGGTTTAAGCATCGCACGGTGCACTACGGGCGAGCGCATATAGGAAGTGCTTAATACATATAATATATTGCCATATGATCAGGAGCTGGCACTGAGCAAGGAGGATGGACGACAGAGTCTAAAGATTCGATTGTGTCTATTATGTGCTAAGAGCGGAGCACTGAGGAGGAGGGAGAGAATAATGGGACGCGCTGCACTATGTACGAAAATGACTTTGATGTTTTACGACATAAAATAGAAGTAAATGTCTACATTCAATCATTAAAAAACAACTCAAATGCTCCACGAGAGGAGCACGGTGTGGAACGTGTATAGAAGCTAATGATCAGGCCGCATCTAGATGCAGAGTAGGGTAAAGCCGATGAGCGAAATGCGGAGATTGTGTAGGTGATTGAGCGCGCGTATGAACAGTCCCTCAGGATCGACTTCATATAATAAAGTAGGAGCAGCTTAGTGGCTAGGGTACCGAGAACGTAGTGATAGCTGCGTGTGATATCATGTTAAATGCACTTGCATGGTTATATAGCGAGGATAAGCGAGAACCCAGATATCACTAGCTCGGGTTATGCGTAGGGACCGGGATTGTAAGATATCATCTATCAGAGTGAGGAAGACCCTTCATCCGAGTAAGACAAACAAGACATGGGTGAGTTGCACTCGGCAGCAGCACCACTTATAGGTATCGTAAATCCGTTCGCAAGAAAACGTGGTATGGTCGTTATGGACCAAACACATGGGTAGGCCAGCGTGTGCTGTCCAACAAGACCTACATTGACCAGCTGTACGCGGAACTCGATGTTATTATGATGGATGAAAATGTATCGAACTCTTTTATAAGAAATATGAGGTGGTAGGAGGTCGTAGGTATAGATGATTGAGGCGAGTAACATGAGAAGGTCACGGGTCAGATACCACGATTATGGTGTAATGGTTGCTAGATACATCGCGCCCACACTCACTAGTGTTATGAGGGTACAGGTAATATGGCAGTAATATGTAGTAGAGAATAGTATTAGACGATTACGTAGAGCTGAATAGATGTAATAGATAATGTATGTTGCCTTTACTATATATATAAGGTAGCATAGTACATTATATAAGTATGATTCGGATTCCTTCTGACTGTATCATTATTGCGATTGAATACTTTAAATGCGCTCTAGAGATATTATGTGACTGGATTTCATCGGGGGTTTTTGAGCCTTCCTAATATGCCCTTCTCAATTAGCTTGGCCTTTCTGGTGACGGACACTTGCAAGGGATAACAATACTCAAAACAGGAAAATACACACACACACACACACCACACCACACAGCACATACAATAGCAGGATGAGGCTCAAGGAGATTGAGCTGATAACTCTCACATAGTCCACTCCTACTTGTAATGATGACTCGAGTGCAGTTGGAGCTATCTATGCACACCGGGGATAAGCTGGGCACTCAGCGGAATAGATGATTTGATTATATATAGAAGGTACAGAAAGGACTTGATAAGGACATATCGTCGGGGTCTAGATCACGAGACAGGACGAGAAGTGTATCTAAATATAACTGGCCAATATGTTAAGGTCAAATGAAAAAATGGTTATGCTATACTTAAAGAGCTTATATTTCGAGTTTTGTATGATAAAATCCAGCCCATCTGCGCGAGGAGCCAAGATGCTAGATACATTTTGGTAAGGGAGAAAATGAAAATGTTGAGTGTATGTGAATGTTTGGAATATAATAATATTACTATATACTATTATATTTATATATATGTGTGTGTGGTGTGTGTGTTTGTGTTGTGTGTGGTACATATTGGGATGAGAGTCAGAATCTAGTGAAGTTCTGCAACTAAGTCGCGCGCAGATGGGCAAATGATTCAAGCTTGTCTGATAGAGCTGAGAGTCTATTGCATATATCGGGCGGACTGCGAGATTTATGGGTGGCAGCTAAGAGTGCGCTAGACCAGATACTGATCCTATTGCTGAGAAATTAGCCATATTCCGTGGCCATTATCTGGAGCGTCACGTTGGGATTCGACCGTGGATAGTTGTGGCGCGAAGCCACGTACTTTTATGGAGCGTTTACTTCAAAATAGGGCGGAGAGTATACGTACGATATCAGTTATGCAGTTGACAGTCGGGCTACCCCTGAGGTTAATTATATATAATGAACTAGATTTATATTAATAATATATAATAAAATGTCTGGTTCTTATGAGTCAACCACATGGTGTATGATTCGTAGGATATTTGACTCTTCTGAACTCGTACATATGGAAGAATACGGACCACGATAGCGGCGACTGTCACAGATGTCAATCCGTTGTTTATATATCAGGGTGCATAATTCTCCATGAATTTTTATTTTTATTTAAACCTCAATTATTATGAAAATTGTTTTAAACTTACTTTCATTGTGACCATATCTACATACTAATAACATGCAATTGTATTTATATATACAACAAAATAGAGGTTTTGTACAGTGGGTGAATGGAAGGTAATTTGCTCCGGAGTCTGGAATCTGAAATGGTGAGAGAGAGATACAGATGTCTTGTGACGAGATGTATGAGTGGATGACTCGTTAATCTTATATTGATGTTGCTGCGTATCGCTGGGCTACTGTAAGACAACACGACGCACAGAAGAATCACGTTTCACATGAGTTAACACTCTTGAATAGAGAACCATGTCCTGAAGGAAGAGATACGAGCGCTATATAGATTTCACTCGCGCTCGTACAGGCCACTATACATTAGTTAGAAGAGTAAGACATTTAATTAAGGAAATTTAACCAATGAAAGACCGGGAGGTAACGGAAAATGAGTCTACGTTTTCAAGTTTTCTATTTATTAATCATACCGGCTCGCGAATTTGCTTTCTGCTTTCAAATCTTTTTATCACTACAAACTTCTGTAATATATCAGTATTGCTATACATCGATTTATCTTATACCTATTTAATATGATATTTTATATATAACTTAAATACTTGCACCGGAGGGTGCATATATTTGCTAGTATATATTATTTATGTATGGTGTGTCAAGTTATCTGTAATTGAGTGAGCTTGTAGAACGGCAATTCGTAGTGATAATGCATGTATCGCATAAAATTCGATAATTATAGAAGCGAAATATTAATACCACATGACATACGTGATAGTCGCGTGCCAAGATTTGTGTGTATGTCCTATGGATAAATCACCGCTACACATGACCTAAGTGAGTGACGTAGCGTGTCGAAGAGGATGAGCTGGACTACGTATGCGTCGCTAGCAGTCTTGGGGCCGCGCTATAGAGACGTCTCCGAATGATGATGGCACTTGACGCCTGAATATCAGAGGCATAGTCTGAGACCCAATAATCGTTCGGCGCGTATGGCCACGCCGGTACCACTAGCGAACAATCCCTAGCGAAATTAACCTTGGTCAATGATACTACTACACGCCTCTACCAGAGTAGGTAAGGTGGCATGCACCATAGTGCAGCAATGATACAACTACGGATTGAAAGAAATTGCTGCTGGCGAGTTTATAACACCTGAAATTTCTCTACAGTGCCGTCTAGTCATTGCCTTGAATTATGTGCTGTAATATGCTATAATGTTTATTTTTAAATGAATAATAATTTTCCTTTTGACTATAAATTTGAAACTTTAATTTTTAAGACATTTATTGATGTAAATCGTCGGGGCGGCCTAAAGTCGGTAATGCAGCCAATGCAGCCGAGGGAGCCTATCCCGTTTCACTAGCGCTAGATGCAGGGGGAGGAGATTGTTTTGTCATATTGAGGTGGACGCCACGCTACCATCAGCTCCTTCTTTACAGCCAGATATCGTGTGCTATCTAATCACGCTGATTTGGCGAGACCGGAAATCGAACTAGGAACCATGTGGTTTCTAGCCGAACACTCTACGCGAGCTGAGCTAACCCGAGTATATCAAAGATGCTCGTACATCAAATTATAGCTTCTCACCCAACAGAGCAAAAAATGCGTAATCCTCAAGTGAGGTTTTAGCTTGGAAATCCTAAGTTAAACATCTCTTATAGCAATCCCAACCAATATTGCCTTCTGGCAAGCTCAATCAGCGCGCACTTATTGGTGTATAATATGAGTGGCTACAGGAGCCGATACTGAAGCGGTGGCTGAGCTGAGATAGCTAAACATGTGACATGAGGAATGCGCGACGAGACGACCAGAGAAAACGTCATTACCACAGTATATTGGCGCATGCGATTTTATGAGAGAGTTTTCCAGTTTTGGAGTGTTTGGGGAATGTGGTGCCGTAGCTGCCTTGCAGTACGGGTGAAGAGTAGCCTACATTGAATGGATGGTGGTGCGAGACACCCCCTTCATCACTATTGTTCCCCTCGTATTTACCTAAGATAGCTTGCTGCACCGGAGTGGTAGTAAGCTGTTAGGTGGTGACGTCCAATAGATGGGTAGTATCAATGTGAGCAGATGCTATTTACAAAAAAATGCATTATCCTTAGGAATTGACTTATTTTCAAAACTTTATCGGCATTAGATAACCGCAAAGGTTGATATGCGTAAAAACAAAACAAAACAAAAACAAACATATTATAGCAAGGTATTCCGCCAGACTCGAGGGAGGTAGGTGGAATTTGGCTTTCATGCAGAGTAAGCTTGCACATTCTGAATCAGCAGGTGACTGCTGCTGTATGGTCAGAAATGCCATTCGTTCGGGCGCATTCCTTTCGGTGTCTTGTACGTTACCTACGGCTTGCTCAGGGCTGTTCATCGAGCGCAGGCTCTGCTGCTCATATTGACCGGGCTCTATGTCAGACATTCGACAGATAAGATCCTGTGTCAACACCCCAGCAAACATCTCCACACCTGTCGAGTGTATTCTTTCTCTGTTTGCCATGTTATCATTCTGTGTTTCTTTGTTTCCTTTTTTGGAGATTATAAGTTAGAGCTGATAATCGGACGAGGCTCTGCAAGTAATCATGGATCATGAGAGGGATGCGGGGTACGTGGTGAAGTCACGCATCGCGTAGTCTAGGCACACATCAGACCGAGCAGGTAATACAAAGAAACGATTCGCGGACGAGGAGCGTGAGCATATACCCGAATGCAACAAAAATATGTACGCCGTTTTTTTCAATTAACATCGTTTGACTCTTATATTTTAGGAGTACATTGAGGAGCAAGAAGAGAGTATAGCATATTCGAAAGACAGATGTGATAGAGGCCCCACCACCTGCCCATTTTGCACAATTTATAATTAATATTTTTGAATAAAGGCTCGATCTGATTAGTGCGAGTGTGAGGGATTAGCCAGTCGACATCGCGTACTAGTGTGTATGATTCAGCGGAATCCACGGGACGAGATCTGAGAACAGATGGAGCATCCTACACGGTCTAGTTTGTATGTTGTCCATGTATCTCGGAATGGGTATATATCTTACAGTGCGTGATTAATGTTAATGCAGCTCGACAGACTAGCAATCGTATAGCTTTGAAGGCGAGAGTATACATTTGCGAGCGGTGACAGCCACGCCAGAGCCATGGGCATATATCCAGATGAGATTGGTATCAGCTGTCAGAGCGAGCGTTCGGAGAATGTCCGATTTATTCACGATCTCTGCTCGTTAGTATCACACGATGCACGGGTATGGTTCGAGATACTATACTTATTCTCATGTGATCTGATCCTTCGACGCCTGTCTACGCTAGCACTAAAGCTAGAATGGCTGTGAGAGCTACCTTGATAGTGTGTTGATAGGACGTGGATGTGATGTGATCTCGCTGAGAGCTGCCATCACTTATGCACGAGGTAGTTCGGGTAAATCATCTGGCACATGAACATTATCTATGCGCCGTGGAGGCTCGCAAAATGTATCAGGGCGTGGCGTGCCGTTGATGAGGTACGCTAACTCTCTTAATCAGATGTGGGAAGGGCGGCGTCGCACGGAATACCTGTAGCCGATGAGAGCAGAATCTAATGTCTCTTGGTAGATCAGTTTCTCAGTAGGAGGATCCGCACAGAGGTAGGTTATATTGGAGTCATATTGCTGTGTTCACTGCTCGTTTATCGCGGTTAGGAACGGGAAAATCCACGAGATGACAGCATTCTTCTTCTTGTTTATCATCACTATATCTGGTCTCCTGGCCGCGATTAGGTGTTCCATCTCAATCTCAGATGATTTTATGCGTCTAATTCGGTCTGAAAAGCGCAATTCTTTGTATTTTAAATTGGCCGGGACTGCCCGATTTCATGTATTTACCTGTTTTCTTGATCATACCCAGGGATCTGACTATTACTGGCAGGGTGCTTAGTTTAAGGTACCACATTCTTTCAATTTCTATTTCCATGTCTTTGAATTTACTTATGTTCGCTCTTCCGAGTTTTTCAAACCAGCGTTAGTTGGTTGTCTTTCATTGATGTTTGAGTGACAGCATGTCTCTTCAAGTCTCCAGGACTAGAGTATTCTAGACGATTTCAACAATGCTTTTGTTTGAATAGTATCAATTCTTCCACCGGTTTCCACTTCCTTCAGTCTTTTATACACGTTTAGCCGTTGAAGGACACTTACTACAAATGGTATCACCATCACCTTTATGTTCCTTTTTTTAGTTCTCTGGCAAGATCTAAGTATTTGTCTATATTTCGCTTTCTTTCATTTTCACTCTGTGGTCCGCTGGAACCGAAAAACCCACTTATTATTTTTCAAGTGAATTCTTATTAAGTATCAGTGAGAGTAAGATTCCTCAGCTCTCAGGACATTTCATGTAGGTATTTCGCCACGGGTAGAATGTGTCATGGGGTCTTCAACGAGGATCGAATTCGCTATTCAGTATTGATGCAACTGCGGGAATAGCTTGCTAACCATTTCAACACGATAGTACGCCCTAGGACTCTTCTAAGTATTCTATATAATTTAAAGAGTTCTCTTGTCTGGATATTCTCGGTTCTTCCTCTGGTCTTCAGTTTCCCCAGTCCTCTTTTGCAGGTCTCTGGGAATGTTTCATGGAATCCATATATAATTGGCATCATTGTGACCTTTTTGTTTCACAATTTTTCAAATCTATGACAGGGTGTAAGAAAAAGGGAGAAAGAGTTAGAAAGTGAGAGAAAGAGATAGAGACATAGAATGAGAGAAAGAGAGAGAGATAGCTGGAGAGAGATAGCTGGGAAGAGAGATAGCTGGAAAGAACTAGAGTGGGAGAAGAGAGAAGAAGAAAGAAAGAGAGTTGGATGAGAAAGAAAAAAAGAGTTAGAGTGAGAGATTATTATTATTATTATTATTTTATTGAACGGCTGAAGAAAGACCATCACACCTTCAAGCGTGGAAGATCTGGCTTCAACAGACAGGGTTGGCGAGACACCTGCCGCACAGGAGCTAAGCAGCTCAATATCGAGATTAACAGGGCTGCAGAGCGGCGACATTCTTCGTCGTCAGAACCACCAAATGCAGATGGGAATTTTCCTTGCAATGTGTGTAACTGTATCTGCAAGCGCAGAATTGAACTAAACTAGCCACCAGTTGAAGACATGGTTTGATGTCATTGTCGTCTGCGACAGACTTCTAAAAGGAAAAGAGGAAATTATTATTATTATTATTATTATTATTATTATTATTATTATTATTATTTACACCCTTTGAGTTTTCACATCAGCATTAGCTGATGGTCTTTCACTGGAGTCTGAGTGACAGCAAGTCTCCTCAGGTCCCCAGGACTATTCTGAGTATTCTGGCAGATTGCAGCAGTGCAGTATTCTGAATGGTTTCCTTCCTCTGATTTCCAAACTTTCCAAACCCTTTTTAATCCTTTTGGGACTGTTCAAGTGCACCAACTACAATTGGTATCACTTGACTTTCATATTCCATATCTTTTTCAGTTCTCTGGGCAAGGTCCAGATATGTGTCCATTTTTTCATTTTCCTTTAGCTCCACCCTGTGATCTGCTGGAACTGCAAAATCCACCAGTTGACAAGTTCTTTCTTTTTGTTTATCAACACTAGGTCTGGTCTTCTTGCTGGATAAGGTGATCCGTTTTTATTTCAAAGTCCAGAGAATTTTATTATTATTATTATTATTTTATTATTATTATTATTATTGACATCCTTCCGTCTACTAAAGACAATGGCGTAGTGTCCACTTTTAAAAAACTTCAACTGCGTGAGTGATGAACAGACCAACTTTTGAATGCCAGTCTGGTGCAGTGACTGCAAACAACAGAGATGCTTGCTGGAGTTGCTGTTGTCTCTATTTCCTTTTGGCTCTCTTTTCTGCGCGGTACTTTCCTCTCTTTTCACTCCTTCTGGTTTCTTGTTTGACAAGGAGGCGCCAGGACACGGTCTGTGTGGTGTTGATGTGGCATGTCTTCACACGCCTCTTGCAGACATCTTTATCATTATATTATTATTATTATTATTATATTTGAGTTTCACATCAGTGTTAGCTGATCGTCTTTCACTGGAGTCTGAGTGACAGCAAGTCTCCTCAGTCTCCAGGACTCTTCTGAGTATTCTGGCAGATTGCAGCAGTGCAGTGTTCTGAATGGTTTCAATCCTTCCTCTGATATCCAAACTTTCAAACCCTTTCTAATGCTTTTGGGACTGTTCAAGTGCACCAACTACAATTGGTATAACTTTCACTTTCATATTCCATAACTTTTTCAGTTCTCTGGCAAGTCCAGATATTTGTCAATTTTTTCATTTTCCTTTAACTTCACCCTGTGATCCGCTGGCACTGCAAAATCCACCAGTTGACAAGTTCTTTCTTTTTTGTTAATCAACACTAGGCTGGTCTTCTTGCTGGATAAGGTGATCCGTTTTAATTTCAAAGTCCAGAGAATTTTGTGCGTTTCGTTCTCAAGAACAGATTCTGGTTTATGCATATACCATTTTGTTGTGTGGTCAAAATTTAATTTCTTGCATAATTCCCAGTGGATCACCTTCCCAACCCAGTCGTGTCTAGTTTTGTATTCTCGTTGTGCTAGTTTTATTATTATTATTATTATTATTATTAATTAAATTATTATTTTATTTATTATTTACTCCTTTTGAGTTTTCACATCAGTGTTAGCTGATGGTCTTTTCACTGGAGTCTTATTATTATTATTATTATATTATTATTATTTTATTATATTATTATAATTATCATTATTATTATTATTATTATTATATTATTATTATTATCAATGTTTCAAGATATCTAATAGAAACACTACAATAGCTAGAAGTAAAATAATTTCTATCTGATTTGACGAATAAACAGATCTGCAGTGCTCGGGTCGCTGTCATTATTCATTCGCTGTTAACTCTATCAAAAAGGCGGGAAAAAAAAAGAAATGGCCGACCGATGGAATTATGGTGGAGTGTCAGCCATTGTTGTTACCATTGAGCAATATTAATTCACACTAGACAGATGATCTAGGAGGATTAAGACAAAATAGAAGAATAAGGCGTCTCTCAGCATAGAAAGACAGGGCATTAGCAGAAGATGTTAGAGATGGAAAAAAGAGAGAGGGGAGAACGTTGCGGGGCGGGGGGACATAAAATGTGAAGAGAATTAAATGGAGAAGAAAATAGGATTTTCAGGAATGAAAAGGTAAATGAGGTAAAAATAATGAAAAAAAAGGAAAACCGAATGAGAATTAAAACTATCTTATTATATATATATATATATATATATATATATATATATATATATATATACTCCGTCCACCATTGGACAACATCTATTAAGAAATTCTGCTTGGCTCGTCCTACCACCCAGCTATGTTTTCAGTCCTTTGCAGTTCCAACAGCGAACTACAACTGCAGATTCTCGAGTCTCTTTTCATCTCCCGCACTCAACCCGTCCTGTGCGTTCAGAAGCAGTCCCAACAACTACTCCTTTTTGGCACTTCAAGCCTCAACTTATCAAACGGGGCACTCGTAATTTTCGAACCCCACCTCGTGAGTTGTAAGTTTCGTAATTTTACGAATTCTCTTTTTCACTGCTTTCTGACTTTTCCGTGTCTACAACAAAAAAACTAAACTATATCACCATCTTTCAATGAAATTTTTTCTCTGAGGAGCATTGATCGAAAAAAAGAAAATCATTTCTGATTTTAAATCTAACTAGGGTACCCTTTCCTTTCTTTTTAAGAAAAAAAACACAATTTATTTTTACAACATGCATATGGTTTTACGCGTCTTCATATATATATATTATATATATATATATATATATATATATATATATATACAAGTTTTGTTGAACTGTACAGACAATTCTTGTCGGATAAGTTTTTGGGTTGATCCTTTCTCATTTTCGGGCTACCTTTTTGGTTTCAGGGTGTAACTGGTGTAATAGTGCACCAAAGGTTTCAAAACGAGCGCTTTCAGCAATACAGTTTGCCATCATCAGGTAGGAAACGATGGTATTGTTTCGTGTCTCGTTTTTAATGAGAACGAGTAGTAGCAAGGAATTAGAAGTGGGGGTAATATCGATTGGTAGTGGGAGGTTGTAGGAATGGTAGTGGTTCGAGCGAGCGATGCAATAGTGATTTTTTTGGGAGAGGGGGGGCACAAATTGTGTATATATATATATATATATATATATATATATATTGGTTTAGGGTTGGTTTTGAAGGCTATCACAATGCAAGTGTAAAGAAATAATAAGGTAACAATGGTGTTGTTTGTTAACCTGTGATTTATTCTTAATATTTCGAGATAAAATCTCTTCAGAAAAGAACACTGGAGCTGAAGTAGTTGTCGTCTTGCTACGGCACTTTTTAGGTATATATATATATATATATATATATATATATATATATATAATATATATATATATATTATATATATATATATATATATTTAGAAAATGTATAGGGTTATGATCAGAAGAAAGACAAGGGAAGGTTTTCGAATTGATGAGCGAGAAATACAAAAGAGAAAAAGGAAGAAGGAGAAAAATTACTTTGAAAAAAGGAAAGATATATACTATAGACGTAAGAGAGATAGAAGAAGAAGAAGAAGAAGAAGAAGAAGAAGAAGAAGAAGAAGAAGAAGAAGAGAGAAGAAGAAGAAGAAGAAAACTTAGTAAATAACAGACTTATGAAAAATAAAAAAATAATAAGAAAAAAGCATCGATTACCCGGATGTTAACAAAGAACTGAACACGTTCGATGTTTTATATATATATATATATATATATATATATATATATATATATATATATATATATATATATATACAGTTGTTAATAACTAAATATATTTTGTTGAGTCATTTACCACCCAGACTGATTTAATTAAATTACCGCAAAAATATGACTAATAACAATCAAGATAGAAGCAGGGGTAAAAACGGGGGGGGGGAGATTGACGGCTATCCTAATCTGACCAATACTTTTAAGTTTTTCTGTCCTTGAACCTTGTAAGCTAATGTCTCTACATATCAATACCAACTGACAAATTAGAATTGTTTGGTTAATTCTTAATGAGATATCAACCCTTCTGGGTTATTTAATGCGAAACCATGTTTATTATATCATTTAAAAGTTTGTAACTATTTTCATTCAGTTTGGTGTATATACTGATAGAAATAATTTCATTAACTTAATGTGTATTAATAAACTATTAGGAAGTATAATTACATTTATGCAAACTAATTAATTAGTTGAAATAAGCTATATTTTATTCTATTTCATTAACTTCGTATGTATTCGTGATTTAGAATGAATAAATTTATGTGTCTTAATAAACTTGCGGTTGGCCCTCAGCCATCGCCTTCTATCACTTAAAGATCAAAAGTGTGGGGAGTTTGTTTTCCATAAATACAAATTGAAGAATACTGTCGGGACTTAATCATATAGATGACAGGGTTTGACATGACCAGTCTATTGACTGGAACAGGCCTCGGACTGTCCATCTAGCTCATGTAAGAGCCGAACTGGATTATTGCAGGTCATGTCACCCCTCATCCCAAAGATCCCGTACTCGGTCATTGTTGGTCGCCACCCACGGCCAACGGCAAAATCATACTCAAAATGCCATGACCCAGAAAAAACGAACACAAATTTTGTAATAAAACTGTTAATTTTAACTAAGGGGGTTTAGGGTTAGGGTTAGGTTAGGATTAGGGTTAGGATTAGGTTGGTTGGGGTTTAGTGTTAGCTAAATGGGAAAATAATAAATAAAAAATAAATGATTTGGTTCTGTTTTTTTCTGGTCACCCTGTATACTGGGTGACTCAGAAAAAAAGAACCTAAAAATTTGTAATAAAACTATTAATTTTAACTAGGGTAGGGTTAGAGTTAGGTTTAGAGTTAGGGTTAGGGTTGGGGTTGGTATTTAGGGTTAGTTTAATGGGAAAATAAATAAATAATTTGGGTTCTGTTTTTTCTGGGTCACCCTTTATACAGGGAGACCCAGAAAAAACAACCAACAAATTTTGTAATGAAACTATTAATTTTAACTAGGGGGTTTAGGATTAGGGTTAGGGTATAGGTTAGGGTTAGGGGTTGGGGTTTAGGGTTAGTTTAATGGGAAAATAAATAAATAATTTGGGTTCTGTTTTTTCTGGGTCACCCTGCAATATCATGGGATTTTGAGAATGATTTGCAAGTTTTACCTAGATTCGAACTCAGATAATCTACTTTTATACGGATATCCATTGTTATGAAATCCTCTCCGAATTCAGAACGAATCCGGAAGTGTTATTTGCCGGCTATCAATCATTGGCAAATGGCATACACATCTAAAGTGGTATGCCGGCGCCCTTTCATGATAATGGATAGTATTTTATGCTGGCATTGCGTTGGGGCCATTATCCTTTTCATCCTGTTTATGTGTTGCGTAAGATTACGCGTACACGGCAAAGTCGAGAGAGAGAGGAGAAAAACAGGAAGATCGGCTGACTCTGCTGTTGCATTATGGGAAATATCAAAAATGCTGGTCAATGCTGAAGTGCAATGGAAACCGGGATGAAAGTTAATGAGGGAATCAGGGAATAAATGGAGAGAGAGAAATGAAAGGAAATAATGCGGGAATTGAAAGAAGCAGGCAAGGAGGGAAAAGAAGGGATTTGAAGAGAGAGAGAAAGACATGATGAAATGAGAAATGAAAAGAAAAGGAGTAGAGAATGAAGGATACGAAAAGTGGGAAAAAAGAAAAGAAAGGAAAGGAAAGGAAAGGTGGGAAGTGGTAGGAAATAATTATATTAATTATATAGTATATTAGCTCGGTCGGTAGAGTGTTCGACGGGAACCTTAAGATTCCTGGTTCGATACCGGCCCAATTTCCATTGTATTCTTCCGCTTGCGCTTCTTCTTCTTTCATTTATTCTTCTTCTTGTATTTCTCCTTCTCCTTCTTTCATTTATTCTTCTTCTCCTTCTTCTTCTTTCATTTCTTCTTCTTTTCTTCTTTCAATTCTTCTTCTTCTTTCATTTCTTCTTCTTTCTTCTTTCTTTCTTCTTCTCTTCTTCATTTCTTCTTCTTCTTCTTCTTCTTCTTCTTCTTCTTCTTCTTCTTCTTCTTCTTCACTTTTTTTATTATTCCGATCTACCTTTATTCTATCTTTCATTCTCTTTCGCCCAATATAATTTTTATTCGTTTTCCTTCTATAGCTTGTTTTTCTTTTTTTTTTCTTTTTTTTTTACTTCTACAATATATATAAAAAGTAAAGTCTTCAGGGTGGCCTAAAATCGGTATCAGCCAGACATCGAGGAAGTCTATCCCCTTTTCACTAGCGCTAGACCAAGGAGATTGTTTTTGGCGTCTGAGGTAGACCGCCTCACCAACCAGCTCCATACTTTACCGCACAGATCCCTGTGCTACTCATAAACTGAGTTGGCGAGGGCCGGTATCGAGCCAGAAAATAAAGAAACCAAACGAAATTTGATTAAGAAGAAAAACATATAAGTGTCTTGAAAACTGTCAATTTAATTATCAGCATTTCATTACATAATGGCATTAGCAAGACGGATAATGAGTGAAACAGGAGATTAATCAAACATCAGATAATAAATTCCACTCGTGTTTTCTGTTGATCTTTCGAATAATGATGTTATGCCAATAGATTCTGATATTACGCATGAGAATATCATATTGTTAATAATTCAGCAAAATTCTAAAATAGAAATCGACTAAGTTTTATCTAGCAATGCTATTTATAGCGTGAATTCGTGCAATGCCATTATTTACTTATTCTGCACATATTTCAAACCACTCTGACGGCGGGGCTTAGAATACGCTTATTTAAGAATGCTGCGTGTGATCCTGAACAAGACGGGGAAACAACATCCCATGAGGAAACAGCTGTACGACCACCTGACACATATCACCCAAACCATCCGAGTAAGACGGATGAGACACGCAGGACGAACTTAAGTGATGTCGTCCCGTGGAAGCCAGCACGTGGGCACGCCAGTGTGGGCCGACCTGCAAAGACGTACATTGACCAGCTTTGTGCGGATACACAATGCTGCATAGAAGACCTCCTGAGAATGAAGTGATAGGGACGGATGGAGAGAGAGTTGTCATGGATATCCGTGCTAACAGCACGACATGATGATGATGATGATGATATGCTCTGAAGAAGAATAAGAACCCTCCCCTAAAAAGGCGTGCATTAGGTATTCCTTTATTCAGAAGAAGAAAAATACAGATAGAAATTTTGAGCAAGGCAAATACATGAGAACAAATTATAGAGTTGATGAGGTAAATGATAGAGGGGAATTTATTTACATGTCTACATTTTTAGATATCAATTCTTTTTTATCAGCAATTTGTTTTCTGCATGTTTAAAAAAGGAAAATTTAGGATTGTGTATAAAACTGTATAGATTATTAGCATTTGATAGGAATACTTGAAACCATACAACTGTGAAAACTATTTATTTTAGAAATACTTGAGACGAAATGACTGTGCAAGTTATTTGTGTGGATTGTTAGCTCAGTCGGTAGAGCGTTCGACTAGAAACCACAAGATTCCTAGTTCGATACCGGTCCCCGCCAACTCAGCGTATGAGTAGCACAGGGATCTGTGCGGTAAAGTAAGGAGCTGATGGTAGGTGTGGCGCTCCACCTCAGATGCTAAAACAATTTCCTTGGTCTAGCGCTATTAAAAAGGGATAGACTCCCTCGCTAACTGTCTGATACCGACTTTAGGCCGCCCCGTCGACTTTACTTTTTTAAATATTTATTGAAGCTATCATTTGTAACTGAAGTTTATAATTATTGGTTTCATGATTATCATTATTAAATAGAAACAGATTACTAGTTAGTTGGCTGGCTGGTTGGCTGGTTGAATGTTTTAATTTTACGGCATTTCAAAACTTAGGTTATTTTATTCCGAAGACTTTTTTTTTTATTCATTCTTGTTTGGAATACAGTTTTTTAAACTCATTTTTATATCTATTTAACCCATATATAGGGCCCTAACGGATAGGGTGGACAAAAGAGTAAAGACAATGGAGTGGTATTCCACACTCCCCAGAGCTGCAAAATTACAACCTCACCACTAGATGCAGTTTAACCCAGGACACTAAGACACTCAGCTATCACCTTCTAGCACATATGATAAAAAGGGTTATGGGTTTGCCATCAGAGCAATACTTTTGGGGCAGTCATATAGGTGCTATGGCTTGAGGTGACAAGCCGTTGATCAGGGAGGACCTTTCCAATCGTCCAACTAGCCAAGTAGGGACCAAAATGGAATGTTGACTGTCATGGATGGCCCAGTCACTAATATTTCGCCCACAGGTCGCCACTTATGGCCAACAGGTGGCCTCATTAGCGGTGGTCTTACCCCTTTGTAGAGGTGCAATTGGCGTATTCTACAACGCAGTCAACAGGGGTTGAAAACGGAATAGTTAAGTTTTTAGGTATTGTTGTTTATATACATAGTTTATGTATAGTAAGTTATTCTGTTAGAAGGGTTTATTAGCGTTGATGGGGGGGGGGTTCTATACATCTCCCGAATTACAAAAGATCCTCACTAATAACACCAAAATCACATGTAAGAATTGTTGAAATAATTTTGTGATATAAGGCGTGCTTAATCCACCATTTAAACTTATAGACCCAGCGAGGTCACGTTGTTTAAACCCCAGCCAATCATCAGTCCGAATACGTGGTTAGTTAGCTATTTAATCGCTGATATTGACAGCCGTTCATTTGCTCGTAATTCCACATTGACGAACGGACCTGCAGCTGAGGACTTTGCTAAACGCGAGGATTTTACCCAACACAAGGAAACAACCAAAAGATCATACCCAACACTAAGGGACACCAAGGAACAACCAAAGGAATTTACCCAACACTAGAGACACCAAGAAGCAACCAAGGGTTACTTCACTAAGGATCGCACTCTGCTTAATAAAAGGGATCCTCGCTGGGGGTGCTCTCGCTTGAAGCGAGAAAAACAAGCGATAGTCTTTGTTTATCAGTCTGTTCAAAATTTGAAATCTGAAGATTTTCAGAGTCCTTTCTTCAGATTTCAAATTTTGAACAAATTTTGAACAGACAAGCACAATCGCTTGTTTTTCTTGTTATTCTGTGATAAAAAAATTTAATCACCTTCCTTATACCAACAAATGCCCTGAAGATGATCTAATTAATAGACGAAACACTGCAGCGGCGGCTATTAAACTTACAACTCAACTTATTTAAACCTGTGTTTTTTTCAATTTTCTAAATATACTACATACTGTCGGATTCACTTCCATCTCTTCACACACACACACACACACACACACACACACATATATATATATATATATATATATATATATATCGATAGATTTTCAATTCCGGTAAATTTTCATTCGTACGTTAAAATGAGCACAATTGTAGCCAAGTAATTGACAAAAAGACAATTTTTTTTTAAATTAAGTTCTTAGCTGACTACCAAGATTTATGAAAAAATATTTTGTCATTTCTTTTCATCAAACCTAGACTCAGTACAAAAAAGGATGATGTCTTTCGGGGGGTAATTTTCCTGATTATACCAATCTGTAACTCAATTCTGAAATTATTATCACGCGGATATCGCCAACAACTAAGACATAATTTTCAATATCCACAGACGTACTCTTTAAATTCTAATAGGAAAAAGAAAAAGAACCATAATATCTGTACAACAGGTACAGAGAACACAATGACACGATTAGAGAGAGTAACATTTCAGCTCATCTTCAAGTAGTGCCAACACACATCTCCATGACACTTCCGCGCCACCGCCCCCTATCGGCCATCGTTACTAGCAGGTTATCAACACAGTATACAATATCCATACATAGCTATGTTGCATACATCTTTCTTTACTTTCTTACTTCTATTCTTCTAGCGTCTCTTCTAGCGTCTGGATTTCGTCTTGGGGACTTCGTGTCTGGTCTTTCCATTGGGGATTTCTCTTATCAGAAGCCCTGTGTCATTGGCAGTTTTTAGATAATAACACAAGACTTTACTTAGATCATATTTTATTTCGAAATTCCCACCAGACTAACTGCGCAGATTGAGTCGGAGTGTGATTAACACGACTTACCACCGTCGGGTTTTTGGCTGACTGCTAAACATCTCTTTCTAATCTAAACCAGAAGAGGGTCTTCTCCACCGATTCTCACGGTATCCACCGGAAGGAGCAGGACAGGTCAATTCTTGTCACTCATCCTCCAAGGCCACCGGCTGCAACTTATAACAGCCATTTTGATTTCTACACTACTGTACATAAATATTAGGAATCTAATAATTATGTAACAGCTATTCGCTGTAGCTTTGTGTGATAGTAGACAAGTGACCGTGAAGCTGCTCTTTTGCGAGCGCTGCTTCTAAAATTTGTTCGGATAGCACGCAGCATCCAGGTATCGTTCCCATCTAGCTTTTTCTCAAAGTTTTTCATTAGGGTTCAGGTGTTGCATCCATACTGTGGCACTGACACGGCTGCAGCTTTAAAAATTTTCGCTGTGTCTTATCAGAGTAATAATCTCAGTTTTTAGCAAGTAATTATTTTTTGCAATCATAAGAGAAACAGGGTACTTAAATTTTGTGATGAAATAATTTTAATGTAGTAACCTTGTATTGAAATACTATATTTAGCTGTTGAAATTATTACATCATGGGCTAGTCTCATTCAAGCACCCTTTGTTCATATATTGTCATCTCCTCTCTCTCTCTCTCTCTCTCTCTCTCTCTCTCTCTCTATCTATCTATCTATCTATCTATCTATATATCTCTATCTATCTATATCCATCTATCTAGCAATCTATCTCTATCTCGCACAGACAGACACTCACACACATACACAGACACACAAACCACGCTTTCGCTCAGTTTCCCCCACACACACACACACACACAGTCTGTCCGTATGTCTGTATGTTTATCTGTTTCTTTCTCTCTCCTTTAATCTGTATCTTTATTTCTTCTTTATTTCCTTTGTCCTTCTATTCACTTTCTCTCTCTCACACACACACACACACACACGCACACAAGTACAGACACACACACACACACACACACACACATATATATATATATGTATATATGTGTGAGTGTGTGTGTGTGTGTGAAAACCAGAACAACATTATATATATATATATATATATATATATATATATATATATATATATATATATGCTAAGATGAATGGACGTTATTTATTTTATTTTATATTTTCTAACACCCTGTCGGTTAGCCAAAAGCAACTTGGTTGCACTAGGTGTGGCAGTCCCACTTTCAGCCACGCAAACTGTGCTATCACAATTAGTGAGATGTGGACCGGTATCGCACGTGCTATTTATTACATTTTATATGTAAAAAAATATTTTGAACATCATAACGATTGCAATCCAAGGAAAATAAGGCACCTTTGAGATATCAATAATTCCAATGTAGTAACTCAGTATTCAGATACTACAGTATCCAGCAGTTGAATTACACCATGCGCTAGCCTAATTCGAGTATCCATTCTTTTACATTGTGTCAGCTTTGTCTATTTCGAAGGATGGATGTTTCTATACATATATAAAGAGCAGATGTGTTTTATGTATGTAAGTCCGGAGTAAACTACGAAAATCAAACAATTAATGACAGGTAAATATACATACACATTTACTATCACCAGAGCTTGATTTTTGAGCAAAAATAATGAAGATTTTATTCATATTTGGGAAGATATTTAAAAATCAGGATTTGTATAATAACAGAAGGAAAATCATTAGCACGTAATTTTATTTATTTTTATTTTTTTTTGCCATTTTTTTTTTAAATATAATATTAATTGATTGAATTAATCACCTCATTTATATCTTTTTTTTTTTTGAATTGTAAATTATTGAATTAAAATTTCTTACTATATTTTTATATGTGATTATCCCCTTTAGAAAAAAATTCCTTATATCTGACCGGATCTTTTTTTACATGGGATATTTTGGGGTATCCAGCGAGAATCAAACCCTCGATAAGTATTAATGGATTTGCGAGACTAACTTTTTTTTTATCTCCCTTGACCCAGCCGACGTCGGGTAGCCACTTCTAGTTATGTATAAAACAAAGTCTTACAGACGTGAAAGACGTGGGGATATTTTGCGCTCTCCAGCGAGAATCAAACCCTCAATAAGTAATAAAGGATTTGTGAGACATTTATTTTATTCCTCCCTCCACCCAGGTGACGTCAGGTAGCCGTTTCTAGTTATGTATAAAGCAAAGTCTTACAGGTATGAAAGACGCGAATACAGCGGAGTTTGTAGTGAAAAGGCTAACCAGATTATTATTCGATAGTCGCTAATGATGAAGAATCGATTCATTACGTGATGAGATAACAGTAATAATGGCGGCATGGCAATACTTGTCTCCTTAGTTGTAAATGTAAGACGGTAGATGGATCTAGTATTATAAGTAATACATGCTGCGAATTCTGCAGACATGTTATACCCCCAGGGTGCCATTCATTCATTCCCGTTCAACATATCTAGCCGAGGTTTGACAGAAAGTATCAAGACTGAACCTGTATTCTATTTCTCTGTTATTTTTGCATGGCCAATTGACACATAGCATAGTGGATATAGGCGTTGGTTTAGACAGTTCTAACTGACAGTTATCTCTAGGCTACCGGTTCAATGCCGGTCAAGGGCGACAGTAACATAGAATAATAAGTAACACAGCTTAACTTGTATCTAGCTATGGTTGGTGAATGAGAACATGATACCCCTGTGGATAGAATAAAAGGTTATTTTATATATAAGGTTATTATATATATATATATATATATATATATATATATATATATATATATATACTTTGGTGCGGTACCAAGTTTCTTGGTACAAGGTGATTCTAGGTGGGTCCTAATTCTCTACCCGTAGTTTGTTGTAGAGTTCAGGTTCCGTATGAGAGCTCAATGTTTAATTATTGTAAACTGAGCAAATTTATTTGGGAATAAAAAGGCCTTAAATACCATGGGTATCGTGGTTATGGACCATTTCCACTCGCGAGTATGTTCACGAGCTTCTTCAGACCACTGATATATTTTATTTAGCTAAATAA
>CM042148.1:37800609-37808109 GCA_023376005.1 Doryteuthis pealeii | reverse complement strand
ATTCTGTGTATTTGACATGAAACTTTGATGAGTTGTGGTGCACCTGAGCACTGTACACAATACATTTCATTATTATTATTATTATTATTATTATTATTATTATTATTATTATTATTATTATATAAAACAAAGATAGCCTACCAGATATTTTAAATTATAATGGCTACCAAGCTTGTTTCAAACTGCTGTGGGGATTTTTTTAAAAAAATCTTCTATCAAACATTCACTTGCATCTTCTACTAAAGGGATTATTTAAAAGAGGGTTTTTTTCATTGTGGAGAGGGGGGTCTAAACTTTCCCTCCCTCTTCTGACAAACTGATTCCTTAATCAGTTGCTTAATTTCTTTTTAATAGGAAAAAAACACCGAGACCAACTTCCCAGCCGCTAACCGTTATTCCACTGCATTTTTCTCTGGTATTAACGTTTACACGAATATACCAATAATGTATCTTATTTGCTCAAACAAATTTCCATTATTTGACATGCTGCTAAAAATGCTGCTAAAAATGCTGCTAACTGTTTTATTCTATTTCATTTTATTTTATTTGTTGTGTCTTGCGGGAAGCTCTGAGATTCTAAAGAAAATTTCGTTGTATTGTTAGAGTAGCCCTTTACCCAGACTTCACGAGGCCGACGTCTTTTAGCAGTTTCTCATTCTTTTTATTTTCTTTATTTTTTTTTACGACTTTGACATGACATCAAGCGAGTGTAAAATCTAAGCTAACCAAAAAAAAAGAAGAAATTACGATACAAATGTAGAGAAAAACAGTGATTTTCTTGCTTTTACGCAACTGTCGCTCGACAGATTTCATTCGTCTCCAAACAGATTTTCTTAGATTTTTTTTTGTATTGTTCTCTGTTGACAAGTCACTTTTTTTATTGAGTATTTTTAATACTGTGCATATATATGTGTGTATGTCATCTCTTTTCGCTCGTTATATCTACAATATAAATGGCAATTTCTGTCTGTCTATGTATAACGAGTTAGCGATTGTACCAGATCATAATGCAACTTTACACACATGTTAATCTACTATTAAGGAACAGGAGTGGCTAAGTGGATTTCAATAGAAATATAATGGAACCCCTAGTACCAGAGATTCGATTATCTTTACGAGGGGGGAGAAAGAGAAGACGATTTTTGTCTGTGCATAACCAGTTAGCGCCTACATCAGTGATCCGATCCTAATGAAACTTTAAAGGCATGTTAATCTAATATTCAGCAACAGGTCTATCTTATTTGATTTCAGTAGAAATATCATGGAACCCCTGCAAGCATCTTTACAATGGAAGAGGAAAGAGAAACGATTCAATGTGAGAGGGGGAGTAGTAGTAGTAATGTTGAAATCAAGAAATAGCGAGCGAACGTCACTACGTCACAAACGCTTAATGTATTGTTTTTTAAAATACTCTTACGATACAGAATAATCTTTAAATTATTTTAAAGCAAACAATATGAAAGATCTGTTTGAAAATGTTAACATGGAGGATATTCTCTCTTTTTTGAGGGAAATAAAATTATACCATAGAATATATACGTGAAACAAATCAATACCATACAACATAATCCCCAATAATGCTAACACATTGATAAAACCAATTACTAAAAAGTATAAATATAAAACACATGATATGTAATACTTCCTAACTTCAGGCATTACATAACCCCAGACGGGTTGATATACCGTTAAAATCAATAAACAAACAAAAAAACCAAATAAACAATAAGATAATTAAGCTTTATATCGTAAAAAATAATAATGTTGTTGTTACTTTGCTGTTAATAGGCGGCCAATATTTAAAGGAATTATTTTTTTAAAATTAGAATGATTTTGTAGTGAAATAGCAAATACGGTCAATATTTAAAGGAATACTATATTAAAATTACAAACATTACTCGGAATGAAGAAAACTGGATGGAAGAAAGACCAATGACGTGAATAGCTAATGATAGCCCCATATCAAAAATGAATAACCTCTACCCTTAATAAATATATAAACACCAAGTACAACTAAATAGATTTACCAGAAGACTTTAACTCCAGTAGTATACACAAATAAGATATAAACAAAATGAATAAAGGAAAGAAGGGGAGGGAGTTGAAGAAAAGTTATAGATAGAATTACAAATTAATTTTGCTTGAATGAAGGAGACGTGTAGTGAAGTTCACAGAAAAAAAATTTTTGACTTCATGGAGAAAAAAGTCTAGACTTAGAAACTAAAATTCATACAAACTAATTAAAAGACAGAAAGAGTAATAAAGATGGTCACAATGGTTAGTTGATGCAAAATTCGAAAAGGTAAGACAGCGATATAACAAATAAAAAGTGCTCAATACGTTAGTAGAGCAAATTTATTGTAATACAGGTACAAGTAATAACCTACTCGAGTTTCACCATAGTATATCCCGTAACGAACCGTTTATCGTGAAAGACACACACGTGGAATCGACTGCAATTAATCATTATCTTGATTAATCCAGTGGATTTAACCCTGATGATCATTATGGTGAAACTCGACTGGTTATTACTTGTACTGGTATTGCAATATATATATGATTAATCATATATATATATATATATATATATATATATATATATATATATATATATATATATATATATGTATATATATATATATATATATATATATATATATATATATATATATATATGATTTATCGGTCGGATTTCAATCCCGGCTGTAAGTAGCCTGCTATTTCTAGCCATACTGAGGAGACATTATACGTCGAAATACGGTGTTAAGGATGATGAAAATATATGCACCCGACCCCAAGTGGTTGTGATTTTGTTGACAGTCGCCAATTACGCTTTAATGCAATGCTATCGTATAGGACAAATGGAGCTCTCTCTCTCTCTCTCTCTCTTACAGCCTTTACATATATACATATGTATGCATTTATCAGTTAAATTCTCTGTTCGGTTTGTAGGTGTGCGGATGGCCCAGATGTGAAGAACACACGGATGATAAATCGGATGGGTTTCAATAATCGGCTGAAGAAGACGCAGTATGTCGAAACACCGTGTCTGTGAATGACTAATATATATATATATATAAGATCATTGTAGATATGTGTGAGCGCAAGTAAGTGCGAATATATAAAACATATCTAAAAAAAAAAAAAAAAAGTGACGATAACCCAAACGCTGACTCACAAAATTGATATTTTATAACTTTTTAGAACTCCTGTAGTGCCCGAAAAAAAATTATGCTGAGCTATTGAAAAATTAATATATATATATATATATATATATATATATATATATATATATATATATATATATATATCGGTGTAAGAATCTACTTTTTATTTCCCTTTTTATTTTCAAAACGACATTTTTTTATTATTAATCTCATTTTTTTCCTAACGTATTACATTTACTATTTTTTTCACAATCTAATAAGACTTTCAAAGATTCGAAGGAGAAAAAAAAAAAACGAAAATTTGTACAAATTAAATTAATGTTTATTCAAAATTGCACATTCTGCGGATTTTGAAGATTACTATTTTTTATCAATGCGATTTCATCATACCAGTTTTAACTGGTGGTTTTCATTGATGACTGAGCGTCAGCAAGTTTTCTCGTGACTCTAGGACTTTCCTGAGTATTCTAGTTGATTTAACAGTTAATCTGTCTGGATGGTCATAGATTCTTAGCCAGAATTCGGTGTTCTTTCTTACCAGAGGATTTTATAAGTCTCATACACTGTTATGTGATACAATGGTTATGTCGTGGAAACATGATGGTGGTTTAGTTAGGGAAAAGTTTGAGTAGTGACATGATCAGTAACGGAAAAGTATGAATGATGATGTCAGATTGGACGTGCGGTATAGTTTTGATTGGACGAGGAATATACGTGGTGAAGGGGGGAAATGAAGAGTGAGGTGAGAATAGTGAGGTTCAGCCTGGTCGTCGGAGAGTTAAGACGGGATGAGACCGGTCTCTCCCGCAAGATTCACAAGGGCTAGATAAAATAAAAGCTTTAAACAAAATAAATGTTTGTTAATTCAATTGCAATGGCCAAATCAGACCTTAGTCAGAAGAAACAGCCCTTAGAAGAACTCAACTCCCTTGGTTAATAAGTTAGTTAGAAGTCAACCCAACTAGACAACAAGATGGCAGCCGGGAGGGGATGTAGAAGGATCAGCAAGAAAGAAATAAGATCTCCTCACCAAGTAAGTCTAATCTCTCTCTCTTTTTTCTCTCTCTTTCTCTTTCTCTTTCTCTCTCTCTCTCTCTCTCTCTCTCTATCTATCTATCTATCTATCTATCCTTCTCTCTCTCTCTCTCTCTCTCTTCTCTCTCTCTCTCTCTCTCTCTCTCTCTCTCTTATATCTCTCTCTATCCCTGAAGAACTTTCTTATCAAAGAACTCTCACTCTCACACACACCATTTAACGATGTCAATGTGGATATATGACACGTATCACATTTGGTACCGTGGCCAACATAGTATCACATTTGGTACGTGCGCAAAATATGTTCACAGTTACGAGTTTTTCAAACCAATGGTAGCTGGTGGTTTTTCATTGCAAACTGAGTGACAGCAAATCTCGTCAGATCCCCAGGACTCTTCTGAGTATCCTAGCCGATCTTATCAACATTATTGTTTGTATGTGTTACATGATTAATAGGTTACCTATTAATTATGCACGGTAAGTGTAGAATTCAAAAGTTAACTGGTAATTCCTTTAGAAAATTAACTAGCAGCGGCTACCCGGCGTCGCCTGGGTAGAGGGAGATTTTTTTTTATAGTTCGGCAGATCCATTATTACTGAATCGTGATTTGAATCCTCGTAGGATGCCCATTTAAATCCCCATGTAAAAACAAAAAATGACCTTGCATTGATCCAGCTACTCTGAAAAGAAATGTTAATGTCCACTATCTAAAATATTAAATGAAATAAAAAGATCCATGCTGTTATCATTCAAATTTTATTTTTTAATTATCTTCACGAATATAAAGCAAATCTCTATTATTTTCGCTCAAAAACCAAGCACTGGTGATGTTTAATATGTATATATATTTTAATTTGTTGTTAATTGTTTTATTTTCAAAGTTATATTGAAGCCTGGGAGGAAATATTGTATAAGAGGATATCTTTTGCGTTATCATTCTTTAAATTTCTCGTTCAAACGTTCAAATGTTTCAGCGATATTTTTTGAATTGTTAAAAACATCAAAATATACGCGAGTAAACTAAGTACGAAGTAAATTTGGCGGACTGACCTATTGTCGGTATCAGCTAAACAGCGAGGGCATCTATCCTCGTTTCGCTAGCGCTAGACCAGGGGTATTATTTTTACTTTTATTTATATATATATATATATATATATATATATATATATATATATTATAGTGTGTCATATATATGTAAATATATATGATAAAATATATAATAAAAAGTATAAAAATAAACCCACTCTACTTACGTACTGGGCACTTTATATTTATTATAACGCTGACTTATCAGAGTAATACTTCTCCCAACCAAATATTGAGACCAACCCAATATTTTCACTGGTAAGTCATACCCTTGATCTTATCTAGGGCTGTAATATATATATATATATATATATATATATATATATATATATATATATATATATATATTTGGGAGGTTATGTGATTAATTAAAGTCATACCTAATTTTTTGATTAATTAATTATAATTAAATGAAATAGGCGTTCATATCGGTTTAAATGTAAAGCGTAAACAAATCAAGAAAACGTCAATCACTGTATGTACATTTCAGCCTGACTTTCAAATTGACTTTTTGGCGATTTATTTACGCTTTACATTTAAACCGAGATGCACGCCTAGTTCCTTTAATTATAATTAATTAATTAACAAATTAGGTATGACTTTAATTAAGCACATAACCTCCCTAAAATTGTCGGCCTTCGCCATTTCAAACACATCGTTTGTTCACTTGATATATATATATATATATATATATATATATATATGTGTGTGTGTGTGTGTGTGTGTGTGTGTGTGTGTGTGTGTGTGTGTGTGTGTGTGTATTACAGCCCTAGATAAGCTGTAGTTTTTATTTTCCTTTTTTCCTTAGACAAAATTTTCTTTTCTGCAATATTTTCTCCTTTTTTTTTCTCAACCTGATTTGAGTGTGAGGCAGTGATATTCTCCATAGTATTGTTTTAGCTCTTCAACTGTTGAAATTGAAGATGGTTCTTCTTCTTCTTTCACAATGCTACTACGTGTCATATCACGCGTCGCCATGTCTGAACTCTGAGGAGGCCATACTATGTTTGCTCTCCGTCTAATAAAGGTTTCACACGTAAATCTTCTCTTACTCAATGCACCATCATTTACTGAAATATTGCTGACATCTCGTTCTCTCTCTCTCTCTCTCTCTCTCTCTCTCTCTCTCTCTCTCTCTCTCTCTCTCTCTCTCTCTCTCTCTCTCTCTCTCTCTCTCTCTCTCTAGTAAAGCAAAGAACTGAACCAAAACTGAAGCCTCGTTAAATAAACATCTGAATCACCAAATGAAATATATATATATATATATATATATACATATATATAAATGTATATATATATATGTGTGTATATATGTATATATATATATATATATATATATATATATGTATATATATATATATATATATATATATATATATATATGTGTATATATGTATATATATAAATATATAAATGTATATGTATATATGTGTGTATATGTATATATGTATATACACACACATATATATACATTTATA
This sequence comes from Doryteuthis pealeii, assembly GCA_023376005.1. NCBI lineage: Eukaryota > Metazoa > Mollusca > Cephalopoda > Myopsida > Loliginidae > Doryteuthis > Doryteuthis pealeii. The sequence continues at coordinate 37,801,342 of CM042148.1, read as the reverse complement.
TATATATAAATATATACATTTATATGTATATATATATATATATATATATATATATATATATATATAATAAATTTGCTCTACTCACGTATTGAACACTTTATATTTGTTATATCACTGTCTTATCATTGTGAAACTTGCATCAACTAACCATTATGATCATTTTTCACCGGTAAGTCACTTTTTCCACAAACACCATATATGTATATATATAAATATATAAATATAAATATATATATATATATATATATATATATATATATGTGGGGGGGAGAGACAGAGTCAGTGTCTGAGTTCTGCATATATATAAAAGGGAAGCAGACGGATAATAGATAGAGGGAGGAGAAAGATGTTTCTGTAGGATATATATATATATATATATATATATATATATATATATATATATATATATATATATACAAAAAAATACTAGAAGAGTTGTACGTCGAAACTGAAGATCATAAAATAGAGATATTGCGTGGTTTTTAACAACACCTCCCTTAGAAATATCTTGCTGCCAAATTACACACTGAATATATATATATATATATATATATATATATATATATATATATATATATATATTAAATACGATTGTTATTTGTAAAACTTAATAATGGCAATGCAACAAAGTATTAAATGTAATTTATTATTTTGAAAGAAGATATTTTTAACAGACTTTTTCGTTACTCCTTTAATAATTGGAATAAAATTGCATTTCATTAACTTTTTGCGA
>CM042148.1:37788109-37795609 GCA_023376005.1 Doryteuthis pealeii | reverse complement strand
AACAGATTACTGGCATTTTAGTTTATTTCAATGGGGAAAATTTATTTGCTATAAGATGAAATTGAGTTATGACCAGAACAAATTAAAATCGTAAGTCAAGATACCAGTGTAATATTTTAATTCTTAGAGAATTAATGATCTACTTGCAAAACGAATGGAAATTCCACGTTGGTTGATAATAAAGATGAGTCTGCTCATCCTTCTATCTTTGCTTGTTTCTCCTCATTCTCTATCCCTATCCGGAGAAAAAAATTCCCGTATGTAATTCTATCTTAACATTGGACTATACACCCCACTAAATTTACGGTTGATTAGCCATTTTTCTCACATTTCATATTTGTGCACACCACGTGTAACTTCAAGTAATGGCCTTCTAGTGTACATCTATTAATAATGGAGATTTGCTTCCGATTTTTGTCTGTAACAAAAATTACGTCACTGTTTACGTCATATTACCGTCATAGCATAGAATAAATACACTCAAAATTTGAGCATGCAACATTAGACAGTCCTCATTGTTTTTTAAGACAAGTTTTAATAGATACATCCCCAGTATCATATATTTATATATAGTTTGTTTTATTTTAATAGATATTCAAAGTTAATAGAACTTAGTTTCGATTTCAAATTGTTTTATTTTTTTACTCCTTTAATAAATTTGATGATTTCATGATTTATGGTTCAAACTCTCCGACATTTAATTTTTAACTTCCACCTCCTCAAACAATATCTTTCAATATATAACATAGAATAAATACACTCAAAATTTGAACATGCAACATTAGACAGTTCTCATTGTTTTTTAAAACAAGTTTTAATAAATACATGACTGGTATTATATATCTATATATAGTTTGTTTTATTTTAATACATATTTAAAGTTTACATTTCAAATTGTTTTATTTTTTAATCCTTTTATGAATTTGATGAATTTTACTTACTTAGGGTACAAACTCGCTGACATTGAATTTTTTACTCCCAACCCTCAGGCAATATGTTTAAAAAATCTATTTTTACATCGCCCGGATGGTGTTTTTTATTTTGTACTAGTCTATTTAACGGAAATAAAATATAAGATAAATCTTTGTAGATTTCTATGCGTATTTAACAATTTCCGATTCTCGTCGTATAAGTGTTTGTGACGTTTTCTCACAGTTGCTTGATTTCGTTATTTCATTCTTCTCTTCTCTTTATTCCACTCTTTTCTCTTTTTTCCACTCATCTCTTCCTCGCACTTACGACTTGTGTCACTTCCTAATCGTGGTAAACGGGTTGTGTAAATAACAGAATCACTCGAAAATCTGCAGAAAAAGGTGTTGGAGGACCCTCAGATGCCTAAGTAGAGTTGCTAAACACTGTAAAGTCCTGGATAACAAGGGTAGCCAATGGTAGGTCATATGTATGGCAGCAGGATTCGGCCCCCTGCCACACCTCAATAATTTTTACCACTACACCAGACCATATATTTGGCCTCCGAACTCCTCAGATCTTAACCCCATGGATTATTACGTATGTGGCGCTGTTGAGAAAGACACCAATCACCGTGTCAGTACTACAAAAGTCCAGTTAATCGACAGAATTAAAGTGTTTTTTGAGAGCTTTCCCAAGGAAACAGTAACATCAGCTTGCTCCAGGTTCCGGAGTAGGATTGGGGCGGTGAGCGACGCTCATGGTGCTCATTTTGAGTGAAACCTGTGGACAGTAGGGTAAATACCGTGTCTGATGAATTTCTTTACAATCCATTAAATTTTTTAGTTACCAAGCACTTTTTCCTTTTTCCTTATGAAACTGTCAAATTTATCCCGAACACCCCATATATATATATATATATATATATATATATATATATATAGAGAGAGAGAGAGAGAGAGAGGGAGGGAGAGAGAGACAGAGAGAGAGAGAGAGAGAGAGAGAGAGAGAGATAGATGCTATTTTAAAAATGGTAATATCCTTATAAGTGTGCCGTTATAAAATGGCGGGGTTCTTAATTCGGGTCAGCTCTTATACAATAGGCCATAAATCAAAATACTCCAAATTTTTGAATAAAAAAATAATTTTCTCCTTGAGTAAAAATACCAACATTCTCGTAGAATTTTAAAGAAGGAAAACAGATATTATTTTGTATTATTTATTACCAAACTCTACATCATTGAAACTCTGTAAGAAAAAATAAAATTGCATAAATGTGTACTTATGTCTGAACATATTATTTATATCGGTTGTTTCAATGGTGTATATTTTGGTAAATAAACAATTAATGCTTTACAGCTGAAGTACAGAAACAGAAACAAAAACAGACGGTACCGTTGTACCAATTGAAAACAAGACTACAAGAGTTTTGAAAAGCAAAAGCATATAATCTTATATTTGTTATTTCCCTTTATATTTAATGTATTATATGTATTTTTTTTCATTCTTTATTTATTTATTAAGATTTGTCACATTTCCTACCGTTGTAAGATTTTCTTTAATTCTTTGTTTTATTTTATTTTTAAAAAAAGAATAATAATACCATTTTCTTAAGGTGTGTAATAACAGATACCACCATTGTTTTTGTCATTTCCTATGAAACAGAGACATTGTCACCAACGAAATCGAGGCTAGAAGAGTTCCGACGGGCAAGGACATATAATCATATAATTTTTTTATTATTTTATATTTATTTTATTGTATTCTATTCATTATTTATTTGTATTCTTTTTTAATATAGATTTGACACAATTCCTACCATTTTCTATCATTTTCTTTTATTCTTGTTTGTTTAATTTTTGTAAAAACTAATAATATCATTTTCATAAGGTGTTTTAAAACAGATATAAACATGTTTTTTATTTGTTTGTTTTCTTTTTTGTTTTTTAATAATTTCTATGAAGCAGAAAGAAACTTTGTCACCAACGAAAACGAGGCTAGAAGTGTTCCGAAAGGCAAAGGCAGAAAATCGTATATTTCTTATTTCTATTTATTTTATTGTACGATATTTATTATTTGATTTTTTGATTTAATGTTTTTTTGTTATTTTTTTTATGTTTATTTTAGTTTTCTTACAATTCCTACCGATCTAACATGTTCTTTATTCTTGTTTTCTTTTTTCTGTTTCAATTTTTAAAGAAAAAAGAAAAAAGAATAATAATATCATTTTCTTAAGGTGTTTTAAAACAGACACCGCCATGTTTTTGCCATTTCCTATCATGCATTTCGCGCTACTAACAGTGTTTGGCGCCAAATCATTTACATTTCTGCCAGTCGTATTATTGTTTTGTTTGAAGTTCTTATCTTCTTCCTCGTTTTTTTTTTTTTCTGAGGTGAGTACAGTTTATTGGAGCGGGTAACATTAGTCAACAATATTGATTAGAAACCGTCAGACGAAAATTGTTTGTGAACTTTGCACAGGGAAGATTTCGGTAAAGATAATGAGCGACTCTCTTTTTCTTTTCCTTTTTATTATTAGTTTAAACTAAAATGGCGGGTGGAATTGCACTTACTAAAGCACATATAGTTTACGCCTTATGTAATGGTTATCATGTAATGAATTCGGTGATCTGTGTTCAAATCCTGAACGAGGCAGTTTGTATTTCGCATTGTTCGATGAAATGTCCTTCGGTGAAATAATTGTTGGTTATTTATCCTGGAAATATTTTTACTATATATTCTTTTGTTTTTTGTTTATTGTTTTTTTAATGTCAAGTCCGTACGTGAGTTTGTTCTTGCTTAATTATGTCTGCAATCAAGCGTAATGAAAAAGAGACCCCATGCCGGTTTTGTACCCTGGACCAGTTTTAAGCCGGACAATATTTCGAAATGTAATGTAAATGCAACCATTACATTTTATACTATTAACTTTCAATAATTACTCGAAGGATCTGTGGATATACCACAGTATGATAACTTGATTATTACAACGTTTGAAATATTTACTTCTATTGCAAAATGGTTCAATATGTAAAAATCATAACAATCTTGATTTAAACCATCTCTCACTCTTTCTTAAAAGGGAGTTTGTAAAATATCTACATTGATTTGCCGATAAAAATTTGCGGAGAGGTGTTCAAAATATCTATATTAATTTGCCGACAAAAAAGTGACAAAAATACGACTTGCAAAATATTTAAATTGGATCGGAAATTTGCCTGACGCTGGCTCGCTAAAAGATAGTATAAATTAGGACAGAGTCGTAACAACGATAAACATAACATTATATATATACACACACACGTATATATAATGGGTATCGTCGTAGGAAAAGAACTAGTCGACTCGTTAAAATCTTGCACGAGGCTGATTGCATTTCAATCACACACACACACACACAAGCACACACACACACACACACACACACACACACATATATATATATATATATATATATATATATATAAAACGGGTTTCATAATTCGGTCTCTTTTTCACTTTTTCAATGACTGGGGTGTAGCGAGACAATCGTCCGCTGTGAGTGGAGACCGAGGGACCGAATCAAAAATACGAGAAATATTCTGTTCATAGAAGAACGAAACTAACCACGTGGTGTATGTTATTCATTTCTTCCCGCTCCCAGAATCTCCGAGACTAAGCGGGAAGAGAGAGAGAGAGAGAGAGAGAGAGAGGGGGGGAATAAAAACACCAAAAATTCTAACTTCTAAAAGTAGAATTGTGTTTTTTTGTTTTTTCCTTCCCCAGCCTACGAATAGCCATTACCGACATAGCAGTTGTCGGTGACAACGCTGCAGTCCGTTTAGTTCGTTATTTAGACTTCAAATCATACTGTGTTGTCTAAAGCTTCTAATAAAAACACTACGCAGCAAAGAGAGTGAGAAAATTATACACTTGGCCAATTTGAAGGCAATCTACAAGAAAGTACACAGAGTATTTGCAATCAAAACGAAGAGACAGACGTGGTTTCCTTCTGGGAATTACTTATGGGAACGTAATGAAAGCGATGATTGCGCTCAGCCGGTGGTACTGTTATAGAATTTCACAAACAACTGTTTGAAGAAACTCAGCAAGGGGTGTAATGAAAAATTCAATGTGAAATTTACAGTACAAAATCTACAGTACAAAATCTACAGTACAGTTACTATATGAAGTGGTCAAACAATGTGTTTGAAATGGCGAAGGCCGATCATTTTTTGGAGATTATGTGCTTAATTAAAGTCATACCTAATTTGTTAATTAATTGATAAATTATAATTAAATGAATTAGGCGTGCATATCGGTTTAAATGTAAAGCGTAAACAAAGCGAGAAAAAGTCGATCTCTGTATGTACATTTCAGCCTATTAGGCCTCATCAACAGAGCTATAGACAGGGCAGTGCTTTGTGTGTGATTCAAACCCTACCTGTCAGGCTAACAGGCGGACATTCTAACCATTACACTAGCTGGCTTCCCCAGAATTTCTTGTTTATTTTAAACTGATGTGTATATCGCACTTTTTCGGTGACTTATGGCACGACAGTATGAATCACGCTCAAAGCACTGCCCTGTCTATAGCTCTGCTGATGAGGCCTAATAGGCTGAAATGTACATACAAAGATCGACTTTTTCTCGATTTGTTTACGCTTTACATTTAAACCGATATGCACGCCTAATTCGTTTAGTTACTATATATACATTAGGCAGTAACATCTCCTCCACAGAAAACGACGTTAATGCACGTATAGGAAAGGCATGGGCCGCTATAAATAAAATATCGGTCATATGGAAATCCAATCTCACAGACAAATCAAAGATACAGTTCTTCCAGGCCATTGTAGTGTCAGTAATGCTGTATGGCTGCACCACCTGGACCCTAATGAGGCGACTAGAGAATAAATTAGATGGGAGCTGCACAAGAATGCTGCGGGTGATCCTGAACAAGACGTGGAAACAACACCCCGCGAGACAACAGCTATACGTCCACCTGCCACATATCCCCTAAACCATCCGAGTAAGACGGACAAGACACGCGGGACACTGCTGGAGAAGCAAGGACGAACTCATAAGTGACGTTCTCCTGTGGAAGCCAGCGCATGGGCACGCCAGTGTGGGCCGACCAGCAAATACGTACATTGATCAGCTCTGTGCGGATACAGGATGCTGCATAGAGACCTCCCGAGAATGATGAGCGATAGGGATGGATGGAGAGAGATTGTCATGGATATATGTGCTAACAGCGCGACATGATGATGGTGATATATATATATATATATATATATATATATATATATATATATATATATAAACTAATTGGTAAACCCTTGCAGTAAGAACAAATCATGGCAAATAGTTTGATAGTAAAAATGTACAACCATTTTTTACTTTTCCCAGAGGTGTTGCCATACATATGGCCTACCCTTGTTATCCAGCGCTTGACTACAGTGTTTAGCAACTCCACGTAGGTATCTAAGGGTCCTCCAATACATTTTTCTGCAAATTTTCGAGGAATTCTGTTATTGTATGTATGTGTGTGTTATTGTCTATCTTTGCTCCTTTCTATCTATGTTATCTATGTTCTCTCTCCCCCCCCTCTCTCTCTCTCTCTCTCTCTCTCTCTCTCTATCTATCTATATATATATATATATATATATATATATATATATATGGTATTTATGGAGAAAGTGACTTACCGTTGAAAATGGTCACAGTGGTTAGTTGATTCAAGTTTCACAATAATAAGACAGCGATATAACAAATATAAAGTGCTCAATACATGAGTAGAGAAAATTTATTATCATAAAGGTACACGGTAATGTAGCGAGATAGAGTTTTGCGAGGACTACTATTAGAAAAGAGAGGAAGAAGAAATAAGAGTGAGTAAAGGCTTTAAAAAAAGTGATGTTCATAAAACAGGTTGTCATGAATTTGACCGGGGCGTGACCCCCCGAATGGAGAATTGAATGTCAACAGGAAGTTTCGGGTGTTGACCGGAACCGGAAGTCACGTGGTGACGTGGAACGACGAAGAAAAATACCGGCCTCTTTTTGCTTTCCGAGGCCTAGGGGACGGACGGGCCTCTGGTGCCTAGTGTGGGATCACAGTAATTTATCAGTGTCCTATCTCTCTTTCTCTCTGCCTTTCCTCCTCTTCGACACAACCCACGAGCCCTGGAAATAAAAGCTAAACAGCTTGTGAAGATATAGTTCTCGCGTTGTACTTTTTTTATCGACAAGATGACCGCCATGTGCCGAACACCTTTTTAGTGTCGTGAATTTGAAGGCACATTGACAAGACCCGCTATAAAACATATATCGATATTAGAACGTTACGTATATATCCGTTTTGGTACTGTGAATATATCTCTACCGCCACGTTAGAGTAATAGCCTACTCGAGTTTCACCATAAGGATCATCAGGGTTAAATCCACTGGATTAATCAATATCTTGATTAATCCAGTGTATTTAACCCTGAAGATCCTTATGGTGAAACTCGAGTAGGTTATTACCATGTACTTTTATGTTAATATATATATATATATATATATATATATATATAGATAGATAGATAGATATGTCAAAGTCATATATTAA
>CM042148.1:37775609-37785609 GCA_023376005.1 Doryteuthis pealeii | reverse complement strand
GAGAAAAAAGGTGACAAACTTTTTTCCTCTATACTTTACCACATTCTGTCGGATTTATTCCAACCCTCCTATCCTCATATATATATATATATATATATATATATATATATATATATATATATATATATATATATATGTGTGTGTGTGTGTGTGTGTGTGTGTGTGTGTGTACTGTTAAATTCAACAAATATGTTTTATATAAAAACTAGATTAAAAAATCCAAGAAAGTGCTCAATATCGGTCAGCAGAGCTAGATAACGTTTAAAACAACCGAGGTTCCTTTACACCTCATTGGCTGTTGCATTATTACCAGTTTTATACACCCTTGTTGTTTGTGGGAGACGGGATTGCCTTCTTCAGATGTGTTCAGCGTTGGGGAAAGCAGCAATCTATCTGTTCTCCTACAAGTATGATTGAATTGTGGTACAGACAGTTTTCTTTCACTTTAGTGCGTCACCCAGTCTAGAAGGAAATCAAGGAATTCAAAACACCTGTACTCCGTTTGAAAATTGACCTTTTGTCAGATCCTGTTCATGGAGGACGGATTGGATACATACATGCATCCATACGTACATATTATCACTGACGAATATACCTCGATCCATATACGAGGTATGTCAGAAATTCCAGAACTGATGTCAAAAATAATTTATTTCAAATCCCAACTTCAAACTACAAGTTATCCCCTTCAAAGTAATCAACCTGGAGTCTAATGCAATTTCCCATTCTTCTCTGCTACGCTTGCATGCACTCCTGGAAGGATTCTTCAGGGATTCTCTGTACCTCTGTCGTCAGGGAATTTTTGTGTACATCTTCAAAACTGGTTCCCTTGATAACCCCCTTCAGCTTGGAGAAGAAGAAAAATCACATGGAGCCAGGTCGGGCGAGTAGGGAGGTTGCTCCAGCACAGTGATGTTCTTCTGGGCCAGAACTCTCGGGTACTAAAGGTAGTGTGGGCAGGTGCATTGTCATGGTGAAGCAGCCACGAGTTGTCCAGTCACATCTCTCGCCTCTTCTCGCGCACAGAACGAAGCAAACGCCGCAGTAGACATGCTGGTTGATCGCCTGGACCTTTGGCAAGAAATTGCAGTGAAGGGCAACACTTCGATGTGAGGGGCATTCCCTCACATCGAAGTTTTCTGACATATTGGAATTTTTCTGATATACCTCATATACCCTCGATTTAAATACGAATAGTTACACTCATATATATATATATATATATATATATATATATATATTTACCAACCCCTCCGCACGAGCAGGATACGACACAAGGTCAATTTCTTAAGCGGAATTCAACAGGTTTGAATTCAGAGTTTTCCTTCTCCTAGACAGGTTGCCTAACAAGGTTAAAGAGCCCAGTCTGTCCTACTATTTACCCATAGCTGGAGGGAGAGTATGATTCATACCTTTCCCAAGGGTATTAGCACTAAGTGAAATGCAATTACCACGTCCATGATTTGAACTCGGGGCGACGAGTCCATTTCCCATGACTTTAACCGTTACACCACGCGCTTCATATATAGATACTATAATACTTGAAGACACTATGTAAGTGTCGTGGGATATAGATTCGTAGATCCGAGTTCAAATTCTGGATTAGGCTGTTTGCATTTCAAATTGCGCTAACCACTTGTGAAAGGTTTGAGTCCAACTATTCCCCTTCAAATACAGGTAAATAGTGGGACAGGCTGGTCTCTTTAACCTTAATTAGGAAACTAATATAAACGAAAAAAATGCTTAATTAAAACCCGTTAAACTCTGCTTAAGCAATTGACCATATTGTCATATTCTAATCGTAGGGAGTGGTTGGTAAATAGATATATCTATAAATTCCAAAAAGTTGTGAACTATAAAGACTCACAAACTGTCCAGTTAGCTAGAGAGATATGTAGATAGATATGCACTGTGTATATTATCATTTTTTTCACAAGCACCAGTAATGATATTTTTATGCATTAAAAAAATGTATGGGCTTTTATGGGCATAGAGGTGCATTAAGTATGTCGCAGTTAAACGACTGTAAAATAATGGCTTTTATTGAAGTCAATCGACTGGTTTTGTGCTTTCAACTCGGGTTTTTTAATGGTGAATGTTTGCCTTGTTATTTCAATGTTATGTCGGCCACTGCGTGCATCTATCTCTTCATATATATATATATATATATATATATATATATATATATGTATATATATATATATATATATACATATATATATATATATATATATGACGGAAAATGTTTCTTTTTGTTCAAAGTAATTCGCGTCACGACTTTCAAATGTGTAAAACTGTATGTCAGAGAATAGATTCTTTTCATCTTTTTTCTTTTATTCCAAATCTTTTGTAGGGAAAAGGGTGTGTCTCACACACACATACACACACACATACACACACACACACACACACACACACACACACACACAACACATGCAAAGACACACACACATATATATATATATATGTGTGTGTGTGTGTCTTTGGCTGAACACACATGCATATATTTGTGTATCGATTATCTCTTAAGCTATCAATAATTATATATATATATATATATATATATATATATATATATATATATATATATATGGACACGGTAACCAGACTTCACATCCTGGACGTGGCTATTTCTGTTTGACAAAGTACTGATATACTTGGAAATGTATGAAGCAAGTTATTCTCTTCCAGCTATGGGTAAATAGTAGGGAAAACTGGGCTTATTAATTTTTGTATGTCCTCTGAGTCAGAAGAAAACCTCTGAATTAAAACCTGTTAATCTCCGCTTCAAAATTGACCTTGTGTCGTATCCTGCTCGTGTAGAGGAGTTGGGGGAATCCACACACGCGCCCATACACACACATATACACATACACACACACGCATATATATATATATATTTATGTGTGTGTGTGTGTGTGTGTGTGTGTGTGTGTGTGTATTATATAGATAAAAGGTGGCTTACCGGTGAATATAGGCACGATCGTTGGAGGTGCACAAAATCCAGGGGTTAACTCAGCGATATAACAAATACAAAGTGCTCAATACAAAGTAGAGCAAATTTATTAAAGAAATGATACAATAGAAACCTACTCGAGTTTCACCATTAGGATCTTCAGGGTTAAATCCACTGAATTAATCGAGGTACCGATTAATTGCAGCCGATTACACGTGTTCATTGAATAAAATGTTACGGAACATCTTATTCAATGAACACACGTGTAATCGGCTGCAATTAATCGGTACCTCGATTAATTCAGTGGATTTAACCCTGAAGATCCTAATGGTGAAACTCGAGAAAGTTTCTATTGTATCCATTTCTTTAATAATTAATATATATATATATATATATATATATATATATATATAAGGGAATGGTTTAGCCCAGTCTGTAGAGCGTAAGCCTAGGAATCACAAGGTCCCAGGTTCGATACCGGCCCTCGCCAACTCAGCGTATGAGTAGCACAGGGATCTATGCGGTAAAATGGGGAGCTGACAGTAGATGTGGTGCTCCACCTCAGATGCTAAAATAATCTTCTTGGTCTAGCGCTAGTGAAAAGGGAATAGTCTCCCTCACAGTCTACCTGATAGTGACTTTCGGCCGCCCCGCCGACTTTACCAAAGGCCGATATATATGTGAATGCGTGCGTATATTTAACGATATGGCAAAACTATGTCATTTACAAAGATTAACTTAATTTGACTTTAAATAAGAAGTATCTATCAGTTAAGTATCAGTGAGAATCGAACTCACCAAAACGGTCTGTTTGTCTCAAATAATTTAACATTGAATTGCGAAAGGTGCCCACAAGTAGACAGATAGATGAATAGATAATTGGGGACCGATTCCTTGTATTATTTATTTCAAACGCTACTTGCGAGTATTCGATTTGTTGGAAGCAGGATTTTGTATATGAATTTCATTTGTTGTTAGACTCACTATATATGGGAAATCTGGAAGAGCTTCTATCTATCTATCTATCTATCTATATATATATATATATATATATATATATATATATATATATATATGATGAGATGTATCCAAAACATGGTAGTGATTCTATATGTGATTTCTAATATACACTGTATTATTATTGTATGATCCAGTATGTATAAATACAGTGAATCTTTAAATCACTAAAGAGAGCTCAATGTATAATAAACTTTTTAGATTATATACAGAGCAATATTTATCTTAGAAAAAGAAGGAAAAAACTCAACACTGTAATTCCATAATAAATTTAATTCGACAAAAATTGGGGCCTTTATAAATCTAAGTAGATTTAATATAGTTCCCTAAAATCCAGTCTCATCAGATGGAAGCTGGATTTTGGGGAGCTATATTAAATCAACACTCCTACACTGGCTACCTACCCAAGGTTAAAGAGACCAGTCTGTCCTACTATTTTACCCGTAGCTGGGGGGATATATGGATTCATACTTTTTCCAAAGGTATTAGCCCTATGTGAAATGCAAACAGCCTTGCTTAGGATTTGAACTCAGGTCGACAAGTCCATTTCCCACGATTCTAACCATTATGCCAGAGAGAGATATAGAGATATAGATATAAATATGATTTTTATTTGCTAGTACTATGATATAATGATAGAACTGAAAATGATAAATGTATAAAACAATGACCGATGCTATTATGACAAATCAGGTATAAAAATATTAGAAATATTGACACCATAAGAATATTAGAAATATTGACACCATTACTTTAAGTCTTATGTGTTTTACACAGACTTCAGATTGATGTGTGAAAAAAGTGGCTAATCAAGCGTCTATATAGCGTCATTGTAAAAAAAAGTGTCTTTTATTTAGTTGGCAATTTATCAGAACTATAGCTATCTACTAAGCAGAGCTTATATTTCATGCATGTTAAAACCTAGTTTGCATAGAGTGTGGGTCAAACTCATTATTCAATGTCAGTTGTTCCGAATACAGCTGGCTAACATTTGAACCACAACGATGTTCTCAGATTGTTTTGAACCTATATTCACCTTGTATGTGACATTCTAACATCATAGTACATGAAAGCAAGTATTCTCTCTCTCTCTCTCTCTCTCTCTCTCTCTATATATATATATATATATATATATATATATATATATATATATATCCCTCTATTTCTTTCTCTCCATACTTGTTTGATTCCACTATCTCCCATCCACCAATTTTCCTTTTTTTCTATTTCTTCTCCCACTTCTCTCTTTTGTTTCTCATCTGTCTTTCCTCTCCCCTCTCCTCCTCCTCCCTCTCCGCCTCTCCTCCTCCTGCTCCTCTCTCTCTCTCTCTCTCTCTTCTCTCTCTCTCTCTCTCTCTCTATCTATCTATCTATCTATATCTTCCCACGCTCTTATTTTCCTATCTCCATTCTCCCAAATTTTCTCTACTTCTCTTCTTTTTTTCTCGGCTATCTTTCCCCTCACTTTGCCCCTTTCTGTCTGTCTGTCTGTCTGTCTGTCTGTCTGTCTCTCTCTCTCTCTCTCTCTCTCTTCATCTTCCTCTATTTCGTTCTCTCTCCATACTGTTTTGATTCCACTATCTCCCATCCACAATTTTCTCTTCTCTATTTCTTCTCCCACTTCTCTCCTTCTTTGTTTTCTCATCTGTCTTTCCCCTTCTCTCTCCCCCCTCTCTCTCTCCCTCTCTCTCCCCCACCCTCTCTCTCTCACTTTTCCCTTTTATTTTCTCGTTTCTTCTTTATCTCTATCTCACTTTACACCCTCTTCTACCCCGGTCTCGTTATTCTCCCCCCGTCTCGTTATCTCTCTCTTTTCTTCCTTTCTCATTCCCTCCATCCTTTCTCTCACTCTCTCTACTCCCCTCACCCGTTCTCTCCTTATCTTTCTATCACTCTATCTTCTTTTTATCGCTTTCTCTCTAACCTTCTCCTTTTCTTTATTTCTATCTCACTTTTCTTTCTCTACCAAAAAGACTCACCTCCCCCCTCTCTTTCTCTCTCTTTATCACTTTTCTTTCTTGTTTTTTCTTTGTTTGTTTATATCTACCGTAAATCCTCGAGTATATCCGGCCTTGGTATAATACGCAGGGGATTTTTAGGGGGCTGTACCTCTGAAAAACCTAAACCGTGTGTATAATACGCATCCCTTCTCTAACTTGGTTTGTAAAAATGTATACGGTAATGTTCTTTATTATTATTATTATATATATAAGTAAAGTAAAGTCGACGGCGTAGCGTCTAGTCGGTATCAACCAGAGAGGAAGGGAGTCTATCCCCTTTTCAATAGCGCTAGACCAAGGAGATTGTTTTTGCGTCTGAGGTGGAACGCGTTACTACCATCAGCTCCTTACTTTACCGCATAGATCCCTGTGATACTCATACGCTGAGTTGGCGAGGGCCGATAGCGAACACGAAACCTTGTGGTTCCTAGCAGAACGCTCTACCGACTGAGCTATACCGGCCCTAACGTGTAGCTTCTTTGTGCATTTTGTTTGCAGAAAATAAAGAAATAACAGTAATGACGTCAGTGAAAAATAAATATTAAGTAAATTGCCTTTACATATTTATCATTATCAGTTACAAAAGCAAAAGTAAAAAACATTTATTCAAATCCTTCAAATTCAACGTCACATTCAGCATAAAGTAACTATTCCATTTGTTCCTCCGTAAACATGTCAGCATCATTGTAGTGTAAATCTCCGTCATCTTCTGACCCATAGTCAACATCAGAAGATTCACTTTCATTTATTTCATCTTTCCATACAACGTCATCCTGAGTACCATCCAGTGCAGACGATATACAACATTTGATAAAACTTTTACAATAATATGGGGATCAATTTCATTCCATGCACACACGATCCATTTGCATATCAAAGTCAGCTCGGGGCTCGAACCCTTCCCTCTTTAGTGAACGACTTTTCTCCAGTCGACATCTTTTTCACTCTCTTGCCACACGGTTTCTTTATCCTTTTTCTGCAACACTCCACTTAGAACTTTACTTAGGCTAGACAGGAGGTCGGAGAGGCCCCTTCCGATCAATCGACTGGTCACGTCAAGCCCTAGCATCTATATGATTGCTCCAACCCTATTGCCCTTATGGCAAGCCCCAAGCTTTTTATCATAAGGTGTTTAGAAGGCGGTGACTGAGGGTCTACATGTCCTGGGAATGATGTTAAACTCTATCTGATGGTGAGGTTCCAGTTTTGGAGGTTTGTGGAATTTGAGCGCCCCTTCATCATCATTGCTCCCTGGTCCACTCTTACCTGAAGTGGTAGTACCTATTAGGGTCCCATCTATGGGTTAAATTAAAAAAATTGTGTATCCATTAAGAATTAATTTATTTCGAAACTTAATAGGCATTAAATGACCCATTGAGGTTGATATGCCGTAAAACAAAACAAAAACGAAACCAATCTTTATCCTTTTTCCCTCTCTTGGTCATCTTTCTCATTCCTTACTTCTTTTTTCTCTTCCATTTCTCTACTCTTTCACATACTGTCTCTTTTTCATTTTTGTTTTCGACTCTCTCTACCTCTCTTCCACTAATCTTCAAACATAAAACATCAAAGGTGGCTACCTTTTGGTCATGGGTGGCAACACGTGATGCTTAAGGATGGCATCCTTGTGGCTGAGTTGTCCATGACATGCAACTCTCACTTTTAACATTATTTGGGCTAAACGGGCGGTCGGAGATGTCCCTTCCGTCCAATCGTCTGGACACGTCAAGCCCTTGCACCTCTATGATTGCCCCAATCCTATTTCCTTATTGGCAACCCAACCGTTTTTATTATTTGTTTTTAATTATATATAGAAGGCAGCGGCTGAGGATTTTAATTAAAGTTTTAATGTCCTGGTATGACGTTAAACTGTATATAATGTTCAAGTTCAAAATTGGAGTTGTGGAGTGTGCAGTACCCCTTTACTGCCATTACATCCAGATCTACTCTGACCCGGAGTGGCAGTACCTATTAGGGTCCCATCTATGGGTTAAAAAACGATTAAAAAATGTGTTAAAAATTGTATATTCATCAAGCATGCATAGAACTATACGTCTACGGCATAAAATAACGCAACAATTGTTAACACGCCGTAAAATGCAACAAACCAAACCAATCAAACATTTTTAAAAACAAAAAGGTACTTATTTTGGGGTCTACTTATTTTATCGCACCGCCATAATCTCTATGGAACTTTGCGCTCTAACACCTTACGTTTTACAAATCAACATTAAAAAAAAAACATTTAATTCGTTCTTATTTATTCTTTAAGATTGCAGATTGCAATGTTTTATCGTCATATGAAATAAAATCGGTGACCCGAATTTAAATCCCGGACGAGGCTGTTTACATTTCATATGTTGCTAATAGCACTGAAAATGTTATGCATCCAACTATTTTCCCTGGCCTTCTTCAGGTGTTTTTGTCAAACTCGGGAACCTTCACATCATAATCGGGAGCCTTGATGGCACTTCGAACCGAACCCTTTATTTAATCCATTGGGTTAGATTTTTCTCATTCTGTTAACCATGACTGGATATAAGTGTTAAGCTATGTTAAGTATTCTGTGTTATTTTTGCCTGTAGTCAGGATTGAACCTGCAGCTTCTATTCTAAGTGACAATCAGTTAAATAACATTTGACATTTTAAGCTATTTCTCAAGCTAGGAGCCGAGCCCTGTGGGAGGATCAGGGTTTTAAGGATTAAGTTTAAATAAGTTCTCAATTTAAAAAAAAGTTGCTTTTTAAATGATGCAATTAAAATCTTAATGTTTTAAATTCTATTTAAAGAAAACATAGCCAGGAAAAATTCAATATAAATAGTATTACGGACTGAGATCTTATTCCTGGTTAGGCAATTTATCAAGAAGCCAAGCTCTGAATGCTAACCTGATAATCTCTCCTTAAGCTATTGACCTTGTGTCACATCCTACTCATGTGCAGGGTTTGGTAAATGTTGTGATGTTAGTTCAACAGTAAAAAAAAGTCAAGTCGAGGTAGGGTAAAAAGAGACGAGTGTATTTATAATAAGGTACAAGAACGGCTAGCTTGCCGCTAAACAGTAACAGTACGTAACATACGGTAACAGTAAAAACCTTTTCACTCGGTGTCTCACTATTTATAGTGAGAACCGGTGTATATTCTCCACTGTAGGAACGGCTGGTACAACAGTAAATATGCAATAAAGCATATATGTTAGGTTTCTTTTAATCCCTCATACATGGTATGCATCCAAATATTCTCCCGTCGGGCACAGGTAAATAGTAGGCAGACTGGGATCTTTAACCTTGTTTAGGCAACTATTCTAGGGAGAATGAAATTCAATGCTGTTAAATTCTAAATCTGAAATAAACATTGTGTCACATCCTACTCGTGGGGAAAGGCTGATAAATAAATATATATTACATTTACTAATGTCACGTGCCTGATGTGTCCTGAAGTTCAAACCCAGGTGGTTCCATGCTGATACGTAAAAAGGAACACCTCATCTTGGGTGGCACTTGAGAATTCTCATCATAGACACCCCCTTTTTATTGTGTCTATAATTCTTGTCTTATACTTACTTACTTATTCCCTGTTGTAAATCTCTATGAGATGAATTATCAGAGATTCTGAAACTGCTGTTGATAAACAGTCTCTCTTGGCTCAGGTGGAATACCCGAGACACACTACTTGGTGACAAAAAAAACCCCCACACACAGGTTGCTACCGGCGCTTGAGAGCTGAATACGAAATAACATCAACATAATGAAAATATGTAAGCAGAAGTCAGACAAGTTTGTCTGTATGAATTACATTGACTTTCTTGTTTCGATGTTATTTTAGAGTTTTATATGTCTACTTAATTACACAGAATTTGCATGCACGTACGACCAAATATCAGTCAACGGTTTCATTGTGACACTGTTCTATTTAGAAATATAATTATGCTTACATATACACATACATATATGCACGTACTAGATCAGTCGGTAGAGCGTTCGGCTAGAAACCACAAGGTACCTAGTTCGATAACGGTCCTCGCCGAC
>CM042148.1:37765864-37770509 GCA_023376005.1 Doryteuthis pealeii | reverse complement strand
GAGAGAGAAGGCACACACACACACAATCACATATATATATATATATATTATATACCATACGCACATATAATATATATTTATTTATACGTATTATATAATATATATATTATAAACGGCACGCACTCACAACACACCACATCACACACATATATATATATATATATATATATATATTATATATATTTCAAACACTAGCACATATATATAGTTATATATACATATTATATTATATATGTATATTATAAACACACGCACTCACACACACAAACACACAAACACACATAGACACACACAAAAACATATATATATATTGGGAGTATATGTGCTTAATTGAAGTCGTACCTAATTTTTTAAATTAATTAATTAATAATTAATGAATTAGGCGGGCATACTTATTCAAATGTAAGGCTAAACAAATACATTTGAATAGGTATGCCCGCCTGATTCATTAATCATTAATTAATTAATTTTAAAAATTAGGTACGACTTCAATTAAGCACATTTTCTCCCAAAAATTGTCGGCTAAAAAAGGCCATATCAAAACACATTGTTTGTTTGTTTACTTTTCATATATATATATATATATATATATATATATATATATATAGTGTAAGATGGTCACTGTTTCAGCTTTTGCTGGAATGGTGTACCAAAGGCAGTATTAATTGGTAGAGTGCTCAATATAAAATAGAGCTGTTATATAATATGATAAGATAAATATATAAAGGTTTTACATATCTATTTATTAGGTGACAAAGGAACATTCACAACCATATTGGTTTCATGCGATGCAATCATTAGGTGAAGATGTTTCAAATGTCATTTGAAACATCATTATATATATATATATATATATATATATATATGTGTGTGTGTGTGTGTGTGTGTGTGTGTAGGATTTAGTTATGTGCGCTATATTCTACAGAGAGTAGACAATGCCCCTATAAATTACAAGGTTCATATTTCTTCCATTTATTCTGCACTTTATTGGTCATATTTACATCTACTCGAATATATTTTCTAAGAAAAGTTAATGCAAGGAGATGGGTTAAAAAAAAGTTGCCTGTTCTTGGTAAAACGAGTCCATTAGAGTATGCCACAGTTTTAGTCCAAATATAAATCCCTACAATATGGCTATCTACCCTGATTCTTGTTTTTTTTTCTTTTCACCCCCGGTGTTGCTTTGAATTTCCCCGCGAAAGGAGACAGCCTGTAATATTATATATTATCCAAGTTAAGTTTGGTAAAAATAAAAAGACAAAAAAAAAATCCATCCCCCGCCAAAAAAAAAAAAATCCTCTACCTAGGTTCCTAATGTAGTTTTGTTTATTTATTTATTTATTTATTTATTATTTATTTTTTATTTTTTGTAAAATCCCTTAAGACTAGTGAAAATTGTCAGATCTGACAAGTGGAGGTAGCGAGTGGGAAGAATGCAGACCCCCGGCCCCCGCATCATACACACGTTGTAAATATACATTTACAAGTGAAAGAAAATAAGAAACGGAAGAGTAATGGCAGTCTATGTAAAATACAAAAGGCCACATTGATGGCCGGGGTGAGGGCAAACTGAAAGGTCAGCTGAAGTATAAACACTGACAGTGAGATGCAGTAGTTTTAAAAATGCAAGGAAACCAGCTCTGACAGAAGGATGCAAGCCGAGAATGTCAGATGTGACGCGATTGGTAAATTCTGCATTTTGAATTTTTTTTTTGTTCTTCTTATCTAGTTATAATGGAGATGTTCATGAAATGTACATGTCTTTATCATTCATTTTAACAATGTATTCTCTCATTACATCATTTTCCGGTCAATATCTCTCTCTCTCTCTCTCTCTCTCTCTCTCTCTCTCTCTCTCTCTCTCTCTCTCTCTCTCTCTCTCTGTATATATAATATATATAATATATATATATATATATATATGGTCATGAATGTTTTCTTCGTCACCTAATAAATAGATATGTAAAACCTTTATATATTTTATTACTATCATTATATATATATTATATATATATATATATATATAATTATTTATATGTATATGTATATATCTGTGTGAGTGTGTCTATGTGAGTGTTTATACGTTCTATGTATATATGTGTGTACGTGTGTGTGTGTACGTGTGTGTGTGTGTATGCATGTGTGTGCATATACGTTCTATGCACATATATATATATGTGTACGTCTATGTGTGTGTAGTGTGTGTGTGTGTGTGTGTGTGTGTGTGTGTGTATTCTGTGTATTCTGCGTGTATCTGGATTATTCGTATATTTACATTCGATGCGTTCGTCTTGAAGATATGCAAATAGACATTGCTTTTATGCCTTGAAACCTATGATACCTAACGTATACATATTTGTAGTATATTATGAATAAATAAACATAGCTCTTACACCTGTGAGACCTTTATTTCTATTTCACAAAATACCAATATGTGTGTGTGTGTCTGACTCTGCTCCTATACACACCACACACACACACACACACACACACATATATATATATATATATATATGTGTGTGTGTGTGTGTGTGTGTGATAAAGGCAATTCTAAATGTTAACCCCAAAATACCAACTGGAGAAGGAATCTTCCGATGAAACCTTCGTTGACTTGTTGGTATCCTTTGGTGGAAAAAAGTCTAAGAAGTAAAAAAGAAATAAAAAATCAACCGAGTTATAACTCGTAACTCGGAAAAATTTTAATTTGGGACTCTCGTAAGTCAAAGTACCACTGTATTATCAAACATTATCTTTTACCGGATTAGTTCAATTACGAGTATGTCCGGCTAGGAACCTCTCGCCAACCCAGCGTATGAGTATCATAGGAATATGTGCGGTAAAGTGAGGAACTGATGATAGGTATGGTGCTCCACCTCAGACGCTAAAAACAATCTCGTTAGTATAGCGCTAGTGAAAATGAGAGAGAATCCCTCGTTGTCTGGCTGATACCGACTTTAGGCCACTCCGACGACTTTACGTTTTACTTTACCTGCTACTCTCACCATGGAGTTCAAAGATCGAATTGGTATTGAATCACTCTGTTTATTATTCCGATGAAATAAAAAGCCCGATCTTTTATGATAAATTCATATATTCTCGTTCTTGTGTAATTTGGAAAATCAAGAAGTGGATTTAAAAAATAACTATCCACTAAAAGTCTGAAATAAAACATACTGTTTGCATAGTCACCAGTTAGCTTGCTATGCTTCTCACTGGGCTATTGGTATTTAGACCCGAAGAGTGGTATAAGTGTCCTACAAGTGTATGCGTCACTATAATCCAATAGTATACAGATGTTTTTTCAACCTTATTATCTTGTGCTTCTTGTATATCTTTCACAAATCTAATTATGGTTAAATCCTACTTAACAGACCTAAATTCCACCATCGGAGTGTCAACGGAATAGACAACTACTTCATTTGTCACACATGCGATAGGGTTTGCAAGGATATACTATACCTGAAGTGTCACACGTCCAGACACAAGCATTCTAGTTCGACTTATGTAACGAAGCGGCAGTCACTAAATGATGGCTGTCAGATCTTCATAGATGATAGCCATCTTTACTAACAAATTTGAAACTCAAACAACCTGATTAATAACTAATTAAGGTTAAATCCTACTTAACGGTCATAAATTCCACCATCGTATGTCACCCCGCCGAAAGAACAAAAATACTAAAAATCAAGGAATTAACCGAATTTAATTAAATTTTCAGTGTTGATACATTAATGAATAAAATATATAATGAACCAGTTATTGTATTTAAAAACTTTTACATTTTTTCAGGTCAATTAACTTTGAACCACGTATGTTTGTGAATCTGTGTTATGCCTCAAAGTTAACTGACCTGAAAAAATATGAGTTCTTAAATAAAATAACTAGTGCATTATATTGTTTATACATTAATATATCAATACTGAGGATTTCATTAAATTCGGTTAATTCCTTGATTTTTTGTATTTTTTTCTTTCGGCGGGTAGACATACGATGGTGGAATTTATGTCCGTTAAGTAAGGATTTAACCTAATTAGTTTATTAATCAGTTATTAATTAGTTATTAATCTGCCGCTGTGATCCAAAGGAAAGGTAAGGAACCAATGCAGTTTGGCAACGGAAGTGTCGCAGGAGTTGATGGGAAGCACTGGATTTCAGCATCATACCACCTTAGGGACTCCGACTCCTAATTGGTTTCGGATGGGTTACCGACCAAGGCTAAGGAGTCCCTTCTAACCATTTGGGAATTTATGCTAGTAGTAAGTACCTCAATCCTACTACTATCGGTTTCCTGACAAATGAAATGAGATTAGGAATATGGTATATTTTATATTTGTGTATCAGATAAACGATAGTACTTTCCGGTCAGTTTTATATATATATATATATATATATATATATATATATTATATATTATGGGAGAAAGTGAGGAGGTTAATCCGACAGTATGGTGGGAAAGGTAGACAAACACGGGATGTTTATGGAAACTGGATGTTTATTGTTGACGAAGCAAGAACTATTCCAAGTCCTGAAGATGGTCCTAATGAGAGACCGAACGTTGCATCGTCGACAATAAACAACAGTTTTCCATAACATACGTGTTTGTCTACCTTTTCCATATATATTATATATATATATATATATATAT
>CM042148.1:37733364-37753364 GCA_023376005.1 Doryteuthis pealeii | reverse complement strand
ATTGCAAAACGTTCGATTCACTCTATTATCATTTTAACTGTGACTCACGTTACAAAAATATTGCAAAACGTTCGATTCACCTTATTATTACTTTAAGTGTGCCTCACGTTACCAAAATATTGCAAAATGTTCGATTAATCCTATTTTTTCAATTGTGCCTCACGTTACCAAAATATTGCAAAATATTTGACTCGCCCCAGTATTTAATTGTTAGGCGGACTGGAGCATCGCCACAGATCTGCAATGTCATCTCGCCTTTTCAGCTGAGATAAATTTAAGCTTACTGGCCCCCGGCCAGTCAATTCAAAGACAGCTTACGCCATTGAGTTCACGGTTCCTGTTTATGAAAATATTGACTGGTCGCCAATCGATTTTTTTTTTCAAAAAGGGAAACCCCTAACTAAACGTATGCTGGGAATGTAGGAAGATCTGCGTGAGAAAGGTTACGCTACCATTTGACAACCTATCAATTCCCCCAATAAAGTCAAATGCTGAGGTTTTGTGGCCGAATTCTACCACTGTATTATTGATCAAACTCAACTTGTCATTACCTGACAAATAAAATGAAATATATCAAGAGTCTCCAAGAGAGAAAAATTTATCTTCACAGATCTCTCAGTCCCACATTCTGATGCTTACGTGAGACACTGCGGAGACGTCTGGGTTAGTGGTCATGATGCTTTTGCCCCGAAACCATTCCCGAATTCCGAGATAATAATCCTGCTGCTGGTTTTTTGTTATATTAACAGTGTGAATTTATTTCAGACCCGATCAGCATGGCGACCATACAAAAAGAAAATAGAGCTACAGTTTAGGATTAGCACGAATTCATTTTGGTACAAGATATGTTCAAAAAATATTTACCAATACAGAAATAGACAATGAGATTTTTGTAGCTCGTTAGATAAATCTAAAAAATAAACCACTAGCGGTACTTAGCGTCACCTTAGAGACAAAAACAAAACAATAGTTTAGACAAATAATAAACAGTCTTGATAAGGATCGTTTACACAGAGGGCCGTGTTGGCTCAGTTGGTAGAGCGTTTGGCTAGAAACCACAAGGTTCCTAGTTCGATACCGGCCCTCGCCAACTCAGTGTATGAGTAGCACAGGGATCTGTGTTTTAAAGTAAGGAGCTGATGGTAGGGGTGGCGCGTCTCAGACGCTAAAATAATCTCCTTGGTCTAGCGCTAGTGAAAAGGGGATAGACTCCCTCGTTGATTTGCTGATACCGACTTTAGGTCACCCCGATGACTTTATGACTTACTTACACTAATGATAAACAATAAATAATGGTTCAGAAAAGAAAGAACTTGGTTTATTAATGATAACTCTTTCGGACAACTCATTAATACCTTTCAAGATGATAAAATAAAAAATTGTTAGAAAACTTGAAAAAAAAAAAACAATAAGATCCATTCCATTATATCATTATATATATATATATATATATATATATATATGTTGGGTATTTTGGTAGCAAGTTATTTTTCAGTCATGTGCTATTGAATAACGCGGAGTACTCTTTCTTCATTTTCTGGATCTAACATCAATAAAATCGCATTTAAAGTCGGACACAACATATTAAATATCTTTAATAACTAACATACATAACTTACACCCACTTCTTAAAAAAATAATAGACTCTCCAAATTTAATAAAAAACATAGATAAAAGAACTAGAAAAATGAACTAAAACCTATATACCCCATGATGGGCACCTCACATGGTGTAATGGTTAGCAAGCTAGATTCGCAGACCATTATTAGTGAGTTCGATTCTCATTGGGTGCCCCATACTTCTGGCCTTGTGCCATATCTAAGCTAAGCTTAGTAAATAACTATATACCCCATGATGACGACTGGCGAAACAGTCGAAAGCGCTCGGGATAACAGTATAGGAAATATTCTATATCAATTGGATCTAAACACAACAAAGATCGCCAGACGACTGGAAAAAATACAGATCCAAAAAATGAAGAAAGAGTAATCTGCGGTATTCATTATCACATGCCTGAAAAAAAATTATATATATGGGTGTAAATATGCAAATAAATCCGACAATATTAAGAAATTTCTATTTAAAATTGTTGACGAACGCGGGCGTTCGTAGAGTTAAAAAAAAATCAACAAAAGCTGACAAACGGCTGATTCACGTAATCTAGATGATATGTATGTATGTATGTGTGTGTGTGCAAGCTTGAGTATGTATTATATTAGATTATAATTAATATATATATATATATATATATATATATATATATATATATATATATATTATATATATATTGCCATCCCCCATTATTTTAAACTACGTGGATAAACATGTGTGTGAATGAATTATATTTAGTGTTAATTTGATCTTAATTAAAAAAAAAATATTTTTACAATATGTTTTACAATATTTTCTTTTTGATTGCGTGATGAGTGTATGTGTGTGTGTGTGTGTGTGTGTGTGTGTGTGTGTGTGTGTGTGTGTGAAATTTATTAATAATTATTGCACTATTATTATAATATTATAAAATTTATTTTGTATTCCCTGATGAAGATCTATTGAAACCGATCGAAACACTGCAGCGTAGGCGAAATAAACATTACTCGTTCATGAACTTATGTTTTTTCAATTTTTGTTACAATATTACAAAATATTTACGTATACGGATATATATATATATATATATATATATATATACCAGTACACACTCTACTATATTTATGTGCACACAAGCACCTCAATTAGCAGTACGCCCACAAACACCCACATCTAAGGCGTGTTCGGTGAAGCTCAATTGTTAGAGCATCCGTTTGATAATCATAAAAGGCCATTCCGCCGACACTAATTTTTAATTATCTCACAAAATAAATAAGCTTCACGGCGGTATTCCCTAGAGGCTATTTCAGATGCCGCCTACGCAGATGAACTAGCGCTTCTCGCAAATACTCCTACACAAGCCGATTAACTGCTCTATAGATAAAAGAAGTCGGCAAGAGATATTGGCCTCTATGGGAACTTAGATAAACCTGAGTTTATGTATTTCAAAATGAGTGCAGCTCCACTCTGCCTCTAAACTTAGTAGAATAGTTATCATACCTAGGTATTAATATCTCATCTACAGAAAGCGATTTCAATATACGCAAGGGAAAGGCATATGACACGACTGCTGTTTAAATATTATCTATCATATGGAAATCCGATCTCACTAATAGGATAAAGTATAATTTTTTCCAAGCTGTAGCCGTGTCAGTGCTGCTGTACAGCTGCACCACTTAAACTAACAAAGCCTTTAGAGAAAAGATAGATGGGAAATACACATTGATACTGCGTGCTATCATAAACAAATCTTAGAAGCAGCACTCTAAAAGTAAGCAGATTTACGGCCACTTGCCACCTATCACACAAACCATCCGAGTAAAGCGAATAAGAAATGATGGACACTGCTGATGATTGGCTATCGTTATTATAAATTTTGGTAAGTAATTTCATTTTTGAATTTTAGTTGCTTTTCTCTCTAGGTTTATCATTTTTTAGTTGTTTACTAATTGAGCAACTTATGCTAGATAAGAAAATTTGAACATATATAGATTTTATCACAATCTCCAAAAGAACGTCTCATTGAAGTAAATACAGAAAGTTTTAAAAAATAAAACAAAAGAAATAAAGAAACAAATGTCTTTAATATTTCTTACTGGAACAGCCCACCTCATATCAAAATTGGGGGGTGTTGGATTATTCTGATATATAGTTATTTACTAAGCTGAGCTTAGATGTGGCACAAGGCCAGAAGTATGGGGCACCCAGTGAGAATCGAACTCACTAACAATGGTCTGCTAATCTAGCTTTTTCCCTTAAATAATGTCTGACGAAAACATCAGAAGAGGGAACACCGGAAGAAAGAAACAATGAGATCTCATGGGACTTGTTAATTCAACCACGTGATTATTAATTACTTAGTTCATCATGTATCTTTGCTTAGTAAACCTTTTCCCTATCTTTAATGTCTTCCTATTATATTTCTATTAACTCTCGATTCACAACTCCCATAGTATATTAACTGATCAACACAGATTAGCTGAGAAAATTTCAATGTATATAAATTGTAGCACAGAAATTTATTATTTTAAGAATATTCTTTGATTCTTTTAGACTTCGTTTTATTTCGTTTTATTTGTTCTTGATATATCCTGGTAAGGGATAAATTCTGAAGTTCGTTGTTGGTATATTATCGCAGTAGTAATTGGTACATCCGTCTGGTCTGGTCAATCGAGTAAGTGTGGGTCGTTGGTATTAGTGTTACGTAATCGCCGCCCAGCACCTATATCTGTGGCCTTGTGCCAGACTTAGAAAAAAAACCTTTAGAAAAATGTACTACCGATTCTCTTATATTACTGAGTGGTCTCTGTAGAATCACCGAAAAAGGAGTTAGAAAGATAAAATCTTTTAACGAGAGAAAGGAGACGATAAGTCTATGTTTAACGAAAAAATAGGATTAGTGACTACCAAGGAATCTTTTGATCTTGGGCCGTGAATTCTGTGTGACCAGAAAGCGTTGGAACTTTTCGAACATTCGATTCGGTCCAGGACTAGCTCGAACATTCCAGAGAAAGATCTTTCTGGAAAATGACTTTGAAATAGTATTTAAGAGACCCGTCAATAGAGTGAGAGTGAGTCTGTGATCAGAGGGAGTTAGCGTCAGTCCGGGATCAGAGGCAGCCAGAGCCAGTCAGAGAAGTCGGCCGGAGTTTGGCAAACTGGTGTCGCTGAAGACGAAAACGGAATGGCCTGTGATTGTTAAGAAAGGCTTCTCACCGAGAAGTTTACTAAGGGCTGAAACCCTAAGTTGAATCCAGTTAAAATACACTTCTTATTAAGCACAGATATTATTAGGGACTCTATCTCTCAAAAGTTATAGTGAAGTTTTGAATATAATAAACTTCTGAAAAGTAAACACGGTATTATCATTCTTCTTTTACTACGACGAGAAAATACTAGGGGGATCTTTTTATCAATGAAATTCCCCTGACCTCTGGATACCCGTGAGATAAAGTCAATTGGCCGTAACGAAGGGCACGGGCGTGCGTAAAGCGATACTTCCTTGACCAAGAAGTGGAGAAGGGTTAGCGGACTACAGACGATTACTGCTACGGGTCTGTTTGTAAACAAACGACCGTACGCTAATTCAGTGCAGTAAAAAGAAAGGCGCTACGTTACATTTGGTACTTGGACCAACACAGTGTCGATTATTTATCCATGACACTATCCAATGAGATTATAGTAAGGGGGTACCAAGGTATTTACATATTCATTATATCAGTTCTGTATTTTTTTGTTTTGTTTTTGCGTTTTTGGGGGTTTTGGGTTTTTTTTGTAATTGTTGTTTTCTTTTGTCCAATTCTCATCGTGTTTATCGGAGTTACATTTATTTGCAAACATATTCAAATATTTGCAGTATTCTCGAAGTTGTATTATCTATTGTTTCTTGCGCTATGATTTATGTCGGTGTCAGCTAGATCACACGAAAGAAAGCTAATGGAAAACAAATCATTACACGTCTTGGTGCTAATAATGCACGTAAATAAACAAGTCTCGGTCGGCGCTCGTCTCACACCGTGAATACAAACTGACTTCTCGCACTGCTGCGATCATTTCAAATCGTATGCGTAAAAATTTAATAGCAACGACTTTCGGCAAATAAATCATTAGCGCGGAACATAATTCCTATAATTACGCTTAAAGTGTATTAACTTAAATTCGCTAATGAGACAAAGTAATCAAATGATAATTATGAATTGAACAAACAAACAAACAAAAAACAAAAATAAAGATTACAAATGAATCGACATCTGAATTCGATAGGTTTATTTTGTACTACTCTTGGGCATACACAAACAGATATACAAACGTCTCATTCACACACCCATCTACATACCTATCTACATACCTATCGTGAATACAAACTGACTTGGACGCGCGTGGTGTAATGGTTAAAGTCATGGGAAATGGACTCGTTGCCCGAGTTCAAATGTGCTAATTGCATTTCACTTAGCTAATACCCTTGAGAAAGGTATGAATCCTACTCTCCCTCCAGCTATGGATAAATAGTTGGGTAGACTGGGCTCTTTAACCTTGGTTAGGCAACCGGTATAGGAGAAGGAAAACTCTGAATTCAAACCTGTTGAACTCTGCTTAAAAAAATTGAATTTGTGTCACATCCTACTCGTTCGGAGGGGTTGGTAAATATATATCTACATACCTATCTACATATTGAGGTGCGTAGGCGTGTGTCTACATCTACCTGTGTATAAGTGTATGTATTTACCTAACCCCTCCGATTATTGTCGAGTCACGTTGAAAACACCGGTCCCTGCACGACCACCGAAGTTAAGCAACGAGGGTTACTTTTGCTAAAGAGTTAAAAGTTCTAAAGGGAAAATATATATTTGTTTCGCTCTAAAATGCTTGTTATGAGGACTACCTCCTAACGAATCTAATATTTGTACACGCCTGTCGGAAATAAATGGGATCATTCCAACACCCTTGTACACCCCTGTCTGGTATAATTGGGATCATCCCTACATCCTATTTGTATAGTTGGCGGAATGGCCTATTGTCGGTATCAACCGGAAAGCGAGGGAGTTTATCCCCTTTTCGCTAGCACTAGATCAGAGAGATTAATTTTGCTGGGTGGAGCATTACACCCACCGTCAACTTCCCACTTTACGGCAAAGATCAGTTTACCCAATCTATGCTACTCATACCCAGAGTTGACAGGAACCGGTGTTGAACTTAGAACCTTGCGATTCCAAGGCTGGTGTTCTACCAACTGAGCTATACCAGCCCCTCTTCTATCTAATCAAAGGTCAATAATTAGTTTCATAATCCACGCTTCAAGCCGGAGATTAAAGATTAACTATAAATACTTATTGCTTGGTAAGGAATAAAAATTTGGACAAAAAACAAAAATGTTTAAATAAATGATCCCCACCCTATTTTCCCAAATTGGAGATGGAGCCCCCCCTCCCTAAAAACACTTGAATACTTACTGCCACCCTCTACCAACGTAATAAAGGTGATGAATACTTGACGAATATCAAAATGATTATTGATTGGTTGGTTGGTTGGTTTTATGCCATATCAACCCTAGTTGGGTTATTTAATGCGAAGACGTTTTGTTTTATTTATTCCTAATGGTTATTCAGAATGTTTTTATTCAAACTCAATTTTTTAAACACAATTTTTTAAAATTCACGTTTTTCATTTCAACCCATAGATGGGACCCTAACACTTACTACCAGTCCTGGTCAGAGTAAACCTGGGGGTAATGGTGATGAATAGATACTTCATACTTCCCAGAGCTCCAGAATTGGAACCTCACTATTAGATGCAGTTTAACTTCACACCAAGAACAATATCAAAATGACGCTAGGTTATTGATAGTACATGCTCAATAATAGACGACAGTTTTAATATGTAGATATACCCCACCTTAATTAATTGGTGTCGTATTG
The DNA here is from genome assembly GCA_023376005.1 of Doryteuthis pealeii. Taxonomy (NCBI): domain Eukaryota; kingdom Metazoa; phylum Mollusca; class Cephalopoda; order Myopsida; family Loliginidae; genus Doryteuthis; species Doryteuthis pealeii. The sequence continues at coordinate 37,745,859 of CM042148.1, read as the reverse complement.
CGGCTTTTGACGTAAAATAAAAACAAACACCATAAAACTAGCGTAAATAACTCACGAAAGAATACAATTATCGCTAAAACTTAAAGAACAGTAAGAACACATTTTAGTCATATTTTTTAAGATTAATGAACACAATAAAATTATGTTATTTACTCTGTGATTACCTCTTAAAATGCCCTTAAGTATAACGACAAACATTAAATTAGCGTCAACAACACGCAGGAAAATATCATTCTCGTTAACTCTTTGCCTACCAAATTTCCCCCACGGCTGTACACAATGTTATTAGTAGTTTTTATTTGTATGGTTCTCTGTTGCAAAAGGATCAAGTAGTCGGCTTAGAGTTGGTTCACAGACAAAAAAAAAAATAGCAGGGCTGTTCGTGTAGTTTTCAATGCAAACTAGTGACACATGTGAGAGCCGCTGCACGTAGGATCGTAGTGGTGGGAGAGCAGCTGTGAGCAGTTTAAAGTAGACAAGCAGTTAAGTCATTGAAGAATTTAAAAAATTTTAGTTTTTAGTCTTAATTTGTTGTGGATAACATGATGGACTGCGATATCGAAGTAAGTGAGTTCAATCTCCAGTCGCGCTATTACGTTAATACTCTTGGGAAAGGCATGAGGCTTTATCCCCCAGCTAATGGGTAAATAGTACACTACTGCTTTAGCATTAAATAGACCATGGAAGTTGATTGGTTGGTTGGTTGGTTGTTTACAACAGGTAAATTCTTATGTTATCTTAAGATGAATTCATTTTAAAATCATGATGTCCAATTAAATGCGATACAGAAATGTTTTATATATATAAATATCTATCTATCTATCTATATATATATATATATATATATATATATATATATATATATATATATATACAGAATTTCTGCATCACTTTCCCTGGCGGAGAACTCTACCATCAGTACAAAGAGAAGAGTTTTATTGTTCTTAGGGAAGTCCCCGCGATTAGTGCTGGACAGCAACATTGTAATAAACGAATTCGCACCCCAGACGTGATAGTCCTTTCACTTTTAGACTAATACCATTGGAAAAGGTATGAACCTCCTCATCTCTGTGTCCTGGGTAGGACGTTAAACTGCATCTGATGGCGAAGTACCAACTCTGGAGCTCTGGGGAGTGTGGTGTACCCCTTCGTCGCGATTATTTCCAGTTCCACACTTCCTCAGAGGGGTAGTACCTGTTGGAGTCCATGCATGTGTTAAATAGAAATACTTAGTTTTAAAAATGTGTAAAGAATTGAGTTTTAAAATGATTAAATACCCATCAAATATGAATAGAAAAAAAATCTTCCGCATAAAATAGCCCAACCAGTGTTGACGTGCTATTAAATCTATCCAACCAACCAATAATCCTCATCTCCACAGCTATGATTTAAATAGTACCACTAGTGTGCTTCGGTCATATGGAAATCCAATCTCACAGACAAGTTAAAGAGACAGTTCTTCCAGGCCGTTGTCGTGTCAGTGCTGCTGTATGGCTGCACCACTTGGACCCTAACGAAGCGACTAGAGAATAAACTGATGCGAGCTGCACAAGAATGCTGCGGGCGATCCTTAACAAGACGTGGAAACAGCATCCCACGAGAAAGCAGCTGTACGGCCACCTGCCACATATCACCCAAACCATCCGAGTAAGACGGACAAGACATACAGGACACTGCTGGAGAAGCGAGGACGAACTCATAAGCGACGTCCCCCTGTGGAAGCCAGCACATGGGCACGGCAGTGTGGGCCGACCAGCAAAGACGTACATTGATCAGCTCTGCGCGGATACAGGATGCTGCACAGAGGACCTCCCGAGAATGATGAGCGATAGGGACAGATGGAGAGGGGTTGTCATGGATATCCGTGCCAACAGCGCAACATGATGATGATGACTGTCCTTCTAAAATGATGGATTTGGCATTGAATAACCAACGAAGTTTGATATGCCATTAAATAAAGAAACAAACTTTACAGTCCTTAAAATGAATTAGGTTTCGTGCCTTTTTGCCTTTTACCCGACGCTAGTCAGTTATTTCAGCTAGTATTAATTCTTGATTCCTAAGTCATTGAGACAGTCAAGCATCTTTGAAGAAGTCCTTAGCCAGAACTTTTGAAATAACCACTCGAATAATCATACTTGATTAAAAGTAAAGGTGAACGACAAAATCATTTACCCATGCTTCAAATCTTCATTCATTAACTCAAGCGTTAAGAATATACAAGAATGCAAGAATATACAAGAATGATTAAATAATACCCTCTCTCTCTTTCTCTCTCTCTCCCTCTCTCTCTCCATCTCTCTATCTTTCTCTCTCTCTCTCTCGTTAAGAATATACAAGAATGATTAAATAATACCCCCTCTCTCTCTCTCTCTCTCTCTCTCTCTCTCTCTCTCTCTCTATCTATCTATCTATCTATCTATCTCTCAAGTGTTAAGAATATACAAGAATGATTAAATAATCTCTCTCTCTCTCTCTCTCTCTCTTATCCTCTCTCACTCTCTCTCTCAAGCGTTAAGAAATATACAAGAATGATTAAATAATCTCTCTCTCCCTCTCTCTCTCTCTCTCTCTCTTTCTCTTGGGCTCTCAAAGAATATACAAGAATGATTAAATAATATCTCTCGCTCTCTTCTCCTCTCTCTCTCTCTCTCTCAAGTGTATAAGAATATACAAGAATTATTAAATAATCTCTCTCTCTCTCTTTCTCTCTTCTCTCCTCTCTCTCTCTCTCTCTCTCTCTCTCTCTCTCTCTCTCTCAAGCGTTAAGAATATACAAGAATGATTAAATAATATCTCTCTCTATTCTCCCCTCTCTCTCTCTCTCTCTCTCTCTCTCTCTCTCTCTCTCTCTCTCAAGCGTTAAGAATATACAAGAATGATTAAATAATCTCTCTCTCTCTCTTTCTCTCTCTCTCTCTTCTCTATCTCTCTTTCTCTCTCTTTCTCCTTCTCTCTCTCTCTCTCTCTCTCTCTCTCTCTCTCTCTCCTCCTCTCTCTCTCTCTCTCCTTCTCTCTCTCCCCCCCCTCTCTCTCTCTCTCTCTCTCTCTCTCTCTCTCTTTAGGCAACGTCGACATGTTGTTAGATAGTTTGGTTTGTTTTTAATCATTTAATGCCATGTCAACTCCTTGTGGGTTATTTGATACCGGATTCACATTCTTTTATTAATAGCATATCAATCTTCGTAGGTTATTTAATTCCAAAGAAAATGTTTGTAGAAGAACTGTAGTGGTACTATTTAACCCATAGCTGGGGATAAGGGTTTCATACGTTTCCCAATTGTGTTAGTCCTAAAGTAAACATTCGAGTTAGATTGGATTTTGAACTCGCTTACGATACGATGTCACAATCCAGGACGTTAACCATTACGCAACGAGACTCCTCCGCCAAAAGTTAATTAATTTGTAACAGGTTTATGTAATCATAATTTCATTTTCATTTCTCCATTGTATTATTTCAAAATTTACATTTGTATCTGCGTAAAATCATTTGTTTGCGCTCAATTATATATCAAGTATTCCTATCTAATACAAATAATTTGCATACAGTTATATATGGTATCAAGTATTCCTATCTAATACAAGTAATTTGCATACAGTTATATATGACATAGAATAATAACTCTAGACACGCGGACATGCTGTTATAATTAACCATGATGTAGTCACTTGCACCCCTATTGCTTCTACTGATATGCATGACCTAATACTTCTGCCCCCAACCACTATGTGGTCAGCATAAATGTCTACTTTTCTTTAGGTTAAAATCTTTTGGTTTGGCTTGGTCTCTTTGTTTAATGGTGTTGGGAGACAAAATAGAATTGTCTCCTTTTCTCCATTGAAGCAGGGGCTTTACCATGCCACGTGCACGTTTTGATCACGTGACATAGTGTGCCCTAAAATCACTCTCTTTCTCTGACGCGACTGGGAAGCGAGAGCCTTGTGTCTTTTTGCTTTCTCCGTAGCTACGCGCTTGTATGTCGGTTTTTGTTTCCAGACCTCCTGAAAAATAGTAAGTGGTTTTCGCCATTTTTAAAATTTAATCTTTCCTCGCGATCCCTGGAAAATCTTGTGTCTGTTTTATGGTTTGGGATGGCAACTATGTCCCCACTTTGCATATCAGTTAATTAAGTGTTATATTGTATGAACTGACTTGTCCTTTCCCTACCGAATATTCTTTGTTGGGTTACCTTCTTTTGGATAGCCTAATGCATTATAAGAGTACGGATGTTAGCTACAAATTAACACCCTGCGAATTCTTATGATAGCATATCAACTTGTGTTGGTTTGGTTTTTGATGTTTTTACGGCATATAAAGCTTTTTGGGTCACTTAATACGAAATAAACTTATTTTACTATTCGGTTTATTACGGTACCAGTTGTTGTGTAAATGGTCACCCATTTAAGTATTAAACAGATATAATGTTGCTTTACTTCGGTGATCTAGCGGGAACCAATGCTTTCAACGTGACCTGACCGTAAACCTCTTTATTGGTTATTTAATACTAAAGCAATCATTGTAGAAGAACAGAAGGAGTTTATTTATTTATTTCTTTGTTTAATGACATGTCACCCTTCGTGGGTTACTTAATGCCAAAGCCATCCTTGCAAAAGAAATATAGTGGTTTTTGATCTCTTTATTTAATGACACATAAAGCATCGTGGGTTATTTAATGCCAAACCCATATTTATTTGTGGGGATTTTTTGTCCCGGAAAAGCACTGTCGAGACCCTACGCTTTGTAAGAGAATAGACCGTACTTCGACGCAGTGAGGAGATGGGTGCAGCTTTGAAGAAAGGAGACAAACGACTTTTTATAAAACAAAATGTTTACTTTACATGTAAAAAATATAAAACAAATATCAACAGGGGTATCAACATACATAAAATGAAACAACCAAACGACTTTAAAGAATGTTCATAGAGTTCAGTTCAAAGTTAAGAGTTCAATGCGTTTGGTTGGTAAATAATATTTAAGGAGAATTGAATATGTCAAATGGGTTAAAAGTGAAGGTTTGCAGATAAAATTGCCTGCGGAAACTTAGCTGTTATCCTTGATATTACTGTTCCACGTAACTGGTTTGGGCCCTGAAGAATTGGTTATTAGGTGTGCGTTTGCCGCTCTTGATTCCAACGTGCTGGGGGTTCATGGTCGTCGCCGTCTGGGGCTACTGACGATACGGAGCGGTGAAGCTAGCCAACGCTAGAAGCAAAAAGAGGCCGAATTCTTCAGGGACCCTTCTTTTATAGTGGGCATCATGTGACCCTAAGGGCTACTGCTGGTGACCGGTGAAAGAGGATCACCATTACCTTAATAAATTTCCACATATTTTGAAAAAAAAAATGTTTTATTTAACACATAGCTGGGAATATGAAAGCGTTTCAACCTTTCGAAATTGTATTATTCCGAAAGTGAACGTAATAGCGTAACTGGGGTTCAAACTCGCTTACTACGATTTCACAGTCGAGCACTTTAGCCACGACGGCACGTCTCCCTGGTTTAGATCGTAATGATAAGCATAAACATTAAAACAGAGACAGACAGACAGACAGATGGAAAGATGGTGAAGTAGGAAATAAAGAAAACTTGTTTGCCACACTGCCGGAAAGACGTAAGGCTTTGGCATCGAGAAGAGCAATATTGATTTTACGAGATTTTTTAACCGGCTCTCTGGCCAAACCACCAATCACAGACAATCCATTCAGACACAATCCCATTCCCCAGTCCAGACCTCCTCCTCTTCCTCTTCCTCTTCATTCTTCTTCTTCTTCTTCTTCTTCTTCTTCTTCTTCTTCTTTAGTTCTTCCTTCCTTTCTTTCTTTTTTTCTTCTTCTTCTTTAGTTCTTCCTTTCTTCTGCTTCTTCTTCTTCTTCTTCTTCTTCTTCTTCTTTCTTTCTTTCTTTCTTTCTTTCATTTTTTTTTCTTCTTCTTCTTTAGTTCTTTCTTCTTTCTTCTTCTTCTTTAGTTCTTTCTTTCTTTCTTCTTCTTCTTTAGTTCTTTCTTTTTTTTCTTCTTCTTATTTAGTTCTTTCTTTCTTTCTTTCTTCTTTCCTCTTCTTCTTCTTCTTCTTCTTCTTCTTCTTCTTCTTCTTCTTCCTTTATTTATTTATACTCTAAAACTCTCTTTGCAACGACCAGACCTTTTTATACCGCCAAAGTTGTCGCCCAACTCCCAACTCCCTCCTTTCTGTCCAAACTATTGACCAACTGGCTGCCTCTTTTCAACACAATCAGGCGAGAGAGAAGAGAGAGAGAGAGAGAGAAGATGTGTGTGTGTGAGAGAGGTTTAGTTGGTGGGATCCAGAAGGAGTCCTGCGCGCGCACGCCCGTTGACAAGACTAATCAATTGCACTCTCAGCTCCATTCGCCAGACAAACTATAGGATTAGCGGTAAAGTGGTCTGCGAGAGACACCGCTCATAAATAAAACTTCCTGTTGACGGGTTGGCGAGTTTAAACTATCAGCGCCAATCTTTAGCCTTCCTTCTCTCTTGACGTCACTTCCTCTTTTTAATGATATTTTTCTCAACTTACTTTTTTTTTTAGTCGATTTTTTTTGTTTGTTTGTTTTGACACTTTTTCAGGTAGAATTTTTATCTTTTTTTCCTCGTCCGAGTTGTTAGTTTCAACATAAATCTTCTTTTTTCGTTATTTTCAACTTCCTTTTATTTATTTATTTTAATTTTTAATTCTTTTTTTTTATTTTAGACTGAAAGATTTTTTCCACTGTAATGATATTGCTGTTTTTTTTTCGATTTTTTTTCACTGGTTCCTAACTAATTTGGTCGTGGGGGCAATAATCATATTGCATGTCTTGGGCATGAATAGTCTGGCTGGGCCCATCCCTCTCCGTGTCAACAAATAGTTTGAATTCAGTTTTTCTTTTCATAGACTGATTGCCATACTATGGTTAAAGATACCAGAAATGTTCAGAAATAACTTTACTAATTCTTTTATTTTATTTCCTTCTTTATTCACATTCTATTAAATTACTCAACCGACATTCAGGCCCTGTGTCCAATGGCTTCGGTCTCTGAACCGGTAATTAATATATAAATCATCCCACCCACTCCAGGTAAAAAAAGGCAGGGCTGGTTTTATTGCCTAGATACTGAGCCGAATCAAAAGAAGAATTCTGGAGGGATTAATGCAATTTTTACACTGGTCACTGCATGAGCTTCGGCTGGTTCGTGGCTCCCTACGTTAATCAGACCGTTAGATCAGAAAATATTAATTATATATGAATTATATTAAATGTTATTCTATTTCATTTACGTTCTAACTTAATCAAACGAGCAAGGCCCTATTTCGTCCTTTTTCTTTCGGGGCCGGTATACCTCAGTCGGTAAAGTGTCCAGCTTGGAACCTCAAGGTTTCTGGTTTGATACTGACCCTCGCCAACTCAACGTATGAGTAGCACAAGGATCTGTGCAGTAAAGTGAGGAGCTGATGGTAGGTGTGGCGCTCCGTCTCAGAGGCTAAAAACAATCTCCTTGGTCTAGCGCTAGTAAAAATGGGATAGACTCCCTCGCTGTATTGTTGATACGGACAATAGGCCACCCTAACGACTTTCTTTCTTTCACTCATTATGTATTTCTTTATTATCTTTTTTAATTACTCCCTATTAAATTTTATTGTATTTTATTTAGTACTATGTTCATTCTTACTAATTTATCAAACGTATCAAGTTTTTCTTTCATTCTTTTATTATTTTTCTTCTTTTACACATGCTTTCCTTCTTTTAATCATTCATTCATTCTTTCTTTCTTTCTTTTACTTATTCTTTTTTATCTATTTTACTCATTCGATTCTTTATTTATTTTCACCATTCTTTTCTTTCTTTATCTTATTCCTTCTTTCTTTCTGTCTTTTATTTATTACTAGAAGTGGCTACCCGGCGTAGCCTGGGTAGCGGGGAGGTAAAAAAGTTAATCTCGCAGATCCATTCGTACTGAATCACGAGTTGGATCCTGGAATGATGCCCCATTGAAATCCTTATGTAAAAAAAAATTCATGCCTACTATTTAAAATATCAATTTTTTAATTATCTTCACTAATATAAATAAATACTTTATTATAACTGTATACAAATTATTTGTATTAGATAGGAATACTTGATACCATATACTGTATACAAATTATTTGTAGATAGGAATACTTGATACCATATATAACTGTATGCAAATTATTTGTATTAGATAGGAATCACGTATATTGTGCATTTATATTTACATTTCTGCGTAATGTTGGCGGAGTGGCCTACTGTTGGCGATCCGATTTTCGCTAGCGCTAGACCAGGGAGATTCTTTTGCTGAACGGAGTGCCACAACTACCATCAGCTCCCCAATATACGACACAGATCAGATTACCCAAGCTGTGCTATTCATTCGCTGAGTTGGCGAAGACCTGTATCGAACCTGGAACCTTATTATTACCTAGGCGGGTGCTCTGTCAACTTTCTAATACAAATAAGTTTCACACATCTTTATGGTTTTAAATATTTTTATCTAATCATAATAATTATATAGTTCCAAAGAATTATGTCTGTTTAATGATGATCATTTGTTTGCACATAGTTGTATGGTTTCAAGTAACCAATAATAATAATCATTTGTAAAATGAATTGTAGCTTCAAGTTACCATTCGTAATAATTTCGTAAGATTTTTTTCGTAAGATTTTTTGTACTTTTTGACACACCTTGTATTCTGAAAAAATTAACGTTTCATTCATTGTTCCTTTCTATCTTGGTAAATACAGCTTCAACACTCGGCACTTTCATGACACAATTTGTATTCTGAAAAAAAAAATAACGTTCCATTCATTGTTCCTTTCTATCTTGGTAAATACAGCTTTACACTCGGCACTTTCATGACACAATTTGTATTCTGAAAAAAAAATAACGTTCCATTCATTGTTCATTTCTATCTTGGTAAATACAGCTTTACACTCGGCACTTTCATGACACAATTTGTATTCTGAAAAAAATAACGTTCCATTCATTGTTCATTTCTATCTTGGTAAATACAGCTTCAATCTCGATACTTTTTATAACACACACACACACACACACACACACACACACACACACATATATATATATATATATATATATATATATATATATAATTTCTATCGATACAATTTATTGATTTAACGGCATATCAAGGAGTTTGGGGTTATTTTATCCATAGTTGTTCGAGAATTGCATATATTTATATTTACTTTTTTGTGTAGTTCTTTTTTAAGAGTTTTAGTTTTGTTTTTGTTTTTTTAGGGGAATCTTTATACACAATCTTATCCAATACGAATCATTTTTAAACAGATATATTTCATACATAGATTGGACTCGAACCGGTAGAACCCCTCCGAGTCAGAGTTTACCTGGATTAATGGCAATCAAGGGTACACCACGCCCTCATATTTCCAGATCTGGAGCCGTGCCATCAGATGCAAATTAGTGTCATGCATCTGTTTATGGAGGTCTTACCCCTCTGCATTAGATACAGTCAGCGCATGCTTAGCAATGATGATAAGGTGGGGTACGTTCCGGATTGAAGGGTGAGCCCCTCTATAGCTGTCAACCTACAGAGCAAAAAGCGCTTTCATCGTCCCCTCCTTTCCTATCGGCGGTCACGATCGGGTCCAGAGTTGAATATGGATGTCAATGCATTGGACACACTGTCAGCAGCGTTGGGATATCACAGAGGTGAGGCGAGGTGGGTCCGACGAATTCTCACACAAGGACAGGAAGAGCATCGAAATGCACGTCAGACGAGGACTGCAGAAGGTAACAATTTCCTGGAGTGTACCTTCTCCGATGACAAAAGGTGTTGTCACAACACTGAACTGGGATCAAACAATTATTCGAGTAATGAAGAGAGAATTTACTGGTTCAATTGACAATGCCCTTTTGATCGTAGTCAAAAGTGTATAGCTAGTAAATTTCTAAATATGTAGAAATTTTATCGTTGAAAATGTGCTGTCTGCAGATGTGTTATTTTTGTTCCTTTGGGTTTTTCGTGTTTATGCGTAAAAAAGAAAGAAGAATATATATATATATATATGCAATAAATAGATATGTATATATTTATATTATATTAATATATATATATATATATATATATATATATATATATATATATATATATAAAACATTTTTGGTACAGCTAAATTTGTATGTAATTTTTAAAAGTATCATACTTTATCGTTCAGCAATTTTAGACGAATTAAAAAGTAAAGAGAGCGAAAGAAGGAGAAACTTAAGGGCAGTTTCGACCGGTGCTTTTTCAAAAATAACAACCGGTAGATCGATCTACCGGTTGTTACTTTAAAAAAAGCACCGGTCGAAAGGGCCCTTAAGTTTCTCCTTCTTTCGCTCTCTTTACTTTTTAATTCGTCTAAAATTGCTGATCAATAATGTATGATATCTTTTCAAATTATATTATATATATATATATATATATATATATATATTATATATATATATATATATATATATATATATATATCCGTAGATAGGTTACTAGTTACGTTGGTATTAAGATGATTTTAAATTGGGCCTATATATATATATATATATATATATATATATATATATATATATATATATATATATACAACACCTTCTCCACAAGTATCATGTGACAGAAGATCTTTTTTAAGCGAGTACAGTTGGTTTGAATTCAGAGTTATTCTTTCTCCTAGTTTGATTGCCTAACCAACGCACAAGAAAGACCACAGTCTACCTTATTCAGGATTTGAACTCTAATCGCTTAATCTATTTCCTACGACGATAACTGTTACGCTATGTGTGTTTTCTTAGATGATGAATATATGCTGAGAGAATCCAGTTTCATTTAGTTCTAACCACTTTTGTTTCAGATAACCCTGTCACCTGTGTACGCCTTAGGTCACTCGATTTTCAGCTCCTTGTCTTGGGCTCAGTTGGCTCGCACTTTGGAATTCTCCGAAGTAAGGTCTCTGTGGTTCTGAGAGACATTGCTGTCATCTGGGCTACGTCCAACACATTTGACTCTTGCTTGCTCATTCATTCTCCTCGGGAAAAAGCCAAAAAGCAGATACCCAAAAGGATACAGGCGGTGAAAAATAAGCAATATCATATATATATATATATATGTGAAAATAAAATGGAAATTAATCCGACAGTGTGAATATCATATATACATATGAATGTTTACTCCTTTGAAGATATTTATCCATAAACACCACGGATTTACCTATAAAAGTGGGCTACTTATTTTACAGTTGGATTGTATTACAAATAATTTTGATATTTATATACACTTTTTATATAATTATACACTTTTTTAATATTTCTACATCAGACTTTTTTGAGTCTTTTTTTATAACCATAATGCTTCTGATTATTTTTTAGAATTAAAAATAAAATGAATTTTATTTTTAATATAGATAGCGCTTTTTTTTTTTTTGATTAATTCCAACTTTTGACTAGCAGCGTTCTGTTTTTTGCTAACGGTCATTTTTTCCCGTCTTATTTTTGTTGATGACCGATCCACGTGCGGTCGATGCATGATATTGCGAGGGTCCTCACATCAGTGAGGTAGGGCCGGTGTTGCTTTTTAAACCGTCGAGAGGAAGGCCCCGAAACGGTTTGCACATTCTCTCCTGATGAGCCCATGCATTTGTAAACATCCTTTGTTTTTTTTTCAATATATCATATTCATATATATATATATATATATATATATATATATATATATATAAAATCCGCTCTACTAACGTATTGAGCACTTTATATTTGTTATAACACTGACTTATCCAGTTAATACTTGTACCAACCAACATTTGCGATTAACTCAATATATTTTACTGGTAAGTCATTCCCTTTATCGTATTATATATATATATATAATATATATTATATATATATATATATATATATATATATATATATATATATATATTGAAAAAACAAAGGATGTTTACAAATGCATGGGCTCATCAGGAGAGAATGTGCAAACGGTCATTTCTTCCTGTCTTATTTTTGTTGAAGACCGACCCACGTGCGGTCGATGCAAATATTATGGGTCCTCACATCATCAGTGAGGAGGGCCGGTGTTGCTATATAAACCGTAGAGAGAAAGGCCCCGAAACGGTTTGCACATTCTCTCCTGATGAGCCCATGCATTTGTAAACATCCTTTGTTTTTTCAATATATCATATTTACACTGTCGGATTAAGTTCCAATTTTATTTCATATATATACAAATTAAAGGGCAATTTGAAACGCTTCGATGTTGATCTGAGTGCTTGGGAAGATCTAGCATGGCATAAGACCTGTTTCGCTAAACTAAAGAGCTTTGAAGAAAACTGACTGCAGCATAGAGATCGGCTCCGCCTAACTTTAAAAGAAAAACATTTAACTCCTGCCTTGGATCATTTCGTTTGGCAGTGTGGTTTCATGGCTCGCAGCAGTATTTACTCAACCCATTTGACACGAGTAGGATGTTACAC
>CM042148.1:37700864-37725864 GCA_023376005.1 Doryteuthis pealeii | reverse complement strand
TGGTTTTTCACTGGAGGCTGTGTGACAGCAAGTCTACCCGGGTCTCCAGGGCAATTCTGTGTATTATGGCCATAATAACTGTTGACATGCTATAAAATCCAACCAATCATGAAATACTCGTTGTGATTTTCTTCTTAGATTCTTTTGAACTCGGATACACGAATTACAACAGAAAACATGTAGTTTTATCATAGTTTTAGTGTTAGTATAGCATTTAATTCAAAGACTAACAGCAACAAATAAATGAATTAAAACTTAGTTTAATTCTAACAATTTATTAAAGAACAAATAAAACAACAAGTAACTATATAAAGTCCTTCCTGTGTATAGAGTTAAGTTTGAGAGACTTACTGGTGTGATGGAGAAGATATATGGTATCTTACTGATTTCTTGGGAAGAATTTTAGATCGAAGTCTCGTCGGGAATCTATCTGAGGGTTTGGGTATTTTGCGCCAAAACCCCCAGGCTCATTACGTGATTGGTATATCCAATCACAGAAATACTCTCCCTCACTTAACCCCACTCACGGGAATAAACATTTTACTAACCAAACAATAGTGTTCCGTAGCTGAAAACATGATCTAACAAATGGTGTCATTGTGCTACCTGTATCTACTGTAGTTCCCTTGGAAATAAATAAAAAAAGGTATCACTTCCGGAGTGTTCCGGGTAGGTTAGGAAGAAGTTTTGGAGGTAGTGCAAAATACGATCGCTTTTTTCTTAAAAAAAAAAACATCCGTGTGAGCAGATGTTTTTGTTGACGAAGAAGAAGAAATCATTTCGCTAATCTATCTCAGCTTTTCAAAAAAGTGACAAAAATGATAGTTTCATCGGAATTGGATATTTTCATAAAAATATCCTTGACATAAGTAAGTAGTTTTCAGTCCAGTGTATACACAAGGAAAAGCAATAACTTCGTATTTAAAAAGATTTAAATTTGATTAATGGAGATTTTTATCATGGAACTACATCAGCATCCAAATATTTTTTACGAATATGTCTTTAAAATATCTTGTGTTACCTCCATTGCGTTTATTTTGATCGGGTGTGTAGGAGCAGTTTTGTTTGTTTTTGTTATTTCATATGACATAAACAGACCTCGTGTGTCTATCTTCAAAACTTAAAATATCCAAAACTAACGCAGCATTTAAATAAAACTTGTGCTTCAAATATGTTTGCGCTTTTCTTACTATTTTTTCTTCTTCTTCTTCTTCTTCTTCTTCTTCTTATTATTATTATTATTATTATTATATTATTATTATTATTATTATTATATTCCATATGAGTTGTTGACACCAGTTTTAACAGGTGTTTTTTTTTTTTACAGAAGTCTGAGAGATTGAAAGTGTCCTCGATCCTAGATTCTTCTTCTTCTTCTTCTTCTTTTCTTCTTCTTCTTATTATTATTATTATATTATTATTATTATTATTATTATTATTATTATTATTATCTTACTCCGTGTGAGTTTTTCACACCAGCGTTGGCTGATGCTATTTAATTGGTGTCTGAGTGACAACAAGTCTCCTCAGGTCTCCAAGACTCTTCTGAGTATTCTAGCCGATTTCAGCTATCTCGATTATTATTATTATTATTATTATTATTATTATTATTATTATTATTATTATTAGGACTACTCCGAGTATTCTAAAATAACTTAGCAAAGCTGGTGTTTGGGTCGTATAATTATCAATTCATTCCTTGGGAGTAAATTACACCAGCCTTAGCTGGTGGTTTTTCACTGGAGGCTGAGTGACAGCAAGTCTACCCAGGTCTCCAGGGCACATCTGATTATTCTGACCGATCTTAACAATGCTATTGTTTGAATTTTTTCGATTCTTCCTCTGATTTCCAATTCCCACAGTCTTTTCCAAATCCCAAGGGAACCAGTTGGTACGACCATCATCTTCATGTTCCACAGTTGAAAAATTATTATTATTATTATTATTATTATTATTATTATTATTATTATTATTATTCCTTTCGAGTTTCTCACACCAGAATTAGCTGATGGTATTTCACTGGAGGCTGAGTGACAACAAGTCTCCCCAGGTCTCCTTGACACTTCTGAGTATTCTAGCCGATTGCAGCAGTGCAGTAGTCTGGATGGTCTCAATGCATCCTCTGATTTACAGATCCTCCATTTTTTTTTTCAAGTTTATTGGGACCGTTCCAAGTGCACCAACTAGAAATGGCTTCACTTTCACTCTCATATTCCACAGCTTTTTCAGTTCTCTGGCAAGGTCCAGGTATTTATCCATCTTTTCATTTTCCTTCAGCTTCACCCTGTATTATTATTATTATTATTATTATTATTATTATTATTATTATTATTATTATTATTATCATTATATTACTCCTTGTGAGTTTTTCCCACCAGCGTTAGCTGATGCTATTAATTGGTGTCTGAGTGACAACAAGTCTTCTCAGGTCTCCAAGACTCTTCTGAGTATTCTAGCCGATTTCAGCTATTATTATTATTATTATTATTATTATTATTATTATTATTATTATTGTTGTTGTTGTTGTTGTTGTTGTTGTTGTTGTTTTCCCCTTTTTCCTTATACTTATCCTTTACTCTTTACTCTTGTTCGTTTTCTTTACAGGTAAACATTCCACTCTTTTGAAGCTGGTCTGAATTATATACACACACACAACCCCTCCATATATATATATATATATATATTATATATATATATATATATATATACATATATATATATATATATATATATATATATATATATATATATAAACAAAACTGCATATATGAATCGAACATTTCAAATTTATCCAAGAACAAAATCAACAAACATTCAACATTCATTTTGGGTTTTCACGGGAAATCGCTGCGAAGACATTTGTAATGCACTGTTGACCTATGAATAGCAATAAATTACGAGATTTAAATACAAACATATTTGCATCTATTTACATCTTTGATTTTTTTATACAAATCCTTTGTTCCTTACTCGTGTTTGTTACTATGTATCTATCGTGCAAATGATAAATATACATTCGGATACATAAATAAATGCAAATATAACGTTATAACAAAACCTAAAAGAGTAGAGAGAGAGAGAGAGAGAGAGAGAGAGAGAGAGAGAGAGAGAGAGGGGGGGGAGATGTGTGCGCGTATTGAATATGGTGATGATGGGAACAAGTAGGGGCGTGAGAGAGAAAAAGCGAAAGAGGAAGAAAGATAGAGTACATAAAAAGAGGCTGAGTCTAGAACGAAAACTTAGTGAGGAGGATTGAAAAGGTTGGTTAGATGGTTGTTTTGTTTAATGGCATATCAACCTTTTGGGGCTATTCAATTCCAAATCTTTTTTGTATATATTATTTGTAAGGCAATAGTTTGTAACTAAATATTTTTGGATGGTTTGGACATTTTTTGACTCAGTTCTCTAAAACAATTCTCAGGTTGAGAGTTACCAAATATTTTTGGCAATATTTTCAGTTTTGTAGACTTCTTTTAGTTTTTATGAATTTAACCTTACTAACACTCTAGGATTTTGTGTTTACCTTTTATAAATATTTATATTAATATATTATTTTTAATCCATAAGTTTCTTATTTATAATCCTGATAAAGATACATACGGGCTTATTATTTTTAATCCCAGTGTATTTATTTTTAAATAAATGATAAATAAAATAAATAATAATTCTAATAATAAATAATAATAATAAATAATAAATGATGATGATAATAATAATAATAATAATAATAATAATAATAATAATAATAATAATAATATAATGATAATAATAATAATAAAAAAAAAATAAATGATAATAAATAATAAATAAATAGATAATAAATAAATACTAATAATAAATAAATAAATAATAATAATAATAATAATAATAATAATAATAATAATAATAATAATAATAATAATAATAATAATAATAAACTAACTAAATAAATATTTGTTATAGCTGATAAACAATGTATATCACCGTATCATTTTAACCTTGAACAATTTTATTTTTTTAAAACCTGATGGATATGTATATACCATATTATTTTAACCCTCAAATATTTAATTTCTTTGCAATTGATAGGCCTGTATATTACCACATTTTTTAACCGTTCAAATGTATATCAAAGTCAGATCTTAGCCCTGAAGAGCATTAAGCGAAACTTTTAGTAGGTTCGTCTGACTCATTAGATTTATCTTTATATATATATATATATATATATATATATATATATATATATATATATTGCCTTTACTTGTTTGGCATGTGTGTGTGTGTTTGTTGGATATGAGTGTGTTTTATTTGTGTATGTGTGTGCCTTGCCCATGTGTGTGTGGGTGTTTTATTTGTTTGTGTGTGTGTGTGTGTGTGTGTGTGTGCCTTTCCCATATGTGTTTGTGTGTGTGTATGTGTGTTGGATTTTTTACACCTCGTAAACATATCCACCGCCATATTATTTTCAACCTTGAAGTATTTTATTTTTATTAGCGAATGACATGCATATTAGCATTTTATTTTAACCCTCAAATATATATATATTTTTTACACCTGTTAGAAATATTTGTTACCACACCATTTTTAACCCCAGCGTATCTTATATTTACAACTGAGAGTCGTAGGATATATCCTTTGAATGCATAAACGGTGGTCGTTAGTGATGCACTATCTTCATCGCCGATTATGGATTCTTGTGCATCATATCCTCTTCAATAGCAACCCTGACCTGTATCCGGAATTTTCAGGTGGCCATCATGAAAGCGACGAGTTACTATTCTGGACATTTCACCACGATTAACTCAACAAAAATTCGACCTTTTAAAGCCACAGTCCGTGTGAGCCAAATTAAAAATGCCTATGTTTCGACAAATATATGTATGTACCTATCTAGATATTTCTGTTATTTCTTTCTTAACGTTTTTGATTTTAGAAGTTACTTTATTTCATTTCTATTAGTTGCATCTCGTATTTTTAACGCTATATTTCTACCGTTTATTCATTAAAGTTGTTTATCTTTATTTATCTATTATTTATTTATCTTTTAACAGTTTATTTATTATTTATCTGTTAACAGTTTTAATAATGATAGTACGATTTAATAATAATAATAATAATAATAATAATAATAATAATAATAATAATAATAATAATAAGAGTGATATATGGATGAGGAAAGAAGCAGAAAAATTTTGGAGTGATATATGGATGAGGAAAGAACATAATAAACAGTCGAAATGGATTAATGATATTAAGAATAAACTGATGGAAATTGAAGAAGGACCTGTAGCAAGTGTACATATAATTACGCTTAAATCAATACTCAAGAAAGTAGCAAATTGGAAAAAACCAGGCCATGATGGCATACATGGATTCTGGTTCAAATGTAATGTTTCACCCAGTCTCAATCTGATTTGCCTTCCATGGATTCTGCTTACGGTAAGTTTCCCCCTTTTTATAAATTGAATTGGTCATCTATATTACCTATTTCTCTGAATGTTTGAGATGATGCTTGATGATTAGTATTATCTACGTTATTCGGACTATTGTCCTCATCTTTATTGTAATCTGTACAACGTTTCGGCCGATATGCCCTCCGGCCTTCTTCAAGTACTTCTTGTCAGACTCGGGAACCTTCCCGGACTCGGGAAAAGAATGTTCCCGAGTATACAACTTGAAATATGGCTGTTGATTTGTCATTGTAATATTAAATAATATATTTCTCTGAATTTTTGAGATGTGGCTTGATGATTAGTATTATCTGCGTTATTCGGACTATTGTCCTCATCTTCATTGTTATCTGTATAACGTTTCGGGCGATGTGCCCTCCGGCCTTCTTCAAGTACTTCTTGTCAGACTCGGGAACCTTCTCGGACTCGGGATTTTTATTTTTACACCTAAATTACACATATAGTGCCATAGTATTGTTATCACCCGTGTATTCTATTTTTACACCTGGCAGACATGTACATTAACATTTTATATTCAACCTTCAAGTATTCTATTTTTACTCCTTATAGATATGTATATTACCATATTATTTTAAATCTCAAATATTCGATTTTACTACTGATAAACAAGTATACAATCATATCTATACGCCCCAAGTAATATATTTTTTACACGTGATAACCATGTATTCTAACATATTACCACGTATTTATTTTTTGCAACTCATAAACATGAATTACCATATCAGTCTTAAAACTCAAGTAATTTATTTTTACTCCGTGTAAACATGTATATTAACATATTATTTATACACCACATGTATTTTATTTTTAATGATAACCATGCATTCTACCATTTTATAACCACGTCTTTTACTTCTTACAACTAATAAAAATTAATTATCATATTTTTAACCATCAAGTATTTTATGTTTTTACAAGTATATTAAAATATTATTCATACACATTAAGTATTTTATTTTTTACTTATGAAAACCACAAGTATCCAGATTTTGCATCTAACAGCCACTTATTATACTTTTTACACTTCATAAACACGAATTAGCACATTATATTTAACCCTCAAGTAGTTTTATTCCTGTTAAACATGTATTTTAAAATACTATTCATACACCTCATGTATTTTATTTTTTACTCATGATAATCATGTAATCTACTATATTATTTTTAACCCCTACGTATATTACTTCTTACACCTCATAAACAGGAATTACCATATTATTCTTAAACCGCAAGTACCTTATTCTTTACACCTCATATTTACATATATTTTTAACCCCTACGTATCTTACTTCTTCCAACTCATAAACATGAATTACCATATTATTTTAAAACCGTAAGTACTTTATTTTTACACCTCATATTTGTATATATTTTTAACCCTTACGTATCTTATTGTTTACACCTCATAAACATGAATTACCATATTATTTTTAATCACAAGTACATTATTTTTTTACACCTCATATTTACATATATTTTTAACCCTTGCGTATCTTATTTTTTACACCTCATAAACATGAATTACCATATTATTCTTAAACCGCAAGTACATTATTTTTTACACCTCATATTTACATATATTTTTAACCCCTACGTATCTTACTTCTTCCAACTCATAAACATGAATTACCATATTATTTTTAACCGTAAGTACTTAATTTTTTACACTTCATATTTACATATACTTTCCTTTTTAAAAGATTATTCTTAAGGGTCAACTTATTAAGCAATCAGTAATCTCTCTATTACTCATTTTTTTTTTTACCTACTACAATCTAGAGTTTGAAAGTTGGCAAAAAGCTTGGCAATGTTTTCTACTGAATAGACTTCGTTTAGCTTTAGTGAGTTCGTAAGAACTCGTACCCGCCTATCTAACCCTCAAGTATTTTTTTATTTATTTTTTTACAGCTGATGTTTACATATATTAACAGCTGCTGTGAACATGTCTGTAAGACGCACATCAAAGCAACACCCGTTTAACACCCGCAGCCTCGCAGTTCTCTTCGACTTTTTTTTTCATTCACGTATTTATTTATCTATTTATTTATCTATTCACTTCTGAGTTTGCAGGTAGAGGATTTGAAGTCATGAGGCAAATAATGTTCTTTAATAACGTATATAAGTAGATACATCGACACTTGTGGTGTTTGATAATCTACGTCTCCAGTGCAATATATTTTGACTATTAAAACTAAAATTTAAAATTCTCGTTTAAGGTTTGGTTTTTTTTTTTCAGACAAAGAAATCTTAGTAGACGTGGTAAATATCTATCACTATATATATATATATATATATATATATATATATATATATATATATATATATATACGAGGGTGAGTTAAAAAGTAATGACATTTTCTTTATTTCATGTGAAGTTTTTTTTATTAAACTAAGGCCTACATTCAGACCCTAACGATATAGATACACCACACACACACACACACACCACACACATATATATATATATATTATATAAATGTAAAATGAAAATGGAAGTGAATCGACGGTATGTTGAAAAAAAGTAATAAAGAAAGGAAGTATAGAATGGATAAAATAGGATATTTTAATCAATTTTACTTAAACGTGTTTCGGTCAGAAGTTTATCCATGTGTAATGTACACATGGATATACTCCTGACCCAAACACATGTAAGTAAAATTGATTAAACTATCCTATTTTATCCATTCTATACTTTCTTCCTTTATTTCTTTTTTCAATATATATATATATATATATATGTAAAACTTTTAACTTTTTCTTTTGCTATTTCCGAAAATGTTCCTTTTTTGCAAAATCATCATTTTCCCCTAAATCTAAGGGAACATTGACAACAATAATCGAGGAAAATAAATCACTTCCTATGTGTGTATAAGCTATTAGATTCTATAATAAATTGTGTTTATAATAAAAAATGTTATGTTTTTCACTATCTTTTCTACAAAACCATATATATATATATTATATATATATATTAATATAATATATATATAATATATATATATATACACTACTTTCACTCCTAAGTGGAGAAATATGAATATTCGGCTAACCCAAGTACGCACATGTGTAAATGTATTGACATTTCGTGCATTTCTTAACGGGTTTGTTGTCTTGATGATAAGTGGCTGACATGCTGCTTCGAAACAAATGGTAACAATCACACCTTAAATGTATTGTACACCTTAATGAATAGATAAATAAATAGATACAGGTCTTACGCCCGTAATCAAGCACTTTATTTTCAATTCTCCAATGCTAGAAAAAGCTACCAATACGCACACACACACACACACACACACACACACATATATATATATATATATATATATATATACATATATATATATATATAATTCAGTATTGATAATTTAGGTCGCTTACTCATCTTATTTGCCAATTAACGAGAAAAGGCGAGGTCTTCCGTGACTTTCCCACTTGACAGCTAGAGCACATACGACTGCGCACATATTCTTGTGTACAATTGACCGTTTGGAATTGAAGACAGAGACATTCTTTGTAGTTTTCACTGTGATGGCCTGAAGCAAGGACATTTATTATACAACACGAACGCGCTGATAAATACTGGATGAAGCCATGTCATTATAAAATGTCTCTAATGACAACTTTCAGGTGTTTTTTTTTATTATCTAGTGACAGGAAATGTGAAGCCGAGATTAGGCGTTATGTTCGAACCGGATTTTATGATGGTGAAAAAAGGCAATAAGATAGAATCGTGTAAGAGAAGTAAAAATTTAAAAAAGGACACAAGACAATGAGATAGAATGTGTAAAGAAAGAAAGAACACAAGACTCTATCAATTTGGTGCTAAAATAATAATGGTTTTTATCTCCCCCCCCAAAAAAAAAAAAAATTGCTTCTCTTTTTCTTTCTTTTTTTGCCTTTCCTATTCATCTCTAAGAAAATACACCTTTTATAGAAGTAAATAGTCGTCGCGATGGCCTAAAGTCGGTATCAACCAATCAGCGATGGAGTCTATCCCCTTTTCACTAGCGCTAGACCAAGGAGATTGTTTTTGCGTCTGAAGTGGAGCGCCACACCCACCTACCATCAGCT
This sequence comes from Doryteuthis pealeii, assembly GCA_023376005.1. Classification (NCBI taxonomy): domain Eukaryota; kingdom Metazoa; phylum Mollusca; class Cephalopoda; order Myopsida; family Loliginidae; genus Doryteuthis; species Doryteuthis pealeii. The sequence goes on along the minus strand of CM042148.1, from coordinate 37,716,337 downwards.
CCTTACTTTACCGCACAGATCCCTGTGCTACTCATACGCTAAGTTGGCGAGGGCCGGTATCAAACTAGGAACCTCGTAGTTTCTAGTCGAATGCTCTACCGACTGAGCATCCCAAAATGTGTAAAAAGTATATAGGCTTTCTACCATATCATGAAAATAGTCAACAGGCGGTCCAATTTAGGGTCGCATCCGTGAGGAATAGAACGAGTCCGATTCGAGCACCGAGTAAAAACGGTAACGATAAACGAGGGTGTCGTTCGTCGCACGTCTTTTCTCGGCGCCCGTCGGTTTCGTTCGTTCGAGCGATCCAGCGAGCAAACGAAGTAACGATGATCGGGGAACGTGTAATCGGCGGGAAGTGCGGATAGTTCTACGACTCTCTTCATCTTTCTCGTCTCTAAAATGCACCTCTTTATGCAACCCCTCAAAATGTGTAAAAACTCTAACGACTTTCCACCTTATAATCTTAATCTATATATTAAAATGCATGTTCCTAACTCTTCCACCCGTTATCATCCTGCAACACACTCTGGATAAAATTGAGCTCGTCCAAATTGTTCAAGATGTAATGCAAAAATGTAAATCCAGATTATCTGGTGTCGCCTAATCGAAGATTTCATATTTTCCCCATTTCATTTCAGCTAATTTTAAAAATGAAATATTCCAAATAGTCTTGCGTCGCTTAAAATCCCCAACGTATAAGTAAAATGAACTGAAAAAAAATTACACGTTTGTTTTATTTGTAATACTGAAATTGTGAATTACGGAATACATTTTATTGATCTTATGATTTAGCGTGCCAGCGCCAGGCGAATTTCCGGCCCAACTTAAATATGTTTCGAGTCATGTTTTTGTCACTTTTTTGTCAGCAAATTAATGTAGTTATTTTAAACGCCCTTTTCCCCCGATTTTTTTATTAGATGACCCGAAAAGTATTTATATGCCGTAAAAAGGAAACGCGTGATGTAATGGTTCAAGTCATGGGAAATGAACTCGTCGCACCGAGTTCAAATCCTGGATGTGGTAATTGCATTTCACTTTGCGCTAATACCCTTCGGAAAGGTATGAATCCTAATCTCCCTCCAGCTATGGATAAATAGTAGGGCAGACTGGGCTCTTTAACCTTGATTAGGCAACCGGTCTAGGAGAAGGAAAACACTGAATTCAAACCCGTTGAACTCCGCTTAAGAAATTGACCGAGAGGAACGTAAACGATAAGTAAACGATTCTCATCTTCAAAGCTGTCGGATTATTCAACCAATGATGATGAAATGGTTGATTTGACTCGGTTTGGTTTATTTGTTTAACGACATATCAACTCCTAATGGGTTAGTACTATCTGCATTATTCGGACTATTGCCCTCATCTTCATTGTTATCTGTACAACGTTTCGGTCGATACGCCCTCCGGCCTTCTTCAGGTATTTTTTGTCGGACTCGGGAACCTTCTTTTCGCACTCGGGAACTTTCTTGTCGTAATCGGGAACCTTCTTGTCGTAATCGGGAGCCATCACGGAACTTTGAAATTAACCCTTTATTCAGTCCACGGGGGTATCCTGTTCTCATTCCGCTAACCATAGCTGGGGCACAGGCGTTAAGCTTGTGTTAATTATTATTCTATGTTACAAGAAATATCTAAAGAAGGCCGGAGGGCATATCGGCTGAAACGTTGTACAGATAACAATGAAGATGAGGACAATAGTCCGAATAACGCAGATAATTCTAATGAGTTATTTATTTTTTAAATCTGATTCATTTGGAAATGTAATCATAACTATATTTTCTATGTTCAATTTTTTTAAATTGTACTGTAAAAAAAGTCGAAGGAAATTACGAGAAGGGAGAAAAATGAATTAAAAAAAAGAAAGAAAGAAAGAAAGAAAGAAAGAAGAAGGAGGAAGAGGAAATTTGAAAAGGATAGAAAGGAACAAAAGATGAAGGAAATGAAAAGAGAAAGTAAAACTGTAAAACAGAAAGAAAGAAAGAAAGAGAAAGAAAGAAGAAGAAAGTAAGAAATAGATGAAAGAAAGAAGAAAGAAAACCGAGAAAGTCAACAGACAAAGAAAAGAAGAAAGAAAAATCGTAAGAAATGAAACGAAGAAGGAAAATTGTCAAAAAAAAAAAAAAAAAAAAGAAAAACGAATCTAAGAAAGAAATACATAAAAAGAGGAATGAAAGAAAATGAGAAAGAAAGAAAGAAAGAAAAATGCATGAAAGGAAGAAAAAATAAAAGAAAGGAAAAAATAAAGCCGAGACAAATGTGAAAACGGAAGGAAACATTTTAAAATAAATTTTAAAAGGAAGCACAAAGTAGAGCGGTAAAGAAACCCCGTAATGTTAAGAGACAATAAAAAGCTAAGTAGGAAAAAGTCAGCGTTAAAAGGATTCAAAGGAATTAATCTAAGGAGAAACGAGAAGAAAAGAAATCAGAGATTAAAGACGAAATACAAATCCAGAAACAGCCAAAAGAAAGGAAGAATGAAATGAAAAAAAAATACAATAAACAAATACATTTAAAAAACATATATATATATATATATTATATATATATATATATATATATATATATATATATGCGCGATAAAACCATGTATATACGCCATTTTAAGTATATATATATATATATATATATATATATAATATATATATATACCATAAAATCATGTATATACACCATTTTATATATACGGCATTTTATATATATATATATATATATATATATATATATATATATATATATATGCCAGAGAAACTCAAATAAACCCTATAGTTTTGGGCGAATCAAGACTTTTAAAAAAAAGTTTTATTGAGTGTATGTTGTTCTTTCCTGTTTTTTTTAATTTCTTCTTTCAAAATGTGAAGCAAAAGCAAAGGAAATATATATATATATATATATATTATATATATATATATATATATAATATATATGAGAGAGAGAGTGTGTGTGTGTGTTGTGTGTGTGTGTGAGAAGAGAGAGAGAGAGAGAGGAGAGAGAGGAGTGTGTGTGAGAGAGAGAATGTTTGTATGTGTGTGTGAGAGAGAGAAGGAGAGAAAGAGTGTGTGAGAGAGAGAGAGTGAATGCGTGCGTGTGTGTGTGTGTGTGTGTGTGGCAAAAAAGAGAGAGCGTGTGTGTGTGTGTGTGTGTGTGAGAGAGAGAGAGAGAGAGAGAGGAGAGAGAGAGAGAGAGGGGGTGGGTTGAGAATTCATTGAATAATATTTGAAACACTTTAAAAAAAGAAACCTTTTAAATCATTTGCGAAAGAGAGCAAAAGTAGGCAATTCGAGCGAAATATATATATATATATATATATATATATATATATGTGTGTTGTGTGTGTGTTGTGTGTGTGTGTTGTAAAGAGTTTTATCTAAAAACTACCTATTTGAAATTATCATCTTGATTCTAAAGATTCTATTGTCGTGTAATAATGCGTCAAACATATAATACAGGGTTTTTCAGAAAAAACAGAGTTCATTTCTTAATCTAATAACGTGCCCAATTCCCGTTCAGATGATCTCTAAAGGCCCGTGTAGAAACAATTCAAAATTCTGTTTAATTTTTTTCTCATGAATAGAAATGCCATTCAATGCAAAAGAAAAGGCGTTTAAACATTAAACACAAAATTTTGAGATGTTTCCATACATTCTGTTGATGTAGTGGTATAGTGGCTTACTTACTATACTAGGATATCCTAGTATGCGTGTTCGAACTCTAGTCACGCTATTACATTCACTTTCAGATTAAGAAGAATAGTGCCACTACTATTCTTCTACGAGGATGACATTGGTATTAAATAATCCTCGACGGTTGATATCCCATTACAAACTAAACCAAAACTTATATAACCCATACCTGAGAGGAGAAGAAATATGCTCATTACTTCCCTAAGGGCAATAATAATAATCTAGGCACGACTGGGTTGGTAAGATGATCCACTGGAAATTATGCAAAAAATTAAACTTTGACCATACAGCCAAATGGTATATGCATAAGCCAGAATCTGTTCTTAAGAATGAAACGCATAAAATTCTCTGGGACTTTGAGATAAAGACGAATCACCCTATCCCAGCCAGGAGACCAGACCTAGTATTGATTAACAAAAAAAAAAAAAATAGAACGTGTCAACTGGTGTACTTTGCGGTCCCAGCAGATCACAGGGTAAAGCTGAAGGTAAATGAAAAGATGGATAAATACCTGGACCTTGCCAGAGAATTGAAAAAGCTGTGGAACATGAGAGTGAAAGTGATACTAATTGTAGTTGGCTAAAATAGTTGGTACACTTGGAATGGTCCCAATAAACTTGGAAAAAAAGACTGGAGGATCTATAAATCAGAGGAAGATTTGAGACAATCCAGTCTACAGTACTGCTGCAATCGGCTAGAAAATTCAGAAGAGTCCTGGAGACCTGAGGAGACTTGTTGTCACTCAGACTCCAGTGAAATACCATCAGCTGAGGCTGAAGTTAACTAAAGGAGTGAATAATAATAATAATAATAATAATAATAATAATAATGAGGCGAGTTCTTCACATCAGCGTTAGTTGTCGGTCTTTCATCGGAATTCATCTGAGTGACAACAAGTCTTCTCGGGTCTACATGACTCTTCCAAGTGTTCTAGTCGATCTTAACAATCTGGACAATCTCGATTCTTCCTCTGATTTCCAACTCCTCCAGTCTGATTTCGAAATCTTTCGGGACCGTTACAAGGGCATTAACTACAATTGGTATCACCGTCAGCTTCATGTTTTGCAGTTTGTTTTTATTTATCTGGTCTATCTTTGTCAATCTTATCGCTTTCTTTCATTTTTCAGTCTGTGTTCTTCCAGAAGGACAAATTCCTCTAAATGGCATGTTTTTTTCTTGTTTATTAGCGCTAGTTCTGATCATGTGGTCGGGATAAGGGGCCCGTTTGTATCTCGAAATCCTAAAAGATTTTTTAGTCTCCTTCTCTAGGACGGGTTCTGGTTTGGGAATATACCATTTTGTAGTATGGTCAAAATTTGACCTCTTGCACAATTCCTAGTGGATAACCATTCCTACCCAGTCGTGCCTAGTCTTGTACTTCCTTTGCAATAGTTTGCTGCATTCACTTATTATGTGATTAACAGCATTCTTCTTCTTCTTCTTCTTCTTCTTCTTCTTCTAATAATAATAATAATAATAATAATAATAATAATAATCATAGAAATAGCCCTTCCGCTGTACATACCGTGTTGCAAACGCATTTTTAATTCTTCGAATATTTGCTTCTATCGGCTTCTGTGTTCTTTGTATTGGTCGAGTATCTGCTTTCTTCTTCGGCTGGGGGTTATCTGTTTCTTTGTTTGCTCCACCTCTGCTCCTTCTTCACTGATTTTTCTTTTCATTGAAAGAAACACTAAGGCATATTTTTGTGCACACATTTATATAACCCGATACAAATTTAACTACGCGTGTGGGAAGAAAAGCAACAACGGCGAAATATACGTCTGCTGAAAAGGGCTGTTTGGTTTGAATCCCAGAGTCCCCTAATCCCGTGACTATCTAAACCAACGAGAGGCCCGTTTCAGAGGAACTTCGAGTTCAAGGCTGTCGCCAATAAAACTCTGTTGATCTAGCATCCATTCTTACTATCCCCATTGATTTATAGTTATTTTTACACAACTGCTTTGTTGATAGAGGAAAAAGCTTGTTTCATTCACTGCACATCTTTGACTTTTGACGGCTGTAGTGAATGGTGCGACAACAGGAAATTACTCTCCTGCTATCTGGGAATAGCTGCTGGGGGACATACATAGATCGGTGTAGTAACATCAAAAAAATATTTCTAAATAAGTTTGTCTTCAAAATATTCATATATATTTTTTCCAACCCCTCTGCACGAGCAGGATGCAACACAAGGTCAATTTTTAAGCGGAGTTTAACAGGTTTGAATTCAGAGTTTTCCTTCCCATAGACTGGTTACCTAGTCATGGTTAAAGAGCCCAGTCTACCCTGCTATTTACCCATAGCTGGAGGAAGAATTGGATTCATACCTCTCCCAAGGGTATTAGCGCCGTGTGAAAAGCCAACAGCTTCGTCCAGGAATTGAACTCGGGTAGACGAGTCCATTTCCCACGACTCTAACCATTATACCGCGCGCCTCAAAATATTCATATAAGTATATAGCATTTTGTTTCCTAATTTACCTGTAAAAACCAAACATTAATTTACTTAGAACATTAAAGAATATTAACAGGACCTGTGGATATACCACAGTATGATAATTCAATTATTACAACATTTGATAGGTTTACTGAAGAGCTATTGCTACATAGTTCAATATGTAAAAAAATATAATAATCTTGATTTAATACTCTCTCTCTCTCTCTCTCTCTCTCTCTCTCTCTCTCTCTCTCTCTCTCTCTCTCTCTCTCTCTCTCTTTCTTTTGTTTTGATGAGCTGATAACACGATTATTCCACAGATTATATGGATAACACTGTTCAGGTTTTAAATTAACACTTTTCATCTCCTCGACTTAAACCAAGTTCAGCATCAGTGAACCTGTTTAATGCTTAATTGGGTTACCACTTAAGCAACTGTTGCTACTGTGTTCAACCTGAGTCTTTTGTTTATCAAAATGAATTCATTCAGTATTAAATGAACGAAATACTTAACACGCAGTGAAAAAAAAAAAACACGAAAGAATTTGCCCAACCCGTTCGTTCACGGTCAGGATGTGAAACAAGGTCACAAGTTTGGGTATATAGCCCAGGATCCAATTACTATTCAGTAGTAATGGATCTGTGAGACTAGCTTGCTAACCATTACATAGCGTTAGGAAGCACCTATTTCCGATAGATTATAACAAGAAGGTGAGTAAACTCAGTTTCCCCAACTGCCAAAGTCTTCTGTATGCAACAATTTTCCAGTAGTACTACACACGCCTCTTTTCCCGACAGCGAGATCCGAATACGGTTTTCTCTCCCCCCCCCGGTCTGGGAGGGTAGGCCATAAATAATCAGTAACTGTTTACATCCGGGCTACTCACACTCTGCACTGCCCGTGCGGAATTTCTATATTCAACAGTATTTCAACTACGCGTCACTCCTAACGACGAGGAGGTGGCGTGTTCAATTTCTGTGATCACTCGCCACACTCCTCACCCGCGCACAGGCCAAGCATATCTGGACGCGCTTTGTTCGTGGGGGTAGGAATCTGCAGAAATGAGCCTGTACAATATTTAATTGGGTGATCACTTAAGCAAAGTAGTTACTGTAGGCAACCTGAGAGTTTTGTTTATCAAAATTACTTGATTCGATATTAGATGACCCGAAATCCCTAGCACCTATATGATTTTCCCAACCCTATTGTCCTTATGGCAATCCCCAACCTTTTTTATCATATGGATGCTAGAAGGCGGTGGCTGCGGGTCTACATGTCCTGGGAATGATGTTAAACTCTATCTGATGGTGAGGTTCCAGTTTTAGAGGTTTGGGGAATGTGGAGCACCCCTTCATCACCATTGCTCCCTGGTCCACTCTGACCCGGAGTGGTAGTACCTGTCAGGGTCCCATCTATGGGTTAAATAGAAAAATGTATTTATAAAAAAATTGTATTATCCATTAAGAATCGATTTATTTCAAAACTTTATCGGCATTAAATAACCCACTGAGATTGATAGGCCGTAAAACAAAACCAAACCAAACCAAATTAGATGACCCGAAAAGTATTTATACGCCGTAAAAAGTAATAACCCATCCAGGGACTGCATTAACAAGGCTAAATCTACATAAATGAGAGAAACCTCCCCTTGTATGTTTCACTTTGAGGAAGCCATATGTTTTGGTTGGCCATTTTCACTTCACCGTAAATCTACACTGCAAATACGAATTTGTTCAATCAATATGACTACATGTTTTAACACAAAAATTTCATAAAATGTGTTCTTAATAACAATTAAGTACATTTCAAATAATGCGCAAGCACAATTAAGAACACATTTTATGATATTTCCATGTTAAAACATGCAATTGTATTGAATCGAACAAATTCGTATTTTCAGTGTAGATATATGGTGAAATGAAAATGGCTGACCAAAACAAATGGCTTCCTCAAAGTGAAAAATACAAGGGGAGTAATGTTCAGATTACCAAAAAAAGGTCTATGAAATACCCAATTTTCAATACAATGAAAATTTTATTATCATAAAGAAAGAAAGGGAACAAAAAGGACATGCTACATATAAAATATAAGAAAGAGAGTCAGGGAAAGATAGAGAGAGGGAGTGAGCACACAGAAGTGACTGCGCTAATCTGGAAGGAGAAAAAAAACAGTGAGAGAGAGAGAGAGAGAGAGAGAGAGAGAGAGGGGGGGGTTAAATCAAGATTATCAAACTTTTTAGATATTGAACTATTTCGCAATAGCTCTTAAGTAAACATATCAAATCTTCCCTACTATTTATTTACAGATAGGGGAAGAAGTAAAGTATTCATGTCATTAAAAGGGTTATTAGTGAAAGGGAAAAGCAAAAAGCCTCGTCCAGGATTTGAACTCGGCCCGTCGAATCCGTTCCTGAAGTCAAACCGACGTTCTCTTTTGTAGCCAGAAATAAGTGAACCAATTTGATTAGCTGCGCATGCGCACTGATGTGAATGCCTATGGCAGATTAAACGAAACCATGCGTGATATGTTAGAACATGCAGGTATTCTCTCTCTCTCTCTCTCTCTCTCTCTCTCTCTCTCTCTCTCTCTCTCTCTCTCTCTCTCTCTCTCTCTCTCTGTGTTTTTTTTAATTGACTGGATTTTCAACCTGATTTCTAGTTCAATCCAATAAGATTACAGATTCTAACAGTAAATATAATTCTGAATTGCGTAGAAAGAAATATCGTAGGTGTTCTAAGTTTAATTCTTGAGAATGTACCCACTTTGAAAAGAAAATTGAATTTAAAGACGTACAACAATATATTAAAAAAAGTTATGAAAATTTGGTGTGCATCTGTGGAAGCCATATAGGCAAAATATGTCATAGGAATAAATTGTTAAATCAATTTTTAGAAATGTGGAGTATCCAGGGAAAAGACTTTTACGGAAATGGTGTGCTGACAAGTACTTAAAAGCAAAGCAATAGCGGGTTAGCTCAGTCGGTAGAGCGTTCGGCTAGAAACCACAAGGTTCCTAGTTCGATACCTGTCCTCGCCAACTAAGCGTATGAGTAGCAAAGGGATCTGTGCGGTAAAGTAAGGAGCTGACGGTAAGTGTGGCGCTCCACCTCAGATGCTAAAATAATCTCCTTGGTCTAGCGCAAATGAAAAGGGGATAGACTTCCTCGCTGATTGGCAGATACCGACTTTAGGCCACCCCGACGACTTTACTTACTTTACTTAAAACTAATACTACTAGTAGTAATTGTAGTAGTAGTAGTAGTAGTAGTAGTATAGTATTAGAAGAAGAAGAAGAAGAAGAAGAAGAAGAAGAAGAAGTGCTCTCAAAGTAGTTTGACTGACGAGACTTCCTTCAGAGGTTCCCTTTTTCTCGAGGGGTTGCCATATGGAGGTTAAAGAACCCAGTTTACCAGTCTACCCATAGCTAAAGGGAGAATACTTTGGGGTACCAATACTCTTATTCATGTTTCCCCAAATATTTACAACTTTCTCTTGCAAGTAATCTTTAATTAAACAACATATATCAACACCAGTTCGCGCAAACAGCACGGATACCCACTCACTCTCTCTCTCTCTCTCTCTCTCTCTCTCTCTCTCTCTCTCTCTCTCTCTCTCTCTCTCTCCGTAAACAGCCCCTATCAGTCGTCGCCCCTGGCAAGTCGTCCGCACAGCATCCAGAATCCGCATAAAGCTGATTTATGTTTTTTTTTTTTTTTTTTTTTTGCTGCGCCGAGCATGTAGGTGTTCACGGAGAATGTCACTGTGTGTTCGTCCTTGCTTTTCCAACAGTAACCAGTAGGTCTTGTTCGTCTTACAAACAATTCAAGTAAGACAAAAAGACATGCTGGACACTGTTGTAGAAACAAGGACGAACTCATTAGTGACGTTCTCCTCTGGACACTTACACGTGGACACACCAGTGTAGGCCGACCAGCAAAAGTTTTACATCAATCAACTCTGTGCAAATTCTGGATGTCAGGGGCGATGACAGATAGCGACTGTCGGCGAGACAAACATGGAGGTCCGTGTAATCAGCCTAACATGATGATGATGATGATAATGATGATAATTAAACGGCATTAAAAATCTATATAATAATACTGGTGTTCCTAGAAAATACAACCGTTATCAACTTGCAACACCCTATCGTTAAAAATAAGATTGTCCAAATAAGTGTCGTCTCCGCAGCTAAATAATGGATTATTCCGTTTTTTCATGAAGAAAGAAATGGAAGAAAAAGGATATACTACACAAAAACAAAAAAAAATATGAGAAAGAAAGAAAAAGAGAGTGGGAAAAATCGAGATAGGGAGTGAGCGCATGGCAGCGATAACGCTAATCTATTTCAATCGAACATGATTAAAATATTAAAAGAAAGAAAAAAAGAGTGAGAGAAAGAGTTAAAATTAAGGGTATTTGCCTGCTCATCCCACTTATGAGGGCTGGACACAAGGTCTCGTTTTTACGGGGCGCTTAAAAATTGCGTCGATCTGTGGGATGGCCCCCCTTGGATCGACGCTATTAATTGTACTTTACTGGTCCAGAGGCCGAAGCACACTGGACCCCCAGCCGAGGCCGGGTATAGAAGGTAAGGGTCAAAGCATAGAATCTGGAACAGATACTACAATCCGATCCTCCCTTATACTTTTTACGTTTGTAATATTTTCTCAATAGCCCCTAAGTAAACATATCAAACGTTGAATTAATTAAATCTGGAACAGATACTACAATCCGATCCTCCCTTATACTTTTTACGTTTGTAATATTTTCTCAATAGCCCCTAAGTAAACATATCAAACGTTGTAATAATTAAATTACCATACTGTGATATATCCACCGGTCCCGCTAGTGAAGTATTGTTACTGTTGGAAGAGTTCTGTATTTCTTGGCTTGTCTTAAGTGAGCGCATTTCGATCGAATGCCGCGCACTGTCCCTGGAGAAATAAGAAGCGATTATGTACACGGTGACATGTTAGGTAGTTACGCACAAAGTATAGACCTGCGTGAGACTAACACGTACAAATGGCTAAGATGGAAGGGTAAACATTGTTCAGGGAAATAACTGGCCGAGCTGAGAAAACAACCAATTCTACATAGCATGATAATAATTTCAACTGTACTTTGATTGAAAGCGACAGGCCGTTTCAATATTCCATTGGCAAAAAAGTAGGAGGGTCATTCCATAAATAAGGGGAATTTTACCTTAAGGGTTAGACGACGGAATTACTGTTTACAGTTGCACCTTTTCGAAGAAATCAAAACTGCCAGGTCCTTTCATGTCCCAGAACGCTGTCAGAATTATTTATTTACTAACCACTACGCATGGATCTGTGGGAGTTATTTTCGTATTTGCCTGGGGAGTTGTCTGCCCGTTTAGTTTCGCTGGTTCTCGCTAGGGGGCCTGGTCTATTTAAGTGGCTAATTTAAACTTCTTCTCTCTCTTTTTCCTGCTGCTCGACCTACGAGACACTATGGGTTAGACTTAGGTCTACTCCCTTCTCGTTGGGGCTTCGGTCCTTAACACTGGCCACTCACTGCTAGTAAGTCTCTTATACGATATATGACTATCCTTTAGTCATGTATCCGTAACTACGTCTTTATGTACATTTAGGTATCTCTTTGATACCTAAATATCTTGTATTTTACCATTCATGAATGTGTCATTATCTCTACTCTTGTATATGTATTATGTACCCTGTTTATCCATGTGCTGTACCATATTAAATGTTTTGTCCTTCAACCTTTGTCGGAGTTTGTTTGCGTTCCAACGAGTTATGACTTTGTCATAACCTTTGAATCTTACAGATCTTTTTTTCTTTCTATACTGGGGATTCACGGTGTTTCCACTCAATGACCTTTCGACTGGCAAACCTATGTTGAAGAAGACCACCCCCACTCCAAAAAATTAGTTCTGGGTATTGTTGCATAATCTATATGGTTGCATAGACTATTGGCAACACCCTGTAGTTCTGCAGGGATGGTATCTTTCATATCACGGGCGGTGGTTTTCAGTGGAATGATACAGACCGTTGGAGACCTTTTAACCGAGATGCGAGAAAGCCGAGAATCACGTGAGAGCTAGTGAAATCATCAGTACCAGATAGAACATCAGGCAAGAAGGTTGTCCTTGCCTTAGCTGGGGCTCATCTGCACACGCGCGCTGTGTTTAATTAGAGAAAGAAGTTTAGTTAAGAATAATAGACTTAAAAATATAACATGGTGTTGTTGGTTGATGCATGTTTTGGCAAAAAGACTGACCAAGAAGAAGAAAATGAATCAAAGATGAACAACCAACAGGAACCTAGGAATAGAAGTTAACATGGCGACTAGACATCACACGAGCGGCCAGAGAAAAAAGTAAGTTATGCATCTATGCATCTCTCTGTGTACCTGTCTATCTCTCTGTTAAAGAACTGTTTATATACCTGCAATAGGAGTGAGGGGTATATAACAGTAAGACACAAAACAGCATCTGATTGGGAGGCACCAGTTCTGGGAATCTGAGGAGTGTCATTACTCTGATGACAGCTCTGACCCGGTCTGGTGTTAACCGTTTGGGTCACGTCTATGGGTCATATAGATTTATTAAAAGATTATTCGTATTGAATAGGACCACATTTTTGACATTTGAATTTTTTTCAAGAAACAAATACACAAGAAATGTATTTATAAATGCGATTCCCTTAGCTTTAGCATAACACAATCCTTGACGGGTTGACATGCCGTTAAAATCAATCAATAATCCATAACAAAGAATATAAGAAAATGTAACAATTTTGGTAACATACAAGGTGTATATAAAAAAAAAAATAATTACCATTTTTTGTAATTTTTGACACACCTTGTACTCTGAAAAAATAATGTTCCATTCATTATTTTTTTCTCAGAATACAAGGTGTATCAACAAAGTACCAATTTTAAAGCTGTATTTACCAAAATAAAAATGAAGAATGAATGGAACGTTATTTTTTAAGAATACATGGTGAGTCAAAAAGTACAAAAAATCTCGATACTTTTTTAACACACCTTATATATATATATATATATATATATATATATATATATATGTGTGTGTGTGTGTGTGTGTGTCTTCACTACCTGGACTCTAACAAAGCGCCTAGAGAATAAGCTTGACGGGACTTTCACGAAAATGTTGCGTCCAATATTAAACAGGACATGGAAACAACACACCACGAGAACACAACTGTATGGTCACCCGCCCCACATCACACATACCATCCGTGTGAGGCGAACAAGACACGCTGGGTACTGCTGCAGAAGCAAGGATGAACTCATAAGTGACGTTCTTCTGTGGAGGCTATAACATGGGCACGTCAGAGGAGATCGCCCAGCAAAAACATACATATATTAACTCTGTGCGGATGCTGGGTGCTGCACAGAAGATCTCTCAGAAGCAATGAGTGATAGGGAGGGATAGCGAGAGATTGTCATGGATATCCGTGCTGACAGCACGACAGGATGATGATGATGATGATATATATATATATATATATATATATATATATATATGGATATACGGTATATGGATCTGCGTATATATGGATATATATATATATTTATGTATTGTTTTGTTCTATATATATATTAAACGTTCTATCTATTAATCTTCTTATTTTTCTAAACATTAATGTCCATATAAAATACGTCATATCTTTGTTAGCTTTTCGTTCTCCGCTTATCCACGTGTCTGCATTCGTCATCCTATGATCTTCACTTTCCATTTTTGCACATGTAATAATCACATCATCAGCTTTCGTAAACAAATGCACATATAAAAATTAACGGTTAATAACATCATATTCACAGATTCACTATAAACTTAACATCTTTCATTTTGTCCCTCACAAAAATATTCCTTAACAGTGTCCTGATGATGGTATAATACTGAAATACTTAAGTATTGACGCATAAAATTGTTTCGCCTGATCATAACATCCTGTGTGTGCTATATTTTTGAAAATATTTTCTTCTCATATATATATATATATATATATATATATATATATATATATATATATATATATATATATATATATATCTGGAATGAAAAAGAAAGAAAAATAGAGGGGAAAAATGAATTCGACTGTTGAAGAGAGGGGGGGGGTAACAATGTTGTCGATTCTACAGGTTCGATTCTACAGTCCGACATGTCAGGCAAAGCATAGCCCGCTTCCTTCGAGAATACGGCAGGCCTTGACGTTCGCCACTCACCTCATGTTCTCTGTCACAATATATATATATATAATATATATATATATATAATATATATATATATATATATAATATATATATATATATACTGTCTTTCGGTTAGTTAGTATCTGTCGATCTATTATTTATTATGTCCTTCTCGGTTATCCATTCTTTTGATTCCTCCAAAATTTGGTAAGAATCTTTTTGCAGTGTCCAGAATTATGTTTTCTTATATTGTGTATAACCATGAACGGGATATTTATGTTTTCTATCCTTTTAGAGGAACTTTTTAGATTAGGGTTAGTATTCTTCTATTCAGGCTTCGCTTAGTTTTCAGCGCGGTATTTTTGTCTCGCCAAATGGATCTTATCTTGTGGAAGTCTTTTTTTTTTCTCTCGACATTTCTCATTCCTTTACAACAGTGCAGATACGTCGTGCCATATTGAATGTTACGTTTTCTATGGAAGACATGACATGCTATAAAATTCAATTATTGGTGGGCATCTGTATTTTTACAAAACAAGTCCGTTATTATTTTGGTCTCCTCTTTGATGATTAGGATATCCAGGAAGGGGAGATAATTCTCATTCGTTTCTATTATATTGATGTGTGCGAGTTGTTTATGAGTTGGTGGAATTCGTCTAGATCTGTTTTATTGTGAGAGTTTTTATTATATATATTTATAGAGCCGGGTTGGCTCAGTCGGTTGAGTGTTCGGCTAGGAATCATAAGGTTCTTGGTTCGATAACGGCCCTCGCCAAGTCAGCGTATGTGTAGCACACGGATCTGTGCGGTAAAGTGAGGAGCTGATCGTAGGTGTGACGCTCCACCTTAGACGCTAAAATAATCTCCTTGGTCTAACGCTAGTGAAAAGGGGATAAACTCCATCGCAGTCTGGCTGATACCGACATTATACCGCCCCGACGACTTTACATATATATATATATATATATATATATAGAGAGAGAGAGAGAGAGAGATAGATAGTTGAAAAGGTATATAAAAAAATATTGTTAAAAATGAATATAGTTTATATCATTATCATAGCTAATATTGAACAATATTTCGATTACAAAAAATTATCATCTGAGCATGTTTTTAATCTGGACTCATCGAGTGAGAAGTAGAAAATAATTT